>CM058230.1:99727535-100327535 GCA_030180135.1 Orychophragmus violaceus | reverse complement strand
AGTAGTTTACCTGTTAGGTTGAAGGATTCTCATTAGGGATTTCATGGAACTATAGTTTAAATCAATCTGTAGGGATTCATATCTGCTAGTTCTTTGTTTAGGTTGTTCTTAATGCTTAATCTGAAGTAGCTAATCAGAATTATGATGTTAGGCTGATTAATGCAGCGAAAGTTGGTTAATTTAGCTAGAAAGAACCTAGATGAGCAATTAAACTTCTCGCAAACAAAAGTTTGGTTTAGGTTAATTGTGAACATATCAAACTTGGAATTAATGCTGGCCTAATCTGTTAGTTCTCGCAAACGAAAGTTTGGTTTGCTGCACTTAGACTTAGAGAATTCTCGCAAAGAAATTTGGTTAATTCTATATCCGTGTTTTGAGTTCTAGAACAGTTTCTGATTAGATCCAGACTGATTGATTGCTTGTGTTCCTGATTTCCTGAGAACTCCTGAAACCTAACGCTTCGCTTCCTTGCTCACAAACTCGCCTGCTACTGATTTACTTTTCTGCTTGCTTTAGTTTCTCATTGCTTTCCCCTAAGTTTAATCTTAATAGTTCTAAATCTATCGTTGACCGGAGTCCCTGTGGATTCGATACCCTAAGTACTACAACTACATCATTGTGCACTTGCAGTTAGAATAGGGTTAAAACTGCACCTATCAAGTTTTTGGCGCCGTTGCCGGGGACTCTTTTGAGTCCTCGATAGATTTGAACTTACGGTTTAGACTAGGTTTTTCGTTTTATATTTTTGCTACTAATTTTTTTTCTTTTTTTCCTTCTGTTCTTGCGTTTCAGGTACGCCTGTAATCGCCTTGCATCGATCGACACGGTCCTGTGTGTCGATCGACACATCCTCGAGCGTGCATCGATCGACGCTACTATGCATCGATCGACACATTGCGAAAGAATGATGGGAATGATGGAACAGATGATGGAAAATCAGCAGAATAACTCGTTCTGCAGAGGCTATGGTTCCTATTCATTCACCAGAGATTATGAATCTCCATCATATCAGCCTTTTCCTCCTCACAATACACATTCTAATAAGCTGATGAGCATGATGGAGCAGTTCCTAGAGGATCAGGCTAAGACCGCTGCAAACTTCGACAGGAAGCTGGAAGCTATACATGAAAATCTGAATGGGAAGTTTGAATACTTGAGCACACATTTGAAGAAGCTAGATGTCCAAGTTCAACAAACAGCTGGAGCAATACAAAGGCATAATGAAGCTAGGAAAGCTGAACAGTACAAATCCATCAGAGCTGTGACCTTAAGGGATGAGATTGAGTTGCTAGGTGAAGAAGAGAGCATAATCTTGGATTTTCTGGATGAATATTGTCTGCCTGATACATGCATCGATCGACACCCCCTTAGTGTCGATCGACACACCGTTCTGACGGCAATTTCGAGTTCTTACGACAATCAGAATCGCCCTGCATCGATCGACACACATCATGCAACGATCGACACAGAACGCAGACATGACCAGAAACTTGCAACAGTCCCAGAACGAGTCTACACGCCCATTGTGCCATATCCTAAGGTTCCCAAACCCTCTAAACAAGATATAGAAGTGGCTAACTGCATGAAAGTGATTGATAAGAAGGTGAATGAAACCCCACCAGTTGAAACTTCGCGAGTTCATGCAAAGAAGATGATCTCCACTGATGGTCATCTGAAAGAAGAAGTTCAGATTGGTGGAACTACAGTATCTGATAGTGGAAAGAAGAAGATGGCAGTTCCTCTTGAACCTGCTCTAACATCTTCAGTACCTGCAACTGCTCATAAGCAGAAAGCCCCAAACATCAGATCTGCATCAAAGGTAAGGTACAAATCACCTAAGCTTAAACCTTCTGATCACATTGTTTTGAATGCAGGAAAACGCAGTAGACCGCCCAAGCTTCGCTCCCGCCCTGATTCTGATTACTCTTTCCTAGGGAAGCTGATATATCATGGTTTTTACTAGTTTTAGGCCATGATATAAGTGTGTTTTAGTGTCTTTTGTGTTCTTTTAGAGTCTTTTACAGGTATAATCAGGTTTGGAGCTGAATTGGAGATAATGGAGCATTTTGGAGATTTTTGGAGTGATTGGCCGAGAGAGAGAGTTCACTGTCCGAAATAGAGGAATGCGTCGATCGTTGCACACCTGCAACGGTCGTTGCACCAGCGAGATGGGCCAAAACTCGGCGGTTTAGAAGAGTCAAGATATTGCACTCTGATCCAGAAGTTCCTGATATTTACGAAGAAGCCCCTGGCCGAGATTAGACCTATATAATTAAGTTTTTGGTGCTTTATTTACTTACGCTTTGATATTAAGAGCATAGGATTCTTAGAGCTTTTGGGGCTGATCTGAACCTATTACTTCATCTGTATTTGGAGAAGATTTCGAACCCCTTTTACTCTTATTCTTTTATGCAATTTATTCATCATATGATTATGTTTTCATTATCTATGTCTGAGTAGATTCCTTGTTAGGTTTAGGGTTTCTCACATAGGATTTCATGGCTTGCTAGACTTGTTTAAATTCAGTTAAGGATTCATAACTATATCTGTTCTTCAATCTAATTGTGCTTAAAGCTAGTTCTAACCTGATCAATTAGAATCTAGATCTTAGGTTGCTAAATACGTCACGGAAGTGGGGTTTAGGAATCTGAACTAATTAGATTGAGCAATTAAACTACTCGCAAACGAAATATTGGTTTAGGATAATTGTGAACATATCAAACCTGGAATTAATGCTAGTTTAATCTGTTAGTTCTCGCAAACGAAAGTTTGGTTTGCTGCACTTAGACTTAGAGAATTATCGCAAAGGAATTTGGTTAGTTCTATATCTGTGTTTTGAGTTCTAGAACTGTGCTTAATTAGATCCTTACTGAATGAACTGTCTGCTTGTCTGATCTCCTGAGAACGCCCTAGACTTATCGCTTTTAATTACTTGCTTTCACAACCGTTAATCTCTGCTACTGATTTACTTTCTCGCACTGCTTTCAATTCAATCATATTGCTTTCTTCCTAGTATTAATCCGTTTCGTTCTATTGAATACCAGAGTCCTTGTGGATTCGATAACCCTATATACTACAGCTACTGAACTGTGCACATGCAGTTAGAGAATAGGGATTAAAACTTAGAACCTATCAAGTTTTTGGCGCCGTTGCCGGGGACTCTTAGAGTCTTCGATAGGACCGAACTTAGGGTTTTACTAGGATTTTTCGTTTTCTTTTCGTTTTTGCTTTTGTTTTTGTTAGTTACTGATTTTCTCTGATTTTCTCTCTGTCGCAGGTACCAATATCGCACTGCGTCAATCGTTGCACCCTTAGCATCGATCGTCACTAAGCGATTCAGAGATTGAAACGATCGTTGCACTGATAGCATCGATCGTTGCCCGACGATTACAGACAGTTTATGCAGACGCAGAAAACTAGAAGTAATCCGAACTTGGACTTAGTTAATCTCGATCTTGAAGAACTTGGACGTCTAGAAAGAACTATCAGAAGAGAAAGGAGAGAGAGAATGGTACGAGAACGTCTGATCTTGATACCAGATGCTGAAGGTACCCTGAGGGACCGAGATAATAACCCGTACAATGCTGCTGGGCAAAGGGTTGATGCTGAAGGGAATGTCATCCCTGATCCTCCTGAGCAACATCAACAGGAGCAGAACCAGGTTCAAGGACAGGCCCAAGGTAGACAGTTGGTTTTCCATGAAAGGACTTTAGCTGACTACAACAGACCGGATGAGTTTCATAGAAACCGGTCAGCTTTAGTGCTTCCAGCTTTTGAGAGGAATGATTTTGAGGTCAAAACCATCTACTACTCGATGATAAGACAGAATGCATTTCATGGACATCCAACAGAGCAGCCTATGGACCACATTGATTCGTTTGAGGACATAATCAATGACATGAAGTATGATGGAGTTTGCCAGGATTATCTGTTCCTTAAGCTTTTTCCTTACAGTCTCGCTGGAGACGCTGCTGCATGGCTGAAGCAACTGCCACCTGGACAGTTTACTACTTGGGCAGACCTGAAGAGTGAGTTCCTACGTCATTTCTATGATGATGCGCGTTCAGACCAGTCTAGACAGGACATACTCACATTTTCCCAAGGAGCTGTGGAGCCTTTGAAAGCTGCCTGGATGAGATTTAAGAAGTTCCAGCGTGACTGCCCACACCATGGATTCACTGAAGTGCAGTTACTTGGTATCTTCTTCAGAGGAATAGATCTGCCATATCAGTCTGCACTGGATAACTCCAGTAATGCTAACTTCAACACCAGGAATCCTACACAGGCTAAGCAGTTGATTGAGAACCTAGTTGGCAGCAACAGTTGCAAGACTATGGATGAGAGAAGGAAGAAATCTGGTGGAAGTGTAGAGAATACAGAGATGACTGAATTGAGATCTAGGATGGACACAATCTACAACCTCCTGACTAATAAGAAGGCTGTCCATTTTTCTCAAGATGTTGAGGTAATTCAGACTGAGGAGGACACTCAGGAAGAAGATGTGAATTACATTGGAGGATCTGGTTTCCAAGGTAACAAATTTGGTAATCAGCAGGGTAACAGATTCTTCAACCAAGGACAGAAGAGTGCCTTCACAGGCAATCAAAACTCTTTTGGACAGACTAGTGGTTTTCAGAAACCCTTTGGACAAAGTGCTCAGAGAACCTATGGATCTACATCTTATCAGACTCCTCCTGCACCTACAACTCATGAGAGTAGGGTGGAAGCAATGTTTGAACAACTGATGGAGAGTCAGACCAAGAGTACTGTGGAAAGCAACAAGAAGATAGATGTTGTCTATGAGAACCTCAATGGAAAGTTTGAGACGCTGAACACTCACATGAAGCAGTTAGATACTCAGGTGAGTCAGATTTCAAGCTCTATGAAGGGAAAAGGAGTAGCAGACACTCATAATAAAGCCTGGTCTGTGTGCATTAATGATGGATTTCACCTAGGTGAAAAATTTGAGCTAAGTACAGCTGAATTGGTGAGGGAAGAAGAAATCTCGGATTTTTGTGAAAAAGTCTCGGGTGGAAACTGCAGCATTGCAACGATCGACACACACCTAGCATCGATCGTTGCTAGTCGTGAACAGACAGAACTGTCGGATGATAATGGCATAGATGCTGACTTGGAGCTTGATCGCCTATTCCCTGGAGTTTCTGAGATCTCTCAACAGGAGATTTATGCGCAGATTGTTAGACAACACTCCTCAGTATCTGAGGTGATTAGGCAGGAAATTGAAGAGCTTAAGAAGCTAGAGGAGATTAGTGAAGAACTGGAAGAAATTCCAATTTCTGATGATCGACCTTATCATCCATGTGTGCAGAGGTATTTGAACAAGATGCTGCCTCTAGATAAAGAGCTGAGAGACTGGGTGGTTATAGTTCGTCAGCATATTGGTGATGTTCTGTTAAACAAGATCCCGAAGAAGCTACCTGACCCTGGAGTCTTTGTGCTTAACTGCTCCATCTTCGAGGACAGTTTTAGACGCTCTCTGTGTGACTTAGGAGCTGCTGGAAGTTTGATGCCATACTCTGTGGCAGAGAAGCTGGGTATGCTGGATTTTTCTCCCACTAGGACCTCTCTTGTCCTAGCTGATCAGTCTATACGAGTTCCGGAAGGACTCTTAAAAGACATTCCAGTGAGAGTTGGAAACTACTTAGTTCCGACAGAATTCCTTGTGCTGAAGTATGACTGCGATCCTGATGAAGCATTGCTGCTTGGAAGACCATTCTTGGCTACAGCAGGAGCTGTGATTGATGTTAGGCAAAGTCTAATAGACCTCCACCTGGGAGATGAGCCGCTGCGATATGAGATGGAGAAGCTGCGAAAGCCACTGATAGATGGGCATGCATTCATAATCATGGATGCAGATGATGAGCAGCCGAGTGACACTGTGATCCTAGATCCTGGAGCACATTTTACTCCATCTTTTCTTGGACATGAGCATTCTGCAACAGCCTACTCGCCACCTTGGATGAGGAGACTTGGACAGAGACAGAAAAAGTCTCTGTTGGGATCTCCTGGTGTCTGAAAAATCTTGTCCGTCCGGTCAAGCTATTGACCTTAAACAAGCGCTGGGTGGGAGGCAACCCACCATTAGGTACTGGTGTTTTTCTACTTAATTTTTGGTGTTTTTGTTAGGATTTTACGTTTGTTTTTGTTTTTGGTGAGTTTATGTTGCAGGTCTCGGGCAAATTCGCAGTGCGTCGATCGACGCACTTCTGTGTCGATCGTCACAACACGATCGTAATCGCATTGCAGCGATCGTTGCACTCCTGAGCAACGATCGACTATACACGAAAATCGCCAAGTAACGGTCGATGCACTTAGTGCAACGATCGATGCCTGAGCGACAGAGGTAAACCCAACAGAACTCAACAGAACTTTAACAATTTTTCTTTCTTTTTACCAATCCTTCGCTTGACACTACTGGGGACAGTGTGTCTTAAGTGTGGGGGAGGTGCTACTGACTTCACTACAAGAAATACTGTTATTGATAGCAGATGAGGATAGCACGAATTTGGAAACTGCTATTATAAAGGGTGTGATGGGGTGGGATACTCTATTACATCATTAAATCAATGCGATGCCGTTATTTTACTAAGTGAAAAACTTAAATTCATTTTGGAGCCTAATTTCTGCTATGTATTCTATGGGCGCCAATCACTTAGAACAAAAACATTTACTACCTAAAAAATTTGTATTTTGGAGACAAAATAAAAATAAAACTCCTATCAACAAATCTTTCATTTCTCTCGTCCATCAAAAAAAAAAAAAAAATGAACAACTCTCTCTCATCCTCCATCTTCGACACTGCTCTCTAACCTCCATCTCCTACGATTGCTTCCTCCTCTCTCCCTCTTCCGCTTCAGTCTTAGATCTTGAAGATGGTAGAAAAATCTCTCAGCTTGCTCGCTTCTCCTCCGCCAATCGCTAATTCCACTTCCAGAGCCGATCGTTTCCATGCCTTAGGTTTCGTCCTGAGGTAAAATCGTCGAGTATCGCCTTAGAAATACATAGATGTCTTCATCTCGATCTAATTACAGTGATGCACATATCGTATTTTGTTATAATTTCCGCAAGATGAATGATTAGGTTTTGTCTTATGATATGTAGTTGCTGAATATTTTGGGTATGGCCGCTGGGATTTGATTTGATTGTTTCTGCTATTCAGAAGTTTCGTCGTTGAATAGAGTGATTATGTCTAAACCGTAGCTCTCTGATTATGTCTCTTTAACTCCCTTGGTTTTGTTATAGATGGTAGATTCGTCAGTGGAGGTAAACGATGAGAGTCAAGAAACTGCTCAAAGTCACAGGAGGTTATCGGAAGTATGATAACATGATCTTTTCAATTTCTATATTTATCTGCTGTCAATCCTTTTTACGATTATCTTCTAATTATCATGGTGTTTTTATTTGTTTTCGTCAGTCTCGTTCTCTGTGGTGTCTGATTGTAAAGAGATATTACAAACCTTATTACGCTTGCTGAATTGCTAGCTTTTATTAGATGCCGTTGTAATTCTATGATTAGTGAAGGACGCAAAACATCATGTGGATGTTCAAGGCTTAATATGTCTACCACAAAAGCGACGCAAAAATCGTTTCTTGTAGAGCATAGATTTATTGAATACTAACTATTTTGTCTTTGGTGCAGGTTTTAGGACAAGAGAGCATTATTGCCACAATACCCAAAGAATCGCAATTTCTGGTTATCTGATTTGAAATTGTGGGTTCCATTTCCTTGGTCTGCGCTTTGTTGATCCGATGGGAGAAATCTGGGAAGTTATAGCATCGTCTCTGTTGAGTGCGAATGATCAGGTCTAAACTCCTATCTTGCTCTATCTAATTTCCACATTTTGTCTCTCTGTATTCAGATTAGCTAATGAATCTATGACTAAATAAGATTATGAATCCTAAAGGCCCCTTCTATTTTGCTTGGTCATGATGGTTTCAGGGTACCAAACTTCCTTCGAGGAACTCAAAGAGAATAATGTACACTTCCAATATGTCAATATTGTTACACTGGTCTAGAAGTTTCTACGAACTCCATTATCTGAACATAGTATGCTTTTCTGAGCAGATCAAATCTGGAGAGTCATCAAAGAGAATAAGGATCTTGACCTTCCTGCCCACAAGGTAGCTTTATAGTGATAGCTTTAGAGCTGTGAGCTCCCTATTAATTTGTGTTTGTCATGGATATACAAGCGAATTGTGTTTGAAGTCTTTGTGAGTCCCATGCTCACTAACCAACCTTTTTACTTTCGTTTACAGGACTGGTGCAAACTGGACGAGGAGGTGCAAGCAGGTCCAGTTTATTGTTTTGGAAATAGATTTAATTCTATTCTTCTTGCTTATCAGAGTAAGCACACCGTTTTAAATCAAGCTACTCTTACTTCGATTTAAAACAACACTAAACTTTGAATCTTGTTTTTATTTTTTGTTCTTCAGGTTTGGTACAATCTTTCAGCCATGAATCTGATTCAAAGCCACTGGATTGAACATTTTGGTATGATATCTTGTTTTAGTCCTTGAAGTTGCTCTCAGTAATGGCTGTAATCCGATTGGGTGATGAAACTGATATCATCGAGAAGACACTAACTATTGCCCTTTTGGACCCAGTAAAGAAAGAAACGTCTAACACAACATCTGATCCATTGGCTTCAAGCACTTGGGATGAGGTATGTATGACTCTGCTCCAATGTGTATTAATTCCAGCTGTAAGTCCAACTAAGATTCATGGTCGCATTGTAATATGTGATATAGGTTGCGTAAAATGTATTATATTTACTTAGTTAAAAAATCTGGATGCATCATATACATTTTTTGGAGGATTCTACTTTGCCTGAGGATTTTTACTACTAATTTTTTCTTTATGCATCTTTGATATTTTTAACAACCAAGAGAGAAAAGGCAAGTCTCTTTTGTTGATCACATATTCGTTTGTTCCATTTTCCTTAGCTCCTACTAAACTTAACTATGTTTTTGGATTTGCTTTCAATTAATAGGAGGCAAAAGACTAATTTTGAAGATGCAGTGGCAAAGCATAAAGAAGGAAATATGAGTTGATAAGTAGAACACTGAAATTGGCAGACCAATTAGATGATAACAAGAAAGCTGTGGAGATCTCCATTAGAAACTAAGGACGGGGAGGCGAAGATTACAAGATAAACCTTCCTAGATTATTTACCATTAACTTTTGTAAAATTGAATTGATAAGTAGTTTATATTTATGATAATGTAATGTCTTTTTTTTTAATAATTTTATTTATTTATTATAAATACTAGATGAAATAAATTAATAAATGAATTGAATACCAAGTTAAACAAACAATTTTGACAAAAAAACAAACAATTTTTATGTAAATATAAGCTATAAACAAAAAAAACTCTTTAGTGTTAGTTTTAGTTTAGGGTATATATAGGGTTTATGATTTGAAATACAATTAATTTATTTGTAATATTAAGTATCTCATAATATTAGAATTTTGATGATTTTTAATAAAATAATCTATAAAACACTAAATTCTCAACTAATATTAAATTTGAAGTTTTATTTAGGGTTTAGGATATTATAGGGTTATGGTTAGGGTTTATGATATTATAGGGTTATGGTTAGGGTTTAGGATTCATACATATATATGTATAACATAATCTATAAATATATTGTATAGGGTTTAGGGTATTAGGTATTGGAAGGTTAGGGTTTAAGGTTAGGGTTTAGGGTTAGGGTTAGTCTAAAAATAAAATTTTCAATTAATACAAATGTTAAAGTCTCACAAAACACATTGTCTAAAACTTTAACTCTCTACCACAAACACTAGCCTTAAACTCCTAGCCCATTTTTATATCAAAAACTTAATTATCAAACCCTAAACTATGAACTATAACCTTTAATTTTTATCCTCAAACATAAAATTTAAACCTAAATTTCCAACCCTAAAACCCTAAACTCCAAATAAATATCAAAACCCTAAATTATAAATCAAAGTCTAATTAGTATAACATACATAAAACTAAGACTCAACACTTATAAAATAATTATTATTTTTAAATATAATATTTTTAAACATTAACTTCAAAATTTTGTCTACACCCTAAACTCTAAACACCAAATAAACTAAATCTAATTACTATAACATACCTAAAACTAAGATTCAACACTTACAAAAGAATTATTATTTTTCAAATCTAATATTTTAAACATTATCCTAACCTTATATGGCTATATCCCTAAATTTCATTTATCATAATTATAATTAGGTTTATCACCAAAAAATTTGGTTTGGCTCAAGTTTCCCAATTTATTTGGGTTTGGTGGTCAAAATTTTGGCAAACATTACCCTAACCTTATATGGCGTCATCTCTCTCTCTCTCTCTCTCTCTCTCTCTCTCTCTCTCTCTCTCTCTCAGACGGGATCTCTTCATCTCCTCTTCTCCCATCCTTCAATCGCCTCTGCCGTCGCGATGACTCTCCGCCTTCTCTGACCTCCGCGACGCTGACCCTCCGCGTTCTCCGACCTCCGCGTAGCTGACCCTCTGCACTTTCCGACCTCCAAGCCGGTTAAGCCAACGCCGCCGCTCCGACTATCCAAATCCAAATCCACCTTCGGCTCAGACTCTTTCCGATTTTAAATCGTCGTCACACTCCGTCGCGCTGACCCTCCGCGTTCTCTGACTTCCTTTGATTTTTGTAAATCACCTTTCCTCCTTTCCTGGTCCTTTTAAGATACGAGATTAAGGGCTCTTGTTACATTTGAACAATATAGCAGTTATGTAAATTTGTATTTTGCTTGTGTTTCGTAGATTTTATTGTTCAATGTCGCTTTTTAGAACTGGGAATTTTGCAAGTATAACAAGTTTTGAGATATCATCTGTATGTAAATTAAATTGGTATTTGCCTTGTGTGAGTATCTGCAACATCTAGAACAAAAGAAAAAGAATCTCACTGTTGCTTTTTTCTATTGATTTTTGGATGGAACGCAGGAGCACAGGAAGCTGGATGGAAACATGAGCACATATGATAAGTACGCTTTGTCTTCCTCACTGTTTCCTCACATATGGAAACATGAGCACAAGCTGTTTCCTTTTCAGAATGTTGTTTTGATGTTTGTTCTTAAATTTGTGTTAGGTGGAAAATGAGTATGGGTATTATGAAAAAGATTACGGAGAAGGAGGGAAGCGGTATGCTCAATGGTCTGCTTCTATGGCTCTCACAGAACATTGGTGTTCCATGGATGATGTGCCAGCAATGGGATGCTCCTGCTACTGTGGTAAAGCCTCTATTGAAATCCGAAATACAAGATCTCTAAACAAGTGTATATGCACCGTGTTTTGATGGATTTCCTGTATTACCTATTGCAGATTAGCACCTGCAATGGCTTTTACTGTGACAATTCACACCTAACACCGCGGATAAACCCAAAATCTGGACTGAGAACTGGCCTGGATGGTAACAAAACTGATCTTTAGTCCCTTTTATAGTTCTATATAAAGTTTGAATCTTTTGGAATATCTTGTTGTTCATTGACAATCAAATCTGTTTATCGCGGTCTCATTCTTATTTTTCTTCAAGGTTTAAAACTTTTGGAGGCAGAGACCCACATAGACCAGCAGAGGACATAGTTTACTCTGTTGCTCGTTTTTTCCAGAAAGGAGGAAGTGTTCACAACTACTACATGGTAAATAGTAGTTAGTTTCTTCAAATTACTAAGCTCTATATCAGCTTGTAAACTAATTTGTGGTGTGTAATATCATGGAGGAACAAACTTTGGACGTACTTCAGGAGGACCATTCATAACAACAAGCTATGACTATGAAGCTCTGATTGATGAGTATGGTGAGTTGCCTAACAAAGAGATTACTATGGAGTGAGATAGCTCGTCGACGTTTATAACTTATGTTGGCATACTTGTATTGCATTTTTGTGGATGTTTATGTTTAAGTTGGACAAATTTAAGTATGATCTTGTGTTTGTAATTGTATATTTTTAAATTCTAAATATATTTCTGCAATTCTAATTGATTTTAAAATAATAATTTAAAACCAGAATTTAAAATAGAATTATATAATAAAAACTTATAGCTCTAATTAATATTAAATATGGCAAAATATAAAAGTGTTCATAAAATATACAATAGCCATAAAGATTGGTCATTATAAATAATAATATAGCAACAACAAAAATGCTAGAGTAAAGTATAATACAGCCCTAAAATATTGTCACCACAATATATATTATTTCACGAATAATATGCTGCATTAATTTATAAAATGGCAATAAACTAATGCTACTGAAAACTATATAATCACATCAAAATTAGCGCTATCGTAGACAGATATATGATAGCATGTCAAATTAGTGCTATCGTAGATGACTGACCTAAGATGGCAGCGGCAAACATAGCGTTTATGGAAACACTACCATAGACATATGATAGCGTTTTCGTGGTGCTATCAATACCCATATTTCTTGTAGTGCTTTTGTTTTCTGTTTTCTTAAGAGTCAGTCCGTTTTTCAAAAAAAAAAAACATTTTGTTTTATTTAGTCAAAACTGTTTAAGTAAGAAACTATGATTTTCTGAGAAGATTTACAAGACTTGCAGGAACTTAAGTAACCATTGAGATGAAGTTGCAGGATCTATCTCTGACTATTAGAAAACCCCATCACAGATCAACCTACTGGGAACACCCACATCACTTCAGGTATCAGAGGATCCTTTTACTGACTTCAACTTAATACTGACTTAGATTTCTCACCTAAGGGCTTGGTATACTCTGTGTCGGATTCCCTGTTAGTTCTGACACAGCCTGTCAACCTATCCTATTTAGTTCCCTTCTCCCCTTCTATAAAGTAAAAAAAAAAAAAAAGATAATAAACTGAGGATGAGTTAGTAACTCCGAAGTGGTCATGGGAATGGTAGCAAACACTATTTTCTCTCATGTGATCCATGGAATGTGTCCAAAGTACACCCCATAACGGGAAGAACACTGATAAAAAAAATAAAATGATACCCAATGGGGAAAAATCAGTTGTTAAAGAAGGGAAAGAGAAGAAAGGGACTAGAGAAAGATAGTATGGTGGCCTAGAGCTGATAAGGTAAGAATCCATGTGCCCTTTGATCGATACTCCTTAGGTGAGACCGCACTGAAATACTTGCAGAAGTCAGTAGGGAGAATTTGAATGCTTGAATGTGATTGTGGAGTTTACCTAGGACATTTGCTAAGTGTGGGGGAAGTACATGTTGGTCTTGATATCCTGTAATTGATTCTTTCAGTGGTTTACTAAGGGGAATCTGAGTATTGTAGCTTCTAGGATGAAATGAGTTTCTGAAGAGTTTTCAAACCTCTTCACCATGTTTTAGTTCTCTGTTTTGCTTGAGGGCAAGCAAAGACTAAGTGTGAGGGAGTTGATATATCATGGTTTTTACTAGTTTTAGGCCATGATATAAGTGTGTTTTAGTGTCTTTTGTGTTCTTTTAGAGTCTTTTACAGGTATAATCAGGTTTGGAGCTGAATTGGAGATAATGGAGCATTTTGGAGATTTTTGGAGTGATTGGCCGAGAGAGAGAGTTCACTGTCCGAAACAGAGGAATGCGTCGATCGTTGCACACCTGCAACGGTCGTTGCACCAGCGAGATGGGCCAAAACTCGGCGGTTTAGAAGAGTCAAGATATTGCACTCTGATCCAGAAGTTCCTGATATTTACGAAGAAGCCCCTGGCCGAGATTAGACCTATATAATTAAGTTTTTGATGTTTTATTTACTTACGCTTTGATATTAAAAGCAGAGGATTCTTAGAGCTTTTGGGGCTGATCTGAACCTATTACTTCATCTGTATTTGGAGAAGATTTCGAACCCCTTTTACTCTTATTCTTTTATGCAATTTATTCATCATATGATTATGTTTTCATTATCTATGTCTGAGTAGATTCCTTGTTAGGTTTAGGGTTTCTCACATAGGATTTCATGGCTTGCTAGACTTGTTTAAATTCAGTTAAGGATTCATAACTATATCTGTTCTTCAATCTAATTGTGCTTAAAGCTAGTTCTAACCTGATCAATTAGAATCTAGATCTTAGGTTGCTAAATACGTCACGGAAGTGGGGTTTAGGAATCTGAACTAATTAGATTGAGAAATTAAACTACTCGCAAACGAAAGTTTGGTTTAGGATAATTGTGAACATATCAAACCTGGAATTAATGCTAGTTTAATCTGTTAGTTCTCGCAAACGAAAAGTTGGTTTGCTGCACTTAGACTTAGAGAATTATCGCAAAGGAATTTGGTTAGTTCTATATCTGTGTTTTGAGTTCTAGAACTGTGCTTAATTAGATCCTTACTGAATGAACTGTCTGCTTGTCTGATCTCCTGAGAACGCCCTAGACTTAGCGCTTTTAATTACTTGCTTTCACAACCGTTAATCTCTGCTACTGATTTACTTTCTCGCACAACTTTCAATTCAATCATATTGCTTTCTTCCTAGTATTAATCCGTTTCGTTCTCTTGAATACCAGAGTCCCTGTGGATTCGATAACCCTATATACTACAGCTATTGAACTGTGCACTTGCAGTTAGAGAATAGGGATTAAAACTTAGAACCTATCAGAAGCCTCATGATATGAAAGCATATACACCTCCTTGGATGAAGAGATATTCACAGAGACATTCAAAGTCTCTGTTGAAACCGCCATGAATCCAATCTCTTTCCAATAGTCAAGCTAATGACTAAAAACAAGCGCTGAGTGGGAGGCAACCCACTGTTAGGTTCGTTTTTGTTTTCATTTTTCGTTTTGATTTTGGTGTTTTGATTTTTCTGTTTAAGTGTGTTCAGCGGCGTGGGAAACAGGCAGAATCGCACTGCATCGATCGACACATATAGTGCATCGGTCGATGCAGTCACGATTTGTGGTT
This sequence comes from Orychophragmus violaceus, assembly GCA_030180135.1. Taxonomy (NCBI): domain Eukaryota; kingdom Viridiplantae; phylum Streptophyta; class Magnoliopsida; order Brassicales; family Brassicaceae; genus Orychophragmus; species Orychophragmus violaceus. Next base: position 100,312,621 of record CM058230.1, on the reverse strand, counting down.
TACCGATTCAATTGCGGTTCAGACACCGGTTATCTCAATAACCGCGAGCATATTCGCCTTGCATCGATCGACACCCTTGTGGCATCGATCGACACAGAGCGACGACAGGTAAGTAATCTGCAACTTTTCGGTTTGTTCTTCAATTTGATTATTCTTTCACCGAGCTCATGCTTTGATTACACTGGGGACAGTGTAGTTTAAGTGTGGGGGAGGAAGCTACTGACGCACGCTTTTGTTTTCTTAGTTTTTCAAAATTTGTTTTATTGAGTCAAAATTTGTATGAAACTATGATTTTTCGAGGAAACTTTTCGCTTGAACAGGAACTAAGTGACCATTGGACAGACTTGCAGAGCCTCTATGACTGTTAGAAAACTCAGACACGGATCAACCTACTAGGAACACCCACATCACTTCAGGTATCAGAGGATCCTTTTACTGACTTCACCTTAATACTGACTTAGATTTCTCACCTAAGGGCTTGGTATACTTTGTGTCGGATTCCCTTGTTAGTTCTGACACAGCCTGTCAACCTATCCTATTTAGTCTCCTTCTCCCCTTCCATAAAAAAAAAAAGATAATAAACTGAGGATGAGTTAGTAACTCCGAAGTGGTCATGGGAGTGGTAGAGACCCCTATTATCTCTTGTGCGATCCATGGAATTTGTCCAAAGTACACCCCATAACGGGAAGAACACTGATAAAAAAAAATAAAATGATACCCAGTGGGGAAAAATCAGTTGTTAAGGAAGGGAAAGAGAAGAAAGGGACTAGAGAAAGATAGTATGGTGGTCTAGAGCTGATAAGGTAAGAATCCATGTGCCCTTTGATCGATACTCCTTAGGTTAGACCGCACTTAAATACTTGCAGAAGTCAGTAGGGAGAATTTGAATGCTTTAATGTGATTGTGGAGTTTACTTAGGACAGTTGCTAAGTGTGGGGGAAGTACATGTTGGTCTTGAGTTCTGCAGGAAAGTTTTCAGTGGATTACTAAGAGAATGTGAATGCGAAAGTTCCTAAGACGAAATGAGTTTCTGTGTTTTCAAACTTCTTTTCTTATGCTTTGGTTCTTTACTTGCTTGAGGACAAGCAAGAGCTAAGTGTGGGGGAGTTGATATACCATGGATTTTAGGGTTTTTAACCATGGTATATGTGTTATTTATCGAGTCTTTTACTATGTTTTGGAGTCTTTTAGTTATGTTTACAGGTCTAAAGACGTTTGGAGCGGAATTGGACATTATAGAGCATTCTGGAGCATTTTGGGGATTTAACCCGAGAGATGGACTCACTGCCGAATTCACAGACCTGCATCGATCGATACACCTGTGGCAACGATCGATGCAAGGTCGACGCGGACATTCTCGCGAGCGTTTAATGAGAAGAATTGGATATTGCAACTTTGCCCATAAGTCTCTCATAATTATAAAGAAGCCCCAGCCGACTTTAGACCATTATATAAGAGTTTTTAAGCCATTGTTTAGGTTACACTTTACTTAAGTTTTATTTTATTTCAGAGAGCCTTAGGGGCTGATCTTGTTCTCGAAAGAGACTTGATTTCGAACCCCTGTTGATTATTCTGTTTAATGATATTTGGTTTTCTACTTATGATATTTTCTGTCTCGATGAACATGTCTGAGTAGTTTACCTGTTAGGTTGAAGGATTCTCATTAGGGATTTCATGGAACTATAGTTTAAATCAATTTGTAGGGATTCATATCTGCTAGTTCTTTGTTTAGGTTGTTCTTAATGCTTAATCTGAAGTAGCTAATCAGAATTATGATGTTAGGCTGATTAATGCAGCGAAAGTTGGTTAATTTAGCTAGAAAGAACCTAGATGAGCAATTAAACTTCTCGCAAACGAAAGTTTGGTTTAGGTTAATTGTGAACATAACAAACTTGGAATTTAATGCTGGTTTAATATGTTAGTTCTCGCAAACGAAAGTTTGGTTTGCTACACTTAGACTTAGAGAATTCTCGCAAAGAAATTTGGTTAATTCTATATCCGTGTTTTGAGTTCAAGAACAGTTTCTGATTAGATCCAGACTGATTGATTGCTTGTGTTCCTGATTTCCTGAGAACTCCTGAAACCTAACGCTTCGCTCCCTTGCTCACAAACTCGCCTGCTACTGATTTACTTTTCTGCTTGCTTTAGTTTCTCATTGCTTTCCCCTAAGTTTAATCTTAATAGTTCTAAATCTATCGTTGACCGGAGTCCCTGTGGATTCGATACCCTAAGTACTACAACTACATCACTGTGCACTTGCAGTTAGAATAGGGTTAAAACTACACCTATCAGCTTTGCCGAGACTCGGTCAATTCAATCAAAGCTCGTCAAAGAAGAGTCGAAACTGACAAAGGGGGGAAAACCCCAATGATAGGTCTAGACCACGAGATTCACTTTCCACGAGAGCGAGACAAGCAATCTCGACAAACCACACGACGACGCTCTCCTCGTTTGTCTAGTAGTGGGAGATGTCGAACTCTCAAGGATAATGATCGACACAGGAAGTTCGGTAGATGTCCTCTTTTACGATGCGTTCAAAAAGATGGACTTCAACGACTCCGAGATCGTGGAAGAAAATACACCACTAGTAGGGTTCGCTGGCGAAACAACGTACTCGATGGGCTCTGTCTTCGCCCCGGTGATAGCTGGAGGAGTCCGAAGAATGACAGAGTTCGTCATAGTGGATCGGCCAGCTCCTTATAACGCTATTCTAGGTCGACTATGGATATACGACATGAAAGCGGTACCGTCGACCTACCATCAATGCGTAAAATTCCCAACTCCTAAAGGGGTAAAAACCGTGTACGGAAGTCAAAAGATTTCCCGCCATTGCTACATGAATGGATACAAACAGATTGAAAAATCCCCTGCGTAGCAATTACAGAAAGAGGACGAGCTCGCCACCATGCAGACCAAAAGGTCGAATGACCCGAGTAAAATAGGACCTCCGAAGGACCTCGCGACCCAAGTTTGCATAGACGATGCTCATCCCGAAAGACTTGTTGGCATTGGAATCGACCTATCAGAGCCAGTCAAAAACGAACTGGTCTCTTTTCTCAAACAAAACGTCGACTCCTTTGCCTGGTCTTCAGCAAACATGAGAGGGATCAACATCGACGTTACCAGACACGAGCTGAATGTCGACCCAACCTACAAACCGGTAAGACAGAAATGTCGAAAACTAGGTCCGGAACGAGCTGAAGCCGTCAATGACGAGGTCGATCGATTATTAAAAATCGGATCGTTCAGAGAGGTCAAATACCCCGACTGGCTTGCGAACCCTGTAGTGATTAAGAAAAAGAACGGGAAGTGGAGAGTCTGTGTAGATTTCACGGATCTCAACAAAGCTTGTCCGAAGGACAGCTTCCCACTCCCACACATCGACCGGCTGGTCGAAGCCACCGCCGGACACCAGCTACTATCCTTCATGGACGCTTTCTCGGGGTACAATCAAAATTAATGAACCCCGAGGACCAAGAAAAGACTTCGTTCATAACTTATCGAGGCACGTACTGTTACAAAGTCATGCCCTTCGGACTAAAAAACGCAGGAGTGACTTACCAACGCCTCGTCAACAAGATGTTTTCAGGACTCCTAGGCAAAACTATGGAAGTCTACATCGACGATATGCTGGTCAAATCTTCCAGGTACGAGGATCACATCCCACAACTAAAAGAATGTTTTATCATTCTCAATAAATACGGGATGAAACTCAACCCAGCAAAGCGTACCTTCGGGGTCCCCTCAGGAGAATTCCTAGGTTACCTAGTAACCGAAAGAGGGATCGAAGGGAACCCCAAACAAATCGCAACATTCATAGAGATGAAATCTCCCAGAACAACGCGAGAAGTCCAGCGCCTGACTGGCAAAATAGCTGCTCTGAACCGTTTCATCTCGAGGTCGACTGATAAATGTCTACCCGTCTATCACTTACTCAAAGCGAACAAAAAGTTCCTCTGGGACGAAAAGTGCGAAGAAGCGTTCACTCAGCTCAAAGCTTACTTAAGCGAACCACCCATACTGGAGAAACCAGTAGAAGGGGAACCCCTCTACCTCTACCTAGCTGTCTCGACGGCAGCGGTAAGTGGAGTCCTGGTTCGCGAAGAACAGAACGAACAATGGCCGGTGTATTACATCAGTAAGACCTTAATCGACGCTGAAACCAGATACCCCGCCATGGAAAAACTCGCCCTAGCGCTAGTGACATCGGCTCGGAAACTCCGACCATACTTTCAATCGCACTCGATCATAGTAATGACCTCTCAGCCACTGAGAACCATCCCTCACAGTCCAAGCCAGTCCGGTCGACTGGTCAAATGGGCTATCGAACTTAGCGAGTGTGACATAGAATATAAAGCTCGGACGTGCCTAAAAGCACAAGTACTTGCAGATTTTATATTCGAGCTCCCACCGACCGTCGAACTTGACCCGACCTCCGCCAAAAATGGAAACTCTACGTTGACGGAGCTTCCTCAAGGCAAGGATCTGGAGTCGGAGTAAAACTGGTCTCCCCCACCGGCGAAGTATTGGAACAATCTTTCAGACTGGGCTTCGCCGCATTAAATAACGAAGCAGAATACGAAGCGTTAATAGCCGGGCTCAGACTAGCAATAGCAATAGGAGCCCGAGAAGTAGACGCGTTCAGAGACTCCCAATTGGTCACGAGCCAATATCACGGCGACTACGAGGCCAAGGACGAGCGCATGGAAGCATACCTACAGGTAGTCCATACGCTCACCGAACATATCTAATTCTTTGATCTAACACGGATCCTGCGGGGGGAAAACACCGCAGCCGATGCCCTAGCCGCATTAGCATCGACATCAGATCCTAACCTTAAAAGGATCATACCGGTCGAGGGGATCGAGAAACCAAGCATCGACATAGCCCTAAAGGCTATGTCCTTGAAAGAGGACGAGCCTGCCATAAAGGACGATGTCGAGCACAAAAAATTTCTCGGCAACACCAGTTGCGACATCATCGAAATTGATGATGATCCTGATCCGAGAAATGCCGTGTACGTCGCGAACGTCCCCGATGGACCAATCCAAGCCGCACAAGGACCCAAGCCTGACAATGACGAAGATTGGAGAACTCCGATCATTCGATACATTACAAATGGCGAAGTTCCGGACGATAAATGGGAGGCACGGAAACTCAAAGTACAAAGTGCAAGGTACTGCGTCACACAAGGAGAGCTCTTTAAAAGGAGTCTCTCCGGAACTTACCTCAAATGCCTCAACAAAAGGCAAGCCCTAGCCTTGATCACGCAGGCCCACGACGGATCCTGCGGAAGCCATTCCGGAGGACGAGCCCTGGCCGTACGAATCAAAAGGCAAGGCTATTTCTGGCCAACAATGGCCACCAAATGCGAGTCCTTCTCCAACAAATGCGACAAGTGCCAAAAGCACGCCCCGATTATCCACCAAGCATCGGAGAAACTCTCCTCTATCTCATCGCCATACCCATTCATGCGGTGGGGAATGGACATTGTGGGGCCCCTAGTCGCATCCGGCAAAAAGAAAGCCACACACTTATTGGTAATGACAGACTACACCAAATGGATTGAAGCAGAGTCGTACCAAAAGGTCAAAGACGTTCACGTTAAGGAGTTTGTCTGGCGAAACATCGTTTGCCGGCACAGACTACCCCACGAGATCGTCACTAATAACGGTTCCCAGTTCATATCAAACGCCTTCAAGGAGTTCTGCAGAACATGGAACATAAAGCTGACTTACTCAACGCCATGCTATCCCCAAGGGAATGGGCTGGCGGAAGCGGCTAACAAGGCAATCATGAATAGCCTCAAGAAAAGACTCAATGAGTGAAAAACGAGCTGGAGCGACGAGCTCCCAGCCGTACTCTGGGCCTATCGGACTACCCCCCGCAAATCCACCGGCGAGACTCCCTTCTCGCTGGCTTATGGGATCGAGGCGGTAGTACCAGCCGAAATACTTGTGTCAAGCATCCGCAAAGAAGAATGCCCACGACAAGAGGAATTCAATAACAAGATGATAACTGACGTGCTCCATCTCGTCGACGAAAGGAGGAACCTCGCACTAGCTCGAATCCAGAACTACCAACAAGCCACAGCTCGTTACTACGATTCCAAGATCAAAACTCGAAGGTTTCAAGTAGGAGAGCTCGTCTTACGGAAAGTGTTCGACCATAAAAAGGAAGAACACGCTGGGAAGTTAGGAGCAAAGTGGGAAGGTCCTTACCAGGTCACCGACGTTGTAAAGGACGGGGTCTACCGGCTCAAGTCGGTGGAAACCCAGAAACCTGAACTACGACCTTGGAACATCATCAACCTCAAAAAGTACTTCCACTAGGAGTACGACAACATAACCGAACTACGAATGGCTTGATCCCCTTAAAAGGGTACGTAGGCAGCTCGACTTTGAGCTCAGCTACCCCCCAAACACAAAGCTCTTACCGAGCTCAACAACTTCTGACGAAGTCATACTAGCTTATCTTTGTGAAATCAAAATAAGTCTCTCAATCCAATGCCTCTTTCTGTCGTAAAAGTTAGAGTCATTGCGAAATACCTCACCATAACGTTCTCAAAAAGAGATATGAAATAATTTCTTCAAAAGCTAAAGTGATATGAAATTATCCCTCCGTAAACAAGCGATATGGAATTATCCCTTCCGAGCGACCTGAAATGGCCTCTCCCAAAATCAAGCGATATGAAATTATCTCTTTAAAAATCAAGACGTGTGAAATTATCTCTCCAAGAAATAAAGCGATATGAAATTATCCCTCCACAAAAAAACGATATGAAATTATCCCTTCCGAGAGACCTCGAACGGCCTCCCCCAAAACCAAGTGATATGAAATTATCCCTTCAAACAAAGCGACCTAAAATGGTCCTTACAAATCGAACGAGCTGAAATGATCGTCCCAAAACAAGCGACCCAAAACGGTCCTCTTGATTCGAACGAACTGAAATGATCGTCCCAAAGAAAGAGATCCAGAGCGATCCTTCCAAAACCTATAATTCTTCTAAACCTTATACGGATTAAAAGAATTGGGGGGCTACCCCCTCCCTCCAAGCAAAAGACAACGAAGTCGAGACAATTATTCAAGCAAACAACCTTTGTAAGTCTACTTCGATTCGTTCCTATATACTTAGCATTCCTTATATTCAGCAATTTCGAAAGCATCCAGCTATAAGCTCGAATCTTACGCTACGAAAGAATGTACCTCGCGTACAATCGACTTAAAAGTTCGTAAAGAACTCCCCAAGGCAATTCAAGACAAGTTATTTGTCGTCCCCTCCGAAGAGGTTCAAGTTGCCATAACGGCCAAACTCTATGCCGAAGCGTCAAATCAGTAAAGTCTATGCAAAGGCATGAAAGATTCGAAAGCAATTCATAAAAAAAAAGAGAGGACACGATGTCCTCAAGTTCGAACAAAAGCCCACTAAGGGCAACACCAAAAAAAAAAAAAGCCCCCTTGGGCAACAAAAGTCCGAGGACAAATTAAAAGCCCTCTAGGGCAGCAACGAATAAAAAAGATGACTAGAACTGCTTGGAAGGAGAGGAAGCTTCGTCTTGATCCTCCATCTGATCATCAGTCGCCCTGTCCTCCTCAAGTCGACTGATGATAAGCGCGATATTGGCCAAAGCCTCCTGAAGCCTCATCTCGGAGCTCACGACGACTTTCCTTTGGCTCTCCTTCGCCACGATTCCCTCGAGGATCCTGAGGTATTCACCGTTCAGCCCCTTCCTCACCTCATGGGCCGCCACCTTGACGTCAAACTCTTGATCGGCGAGAGCCTTATCCAGATCGCCTTGACATTGCGCAGCCCGCACATCCGCAACCCGACTTGCCTCAATGGCGGTTCGACTCACCTCCTCCGCGACCGAAACCTGAGCCAAGGCACCCTGCAACTGCCCATCCAGGTCGCCCGCCTTTTTCCGTAGCTCTTCCTTTCGAGCCGAGGCCCCCTGCAACTGCGCTCTCAAGTCGCTAACCGTCTTCTCGACGGTATCGAGCTCACTCGCCTGCGGTATCTCCCGCAGCTCTCACTCGGCCCTAGCCGCAAACCTGTTCGCAGCCTCCAAGGCCTACGAGAAAAAAAAGAATTAAGCATAAAACGTATCAAAAAGCGAAGGAAGGAAATCGTTACCTTCCCAGAAGCCGCCATCATCTCGGTATAAGCTTCACCAAGAGCCATATCCCCGACAGCCGGGAGCTGAACACCTGCGGGCTTAAAATGCCTCAGCAGATAGGCCACACCCTTCGGGTCATCCGCAATCGGACATTCCTTCTGGTGCCTGAAGTGCCAGTTGAAAGACCCGGAAGAAGCAGGTCTCGCCTCAACACTCTGGTTCGATCTCCTCGAGCTCACCTCCGCATCAGTTCTTTGACGCTTCGCCGCCGGAGGAGGAGGACCGCCCGGCTCCGACCGTTTGATCCCCTCAAACCATTCGACCGGGAGCTGCGCAAAGCAGGCTCTCCAGACGGGATCTGAATTGGTTCATGACCGGCCGAAAGAGGAGGTAAATTCTCCACCCCCACGTTTGCCTCTCCGGACCTGCGACCTCGGGGAGAGAAACCTGAACAGGGTTAGGAGGAGGGATCGAAGGAGGAGGAGGAGGCCCCTCGCCCATGGCAAAAAGAAGGGCGTTGCTCAAGTCGCCGGCCTTCATTTTCTTCGCCAGATCAATGGGATCCTTCCCGTTCCGACGACTGCTAGATCTTCGCGACATCTTTCCAAGAGAAGGGGTGCTTGCGGTAGAACTGTCGTCCGTAATAGATCGATCTGCAGACAAAACAGACTCGAGTCAGCCCGGCAAACGAAAAGGCATACCGCGCAAAAATCCTTGTACGGACTAGCGAAAATACTTACTCTCTCCAGCCCGCTCGATAATCTGAAGCGGAGCCTGAACGATTCGAGTCGAAGTGGGCCGAGAAGGGAAGCGTGATCCGTCTCGCGAAAGACGAGGTTGGTGATAGGGTTGTAGTTTTAATCCTATTCTACTGCAAGTGCACAGTTCAGTGATTGTAGTATATAGGGTATCGAATCCACAGAGACTCTGGTTTCGATAGCTAAGGAACAAGGAATTAAACTAGGAAGAAAGCAATGTGATGTAAATAAAAGCAATGTGAGAAAGTAAAGAGAAAGCAGAGATTGTTGGTTGTGAAAACAAGTTATTAAAAGCGCTAAGTCTAGGGCGTTCTCAGGAAATCAAACAAGCAGACAGTTCATTCAGCAAGGATCTAATTAAGCACAGTTCTAGAACTCAAAACACGGATATAGAACTAACCAAATTCCTTTGCGATAGTTCTCTAAGTCTAAGTGCAGCAAACCAAACTTTCGTTTGCGAGAACTAACAGATTAAACTAGCATTAATTCCAAGTTTGATATGTTCACAATTAACCTAAACCAAACTTTCGTTTGCGAGAAGTTTAATTGCTCAACCTAAATAGTTCAGATCCCTAAACCACACTTCCGTGTCGTATTTAGCAACCTAAGATTTAGATTCTAATTGATCAGGTTAGAACTAGCTTTAAGCACAATTAGATTGAAGAACAGATATAGTTATGAATCCTTAACTGAATTAAACAAGTCTAGCAAGTCATGAAATCCTATGTGAGAAACCCTAAACCTAACTAGGAATCTACTCAGACATAGATAATGAAAACATGATCATATGAAGAATAAATTGCATAAAAGATAATAAAGAATTAAAGGGGTTCGAAATCTTCTCCAAATACAGATGAAGTAAAGGTTCAGATCAGCCCCAAAAGCTCTAAAAATCATCTGCTCTTAATTATTAAAGCGTATGTAAAAGCATATCTAATTAAAACACCAAAAACTCAATAATATAGGTCTAATCTCGGCCAGGGGCTTCTTTGTAAATATCAGGAACTTCTGGATCAGAGTGCAATATCTTGACTCTTCATAAACCGCCGAGTTTTGGGCCCATCTCGCTGGTGCAACGACCGTTGCAGGTGTGCAACGATCGACGCAGTACTCTGTTTCGGACAGTGAACTCCATCTCTCGGCCAAACACTCCAAAAATCTCCAAAATACTCCAACATCTCCAATTCAGCTCCAAACCTGATTATACCTGCAAAAGACTCTAAAAGAACACAAAAAGACACTAAAACACACTTATATCATGGTCTAAAACTAGTAAAAACCATGATATATCAAGTCCCCCACACTTAGCCTTTGCTTGCCCTCAAGCAAAACAGAGAACTAAAGCATGGTGAAGAGGTTTGAAAACTTTTCAGAAACTCATTTCATCCTAGAAGCTACAACACTCAGATTCCCCTTAGTAAACCACTGAAAGAATCAATCACAGGATATCAAGACCAACATGTACTTCCCCCACACTTAGCAACTGTCCTAAGTAAACTCCACAATCACATTCAAGCATTCAAATTCTCTTTTCCCTTCCTTAACAACTGATTTTCCCACTTTGGGTATCATTTTTTTTTTTAATCAGTGTTCTTCCCGTTATGGGGTGTACTTTGGACACATTTCATGGATCGCACAGGAGATAATAGGGGTCTCTACCACTCATGTGACCAATTCGGAGTTACTAACTCATCCTCAGTTTATTATCTTTTTTTTTTTTTTTTTGGAAGGGGAGAAGGGAACTAAATAGGATAGGTTTACAGGCTGTGTCAGAACTAACAAGGGAATCCGACACAAAGTATACCAAGCCCTTAGGTGAGAAATCTAAGTCAGTATTAAGGTTGAAGTCAGTAAAAGGATCCTCTGATACCTGAAGTGATGTGGGTGTTCCCAGTAGGTTGATCTGTGTCTGAGTTTTCTAATAGTCAGAGATAGATCCTGCAAATTCATCCCAATGGTTACTTAAGTTCCTGCAAGTCTTGTAAATCTTCTCAAAAATTCATAGTTTCTTACTTAAACAATTTTGACTCAATAAAACAAAAAAATTTGAAAAATGGACTGACTCTTAAGAAAACAGAAATATAAACGTCAGTAGCACCTCCCCCACACTTAAGACACACTGTCCCCAGTAGTGTCAAGCGAAGGATTGGTAAAAATAAAATAAAAATTGTTAAGGCTTTGTTGAGTTCTGTCGGGTTTACCTCTGTCGCTCAGGCATCGATCGTTGCACTAACTGCATCGACCGTTGCTTGGCGATTTTCGTGTATGGTCGATCGTTGCTCAGGACCGCAACGATCGCTGCAATGCGATTCCGATCTTGTTGTGACGATCGACACAGAAGTGCGTCGATCGACGCACTACGAATTCGTCCGAGACCTGCAATCATAAACTCACCAAAAACAAAAACAAACGTAAAATCCTAACAAAAACACCAAAAATTAAGTAGAAAAACACCAGTACCTAATGGTGGGTTGCCTCCCACCCAGCGCTTGTTTAAGGTCAATAGCTTGACCGGACAAACAAGATTTTTCAGGCACCAGGAGATCCCGACAGAGACTTTTTCTGTCTCTGTTCAAGTTGAAAGGATTATGTGTGTTCATTGGTGTAATTATCAGATTACAACCTAACATAATCAACTAGGATCTAGGTGATTTGCAGTCGAATCATAAACAGATCAGAATCATTACCTTATGATTGCAGCAGATTGATCAAAGGAATGAAGAGATCACAGAGAGCTGATGATAACCGGCTCCTCCTAGGTATCCACACTCTTACAAGCTACTGGATCAGGCTGCTAGACCAAGTTTGAATCAACAGAGAGAGAGAGGACGGCTGGGACTCAAAATCGCAGATGGGGTGTGTTTTTGCCCTAGGCGCCTGTCCTCTTCCTTATATGGGCCCAATTAATTAAACTAATGGCCTATTAGGATTTTGGGCCCAAGACCCAAATCAGACAAAAGACTGTATTTTGTCTGGCCCAATTCTCTGTACAAATACAGTAAATGCCTTGCATCTTACCGTATTAATTCCATTTAACTTTCCCGTTAGCTATGGTGTGTGACCCTTTGGGATCATACAATACTGGTAATAAGTCCTAAACTTATAGATCATGAGCGGGCTATAGCAAGTCATCATGATCACCCAGTATTTATGACTTATGTCTGATCTCGACACTTATCATACTTTCTAGAGATAGTACAGTAGATTTCAGGACATTCCCAACAATCTCCCACTTGTACTGGAATCCTACATTCCCTAATCCTTTTGTCTTAATATCTCGATCTGGCATAAGGCAAGATGCGTGTCATCCTTATATAGCCAGACCATGTTCATCGGACCAGATTTGATACTGACAATGCAAACGACTTGGGCAAGTCCGTTTGGGAGTGGCCACTCTCTTACCAGCTATCAAGTCTCCGATTGGCCTAGAGATATTACCTCCGTTAAACGGCAGGGACAAATCCCATCTTGTTCCATCACTATGAACTACACACTTTATAATACACCCAACCAAGGTCCTTATAGCTCCCAGTTACGAAACAGCGTTAGACAATGATCAAAGTGTATCAATCCATGTGCAGCCACATGCAAGCGAACTCAGGTCTAAGGACTATACTCTATAGTCGTATATGAGAACCTCTCATGACACAGATATTAATATCTTGTAGAGTTCTCATCAGCGGGCCATGTCCGGTCATATGCTCCCCTACATATACCTATGTGTCGACTTTGATGCCGCGCATCTATGACCCCTCGAAACTTGGTCATAAGTCTCAACACAATCTAGTCTCAAGTGGTTGTTGGTGTTCCAATTTCAACAACCTTCGACTATGGACACTATGATTTATGTCATTTCGTTAAATATGGGGTTTCAGGATCAAGTCTACTCATGTACTTCGATGGCCCATATATAATGACATGAATCATTTTGGAACGATTATTTATATCACAGTTAAAATAATCCAGAAATCATAAATTTCATAAACATAAAATATTATGTTTACATGAACCTTTCAAAACAACTAAATAAAGCCCTTTACAAACTCCCACTGAAATTAAGACTACATCTTAATTTCACATATCCTACAGCTACAGTCCGCGACTCGTGCTTAGGCCTAAGGAGTGGCTTCGTTAATAGATTAGCAACGTTCTCATTCGTTGAAACTTGCTGATCTACTTAACACCTCTGTCATTTATCTCACGGAATAGGTTATACCTACCCTCAAGGTGTTTGGACCTCTGATGTGCAGCTAGTCTCATCTATGCTGGGAATCACTTCAAGTTCAGTGATGAACTCTTCTTTCCAAACAACCTCTTTCGCCGCTACCCAAACTGCGAAATGTTCAGCTTAAGTCATGGAGTCAGCAACAGTGCCTTGCACCGCCAGACAGACACAAGATATAACCGGACTGTGACCGGAAATCATCTTTGTCTGTTGGACACTTGCCTTTCAGACTCTACCGACTTGTAGCACCTCACTTTCTCCGTAAATCAAGAACTTATCCTAAGTATTTTCCAAATACTTGAGGATATTCATTACGTCTATCCAGTGATTCTTTGCTGGATTTGACTGGTCTTTACTTGTCTTGCTTAACATTAAAGCAATATCAAAACAAGTGCGTGTCATGGCATACATGATAGATCCAATTGCCGACGCATATGGAATCTCATCCATGCATTCAAGCTCAGCAGTTATCGTAGGACACTGTTTCTTGCTTAACGTAATGCCATGTGATATTGGCATAAAACCCTTCTTGGAATGCTGAAAACGTGTAGGACTTTGTCAATATAGGAATCCTGACTTTGTCCTATCAGCTATTTTGGATCTCTATCTTTAGATCCAAAATCCAAGAACATACGTGGCTTTACCCATGTCAATCATAAAAACAACTCCCAAGCCAGTCCTTTACCGACTGCGGCATTGGAACGTTATTTCCGAGAATCAGTATGTCATCGACATACACTATGAGAAATGCAACATCGCTCCCACTTATCTATTAGTAAACGCACAGTTCCATCTCGTTCCTGTTCAAGTCAAAACCTTGACTACTTCAACAGAACGAAGATTCCAACTCCGATATGTTTGCTTCTATCCATGAATGGATCGATGAAGCTAACTTACATACAGTATAATTTTTCGGAGTCCGGGCTCACTTTCGCTTCTGTGAATTTTAGCAGGTTCGTCACTTTCAATGATCATCAGATCATGGCAACTAATCACGAGAAATCACTCTCGGATTAGTGACGGATTCATTCAGATCTGCGAACTTCAGGCTCTACAGGTGTAGATTCTACAGAAATCTGTAAATCCATCCGCTGCTCTCCCTCAACAGGTTGAGCAGCCTCCTGTATTTCTCGAATTTCTTCGAGTTATACTTTTACTCCCACTGTTCTTCTTGGAAAGCAACTTTCCTTTTAGAAAACAGAATTCCGAACAACCTAACTTCGTTTTCGGAATGGACGTAAAAGTAACAAGCCTTGGTTTCCCTAGGACAACCAGCGAAGTAGCACAACTACAAATACTCAGTAAAGACGAATTTGGATCATTTCCAGTCCACATTTATGTGGTGTCTTTCAACTGATATTGGTGGAACTATTTCAGCGTAAACTTAGATATTTCTAGAGCGTTATTCTTAAAAAATATCATGGAAGATTCGTGTGACTCATCTTTAATCATTTCTAATAAGATATGATTCTTTCTCACAGAAACACCTCCAGGTTTTCAGGAGAAATGAGTTGTGAAACGACTTCACACTCATTTAGATGATCACACCATCAATGACTTAAGTATTCTCACTCGTGATCTAATCCAGAGTCTCAATACTTCTGTCACTCAGATTCTATACCTCATTCTAGAACTCTTTCGACCATTTCAAAGAATTCTGACTCGTGTCTCATCAAATGAACACAGTCATACTCACTGAAGTAATCAGTAAAGATAATGAAGTACAGGAAATTTTCTCTGGCATTACTGCTCATCGGGCCACATACATGAGTATGTTCAAGGTCCAATAAGCCTTTGGTCCTTTCTCTAGCTCGGCTAAGATGGGCCCTTTGTCTTTTGGTCCAGTAAGCAGAATTCAAGTCTCATAAGATATCCGATCAAATGAGCCCAAAAGTCCATAACTATGGGGTTTCTGAATCCGACTTACTCTATGTGACCAAAACATTTACGCCAAGAAAAATCAGGTTTAATTTATCAGATTTAAACCAATTCGGTATTTATGTTACATTTAGGCACTATTTGGTTTAAGATATAAAACCCATTCCTTGAATAGGGTGCTACAAACAATATTTCATTGAGATCAAAAGAACAAAACTTGTCTTTTATCAAAATGAAAAACATTCAAATCCTCACAAGAAAATGAAAGACAACTCTGCTTAAAGCAGGTACATTGTAGCAATTACTTAATACAAAACCAAGCCTCAAAGGCATCTACAAGTGAAAACCCTTCGGCTGAGGCAGCATCCATAGCTCCTTCCAGACATGCAGTTCCACTTGCCCTTCCTTCAACGTTCTACTGTTGCTTAGACTCTGCATATTATAACAAATATCAGTGCCACAACCAGTATCCAATACCTATAAGGTAGAACTTGAAGTAATAACATGAATACCTGAGGAAGTAGTCTCATACATCAACTTCAACTCCTCATAATCTTCCATGAATTTAATGCAATCTCTCTTCCAATGCCCAGTCTCTTTACAGTAGCAGCACTTACCAACGTAAGATGTATCTGACTCGGGCTCAGAAGACACACGCTTGCCATGATTCAAAATCTGGACAACTTTGTCTTCACCCTTGTCAGCATTAGGTTTAGTAAACCTACCCTTCTCCATTACGAGATTATACAGGGTACTCTTCACGTTTGGCTCAACTGTCTTGAGCATATCATGCAGTTCAGTCAGCGTCTTCGTTAA
Organism: Orychophragmus violaceus; assembly: GCA_030180135.1. Taxonomy (NCBI): domain Eukaryota; kingdom Viridiplantae; phylum Streptophyta; class Magnoliopsida; order Brassicales; family Brassicaceae; genus Orychophragmus; species Orychophragmus violaceus. The sequence goes on along the minus strand of CM058230.1, from coordinate 100,296,827 downwards.
GCCTTTCTTGATATAGTTCCTTTTGAACTTATCATAGCTTGACAGCAGTGACTGCAGAATGATCTCAGTTGCCAATTCTTGGCTAACTGGATAATCCAGTTTCCTCAGGTTATCAATGTAACCCATCATTTTACTGACATGAGGACTCACTGGATGATCATTTGGTAGCTTGCAGCTAGTGAGAGACTTAACCAACTGGTATCTCTCCACTCTTACCTGCTCCTGAAATTTCAATTTCAGGCTGCTGATCATCTCTATTGGCGACTCCATGTTCTCATATTGCTTCAGCAAATCTGAGTCCATGGTAGCCAATATCAGACCACGCACATCTACCGCATCATTATAATGCTTATTCCAAGCATCATATACTGCATGAGAGGCATTGGACCCGATCCTCTCGGGGAGAGCTCTCTCAAGGACATAGTCCTTTCTCTCCTGCCTGAGGACTAGCCTCAGGTTCCGCGACCAAGTCAAGAAATTTGATCCGTTCAGTTTGTCCATCTCAAGGACAGACCGGATCGAGAAAGTGTTTTGATTGTTTGTGCTAGTCATAACTGAAATTTAGAGATAAATAGAGTTTTAGTTATTCAGTTCATAAAAGAGTAATCTTAATAACTTATAAGAAAACTCGCATTGCATTCAAAATTTCTTTGTTTAACCTCATAAGAATGCAATGATTCCGAGACCCATGTTCAGCTAAATCCAAAGTGGGCCACTGGCCGTCACCCAGAAGTAGTTTTACTTGGTAAGCATACACACAGCTAGTTATATCCAATAACTCTCGGTTGTGAATTGGGCCCAAGGCCCAATACACCAGATGTCTCAACGCCCGGGACTCCCGATGGCCCAGTCAAGGAAACCAATCTCTTACAGCCAAATAATCACTAAAGTCTGGGACTCCCAATGAAATTAGTGACTATATACTACTTTACTTACGCAAAAACAGACACCTCACACTGTAAGCCATATCTGTAATTGAATAAGCGTTAAGTAGCTGACAAGATTGGGCAAGACATCCAAGCTTGATATTGTTTTTGAGGATTTTAGGTTTCAATAGATTTCCTCCCAAAAATAGAAGATTACTATTTTGGGAAACTTTCCATTTCAGGTAACTTACTAAATATGGAAACTTTCTATTTAGGGAAACCTACTATTTTTAGAAACTTTCTAAGTCGGGAAACATATTATTTCCAAAAAATTCCTAACATGCCAAAATTAGAAACTTCTAATATTAGAAGCTTTCTAATTTAATGTTTTATTAAAGTTTTTGGATGGGTCACAAATTATAGGCCCAATTCTTGGCCCAAGACCACATAATTCCAATTGGCCCAATAATTTGACATAACCGAGTCGGTTCATTAATTCTGGTCCAAGACCAAATTAACTACTAAATCCAACTGGTTATTTACTAAACCAGACCAGCTCTAAATTATTTGGTCCAACCAAATCAAACTTAGACCAGCCTTCGGTTTAGGTTAAAATTCAATTTTGAATTTAAATCCGGTTTAACCAGAAATTAAATAATACCAATTGTATTAAATAATTTCCAGAAAACCGCGATTTGGTTAACCGCTTGAACCACCAATTAAATTGGATCGGTTCGGTTAAGTCCAAAATCAGGAAGAAATAGATTGGTCTAACCAATCAATTTTAGCTGATTTTGACCTAACTTGTGGGATTAGGCATTGTAAACAACGAATCATGATCGGTTTGAGTTGTCAAAATCGTTATCCCATTAATCATTACCAATCCAACAATGGACATTATGCCAACGATTTCAATAGCATGATTTTGTTGAAAAGTAAAATCGTTTGATAATTAATTCACTTAAAGTCAACATACGATTTAGACTTTTCCAATTCGTTTCATAATTAATTCAATCAATGTGTAAATGCTTACGATCATAACATATCCGATCGCTAACCAATTGATACTTAATTAAAAAAAGTCAACAGCGATTGTTTGTTAACGATTCGATTAATAAACGATATCAACTTTAATCATCAAGCAATCTCATCGTTTTCTTATTTCTAGGTTTTCAAAGTTTCAATCAATTTTATTCATTAAAATCGATTCATCAAACTAATAAACAACCTAGTATGATCCAAAAAGCAAAAACCTAATGACCTAGGCTCTGATACCACTGAAAGGATTATGTGTGTTCATTGGTGTAATTATCAGATTCCAACCAAACATAATCAACTAGGATCTAGGTGATTTGCAGTTGAATCATAAACAGATCAGAATCATTACCTTATGATTGCAGCGGATTGATCAAAGGAATGAAGAGATCACAGAGAGCTGATGATAACCGGCTCCTCCTAGGTATCCACACTCTTACAAGCTACTGGATCAGGCTGCTAGACCAAGTTGGAATCAACAGAGAGAGAGAGGACGGCTGGGACTCAAAATCGCAGATGGGGTGTGTTTTTGCCCTAGGCGCCTGTCCTCTTCCTTATATGGGCCCAAATAATTAAACTAATGGCCTATTAGGCTTTTGGGCCCAAGACCCAAATCAGACAAAAGACTGTATTTTGTCTGGCCCAATTCTCTGTACAAATACAGTAAATGCCTTGCATCTTACCGTATTAATTCCATTTAACTTTCCCGTTAGCTATGGTGTGTGACCCTTTGGGATCATACAATACTGGTAATAAGTCCTAAACTTATAGATCATGAGCGGGCTCTAGCAAGTCATCATGATCACCCAGTATTTATGACTTATGTCTGATCTCGACACTTATCATACTTTCTAGAGATAGTACAGTAGATTTCAGGACATTCCCAACACAAGTCTCCTCATCCAAGGTGGCGAGTAGGCTGTTGCAGACTGCTCATGTCCAAGAAAAGATGAAGTAAAATGTGCTCCAGGATTTACAATCACAGTGTCATCCGGCCGCTCATCATGTGCATCCATGATGCTGAATGTCTGTCCATCTATCAGTGGTCTTCGCAGCTTATCCATCTCATAACGCAGCGGCTCATCTCCCAGATGGAGGTCTATCAAGCTGTTTCAAACATCAATTACCGCTCCTGCTGTAGCCAAAAATGGTCTTCCAAGTAGCAATGCTTCATCCGGATCACAGTCATATTTCAGCACTAAGAAGTCTGTTGGAACTAAGTAGTTTCCAAATCTCACAGGGATGTCCATAAGGAGCCCTTCTGGAACTCGTATGGACTGATCAGCTAGGACAAGAGAGGTCCTAGTAGGAGTAAAATCTAGCATACCTAGCTTCTCTGCCACAGAGTATTGCATCAAACTTCCAGCAGCTCCTAAGTCACACAGAGAGCGCCTAAAACTATCCTCAAAGATTGAACAATTAAGCACAAAGACCCCAGGGTCTGGCAGCTTCTTCGGGATCTTGGTCAGTAGGACATCACTAATATGCTGAGGAACTATAATCACCCAGTCTCTCAGCTCTTCATCTAAAGGCAGCATCTTATTCAAGTACCTCTGCACACATGGATGATAAGGAGGATCATCAGAAGATGGAATTTCTTCCAATTCTTCACCAATCTCCTCTAGCTTTTTAAGCTCTTCAATTTCCTGCTTAATCACTTCAGACACTGAGGAGTGTTGTCTAACGATCTGCGCATAGATCTCTTGTTGAGAAATCTCCGAGACTCCAGAAAATAAGCCATCAAGCTCCAACTCTGCATCAATACCATTATCATTCGGCAAGTCTGTCTGTTCACGACCTGCATCGATCGACACTCGGTGTGCGTCGATCGTTGCAACACTGCAGTTTTCACCCGAGAGTTTTTCACCATAATCCGAGATTTCTTCTTCCTTCACCAATTCAGCTGTACTTAGCTCAAATTTTTCACCCAGGTGAGATCCATCATTAATGTACACAGACCAGGCCTTAATATGAGTGTCTGCTATTCCTTTTCCCTTCATTGAACTGGAAATCTGGTTCACCTGAGTATCCAACTGCTTCATGTGAGTGTTCAGGGACTCAAACTTCCCATTGAGGTCTTCATAGACAGCATCCAACTTCTTGTTGCAGTCCACATTACTCTTGGCCTGACTCTCCATTAGTTGTTCCATCATAGCCTCCATTCTACTCTCATGAGCTGTAGGTGCAGGAGGAGTCTGATAGGATGAAGATCCATAGGTTCTCTGAGTACCTTGTCCAAAGGTCTTCTGAAAACCGCTAGTCTGTCCAGAATTAGATGAGTTGCTGTTGAAAGCACTTTTCTGTCCTCCATTGAAGAATCTGTTTCCCTGTTGATTACCAAATCTATTACCTTGGAATCCAGATCCTCCTATGTAATTCACATCTTCCTCCTGAGTATCCTCCTCAGTTTGAATTACCTCTACATCTTGGGCAAAGTGGACAGCTTTCTTACCTGCTAGGAGATTGCAAACTGTGTCCAGCCTAGATCTAATATCAGGTATGTCAGAATTCTCTACACTTCCACCAGATTTCTTCCTCCTCTCATCCATAGTCTTGCAACTGTTGCTGCCTACTAGGTTCTCAATCAACTGCTTAGCTTGTGCAGGAGTCCTGGTGTTGAAGTTAGCATTACTGGAGTTATCCAGTGCAGACTGATATGGAAAATCTATGCCTCTGAAGAAGATACCAATCAATTGAACTTCAGTAAATCCATGGTGTGGGCAATCACGCTGGTACTGCTTAAATCTCATCCAGGCAGTTTTTAAAGGCTCCACAGCTCCTTGGGAAAAGGTGAGTATGTCCTGTCTGGACTGATCTGAGCGCGCATCATCATAGAAATAACGCAGGAACTCACTCTTCAGGGCTGCCCAAGTAGTATACTGACCAGGTGCCAGCTGCTTTAGCCATGCACTAGCGTCTCCAGCAAGACTGTGCGGAAAGAGCTTAAGGAACAGATAATCCGGGCAGACTCCATCATACTTCATGCCAGTGATTATGTCCTCAAACTGATCAATGTGATCCATAGGCTGCTCCGTTGGGTAACCATGAAATGCATTCTGTCTCATCAGCGAGTAGTAGATGGTTTTGATCTCAAAATCATTTCTCTCAAAATTAGGAAGCACTAAAGCTGACCGGTTTGCATGAAACTCATCTGGTCTGTTGTAGTCAGCTAAAGTCCTCTCATGTGAAGGAATTTCTAGCAGTTCTAATCAGGATTAGCAACCCTAGTCTGAATTCCGAGCCTAGGATCTAAGGTTCAAGTAATTGAATCTATGGGATCTCAGATTTACCTTTGATTTACAGCGGAAGTATTAGCAGATAATCGAGATCACGAAGCGCCTCAAATGATGCGCCTCTACTGGTATCCACACGCACACAAACTGGACCGCAGGGATGCTAGTGCCTTACAGAGATCTAATCTCCAGAGAGGTTTCTTTCTATGTTCTGGTGGCTGTGAATTAGGTTAGAAACGAGTTTAGGTCGACCATATATCTTATATATGTCGGCTTAAACCACAACGGAATTAACCAACGATTAAACCGTATTAATCTGGTTAATCCGCGAGTTGCATCGATCGATGCACTATCTGCATCGATCGACACTGCCCCAGATTATTGATATCGAATGCATATCAAATATGCATTCACTGGATCATTACATTAATGAGCAACCTCGTCTTTAACGCCCAGTTTGCTTAGGTGTGTGACCCTGTAGGATCATATAACACTAGCAATGAGTTCTCAACTCATTGATCATAAGTGGCTTCTAGCAAAGCGTTATGACTACCTAGTGTTATGTGATTGTCTCATCTCGAAAATACGACTTTCACTTAGAGCAAGTACAATAGATTTCAGGACATTCCCAACAATCTCCCACTTGTACTGGAATCATCTATTCCTTTAATCCCTTTGCAGCTATATCTCAATCTAGCATAAGGCAAGAACTGTGTCATCCTTATTAAGCCAGATCACGTTTATCGAATCCCGATTTGTACTGATAAAACAAACGACTGACAATCACCTCGTTTGAGCGCGGCCACGCATTTCCAGTATCAAATCTTCGATAGACCCAGAGATATTTAACTCCTGTTATATAGGAGGTACAAATCCCATCTTGTTCCATCCATGTCTCTTTTATATTTCATGATACGCCTAATCAGTGTCTTTATGATCACCAGTTACGGCTGACGTTTGACAAAGTCAAGACGAACCAATCCATATAAGAGAGGACATGATGAACTCAGGTCTAAGGACTACTCTCTTTAGTCGTAATGAGAAACTCTTATGACACTCATATAACATCTTGTAGAGTTCTCATTAACGGGTAAAGTCCGATCATGTGTTTAACACATATCTATGTGACTGACTTTAATACTCTTATTAAATGACTCCATGAAACATAGTCATCAGTCACCTCACATACTAGTCTCACGTGGTTGTTAATGTCCCATTTTAACAACCTCGACTAGGGACCATTTATAATTTATATCATTTATTGCTTATAGGGTTTCATGATCAAGTCACATACTTGATGACCTATAAAAATGTCATAAATTACTTTGGGACAATTATTTAATAACACAATTAAATAATGCTGAAACAATTTCATTAAAATAACATAACCAAATTATGTTTTACGAACATCAAGTCATAACTAAAAACCAAATATAACTCCCACTGAAAACAAGATCATATCTTAAGAAATCTAATGCCTACAGCAGCAGTGTAAAACTCATGCTTAGGCCTTGGGAGGGGCTTGGTCAGCGGATCAGCTACGTTCTCATCAGTCGGGACTCTGCTGATCTTCACATCTCCTCTATTTACAATATCACGGATAAGGTGATATCGCCTTTCTATGTGTTTGGATTTCTGGTGTGATCTAGGTTCCTTTGCTTGCGCAATGGCTCCATTGTTGTCACAATACAAAGCCACTGGCTCAGAAATGCTAGGAATCACACCAAGTTCAGTGATGAACTTCTTGATCCAAACAGCCTCCTTTGCCGCTTCAGAAGCAGCTAGGTACTCAACTTCAGTTGTGGAATCTGCTACAGTGTCCTGCTTGGAACTCTTCCAGCTGACTGCACCGCCATTCAGGCAGAAGATGTAACCAGATTGTGATCGGAAATCATCTTTGTCTGTCTGAAAACTTGCGTCTGTGTAACCACTTACTACCAGCTCATCACTTCCTCCATACACCAAGAATTTATCCTTAGTATTTCTCAAATACTTCAGAATATTCTTGACTGCTGTCCAGTGACTTTCACCTGGATCCGATTGGTATCTACTCGTCATGCTTAAAGCACAAGCAACATCTGGACGAGTACAGAGCATGGCATACAGGATGGATCCCAACGCCGAGGCATAGGGAATCCGATTCATGCGATCTCGCTCAGCAGGTGTCTCTGGACACTGCTTCTTGCTGAGACTTATGCCATAAGACATTGGTATGAAGCCCTTCTTGGAATCTTGCATTCTGAACCTGTGTAAGACTTTATCGATATAAGTGTCTTGACACAGTCCAATCAACTTGTTTAATCTATCTCTATAAATTCTTATTCCAAGAATATACGCGGCTTCTCCTATGTCTTTCATTGAAAAACAACTTCTGAGCCAAGTCTTAACAGACTGTAACAACGGAACGTCATTTCCGAGAAGAAGTATGTCATCTACATACAACACGAGAAATGCAACTGCGCTCCCACTAGTCTTCTTGTAAACACATGGTTCTTCTTCGCTTCTGATGAAATCAAACTTTTTGACTGCTTCATCAAAACGAAGATTCCAACTCCGAGATGCTTGCTTCAATCCATAAATGGATCGATGAAGTTTGCATACTTTCCTAGCTGCATTTGGATCGATGAAACCTTCAGGTTGTGTCATGTACACATCCTCTTCCAGAATTCCATTAAGGAAAGCTGTTTTCACGTCCATCTGCCAGATCTCATAATCATAATGAGCAGCTGTTGCTAGGAGAATCCGAATTGATTTAAGCATGGCGACAGGTGAATAGGTTTCTTCATAGTCAATACCATGAATTTGTTTGAAACTTTTTGCCACTAGCCTTGCTTTATATATCTGAATATTTCCATCCACATCAATTTTCTTCTTGAAAATCCATTTACACTCAATGGGTCTTGCACCATCGGGTAAATCAACCAAAGTCCATACTTGGTTTTGTGACATGGATCCCATTTCGGATTCAGCGGCTTTCAGCCACTTTTCGGAGTCAGGGCTCATCATCGCTTCTTCAAAATTCGCTGGCTCGTCACTGTCAATGATCAACAAATCATGACAATTGGTTACGAGAAATCCATATCTCTCGGGTTCGTGACGGATCCTTTCGGATCGGCGAATTTCAGGCTCCACAGGCGCCGTCTCTACAACTCTTTGTAGATCCAACTGTTGCTCTTCCTCTACGGGTTGAGCATATTCCTGCGGTTCTCGAACTTCTTCGAGTTGTACTTTACTCCCACTGTTTCTCTTGGAAAGAAATTCTCTCTCAAGAAAAACGCAGTTCCGAGCAACAAACACTTTGTTCTCGGATTGGTTGTAAAAGTAGTATGCCTTGGTTTCCTTAGGATAACCAACGAAGTAGCATTTATCAGATTTGGGCTCGAGCTTATCTGTAATTAATCTCTTAACATAAGCTTCACAACCCCAAATCTTCAGGAAAGACACATTCGGAACATTTCCAGTCCACATCTAATGTGGTGTCTTTGCAACTGATTTTGACGGAACCCTATTTAGTTTAAACGCAGACGTTTCTAGAGCGTATCCCCAAAAGGATAATGGAAGAGTTGAGAGACTCATCATTGATCGAACCATATCTAATAAAGTCCGATTTCTCCTCTCAGACACGCCATTCCATTGTGGTGTTCCAGGAGGAGTGAGTTGTGAAACAATTCCACAATCTCTCAAATGATCACTGAATTCTTGGCTTAAGTATTCTCCTCCACGATCTGATCGAAGAGCCTTAATAATTTTGCCAAGTTGATTATGTACTTCATTTTGGAACTCTTTGAACTTTTCAAAGGATTCCGACTTGTGTCTCATCAAATAGACATAGCCATACCTGCTGAAATCATCAGTGAAGGTAATGAAGTATCGAAAATTTCCTCTGGCACTTGTGCTCATTGGGCCGCATACATTTGTATGTATAAGGCCCAATAGGTCACTGGCCCTTTCATTTTGTTTGTTGAAAGGGGCCTTCGCCATTTTGCCTAGTAAACAAGATTCACATTTCTCACATGATTCATAATTAAATGAGCCCAAAAGCCCATCACTATGGAGCTTTTGAATCCGTTTCTCGTTTATGTGGCCCAAACGACAATGCCATAGAAAAGTCTGATTCGTGTCATTTGATTTGAATCTCTTGGTGTTAATGTTATAGATTGGTGTGCTTTGGTTTAAAACATAAAGCCCATTCTCTAATGGGCTGCTACCATAAAATATATCATTGTAATCAAAAGAACAACATTTATTCTTTATTGAAAACTGATATCCTTCCACATCCAAAATAGGAATAGAAATAATATTTCTGCTTATCGCAGGTACATAGTAGCAATTATTAAGTTTTAACACCAAACCAGAAGGCAAAGACAAGTTATATGTTCCTACGGCTAATGCAGCAACTCTTGCTCCATTTCCCACGCGCAGGTCCACTTGTCCCCTTCCCAACGTCCTACTGTTGCTTAGGCCCTGCATATTTGTACAAATATGAGCACCACAGCCGGTATCCAATACCCAAGAAGTAGAACCAGAAGTAGTAACATTTACTTCTATAACATAAATACCTGAAGATGAAGTCTCGAAAGTCTTCTTCTTCTTCTTCTTCTCTTCCAAGAATTTGTGGCAATTTCTCTTCCAATGCCCAGGCTCTTTACAGTAATGGCACTTATCAGTCTCAGATGGGCCCGGCTTGGGCTTCGGGGCTGGCGCAGGCGTGTCCTGGTTCTCAACCTGGACTGCCTTGCCCTTTCCCTTGCCTTTGCCAAGTTTCTTAAACTTCTTACCCCCTTGTACCATAAGTACATTAGGAGTGCCCTTCTTGATATTAGGCTCAGCTGTCTTGAGCATGCCATGCAGTTCAATCAACGTCTTCGTCAAGTTGTTCATGTTATAGTTCATAACAAACTGATCATAACTTGACGGCAGTGACTGCAGAATGATGTCAGTAGCCAACTCTTGGCTAATGGGACAATCCAGTCTCCCCAGGTTATCAATATAACCCATCATCTTAATGACATGAGGACTGACCGGACTGTCCTTTGGTAGCTTGTATTCAATGAGAGATTTAACCGTCTGGTATCTCTCAGTTCGTGCTTGCTCCTGAAACATGCTTTTCAGGCTAGTAATCATCTCCACTGGCGACTCCACGTTCTCGTATTGCTTCTGCAAGTCCGAGTTCATGGTAGCCAACATGAGACAATTCACATCGACCACATCATTGGAATGCTTATCCCAAGCACTCCTTTCTGCATGTGCAGCATTGGATCTCGGTTTTTCAGGGAGAACAGTTTCCAGGACATAGTCCCTTTTCTCCTGCTTGAGAACAATTCTCAAGTTCCGATACCATTCGAGAAAATTCGATCCATTTAACTTGTCCTTCTCAAGGACGGATCGCAAGGAGAAAGAGTTATTATGAGTGTTAGTCATAGCTGAGAACAAAGAAAGGAAAAGGTTTAGTTATGATGTTCAAGAAATGAGAAATCTTAACTTTTAAGAAAACTCGCATTATATTCAAAACAATGTTTCCTCAGATGAATATAATGATCCAAGATCCATACTTCACTAAACTTGAGTGAGCCACTGGCTATCACCCAAATTTAGCTATCTAGGTAAGCAACGACTTTGCTAGTTATATCCAATATAACTCTTGGTTGTGGATCGACATCTCATGTCCAATCCACCTGATGTCTCTGGGCCCAAAACGATTTTGATAGCCCAGTCAAGTAAACCAATCTCTTCAGTCATGTAATTGTTGATGCCTTGCACTGCAAGCCCATTAACACGATTACTTCCTGCCTTACTCATGTAATTGTTGATACTTTGCACTGCAAGCCTATCGTACAATGAAATGAGTCTTGACAGTTGACAAGATTGGAAAGACATCAAGTATCACTAATAATTAATTGATTTGTCTTGCTTCGGTTCTGTGATTTCAGGTTCAATAACCCAATCATCCAACCTGGTGTCGACCGACACTACTATAGTGTCGATCGATGCAGGATAACCAAAAGCAATCCGCGATAACCGATCAATCCAATTGATCCGTTTTTGAATACCGGTAAGCATCGATCGATGCTACGTTAGCATCGGTCGATGCCAACCTAATCAAACCAATCGCCATCAAACCATTCACAGTGTTCGACCATCTTTAACCAAGCTCGATAACCGGTCCAATCCAATTGAACCGATTCATCAATCTCGCGAGGTTTGTGTTGACCGACACAACATTTGTGTCGATCGACACTAGGCGAAAACTGAGTTTTATTCGGGTTTTCGCCCTGTGTCGATCGATGCCGGATTGGCAACGATCGACACCATGCGAAAAGCCCTAAATTTATTCGGGCTTTCGCCCTGCATCGATCGATGCCGGATTGGCATCGATCGACACCATGCGAGAAAACCCTTAAACGTTTTCGAACAGAACCCTAAACTAGGTTTTCAGGAAAACGAATTTTAGCAAGTTTGTATCAACCATACACATATTCAGATTCAACCAATCTAATCAACATGCTACAGATTCAATGGAACCCTAAAGCTCTGATACCACTGAAGGAATTTCTAGCAGTTCTAATCAGGATTAGCAACCCTAGTCTGAATTCCGAGCATAGGATCTAAGGTTCAAGTAATTGAATCTATGGGATCTCAGATTTACCTTTTGATTTGCAGCGGAAGTATTAGCAGATAATCGAGATCACGAAGCGCCTCAAATGCTGCGCCTCTACTGGTATCCACACGCACACAAACTGGACCGCAGGGATGCTAGTGCCTTACAGAGATCTAATCTCCAGAGAGGTTTCTTTCTATGTTCTGGTGGCTGTGAATTAGGTTAGAAACGAGTTTAGGTCGACCATATATCTTATATATGTCGGCTTAAACCACAACGGAATTAACCAACGATTAAACAGTATTAATCTGGTTAATCCGCGAGTTGCATCGATCGATGCACTATCTGCATCGATCGACACTGCCCCAGATTATTGATATCGAATGCATATCAAATATGCATTCACTGGATCATTACATTAATGATCAACCTCGTCTTTAACGCCCAGTTTGCTTAGGTGTGTGACCCTGTAGGATCATATAACACTAGCAATGAGTTCTCAACTCATTGATCATAAGTGGCTTCTAGCAAAGCGTTATGACTACCTAGTGTTATGTGATTGTCTCATCTCGACAATACGACTTTCACTTAGAGCAAGTACAATAGATTTCAGGACATTCCCAACATCATGGACAACCATCTGTCTAGCTCGGTTTTGTCCTTGACCTTGCGCCTGCGGATATAGAACTAACCAAATTCCTTTGCGATAGTTCTCTAAGTCTAAGTGCAGCAAACCAAACTTTCGTTTGCGAGAACTAACAGATTAAACTAGCATTAATTCCAAGTTTGATATGTTCACAATTAACCTAAACAAACTTTCGTTTGCGAGAAGTTTAATTGCTCAACCTAAATAGTTCAGATCCCTAAACCACACTTCCGTGTCGTATTTAGCAACCTAAGATCTAGATTCTAATTGATCAGGTTAGAACTAGCTTTAAGCACAATTAGATTGAAGAACAGATATAGTTATGAATCCTTAACTGAATTAAACAAGTCTAGCAAGTCATGAAATCCTATGTGAGAAACCCTAAACCTAACTAGGAATCTACTCAGACATAGATAATGAAAACATGATCATATGAAGAATAAATTGCATAAAAGATAATAAAGAATTAAAGGGGTTCGAAATCTTCTCCAAATACAGATGAAGTAAAGGTTCAGATCAGCCCCAAAAGCTTTAAAAATCCTCTGCTCTTAATTATTAAAGCGTATGTAAAAGCGTATCTAATTAAAACACCAAAAACTCAATAATATAGGTCTAATCTCGGCCAGGGGCTTCTTTGTAAATATCAGGAACTTCTGGATCAGAGTGCAATATCTTGACTCTTCATAAACCGCCGAGTTTTGGGCCCATCTCGCTGGTGCAACGACCGTTGCAGGTGTGCAACGATCGACGCAGTACTCTGTTTCGGACAGTGAACTCCATCTCTCGGCCAAACACTCCAAAAATCTCCAAAATACTCCAACATCTCCAATTCAGCTCCAAACCTGATTATACCTGTAAAAGACTCTAAAAGAACACAAAAAGACACTAAAACACACTTATATCATGGTGTAAAACTAGTAAAAACTTGATAGGTGTAGTTTTAACCTTATTCTAACTGCAAGTGCACAGTGATGTAGTTGTAGTACTTAGGGTATCGAATCCACAGGGACTCCGGTCAACGATAGATTAGAACTATTAAGATTAAACTTAGGGGAAAGCAATGACAAACTAAAGCAAGCAGAAAAGTAAATCAGTAGCATTTGATATGTTCACAATTAACCTAAACCAAACTTTCGTTTGCGAGAAGTTTAATTGCTCATCTAGGTTCTTTCTAGCTAAATTAACCAACTTTCGCTGCATTAATCAGCCTAACATCATAATTCTGATTAGCTACTTCAGATTAAGCATTAAGAACAACCTAAACAAAGAACTAGCAGATATGAATCCCTACAGATTGATTTAAACTATAGTTCCATGAAATCCCTAATGAGAATCCTTCAACCTAACAGGTAAACTACTCTAATATGTTCATTGAGACAGAAAATATCATAAGTAGAAAACCAAATATCATTAAACAGAATAATCAACAGGGGTTCGAAATCAAGTCTCTTTCGAGAACAAGATCAGCCCCTAAGGCTCTCTGAAATAAAATAAAACTAAAGTAAAGCGTAGCCTAAACAATGGCTTAAAAACTCTTATATAATGGTCTAAAGTCGGCTGGGGCTTCTTTGTAATTATGGGAACTTCTGGGCAAAGTTGCAATATCCAATTCTTCTCATTAAACGCTCGCGAGAATGTCTGCGTCGACCTTGCATCGATCGTTGCCACAGGTGTATCGATCGATGCAGGTCTGTGAATTCGGCAGTGAAGTCCATCTCTCGGGTTAAATCCCCAAAATGCTCCAGAATGCTCCAATAACTCCAATTCCGCTCCAACCTGTTTAAACCTGTAAAAGACTCTAAAATAACACAAAAGATACTAAAAACACACTTATATCATGGCATAAAATGGGTAAAAACCATGATATATCAACTCCCCCACACTTAGCCTTTGCTTGCCCTCAAGCAAAACAGAGAACTAAAGCATGGTGAAGAGGTTTGAAAACTCTTCAGAAACTCATTTCATCCTAGAAGCTACAACACTCAGATTTCCCTTAGTAAACCACTGAAAGAATCAATCACAGGATATCAAGACCAACATATACTTCCCCCACACTTAGCAACTGTCCTAAGTAAACTCCACAATCACATTCAAGCATTCAAATTCTCCCTACTGACTTCTGCAAGTATTTAAGTGCGGTCTCACCTAAGGAGTATCGATCAAAGGGCACATGGATTCTTACCTTATCAGCTCTAGACCACCATACTATCTTTCTCTAGTCCCTTTCTTCTCTTTCCCTTCCTTAACAACTGATTTTTCCCACATTGGGTATCATTTTTTTTTTATCAGTGTTCTTCCTGTTATGGGGTGTACTTTGGACACATTCCATGGATGCACATGATATGAGAGTTTTAGCTACCATTCCCATGACCACTTCGGAGTTACTAACTCATCCTCAGTTTATTTATATTTTTTTATTATGGAAGGGGAGAAGGGAACTAAATAGGACAGGTTGACAGGCTGTGTCAGAACTAACAAGGGAATCCGACACAAAGTATACCAAGCCCTTAGGTGAGAAATCTAAGTCAGTATTAAGGTTGAAGTCAGTAAAAGGATCCTCTGATACCTGAAGTGATGTGGGTGTTCCCAGTAGGTTGATCCGTGTCTGAGTTTTCTAACAAGGGAATCCGACACAAAGTATACCAAGCCCTTAGGTGAGAAATCTAAGTCAGTATTAAGGTTGAAGTCAGTAAAAGGATCCTCTGATACCTGAAGTGATGTGGGTGTTCCCAGTAGGTTGATCCGTGTCTGAGTTTTCTAATAGTCAGAGATAGATCCTGCAACTTCATCCCAATGGTTACTTAAGTTTCTGCAAGTCTTGTTAAAACTTCTCAAAAATTCACTGTTTCTTACTTAAACAATTTTGACTCAATAAAACAATTTTTTTGAAAAACTAAGAAAACAAAAGCGTGCGTCAGTAGCTTCCTCCCCCACACTTAAACTACACTGTCCCCAGTGTAATCAAAGCATGAGCTCGGTGAAAAAAATAATCAAATTGAAGAACAAACCGAAAAGTTGCAGATTACATACCTGTCGTCGCCCTGTGTCGATCGATGCCACAAGGGTGTCGATCGATGCAAGGCGAATATGCTCGCGGTTATTGAGATAACCGGTGTCTGAACCTCAATTGAATCGGTAAACCATAAATCGTGACTGCATCGACCGATGCACTAGGTGTGTCGATCGATGCAAGGCGATTCTGCCTGTTTCTCAAGCCTTTGAACACACAAAAATAGGAAAATTAAAAACACCAAATCAAATTGAAAAACGAAAACTAAAACGAACCTAACAGTGGGTTGCCTCCCACTCAGCGCTTGTTTTTAGTCATTAGCTTGACTATTGGAAAGAGATTGGATTCATGGCGGTTTCAACAGAGACTTTTAATGTCTCTGTGAATATCTCTTCATCCAAGGAGGTGTATATGCTTTCAGATCATGAGGCTTCCCTAGGAAAGAGTAATCAGAATCAGGGCGGGAGCGAAGCTTGGGCGGTCTACTGCGTTTTCCTGCATTCAAAACAATGTGATCAGAAGGTTTAAGCTTAGGTGATTTGTACCTTACCTTTGATGCAGATCTGATGTTTGGGGCTTTCTGCTTATGAGCAGTTGCAGGTACTGAAGATGTTACAGCAGGTTCAAGAGGAACTGCCATCTTCTTCTTTCCACTATCAGATACTGTAGTTCCACCAATCTGAACTTCTTCTTTCTGATGACCATCAGTGGAGATCATCTTCTTTGCATGAACTCGCGAAGTTTCAACTGGTGGGGTTTCATTCACCTTCTTATCAATCACTTTCATGCAGTTAGCCACTTCTATCTCTTGTTTAGAGGGTTTGGGAACCTTAGGATATGGCACAGGGGGCTTATAGACTCATTCTGGTACTGTTGCAGGTTTCTGGTCATGTCTGCGTTCTGTGTCGATCGTTGCATGATGTGTGTCGATCGATGCAGGGCGATTCTGTTTGTCGTAAGAACTCGAAATTGTCGTCAGAACGGCGTGTCGATCAACACTAAGTGGGTGTCGATCGATGCATGTCTCAGACAGACAATATTCATCCAGAAAATCTGAGATTATGCTCTCTTCTTCACCTAGCAACTCAATCTCATCCCTTAAGGTCACAGCTCTGATGGATTTGTACTGTTCAGCTTTCCTAGCCTCATTTTGTCTTTGTATGGCTCCAGCTGTCTGCTGAACTTGGACATCTAGCTCCTTCACATGTGTGCTCAAGTATTCAAACTTCTCACTCAGATTTTCATGTGTAGCTTCCAGCTTCCTGTCGAAGTTTGCAGCAGTCTCAGCCTGATCCTCTAGCAACTGCTCCATCATGGATTCCATCTTGCTCTTATAAGCATTTGCAGCAGGAGATGCCTGATAGGAGGGTGATCCATAAGTCCTTTGATAGGAATTACCTTGCTGATTTCCATACCTGTTTCCTTGAAACCCAGAACCATTTATGTAGTTCCTCTCCTCTTCTTGTCTTTCCAGTAACTGCTCCATCATGCTCATCAGCTTAGTAGACTGTGTATTGTGAGGAGGAACGGGCTGATATGATGGAGATTCATAGTCTCTGGTGAATGAATTGGAACCATAGCCTCTGCAGAACGAGTTATTCTGCTGATTTTCCAACATCCGTTCCATCATTCCCATCATTCTTTCGCACTGTGTCGATCGATGCAGGGTAGCGTCGATCGATGCAAGCTCGAGAATGCAACGATCGACACACAGGACCGTGTCGATCGATGCAAGGCGATTACAGGCGTACCTGAAACGCAAGAACAGAAAAAGAAAAAAAATTAGTATCAAAAATTAAAAACAAAAATCCTAGTCTAAACCCTAAGTTCAAATCTATCGAGGACTCAAAAGAGTCCCCGGCAACGGCGCCAAAAACTTGATAGGTGTAGTTTTAACCCTATTCTAACTGCAAGTGCACAGTGATGTAGTTGTAGTACTTAGGGTATCGAATCCACGGGGACTCCGGTCAACGATAGATTAGAACTATTAAGATTAAACTTAGGGGAAAGCAATGAGAAACTAAAGCAAGCAGAAAAGTAAATCAGTAGCAGGCGAGTTTGTGAGCAAGGAAGCGAAGCGTTAGGTTTCAGGAGTTCTCAGGAAATCAGGAACACAAGCAATCAGTCAATCAGGATCTAATCAATAACTATTCTAGAACTCAAACACAGATATAGAATTAACCAAATTTCTTTGCGAGAATTATCTAAGTCTAAGTGTAGCAAACCAAACATAGATATAAAGGAGGTTGTCGGGCCGCAGGACCTAAGGCAGCTCAAATTCGCTGGTCCGTAAAGTTAGACCAGCGGATATCTCCTCTCCAAAGGCGAGCTATCAAACTCGATGTATTTGGGTTCAAAGGTAATGACTCAGGAGCCTCTGCAAAGAAACCAAAAAGGTTATTAGCGAACAGCTCGATGTCAACCAGAGAAACTAGTAAACCCTATAAGCTAACCGACGCTAGCTGCCCATCTTTTCGGGATAACCGAATAATCAAAATCCTCGACCGAGTGATGATTGATCCTGAAGTAAAAGTATTTACTCTTCCACATATCCCTCGTCGGGATCTCATCAAGGATCTTCCCATGGCGAGGAGAGAGGTAGTAGGTCCCGGGAAAACGAGAGTTATGTTTTACCGAACAAACCCTCATCAACTCCTCGACCCCGAAGTCGATGCCCTCCTCGACGGCTCTGACCCCGAGCCCGATGACATACCGAACGAAATTCGGAGTCATCTGGTGAAAGGCCAGCTGGAGCTGAGCCAAAACCCATGAGATAATGCGAGGGATTGGAAAAAACAATCCGCATTTATCGAAATAGGTATAAGAAGCACATCAATGACCCTCGACGACAGTTTCCGGGGACATTTCCGGTGATGGGATAAGTATCTCCACCTCCGGCGGAATCCGGCACTTCGCCCGCAACTTCCGTATTTGGTCGACAGTCAGACTGGACGGTGGATGAGGACCGCCCGGTCCCGCCGCCACAGTTGAACTTGCCCTGGCCGTACTCTTTCGAACCATGATAGTTCGGTGTATCAGAAATTTCTTTTGAGAAAAGAAGAAAGACGAAATCTCTAGAGGAGAAAGTCTCGGGGTAACGGCAAAAGGAATAAGAGCGAGAGGCAAACATAAAAAAAGGGATATAATGAGGGAGAAGAAGTTACCTTGACGATTTGTAGTGCGAGCAGTAATGGGAATCGTGCTAGGTAACTTCCCCTTTTAAACTATCTCGTGCTCGAGATCCGTGGGATCTTTCGCATCCCACAATCCCAACCGCTCAATTCGAAATTTGTAAATAATTACGAAAAAGATTGAGACAGTTAGGATCCTTCAGTTTCCTGCGATCTCGACCGTCGATACATGATCTAAAGGCATGAGCGAATGATTAACGATTGAGTCACATCCGCCGTGGTAACGGACGTGCCACGAACAGGCTGATCCCACCCACGCGCCCAATCTTGGCCACCCGATTAAAACAAGATCTGCGGACGAGGCGAAAACAATCATTAGGGCTTCCTTAACGCCTAGAGCACGCGCGCGTCTTCCCGAAAACGTCCACCGCCCATTAACCTCGACTTCTCGAAATCAATGGGCTGGGGGGCTATTGTTGGTACTGGATTTCCCTCTAGGAAATCCGGCCCATTAACAAACAAGACAAAGGCCCATATCTATGAGCCCGTTCCAGGAGCAAGGACGAAGAGACGAGCCGATTCATTTGTTGGGCCCAAACGAATGACGCTTTGACTCGGCCCAAACGATGCCGAAGTAAGAGGCGATTGAGCTCGAGCTCGGCAGGAGACGACGTGGAGATAGAGCGACTCGGTCTTTTCCAGTTCAACTGATCCGCGAGAACCACGGGGATGGTTACGAAGGAGAGGCCGAAATATCGGAACAGAGAGATCAGAGTCGAGACTATTTAAAGAAGAAGTGGCGACTCATTCAAGATATTCCAACCCTAACTTAGAACACTTCGACTAGATAGCTCGATCATCATACTTTGTACTCTCTTTTTGATTGTGTTTGTTCTATCTCGACGATCAATCTCAATAAAGTTTTTGATTCATTGGAAACTATACTATTTCTATATCCTAAAGTCCAAATCCACGAATACAAATTCTTAGTGTGAATCCCGGATCTCACAGTAGTCAGATGCATGTTACTTACGCTGGTCATGGGACCGGGTAAGTTTGTACTTGCTTGATTTTGTATAGCACCGAGTGGGGTTGGTGGTGGTGGCGTTGGATTAGGACTTGCGGGATAGATCGGTGCTGCTTTTATTTTCGGTTGAGCTTGACGGGCTCGTGCTCTGTGTTAGAGTCCCAGTGAGTCTGCATGTTTACGTTATTGCACTAGGAATCTAGGGTGCGTTAGATCCCGCAAGTCTAGGTTTGAAAGCGTTCTGGTACTTCCGACCCGATTGGATCCTCGGGTGGTGACCTGACCATTTCACATTGTGATTCTAGTTATTGTGTGAACCTACTGAGTGACGCCGGTAGGTGTGCGGTTCGGAGAATACGGGGGTCATGTCCTAGGGCCGGACTGCATGGAAGCTTAGGTTACTGTGGGGTAGCCCGATTCGTTGTGTATCGATGGACTGATAACAACGTACTAGGTCGTAGGAATTTTTGTTTACGTATACGAGTGATATATCATGGTTTTTACCGGTTTTATGCCATGATATAGTTGTGTTTTTAGTGTCTTTTGTGTTCTTTTAGAGTCTTTTACAGGTTTAATCAGGTTTGGAGCTAATGTGGAGATTTTGGAGTATTTTGGGAGTTTTGGAGCATTTTGGCCGAGAGTTTAAACTCACTGCCCGATTTGATGATCATGCATCGATCGACACACCTTTGGTGTCGATCGACACACTAGCGAGATGGGCCAAGATACGGCGGTTTATAATGTTATGAAGATTTGCAGAAAAGCCCAGAAAAGTTCCAGTATTTACACAGAAGCCCCAGCCGAGATTATGCCTATATATTTAGAGTTTTGGCTTTTATTTTAGATACGTTTTCATACTTAGAGCTAAGAGATTTTTAGAGCTTTTGGGGCTGATCTAATCCTGTACTTCATCTATTTTGGAGAAGATTTCGAACCCCTTTATCTATTTAATTTCTTATATGCAATCTATTTATTCTATGGTTTCTGTTTCTTTAATCATGTCTGAGTAGATTCATAGTTAGGTTTAGGGTTTCTCATTAAGGATTTCATGACTTGCTAGACTTGTTTAATTCAGTTAAGGATTCACATGATTAGAATGTTCTTCAAACTAAATTGTGCTTAATGCTAGTTCTAACCTGATCAATTAGAATCTAGATCTTAGGTTGCTAAATACGACACGAGAGTGTGGTTTAGAATCTGAACTATTTAGGTTGAGCAATTAAATTATTCGCAAAGAGATTTGGTTTAGTTTAATTGTGAACATATCGAACTTGAAATTAATGCTGGTTTAATCTGTTAGTAATTGCAAAGAGATTTGGATTACTGCACTTAGACTTAGTGGATTTTTGCAAAGAGATTTGGTTAATTTTAATTCCGTGATTTGAGTTCTAGAACTGAGTTTAATTTGATCCTGACTGATTAACTTGTCTGCTTGTCTGATTTCCTGAGAATTTCCTAGACTTAGCGCTTTTAGTTTATTGCTTTCACAACAAATTCCTGCTACTGATTTACTTTATTGCCTTGCTTTTATTTCATTCACTACCTGCTTTATTCTTAGTATTAATCTCTACGGTTCTGATCTATCGAGACCAGAGTCTCTGTGGATTTCGATACCCTATATACTACATTGACATTACTGTGCACTTGCAGTTAGTATAGGGATTAAAACTAGACCTATCAAGTTTTTGGCGCCGTTGCCGGGGACTCTTAGAGTCTTCGATAGGACCGAACTTAGGGTTTTTACTAGGAATTTTTCTTTTTTGTTTTTATTTTCGTTTTTTTATTTTATTTTACTGATTTCTTCTCTGTTTTCTCTCTGACACAGGTACCGATTTCGCCTTGCGTCGATCGTTGCACCTCTTGTGTCGATCGTCACTAAGCGATTTGAGATTGAATCGATCGTTGCACTGTTAGCATCGATCGTTGCTTGACGATTACAAATAGTTTATGCAGAAGCGTGAAACTCGAAGTAATCCGAACTCGAACCCAATCAATCTCGATCTTGAAGAACTTGGACGTCTAGGGAGGACTAACAGAAGAGAAAGAAGATAAAGAATGGTAGTACAGAGGCTGATTCTAGTGCGCGATGCTCAAGGTACTCTGAGGGACCAAGATAACAACCCATACAATGCTGCTTGGCAAAGGGTTGATGCTGAAGGGAATGTCATCCCTGACCCTCCTGAGCCACCGCAACAGGAGCAGAACCAAGCGCCAAGACAGGCCCAAGGTAGAGAGATGGTTGTCCATGAGAGAACCTTAGCTGACTACAACAGACCAGATGAGTTTCATGCAAACCGGTCAGCTTTGGTGATTCCTGGCTTTGAGAGGAATGATTTTGAGATCAAGACCATCTACTACTCGCTGATGAGACAGAATGCATTCCATGGTCACCCAACAGAGCAGCCTATGGATCACATTGATTCGTTTGAGGACATAGTCACTGGCATGAAGTATGATGGAGTTTGCCAGGATTATTTGTTCCTTAAGCTCTTTCCGCACAGTCTCGCTGGAGACGCTGGTGCATGGCTGAACCAACTGCCACCTGGGCAGTTTGATACTTGGGCAGCCCTGAAGAGTGAGTTCCTGCGTCATTTCTATGATGATGCGCGTTCAGATCAGTCCAGACAGGACATTCTCACATTTTCCCAAGGAGCTGTGGAACCTTTAAAAGCTGCCTGGATGAGATTCAAGAAGTACCAGTGTGACTGCCCACACCATGGATTTACTGAAGTCCAATTGCTTGGTATCTTCTTCAGAGGCATAGATCTGCCATATCAGTCTGCGCTGGATAACTCAAGTAATGCAAACTTCAACACCAGGACTCCTGCACAAGCTAAGCAGTTGATTGAGAACCTAGTGAGCAGCAACAGTTGCAAGACTATGGATGAGAGGAGGAAGAAATCTGGTGGAAGTGTGGAGAATACAGAGATGGCTGAATTGAGATCTAGGATGGACACAATCTGCAATCTCCTAGCTAATAAGAAAGCTGTCCATTTTGCTCAAGATGTTGAAGTAATTCAGACTGAGGAGGACACTCAGGAAGAAGATGTGAATTACATTGGAGGATCTAGTTTCCAAGGTAACAGATTTGGTAATCAGCAGGGTAACAGGTTCTTCAATGGAGGATAAAAGAGTGCCTTCACAGGCAATCAGAACTCTTTTGGACAGACTAGTGGTTTTCAGAAGCCCTTTGGACAAGGTACTCAGAGAACCTATGGATCTTCATCTTATCAGACTCCTCCTGCACCTACAGCTCATGAGAGTAGGATGGAAACAATGATGAAACAGCTGGTGGAAAGTAAGACTAAGAATGCTGCAGATATCAACGAGAAGATAGAAACAGTCTATAAGGAGCTGAACGGGAAGTTTGAATATCTGAGCGCACACATGAAGGAGCTTGATGCTAGAGTTGCAAGAACAGCTGGATATGCTCAGAGGGAAGATGGATATCTTCCAGGGCGTACTGATGCTAATCCCAAGTACCAATGCAATGCAGTGACATTGAGAAGTGGTAAGGAGTTGTTACCTGGCCAGAAAAGACAGCTGAGTGTGGAAGAACTCGTGGAAATTGACGAGTTGGAAGATGAGATTCGTGACATTCGCAATGCATCGATCGACGCAACCAAGCAACGGTCGATGCAAGGCAATAACGAGGAAACTGTCGTAGCGAAGTCACCCAGCAACGATAGACACAACTCTAGTGACAATCGATGCAAGGCGACTGCAGAGGGTTCAAAACCAGAGAAACCGAAACAGTCGACCGAGAGAGTATACAAGCCTAAGGTACCTTATCCCAAGAATCCCAGAAAAGCTAAGAATGATAGGCAGTATGCAAAGTGGAAGGAGTTCATTAAAAAGGTGAAAGTTGAAGTGCCTTTGATGGACTCCATGGAAACCTCTCATGTGATGAAGAGATGCATTAAGGATATGATTGCTGGAAAGTGGTCTGATGAGGAGAGTGTAATGATGATCAATGAGGTTATGTGTGATGCAAGTGATTTTTCTGTAGGAGCTGTTCTGGGATAGAAGAAGGACAGAAAGCTCCATGCTATCTATTATGCTAGTAGGACACTAGATGATGCACAAAGGAACTATGCAACCACGGAGAAGGAGCTGTTGGCTGTTGTCCTTGCATTTGAGAAGTTCCGCCCCTATCTTGTTGGCTCCAAGGTGATTGTTCACACTGACCATTCAGCCCTGAAGTATCTGATGCAGAAAAAGGATGCTAAGCCTAGACTGTTGAGATGGATTCTGTTGCTTCAGGAGTTTGATATTGAAGTAAGGGACAAGAAGGGAGTGGAGAATGGAGTTGCTGATCATCTTTCAAGGAAGATAGTTGAGGAAGACGTGCCTATAAATGATTATTTGCCGGAGGAAAACGTCAACATGATCAGTACAGTTTTTCAGATGGATTTGGGCAGTAAGTTGCAGAACTGTCGGGACAATCGCATTGTGTCGATCGATGCCACATTGGCAACGGTCGATACAGGTATCTGGGAAGCAACGATCGACACACGCATACGCAACGGTCGATGCATAACTGATACGAACCGAGAGTCTTTCAGAGTCAGAATTGGGAATTATGACTTCGAAATTGCTGCTGTAGCAACCTCTGATCGACCCTGGTATGCAGATATAGCTAATTACCTTGCTGCTGAGACTGAACCAGATGATTTAAAGGGTTATGAAAAGAAAAGGTTCTTTAGGGAGCTTAGAAGATACTACTGGGATGAACCCTATCTCTATAAACACTGTTCGGATGGTCTTTACAGGAGATGCATTGCTGAATCTGAAGTTCCAGACATCCTCTTCCACTGTCATGGATCAGATTATGTTGGACATTTTGCTACATTCAAGACTGTGTCTAAGGTTCTGCAAGCAGGTTTCTGGTGGCCTACAATGTTTAGAGACACTCATTCCTTCATCACTCAGTGTGATGTCTGTCAGAGGAGAGGGAAAATCAGCAAGAAGCATGAGATGCCCCAGAATATCATTCTGGAAGTTGAGTTTTTTGATTGTTGGGGTATAGATTTCATGGGTCATTTTCCCTCATCCTATGGGAATAAATTCATCTTGGTTGCTGTAGACTATGTGTCTAAGTGGGTTGAAGCAATAGCTAGTCCAACCAATGATTCTTCAGTGGTCATTAAGCTGTTTAAGACCATCATATTCCCCAGATTTGGAGTACCTCGTATAGTGATTAGTGATGGAGGATCTCATTTCATCAATAAGGTCTTCGAGAAGCTGCTAAAGAAGCATGGAGTTCATCACAAAGTCGCTACTCCTTATCACCCTCAGACTAGTGGACAAGTTGAGGTTTCTAACAGGCAGATTAAAGAGATCCTTGAGAAGACAGTTGGAAAGACAAGAAAAGATTGGGCAGCAAAGTTAGATGATGTATTATGGGCATACCGGACAGCATTCAAGACACCACTTGGGACCACTCCATTCCATCTGCTATATGGAAAAGCATATCATCTGCCAGTAGAACTTGAGCACAAAGCAGCGTGGGCTGTGAAACAGATGAACTTTGATCTTAAGTCTGCCGTAGAGAGGAGATTGGTACATCTTAATGAGTTGGATGAGATCAGACATTTTTCTTATGAGAACTCAAAGCTGTATAAGGAGAGGACTAAGGAATATCATGACAAGAAGATTGTCTCTAGACAGTTTGAGCCCAATGATCAGGTACTTTTGTATAACTCTCGTTTGTGTTTCCAGGTAAGCTGAAATCAAGGTGGTCTGGTCCCTTCACAATCAAAGAGGTGCATCCGTATGGAGCTGTCGTTCTAACTAGTAAGGACGGTTATGAATTCACTGTGAATGGACAGCGGGTGAAACATTATTGGGCTAAGGCCAAGATTCCAGGAGGGCAGATTCTGCCTCTGGATGATGCACCCTCAACATAAATCTGCTGAAGCGTCAAGCTAATGACCTTAAACAAGCGCTGAGTGGGAGGCAACCCACTGTTTTCATTTTTGCATTTTGATTTTAGTATTTTTATAGGATTTTACGCTTGTTTCTGGTTTTGGTGAGTTTTTGTTTGCAGGTCTCGGGTTAAAACGCAGTGCGTCGATCGACACACCATTGTGTCGATCGTCACAATACGACAGAAATCGCATTGCAGCGATCGTTGATGTCTTGAGCAACGATCGATCCACAACGAAAAATCGCCTAGCAACGGTCGATGCACTTAGTGCAACGATCGATGCCTGAGTGCGACAGAGGTAAAACCCGAGAGGACTTAACCATTCCATAAACAAATTTTTATTTTTTTTCTTTGCCAACCCTTCGCTTGACACTACTGATGACAGTGTTCCTTAAGTGTGGGGGAGGTTCTACTAACTTCTTTCTTTTGTTTTCTTATAGTCAGTTAAATTTTTCAAAATTTTTGTTTTATTGAGTCAAAATTTGTTTAAGTAAGAAACCATGATTTTTTGAGAAGATTAGTAGCACTTGCAGGAACTTAAGTAACCATTGAGATGAAGCTGCAGATTATCTCTGGCTTTTAGAAAACCCAGACATGGATCAACCTACTGAGGACACCCACATCACTTCAGGTATCAGAGGATCTTTTACTGACTTCAGCCTAATACTGACTTAGATTTTCTCACCTAAGGGCTTGGTATACTTTGTGTCGGACTCCCTTGTTAGTTCTGACACAGCCTGTAAACCTGTCCTATCTAGTTCCCTTCTCCCCTTCCATAAAAAAAAAAAGATAATAAACTGAGGATGAGTTAGTAACTCCGAAGTGGTCATGGGAATGGTAGCTAAAACTCTCATATCATGTGCATCCATGGAATGTGTCCAAGGTACACCCCTTAACGGGAAGAGCACTGATAAAAAAAAATGATACCCAAAGGGGAAAAATCAGAATGCTAAGGAAGGGAAAAGAGAAGAAAGGGACTAGAGAAAGATAGTATGGTGGTCTAGAGCTGATAAGGTAAGAATCCATGTGCCTTTGATCGATACTCCTTGGGTGAGACCGCACTTAAATACTTGCAGATGTCAGTAGGGAGAATTTGAATGCTTGAATATGATTGTGGAGTTTACTTAGGACAGTTGCTAAGTGTGGGGGAAGTATATGTTGGTCTTGATGTCTGCAGGTTGATTCTTTCATGTGGTTTACTAAGGGGAATCTGAGTGTTACTACTTCTAGGATGAAAAGAGTTTCTGAAGAGTTTTCAAACCTCTTCACTACATTCTAGTTCTCTGTTTTGCTTGAGGGCAAGCAAAGGCTAAGAGTGGGGGAGTTGATATATCATGGTTTTTACCGGTTTTATGCCATGATATAGTTGTGTTTTTAGTGTCTTTTACAGGTTTAATCAGGTTTGGAGCTAATGTAGAGATTTTGGAGTATTTTGGGAGTTTTGGAGCATTTTGGCCGAGAGTTTAAACTCACTGTCCGATTTGATGATCATGCATCGATCGAC
The DNA here is from genome assembly GCA_030180135.1 of Orychophragmus violaceus. Classification (NCBI taxonomy): domain Eukaryota; kingdom Viridiplantae; phylum Streptophyta; class Magnoliopsida; order Brassicales; family Brassicaceae; genus Orychophragmus; species Orychophragmus violaceus. Next base: position 100,269,848 of record CM058230.1, on the reverse strand, counting down.
ACACCTTTGGTGTCGATCGACACACTAGCGAGATGGGCCAAGATACGGCGGTTTATAATGTTATGAAGATTTGCAGAAAAGTCCAGAAAAGTTCCAGTATTTACACAGAAGCCCCAGCCGAGATTATGCCTATATATTTAGAGTTTTGGCTTTTATTTTAGATATGTTTTCATACTTAGAGCTAAGAGATTTTTAGAGCTTTTGGGGCTGATCTAATCCTGTACTTCATCTATTTTGGAGAAGATTTCGAACCCCTTTATCTATTTAATTTCTTATATGCAATCTATTCATTCTATGATTTCTGTTTCATTAATCATGTCTGAGTAGATTCATAGTTAGGTTTAGGGTTTCTCATTAAGGATTTCATGACTTGCTAGACTTGTTTAATTCAGTTAAGGATTCACATGATTAGAATGTTCTTCAAACTACACTACAAGAAATAAGGGCATTGATAGCACACGATTATTGCTATAATAGATGTATAACAGCGCTTCCATAAACGCTATTACAGCCGGAGCTATAATAAACCCCTCCCCTACAATAGCGGTTTTCGTGTGCTATGATATGTGGCACGTATGATAGCACCGTATATAACATGTGCTATAATCTATTTTATTATAGCATCATATATGTGCTATGTATGTTTGATTTAGTGCTATTATTTGATTGTTTTGAATCCTATTTTTTACACATTATTAATTAATTATAACTTTAAATTTTATATTTGATTCAAAATATATTTCATAAATCCTTAGAAGTTACATAATTTTAGTATTACATTACTAAGTACCAAATTACTCATAAGTAAATTCAAAAACAAATCCTAAAGGAGAATTACAAGGAAGTCACTTAATTATATCTAGCTGATTGTGTGCCTAATTATATCTACCTGATTGTGTGCCTAAAAACCGGATTGTCCTTGATCTCTTATGGAAATTTGTAATCAGGATCTCCAAGATTGTCGTCATCATCAGATAAATCTGTATCAATCCAAGTTGTCCAGTCTATGTCGCTTTTTGCATCTTCATCCCACGAGAAAGATCTCTGGCTTTGCATGTCATTAACCTTATCAACTAATCTTAACAAAATTTGGAGGTTGAGTACTTCATAGTCCCTGCATTTCAGTCAAGAGTATAAGGTAAGCTTAATTCTGAGTTTTGGTTTGTCAAAACGTATCCATTTTTGCATCTTTGACAATACATGTATGTAAAAGCAGCATGAAGAAGCTGAAATGAAGCAAGAAGAGCAAATAAAGACCTGCCAAGGTTTATAATCCATCACGACCCGCCTGATCAGCAGCCTCTTCATCCTGCTGACAGGAAACTTAAGTTACAACAATTTGAAGAACAACAAAAAAAGTCAAAAGATGAACAAAACATAATTCCCTACATGTGATGATTCAGATTCATGCACAAAGTACCACTTATGTCTCTTAAGATTCAAGATTTCTTGCTCTCCATCATCATAGAAAACCTGGAACCAATCATTGCAACAACAATCAACCAAAAAAAAGAAAAACATACCATTAATCAACTGAAAAATATTATTGTACCGCTTATGACAGCATTCAATAAGCTAATGGCTAGCCAGAGACAAAATTGAACTTACCAAACACCTGAGACACAATCCATCAGAATGCATGATTTACTTGAGCAGCCATACCATGAGGTTTATTCAAAACAATAATGGTTGGATCCTGCCACATTAACTCACAGTCAAGATCTATCAAATCAATATAACACCGATTGAGGAAAAAAGAAGTGAACCAATAGTAGAGAGTTTCAAAACCTTGTACAACACCAAACTGCAAACGAATTTGCATTCTTCTTCACTGCAACAGAAGCTTTCTTTTTTAGCAGGCGGTGGCGCATCATTGTCTACAGACATAAGAAGGTAAATTATATCTCCTACATTCAATGATACCTTAGCTGCCACCTTTCAATTGTCAGTATCAGAAGCATCAGATCAAAAAACCAAGACAATTTCCCTTTCCCATGATTTCCCTAAGATAGTTCTCCAAGACAATGATACGCAAAATTCAGTTCGTGGAGCCGAATACAATCTCAAGAAAAAGGCAGAAATGGGAACATCAAGGCTTACGATATTGGAAGCTCGTAGACCATGCTCCACTGACTCGAACAAGAAGCTATAAGCGTCTATATCGTATTCTTTCACCAAACACCTGTACGCAAGTATCGGAGTCAAATGATCTGAGAATACGCATCGGTATAAAGGAACTAAGTTTCCCTTTCCGGCTGCTTCCTTAAACCGGAGCGAAGGAGGAGGTGGTGGCGGCGGTCGATGGTGCGTAACGGCAACTGCCTCAACGGCGGAAGAATCAGATTTGACGGAGAAAATTGAAACGGCTTTGAATCTGAGTTAAGGACCTCGCCGGTGGAGAAGCCTGGTTCTGAATCTAGCGAGGCGGATTCAATCGGAGATGTGGCTTCAACTGGAAGAGCTTGGGGATTGGCAGAGACGGAAGCGGCCTGAGGCGGATGTCGGAGAGTGTCATTGGAGGAACCGGAGGGTCTGGCGGTGCTGGTTCAACAACACTCCTCCGTTGAGATTCAACAACAACAATGGAGAATTCGTAGGGTTGGGTAGGAGAATAAATTTTAGGGATCTGAGATTTGGGATTTTAGGGGTTTTTGGAGATCAGAGGAGAAAACACTCCTCGAGTGAATGAGATGACGGAATCGAAGCGGAGGAGGAGGAAGGCGGTGTAGGATTGGAGTAGAAACGGAGTGCGAAAAGAGGAGGCGGAAGAGAGAAAACCAAAGACGAGAGAGAGGGAATCGTCTTTTGTTCACGAGGAAGAGAGAAGAAAAACAAAGTTTTGAAACCAAAATTTATCTAAGTGTAGCGCCTGTAGCCAAAATTTTAGCGGAGTGTTGGGCGCTTAAGTGAAATTTCACTACCCCCCTATTATTTTTCTTTCTTAGCTTTTTTGGAATGCTATGAATGATTAGCCTAAAATTTAATAGCATCATTGATAGCAAAATCAAAAATTGCGCTATAATATTGTGCTATCATTGATCACTTTTCTTGTAGTGCTAAATTGTGCTTAATGCTAGTTCTAACCTGATCAATTAGAATCTAGATCTTAGGTTGCTAAATACGACACGAGAGTGTGGTTTAGAATCTGAACTATTTAGGTTGAGCAATTAAATTATTCGCAAAGAGATTTGGTTTAGTTTAATTGTGAACATATCGAACTTGAAATTAATGCTGGTTTAATCTGTTAGTAATTGCAAAGAGATTTGGATTACTGCACTTAGACTTAGAGGATTTTCGCAAAGAGATTTGGTTAATTCTAATTCCGTGATTTGAGTTCTAGAACTGAGTTTAATTTGATCCTGACTGATTAACTTGTCTGCTTGTCTCATTTCCTGAGAATTCCCTAGACTTAGCGCTTTTAGTTTATTGCTTTCACAACAAATTTCTGCTACTGATTTACTTTATTTCCTTGCTTTTATTTCATTCACTACCTGCTTTATTCTTAGTATTAATCTCTACGGTTCTGATCTATCGAGACCAGAGTCTCTGTGGATTTCGATACCCTATATACTACATTGACATTACTGTGCACTTGCAGTTAGTATAGGGATTAAAACTAGACCTATCAACGAGTCATGGGTCGTTTTAGTTACCATGTCAGTAGCTAAGTGTTCCTGTGGAAGTTACCGAGTTCGTATAGTGGGCCCAGTGGTGTTAGTTGGTTGTGCGAGATAGATAAATTGAGTCTAATCGAGGGCATGTGCCGCAATGCCTTCGATTTCTGTAATCATTCCCTTCATTTGTAAGTGCTTGTATGTTGTGGGTTTATCACGTCGTGGTGGCACGTGATAGATCATTTCGTCTTTATGATTTTTATTTTGGGTTTTGGGGAGGGAATTGTAGTTATAGATAGACTAGAAGTCGATAGTGGGGAGCCGACTCGCTGGGTGATCTTAGATCGCTCATTAGACTTTTTGTGTTTTTGAGGTTTAGCAGCGACGGACGCGGGAGGTCCCCGGTGTAGTATTGGGATGGCTTGCGGGCTGGAGGTTTTGATTCGATATTTTTTATTGTTGTTTTTCGGTTCGGCTTTATGGTGCCTGTTTTATTATGTTTTACTGTGATTAGAATTAATAGGCAAATTGTTTTGTAAACGTTATGTAAATGTTTATTTACTTAGAAATGAATTTGCTTCCCTGATATATTGGTTTAGTCCGAACCAACACAACTCACGGAAACAATAGAAGTTGAAAAGCTTTGTATTGTGGAAGCGAGGTAAACGGGGTCAAGCATGGTTTGGTGCGAGCCATTGACTCAAACCGGACTGTCACTGACTTTGTATTGTGACGAACTTTTCTCGTTTGACTTGCTCAGGTTTGACTTGGTCATGTTCTTGTTTGATTGTTGACAGGTCAGCTCGTCAGTCAGCGGATGACGGGAAAGGGGCGTTACAAAAGGTGGTATCAGAGCATGGTTCGTCATGGGTTTTGTGTGTTTTATGTGTTTTATCGAGTGAAATGTGTCACCCAAGCATCCATTAGAAAACCGAACCGCGTCTATCTAACCCGGGGGAATGGGAATTAGGATTTTTGTATTATTGTGCTGACGTTTCATATTTTTGATTGCAGACATACAATAGAGTGCCCCAGGGAGGATCGGGGAGTGCATGTGTATTGTGGGGTTGTTTCGTCGTCATGAGAATTCAGGGGTCCGCGGGATCCGATCAGGCCCATCCGGGGAAGAATGTACCAGATTACACTCGGGGATCGCATATCTCCAACCATCCGCCAGTACCTTTGCGAGCACGTGTGGGCGCTTCAGCAGCACTGACCTCTAATTCACCACTTCCGGTTCCGCCTTATCCTGCTTTGATTCAGGATGATGCAGACTCCGCTGATTCGTATGTCAGGTTTATAGACTGGTTTGGGTTTGCTGATCTTGAGATGCCACCTTTACTACCACTTGAACCTGAGCAGGCCACCCATCCCGAGCCACAGGAGCCCATTTTGGAGGCGCCAGAAGTTCCCGTGCCATTCAGTATGGGTGATTTCGTACTGAGGTCGCTGCCTACCGACTTCGATTTGGAGATGGAGACGGTTGACCCTTATCAGAGTCAAGAGTGGGAGCTCCGCGTCGTTGAGCAGACTGCTATGCTCGCAGACGCCTTGGATCATCACGTGGGTGCACATCATCAGCCACCCCATCAGCCTCAGCCGTCTGTATCGGACAAGTCCTTGGAGTTCCCGCCTGCTCCGCCTAAGGATCCGCCTCAGTTGGTGCATTGCGATGCATGTGGAGCTGGGGTTTCCACTTTCACCGGTGTCCCCGTCCGTCTGATCCCCGGTTCCATGAGCCATACCAGCCGGTGAAGCCCCCGGTTGTATGCCAGATTTGTGGCGATGGTGATCACTTAGCACTTGCTTGTCCCAGTCGGCCACACCCAACGCCGCCCGTCGTCTGCCAGCTTTGCGGACATGGGGGCCACACCGCACTTCTTTGCCCGATGGCTTAGCCCCACCCCACCACCATACCGTCACATGATGCTCATCCTTGGCATCCCCCTGGTACACCTTGTTGGAATTATGTCCAGTAATCTCTGTACTGTCTCTAGAAAGTAAGAGTATGTCAATGATCAGACATAAGTCATATAATACTGGGGGTCATGATGGCTTGCTAGAGTCCGCTCATGATCTATAAGTCTTGGACTTATTGCCTTTATTATATGATCCCATATGGGTCACACGCCTAAGCTAACAGGAAACTATGAAGGAACTGTTCAGCAGAAGTACGGTAAAAGTGCTAGGCATTTACTGTACTTAGAGAGATTAAAGGGCCTGATTAAATCTAAGGGATTTAATCAGACTGAGACTTGGGCCCAAAAGCCCATGAGAACTAGAAGGGGTTTTAATGAATAAAACTTGACCTAGCTCTCTAATTTTCTAAGAAGTCTGCGCCTCCTCTCTCTCTTCTCTGCTCCTCCCTCCCTGTGGTCTAGCAGCCAACTTCCTGAAGTGTGCGTGTGTGAACCTTTGGAGGAGCTGTCTCTTGGCGGTTCTGCTGATCTCTGACTCATACCTCTCCATTCCGCTGCATAACAAGGTATTAGGTGAGATCTTTTATGATTCAGCAAGAGAACCTAGATCCAAGCATGTTTAGTAGGATCAATCAATGAGTAATTGAATCAGGATAAACTAAACAATCCTTCAGTGGTATCAGAGCCATTGGTTCTATTAGGATTTCTTGTTTAGAATCATGTTTAGGTTGTTTAGAAGTGTATGAATCAATCTATGATAAGAAAACACTTAAGAAACAGTTAAAAACCTAAACTAGAAATCACATGATCCGATCTATATGAATCGGTATGCGTCGGAATGATGATCGCCAAAGGATCACCATGTCCGGATCGTGTGACGCACGGTGGACCGATCAGCCGAGTGGATCGCATGGATCGATCGCACGATCGCATGGATCGACCCGAGCTTGACCGATCGCGTCCCGTCCCGTTGCCTCTCGTCCGATCTCGCGTCCCGTCCCGATCACACAACCCGAGCTCATCCCGATCGCGTGGCTTGCGGCTGTCCCGATCGTTCCTCGATCGCGTGAAGCTTGCATCCGATAATGATCGGTTCACGTGACCTAATGGTCGGTTCGGTTTTGACTTGTGATGGTTCGGTTCAATATAATTAAAACTTGATCGTCACGGTTTAATAATTACAGACTTAATAATATTTATTAAGTCTGGTTAAACCGTGATAAGAAATCCAAAGTCGTAAAATTGGATTTAGTGCCTAAACCAGTGGTTTTCTAATTTGATTTGGTTGGACCAAATAAATTGAGAAAATCCGGTTTAGTAAATAACCGGTTAACAATTGTGGTTATCGTAGTAATTAATCTTGGTTGGACCAATTTTAATGAACCAGACCGGTTATGTCATTTAATTGGGCAATTGGGTTATGTCTTAGACATAGACCAATTCTTGGGCCTTGGGCCAAGAAGTTAAAACAATTGGGCCAATTATTTGAGTCTTTTCTTCAGATTGAATTTAAAATTTTATTTAATAATTAAAATTTGATTTTAAATTAATCAGTTTCCAAAATATTAAATTAGAAAGTTTCTTGGAATAGAAGTTTCTAGATTTGCATGTTTTGGATATTTAGGAAATTTCTATAGTTAGAAAGTTTCCAAATTTAGGAAGTTTCCAATTATAAAAGTTTCCAAAAGTAGTAGGTTTCCAAAAATGGAAAGTTTCCCAAAATAGTAATCTTCTATTTTGGGATGAATTTTAAGAAAACCTATAAACCTCAAATGATATCAAGCGTTGGATGTCTTGTCCAGTCTATGTCAGCTGTTGAAACCCATTCAATTGTACACATGGCCTTACAGTGTGAGGATGTCTATCTTTTGCGTGGGTAAGACAGTTTGTGATTCATTAATGTCATTGGGAGTCCCAGACATTAGTGATTACATGACTGTATAGTCTGGTTTTCTTGACTGGGTCATCGGGAGTCCCGGACCTTGAGACATCAGAGTGGATTGGGCCTCGGGCCCAGATTCACAACCAAGAGTTATATCACGGATATAATTAGCCGAGATAGGGCTTACCGATATAAGCTAAGGTTGGGTGACGGCCAGTGGCCCACTTTGATCTTAGTTATATGTGGATCTTGGAATCGTTATATTCTATTGAGGGTAACTAATGTTATTGAATATAATGCGAGTTTACTCATATTGAACATATTAACTAAAATCCTTTTATCTAATATTTCAGCAATGACTACAACAAGCACTCAAAACACATTCTCAATCCGGTCTGTTCTCGAAAAGGAGAAGCTGACTGGAACGAACTTCCTGACGTGGTCAAGGAACTTGAGGCTGGTCCTCAAGCAGGAGAAGAAGGAATATGTCCTTCGTGATCCCCTCCCCGAGAGGCCTCCTAACAATGCCGCCAGGAATCTGCATAATGCTTGGGAAAAGCATTCGTCAAATGAAAATGATGTCTATTGCCTGATGTTGGCGCCCATGACTCCTGAGCTGCAAATGCAGTTCGAGAGTGTGCTGTCACCCATCGAGATAATGGCAAGCCTGAAATCGCTTTTTCAGGAGCAGGCAAGGACTGAGAGGTTCCAGACAGTTAAGAACCTCTTGGACTGTAAGATGGCTGCAAATGCGGCAGTGAGTCCTCATGTCTTGAAGATGATGGGTTATCTCGATCATCTTCAGAAACTCGACTGCCCTATCAGCCAGGAACTTGCCTGCGACATCGTTCTGCAGTCTTTACCTGCAAGCTATGATCAGTTCATCCTGAACTTCAATATGCATGGCTTGAGTAAGACATTGCCTGAGCTTCACGGAATGCTCAAGACTGCAGAGCCCAACTTGAGGAAAGCCAAGGACCCCAACGTGCTTATGGTGCAAAAGGGCAAGGGCTTTAAGAAATCCTCTGCCAAGGACAAGGGAAAGGCTAAGGCTGTTCAAGTCTCGGAAAAGGACACGCCAAAGCCCAAGCCCAAGTCCAAGGCTGGGCCTACTGACATCTGCAGGTTCTGCAAAGAACCAAGGCATTGGAGGAGAGAATGTAAGAAATTCCTGGAAGGTCTAAAGGAATTGAAGAAGAAGACTCTGGAGACTTCTTCATCAGGTATTTTTGTTATAGAAGTTAATACAACTACTTCTGATAATACCTCATGGGTTATGGATACTGGTTGTGGGGCTCATATTTGTACTAATATGCAGGCACTCAGCAACAGTAGGAGGCTAAAGCAAGGACAAGTGGAGCTACGAGTTGGGAATGGAGTGAAAGTTCTTGCACTAGCTGTAGGCACATACTTGTTGTCTTTACCTTCGGGATTGGTTTTAGAACTCAATAATTGTTATTTTGTACCTGCGATAAGCAGAAATATTATTTCAATTTCATTGTTGGATTTGGAAGGTTATGATTTTTCAGTTAAGAATAAATTATGTTCCTTCAATCGCAACAATTTGTTCTATGGTTGTGCCCCTCTTACGAATGGGCTTTACATACTTGATCAATCCGCGCCAATTTATAACATTAATACCAAACGGTTCAAACCTAATGAGGAGAACCGAACGTTTCTATGGCATTGTCGTTTAGGGCACATCAGTGAGAAACGCATTAAGAGGCTCCATTCGAATGGACTTCATGGCTCATTTGACTTTGAGTCATGTGAGAAATGCGAATCCTGTCTGATGGGCAAAATGACGCGGGCCCCCTTTAATAAACCTAACGAGAGGGCCAGTGACTTATTGGGCCTGATACACACAGATGTGTGTGGCCCAATGTCCACAAATGCAAGAGGAAACTATCAGTACTTCATTACCTTCACTGATGATTTCAGCAGGTATGGATATGTTTATTTGATGAAACATAAGTCTGAATCGTTTGAGAAATTCAGAGAATTCCAAAATGAAGTACAGAACCAACTTGGCAAAAGCATTAAAGCTCTTTGGTCCGACCGAGGAGGAGAATACTTGAGTCAAGAGCTCAGTGATCATCTAAGAGAGTGTGGGATAGTTTCCCAACTCACTCCTCCTGGAACACCTCAATGGAATGGTGTGTCTGAGAGGAGGAATCGGACCTTATTGAATATGGTTCGGTCTATGATGAGTCACACAGACCTTCCAATATCCCTTTGGGGATATGCTCTGCTAACAGCAGTGTTCACTCTAAATAGAGCGCCATCAAAAGCAGTAGCTAAGACACCATATGAATTATGGATTGGGGAAGCTCCAGTGCTGTCTTATCTTAGAATTTGGGGTTGTGAAGCCTATGTCAAGAGATTGATCTCTGACAAGCTTACACCAAAGTCTGATAAATGCTACTTCATTGGTTATCCGAAGGAGACCAAGGCTTATTATTTCTACCTACGATCCGAGAACAAGATCTTTGTTGCCCGGGATTGTAATTTTCTTGAGAGGGAGTTTCTCTCTAAGAAAAACAGTGGGAGTAAGGTACTGCTTGAACAAATTCAAGATGAACAGGATACTGCTCAACCTAATGAGGAAGAGCAGCAGGAGGACCTACAAGAAATTGTAGAGCCTGAACCTGTGGTACCTGAAGTTCGAAGATCCGGGAGGATCCGTCACGAACCCGAGAGATATCAAGGATTTCTCGTGACTGACTGTCATGATCTTCTGATCATTGATGGTGATGAACCATCGAACTTCAATCAAGCCATGATGGGCCCAGATTCCTCTAAGTGGCGTAAGGCCACTGATTCCGAAATGGACTCCATGTCGGTCAACCAAGTGTTTTCGTTGGTTGACTTACCCGCTGGTGTAAAAGCCATCGAGTGCAAATGGATCTTCAAGAAGAAGATTGACGTGGATGGAAATGTCCAGATTTATATAGCCAGGTTGGTGGCAAAAGGTTTCAGACAAGTTCACGGAGTGGATTATGATGAAACCTATTCCCCAGTGGCTATGATGAATTCTATTCGGATTCTACTAGCAACTGCAGCTTTTCATGATTATGAAAACAGATGGACGTGAAAACCGCCTTTCTGAATGGTATTCTGGAAGAGGATGTGTATATGACACAACCTGGCGGTTACATAGATCCAAAGAATGCTGGGAAAGTATGCAAGCTTCATAAATCCATTTATGGATTGAAGCAAGCATCGAGGAGCTGGAATCTTCGTTTTGATGAAGCGATCAAGCAATTTGACTTCATCAGAAACGAAGAAGAACAATGCGTGTATAAGAAAACTAGTGGGAGCAAGATAGTATTTCTTATTCTGTATGTCGATGACATACTGCTTCTCGGAAACGACGTACCAATGCTGAGGTCGGTAAAGGACTGGCTTGGAAGTTGTTTTTCCATGAAAGACATGGGTGAAGCCGCATACGTTCTTGGAATCCGGATCTACCGGGATAGATCTAAAAGGCTGATAGGCTTGTGTCAAGATTCATACATTGACAAAGTCCTGCATAGATTCAGCATGGCAGATTCCAAGAAGGGCTTCACGCCAATGGTACATGGCACAACGCTAAGCAAGAAGCAGAGCCCTACGACGGCTGCTGAGCTTGAGCGCATGAAGAATATTCCTTATGCATCTGCAATAGGATCTATCATGTATGCCATGATCTGTACTCGTCCTGATGTTGCTTATGCATTGAGCATGACGAGTAGATACCAGTCAAATCCAGGTGAAAGCCACTGGATTGCCGTCAAGAATATCCTGAAGTATCTAAGACATACTAAGGATAAGTTCTTGGTGTACGGCGGAAGTAATGTGCTTGAAGTCAGTGGATTCACGGACGCAAGTTTCCAGACAGACCAAGATGATTTCCGGTCACAGTCCGGTTATATCTTTTGTCTGAATGGCGGTGCAATCAGTTGGAGAAGCTCCAAGCAAGACACCGTTGCTGATTCCACTACAGAAGCTGAATATATCGCCGCTTCAGAAGCAGCGAAGGAAGCTGTTTGGATACGAAAGTTCATTGTTGAACTAGGTGTGATACCAAATGCGGCTGAGCCTCTGGCACTGTTTTGTGATAACAATGGTGCTATTGCTCAGGCAAAGGAACCAAGATCACACCACAAATCCAAGCATGTACTAAGAAGATTTCACTTGATACGTGACATCATTAATAGAAAGGAAGTCAAGATCAGCCGAGTTCAGACAGATGATAACGTCGCTGATCCATTGACAAAGCCACTCCCAAGACCTAAGCTCGAGTTCCTGACTGAAGCTGTAGGCATTAGAGACATTGAAATGTAATCTAAATTTGAGTGGGAGTTTGAGGGCTTTATTTAGTTATTGATATGTTCTTGTAAAACATTTAAGATGTTTAATAAAAATTGTTTTTCAAGATTATTTTAACTGTGATGAAATAATCGTTCCAAAAAGATATGAACCATTTTATAGGTCATCGAAGTAAGTGACTTGATCTTGAGTCATCAAAGTCATTTAGCTTGATCATGAGACCCTATATTTGATAGATGGCTTATATCATCCTGTCCCTAGTCGAAGGTTGTTGAAATTGGAACACCAACAACCGCGCGAGACTAGATTGGTATGTGACTTATGACAAAGTCTCAGGATGTCATAGATGCACGGCATCAAAGTCAGTACATAGGTGTATGTTGGGGTACATACGACCGGACAAGACCCGCTTATAAGAACTCTTCAGGATATTTATATCTGTGTCATAAGAGATTCTTACTACGACTATAGAGTATAGTCCTTAGACCTGAGTTCGCATGCATGTGACTGCACATGAACTGATGCACTTTGATCATTGTCTAACACTGTCGTTAAGCGATAGTTATAAGGACCCTGTTTGGGTGTATTATGAAATGAGTAGTTTACAGTGATGGAACAAGACGGGATTTGTCCCTCCAATATAAATGGAGTGAATATCTCTAGGCCAATCGGAGATTTGAATACTGGAAAATGCATGGCCATGCTCAAACGGACTGTCCCGAGTCGTTTGGATTGTCAGTATCAAATCAGAGTCCGATGAACAAGATTAGGCTTTATAAGGATGACACTCATCTTGCCTTATGACTAATCGAGATATTGAGACAAAAGGAATATGAATACAGAGATTCCAGTACAAGTGGGAGATTGTTGGAATTATGTCCAGTAATCTCTGTACTGTCTCTAGAAAGTAAGAGTATGTCAATGATCAGACATAAGTCATATAATACTGGGGGTCATGATGGCTTGCTAGAGTCCGCTCATGATCTATAAGTCTTGGACTTATTGCCTTTATTATATGATCCCATATGGGTCACACGCCTAAGCTAACAGGAAACTATGAAGGAACGGTTCAGCAGAAGTACGGTAAAAGTGCTAGGCATTTACTGTACTTAGAGAGATTAAAGGGCCTGATTAAATCTAAGGGATTTAATCAGACTGAGACTTGGGCCCAAAAGCCCATGAGAACTAGAAGGGGTTTTAATGAATAAAACTTGACCTAGCTCTCTAATTTTCTAAGAAGTCTGCGCCTCCTCTCTCTCTTCTCTGCGCCTCCCTCCCTGTGGTCTAGCAGCCAACTTCCTGAAGTGTGCGTGTGTGAACCTTTGGAGGAGCTTTCTCTTGGCGGTTCTGCTGATCTCTGACTCATACCTCTCCATTCCGCTGCATAACAAGGTATTAGGTGAGATCTTTTATGATTCAGCAAGAGAACCTAGATCCAAGCATGTTTAGTAGGATCAATCAATGAGTAATTGAATCAGGATAAACTAAACAATCCTTCACACCTGCCAGCGGCTACTTGTGCGAGCCGTACTGCCGCCTTTGCTGGGCATCGTGTTCTTGCTGAAGGCACTAGGTTAGGATTAGGATAGGCCAGGTAAGTGTGGGATCTGACTTATTTTCTTGTGTATGTATAGATTGGCGTACTATATTCTTTGACGAGCTTCTGGTATGTAGCGGCGCGATTTTGATTTTGGGTATGATGGCGACCATTTATGTAGTAGATTCCGTTTGGTTGATGTACTAAAACCTTTATATATATGGATATGACGTTTTATGTATGCGGTGGATACGGGATGTTCGATCTATCATTTTGACTAACATGGTAATTATTTTGCATGCGAGTGATGGTTATGAATGCAGTTCAATTACGATGTGAAAACAAATGATAATGAAACAAGCGATCACTCATCATGACCCACGAGACTACCGCACTGACATACCGCGACCCATCTGTTGCTTACTTGATTGTGTGTTGTGTGATGGTGATGTTTTAGGGTTTTGAGCTGTCCCTCGCATGTTTGATTGTTTGTTGCATTCCATGGCGCGTTAGGTTGTTAGAATTGGATTTTGAATTGCTGCATTCATTAGATTTTCTAGGTTGTTGGTAATTCTGAGATAGGGTTAGCGAATCGTTGAAAACCGTGTTATAGGTTATTAGACCTAGAAAGTTTCTGTAGAAGGAAATTAGGTTATCGGGTAAAATCGTGGTTTAAGGAAGATTAGTAAACCCGTTAGATAGAATTAAGCTCGGAATTGATAATCGGTTTTGATAGGGCACTTATTCTCGAGGAAGCGGAATTATAGGATATTGTTTGTTAGTCATGTGTGACCATCGGGTACATGACTAAGTAACCATATTGCTATGAGGAAGTGACATCAAGAATATGTTAGGACGAATCTAACCGCGCCAGTGTGATGTTGTTAAGTTAAGATGCCGGACGTGATCAACGATGAGATGTGAATGCGAGACCGAATCCGAACCCGAAAGACAAGTTAAGTTTGAGGAAGCTGTGAGACAGTTGGCCCAAGCCGTGCGTGAGTCAGTGTGGCGTATTAGCAACAATCAGATTCGAGCAGTTGACTAAGTATGATGAGTTAGCAAAAAGAATTGGGAGAAAGCAGTGGTATCAATATTGGATCAGATGTGATTGGGATCTCAAGAATTACACAAGAAAGGCGATTCAGTATCGGAAAATTATGGAGGTCGAAGCAAAGTGGGGAAGCCAGAAGTGAGAATCAGAGCAAAGCACAATGACGCGGATGAATTCAAAGTTCGAAGTGAAGTAAATCAGCCAAGAGCAGCGGATAAGCAAGCGGAGTGAAGACCAGTAAGGAAGTTTGTGCAAGTCAGAGTTTTGGGTATCAGCAATCGTCGTGAGTTAGTTTAGTGGTCAGTGTACGAGCAATGAAGCAGCAGAAGCAGATCATAATGGAGACTTGCAGGGTTTGGTACCGATTCAAAGTCTGCCAGTGACGGAGAATTCGGGGACCGAATTCCTGTAAGTGGGAAAGAATGTAAAACCCGGATTCCAAAATTAGGTCAACGGGTAAAGAAAACTCAACAGGGGCAAAATGGTAATTTCCAGAAGTTGGAGGGCAATTTGGTAATTTTACCAAAATGTGAGCAGGAAGCGGAGTCGGGCCAAATGTGTTTATTTTTAAGTAAATAAAACTTTTAGAAGACCAGAAAGGGAAGGAACGGAGTTTAAATGGGTTTTTCGGACTATTAGGTATGGAAACCGATAAAACCGAGAAATCTTGTAAAATTTATAACGGGAGCTACGGGTATCCAAATGAGGTGATTCAAGTTTCTAAACTCATAAAAAAATCATCACGAAGCTGATTTTATGGGTTTCAGGATTTATGGAAGCATATAAGGAGTTTTTAAAATATTAAACGCGAAAACGGCTAAACCAAAACAACGGAACAAATCGGGAATAAGAGCTTCTAGAAAATTTTTGGTGCAATATGATTGGTCAGAAAATAACCTCAAGAGACAATTGTATCCCCCCTGATGGCGCCACCTCATGCTGTTTGAGTTCAAAGAATGTTTTGAGTTCAATGAACTCTTTTTTTCATGGCATCAACCATCTAATCACATTCAACTCACGCAATCCCTCATTCGCTTCACTCAGACCTCTCTATCACCTCACTCTCTCACTCTCTCATCTCTCCTCTCTCCAGATTCAACCAAAATCCAGCAAATCTTCAAGAAATTGTTGAAGATATTAATTGTGTTCTTCGTGTTCTTCATTTCTTAAAGAACAAGTTAACCTCATAACTTCCAAATTAAACCAAATCTCTCTAAGCTACTGGTATAATTGTAATCAAATCATCCTCTTAAATCTCCGCCCCTCAAGTGTTCCCACCGCCGCCAGAGGTTGCCGGAATCCCGCCGGAGATTCACCGCCAGCAAGATTCTTCTTCCTCTCTCTCCTCTTTTTGGCGGTTCAAGCTTCTACTCTTCTCTCAGAAGCTTTTTCACTCTTGGAATTACTCTCAGGCAGTAGAGATCTTTCTCAGCCACCGTAAAAACCCCATACCAGCCGGTCATCGCCGGAGGGAGTCACTAGAGAAGCTATTTCGCCACCATTCTTCAGTCGGTCCGTTTTAAGGGTGGTCTAGCTTTTTTTTGGTCTAATTCATTTCGGTTTGAGAATTGCATTGGTTTAGTTAAACCGGTCAAACCGTTGGTCAACGCCAGTCCAATCGGTCAACGGTTCAATTTGGGCCGGTTTAGCTAAACAGGTTTGATTGGATTGGTTAAGTCGGTTTAGTTGGTTTGGTCAACCGGTTAGTAGAAGTCAATGGTCGTGTTCAATGGTCAACACCGGTCAACGCCGGAGATCGAGCCGGTCAACGCTCGGTCAACGGCTGTTTCCTGATTTCTCTTATCTGGAGTGTTCGTGTCGGGGTTCGCGAAGGTTCGAGGTTCAGCCGTTTGGCCTCGGGATCCACGTCCATCTCGTCAGTCTGTCCGTCCGCATTTCCCACTGTGAGGCCGCTAAACTGTATCGTAGATAGTTAATCGTATAGACCGGGAACCTGAAGGCGTAGACTAGGAATGCATACCCATTAGCTAGGTTGAATGGATTGATTAATGATGCTTATCGGTTAATGCTGAATTGGTTAGGTTAATTAAATGCATGCTAGGTGGTTATAGTTAATCTGTTGAATGCATGTAAGGTTGCTAGTGTTGATTGAATGTTGCATTCATATAGTCGAAGTATGATATGACATATATGCATATATAAGTATTAAGAACGATATTAAATGAATCTATATATGGGAATTATGACGACACTAAAACCGGGATTAAAATACTTAACTAACGTATAGAATATATAACGGGTGGATTAGGTTTAACAGATGGGTTAAGGTTTAATGAATGAAAGTTAAATTAATAATGAGATGTTGGGGAGTTACTAAGTTTACTAACTCTAAGCCGACATATGGAGGAGTTATTAAAAATACTTAGGAAAGGATAATTAAAAGAGTTGTGTGATTGGTGAGCCGTCTACGGGCTAGCAATCCGCTAATCCAAGGTAGCGGACTAAATGAGATTAAAAGACATTAATGAATCTTAAAGTCTTGCTTATTTGATTGTGTGCGTGTTGTGCTTTGATGTTGTGTGTGCTTTGTGCAGGCCTATGCTTAGACTACTCCGGTGTAGGGCCGGGTAGTCAGATGTGTGTTACTTACGCCGGTCATGGGACCGAGTAAGTTTGTAGTTGCTCGATTCGGTACAGCACCGAGTGTGGTTGGTGGTGGTGGTGTTGGATTAGGACTTGCGGGATAGATCGGTGCTGCTTTTATTTTCTGTTGACCTTGACGGTCTTGTGCTCTGTGTTAGCGTCCCAGTGAGTCTGCATGTTTACGTTATTACACTAGGACTCTAGGGTGCGATAGATCCCGCAAGCCTATGTTTGAAACCGTTTTGGTACTTCCGACCCGATTGGATCCTCGGGTGGTGACCTAACCGTTTCACATTGTGATTCTGGTTATTGTGTGAACCTACTGAGTGACGCCGGTAGGTATGTGGTTCGGAGAATACGAGGGTTATGCCCTAGGGTCGGACTGCATGGAGGCTTAGGTTACCGTGGGGTAGCCCGATTCGTTGTGTATCGATGGACTGAGAACAGTGTCCTAGGTCGTAGGACTTTGTGTTTACGTCTAGGAGTCGTGGGTCGTTTTAGTTACCATGTCGGTAGCTAAGTGTTCCCGTGGAAGTTACCGAGTTTGCATAGTGGGCCCAGTGGTGTTACGTTCGTTGTGCGCGATAGATAGATCGAGTCTAATCAAGGGCGTGTGCCGCAATGCCTTTGATTTCCGTAATCCTTCCCTTCATTTGCAAGTGCTTGTGTGTTGTTGGTTTATCACGTCCTGGTGGCACGTGATAGATCATTTCATCTTTATGACTGTTATTTTGGGTTTTGGGGCGGGAATTGTAATTATAGATAGACTAGAAGCCGTTAGTGGGGAGCCGACTTGATGGGTGATCTTAGATCGCTCATTAGACTCTTTTGTGTTTTTCAGGTTTAGCAGCGATGGACGCGGGAGGTCCTCGGTGTAGTTTCGGGATGGCTTGCGGGCTGGAGGTTTTGATTCGATATTTTTCATTGTTGTTTTTCGGTTCGGCTTTATGGCGCTTGTTTTATTCTGTTTTACTGTGATTAGAATTTAATAGGCAAATTGTTTTGTAAACGTTGTGTAAACGTTTATTTACTTAGAAATGAATTCGCTTCCCTGATATATTGGTTTAGTCCGAACCGACACAACTCGCGGAAAATATAAAAGTTGAAAAGTTTTGTATTGTGGAAGCGAGGTAAACGAGGTCAAGGATGGTTTGGTGCGAGCCATTGACTCAAACCGGACTGTCTCTGACTTCGTACTATGACGGAATTTTCTCGTTTGACTTGATCGGGTTCGACTTGGTCATGTTCTTTTTTGATTGTTGACCGGTCAGCTCGTCGGTCAGCGGATGACGGGAAAGGGGCTTTACATCTACCATGCTATTAATACCTAGTTTTACCAGTTGTAAGACTATTCATACCAAGTTCTACTAAGTTCTTCTACTTTTTCTTTAGACTAAAAATACTAATCTACCTACGAATCCCGACGATTAAACTACTGATTTCCATTAATTATCAATTCAATTGCCTAATCCAATAAGAAAACATGGTTACTGACCCAATGTTCGTTAATATCTAACACCAATTTGAAATCGTGCTCAATTCTCCAAATCACAAAAAATAGCTTCAATTTTGGATAGAAGAACTTGTCCAACTCGGGATTTAATAAAAAAACGAGAATAAAGAAAAGAAATAACCTGGATTTTGAAGCTTTAGCTTCAGTAATGGAAGAATATAAGATCCAGTTTGTTGGTTGTGGCTCGGATGGAGAGAGAGAGAGAGAGAGAGAGAGAGAGAGAGAGAGAGAGAGAGAGAGAGAGAGAGAGAGAGAGAGAGAGAGAGAGAGAGAGAGAGAGAGAGAGAGAGAGAGAGAGAGGGAGAGAGAGTAACCCGAGAAGGAGAACGGAGTTGCGAGAGTCGAAACTCGCATTGTCGATTTTTTGGAGCAAAAATTTAAGGGAACATAAGATTTCAGAGTAAACAACAGGACAAGAGACCCGAAGGATATTTTATTGATAAGTTGTTCGGAAAGAAAGTAATAATAGCATAAGCTAAAGGAAAGTCTAAGTCTAGATGCTAGAGTTTTTCGAGATCGTTTGATTGTAGGAAGTCCTTCGTCTTATATAGTCGCGGCGAGTCGGCTTCGAGGAAGATTTATGGAAATCTACTTGTTATTTCATATTCCATTTCCGTTGGGATTTACTTTCTACTCGGATTTTCCTCTTCCTGCTCGGAATTCTTATCTTCTTCTTCTTCAAGTTTATCTTTCCATTTTTGTAATTATCTTTCTACGGTTTAACTTGATTTACCGAATGGGCCGATAAGGATTTATCCAAGTCCATTTTAGCATAAATTTCTTGATTCGTCCCGTGTATTTGGTCTAAGCAAAGTGTCTGTTAGGAATATTAAGAGAATATGTTATGCTCGGAATTTCGAGAGAGTAAGTCATGCTTCAGAAAATAAGAGGGAAGGTGCTCGGATTGTCCGAGCAGCCTGTTTGAATGTCTGAGTTTGTCCTTAGATTTTGTTGAGTGATTTGCTTGTCTGTGCGATCTATCTAAGTAATTTGATTGTTCAGAAGTTCGGCTAGGTGATCTTATATGTTTTGTACGAAACACACTTATATGAAACATTCCTTATACGAAATATTTCCCATGCAGAAAACGGTTATTTCCAACTCCCCGATCCATTTTCGACCGTTGATTTCGTCAAGGGGGATTTTGACCAGAACAATTAGCCACCCCCCCCCCCAGCTCGTCAGACTCTAGTATAATGATGGCGAGTTTTTAAGTAGTTGAGGCGAAAACAATTGTTGGAAATTCGGTTGTTCTTCCCTTTCTTGTTACAATGCATTGACAGTCAGTACGTTGGGTGAAATAGTCGTCATGGATCGTACGGCTCGTGGAAGATCGGTTTTTTAAAATATCTCTGATTTTAGGCTTGGTCCGCTAAAGATTAGTGTAAGCATGTTTGGCCGAAATATGATTACGTTTTGTATAATGATGTGAAATATGATTCTACCCCGATGCTCCGAAAAAAATCAGTAAGTATTATCCTTTCTCCAATCATTTCTTCACTCCTTCCCTTCTGTCAAGACTTTTGAGTCAGCTTCTCTCTCCAGCTTTTCTCTGATTTTTTTCTTTGAATATTTTTGAACATTCTTGAACACTCCACAGCTCAAAACTTTTGTTATTCTACTGGTTTTTGTTAATGTTTTCTTTCTTTGTCTCAAAAAAATGGTAAAAACTTGGACGATGTCTCTCCTGTTGTCTGAACGCAAACTTGTGAAAACCCAGAAGAAGGAGGAGGCAGAAGTACGAAGATAGAGAAATGAGGAGCAAGTGGCCGGAATGATTGAGAATGACCAGGAGAATGTACATGGTACGGTGGTTGACCAAGGCGTCCCCATTCCTGCAGGCGGAATGGAGACCGGCCAGAGTTCCGTTGTTCCCCAAGCATCTTTGGGAGCAGTCCGAAGACTGCAGGCTCAGAATATTGTGTCCAACCGAAGCGGAAGCAGATCAGGAAGGCGTGCGACGCCGAAGTTCCTAGGTCGGGGCCAGAACCGGTCCCGACTGGTCCGAGCGTTGACGATCCCATATACGATGATGTTTCTGAGGTTGCAAAATTATGCTCGAAAGTGTGGCATACATGCGATGTCCCAATCCAGTACGAGGACATAACATGTAGTAGTTCGCTTCCTCATGTAGGCAAAGACTTTTTAAGGGTTAATGCTTTTTCCTCCCAGGTGATATGTATCTTCCTTTTTTATTTAGATCGTCCATTTATTGACTCCCTTTTTATCGCAGGCGTGGGCATGGTAAATAGACATGCTGATGAGTCCAAGAAGGAGATCTGAAAGTCCCATCCATTGCTTCATAGACACACCGTCGATAACAAGAAATTAGAAAGCTAACCTTCCGAGTTAAGAAAAACATCGTTCAAGGCGGCTCAGGGTTCTGTTGATAACGAAAGGGAGAAAGCCCTTGCTGAAGCCAAAGATTTGAGACTGAAGCTTGCAGAAGAGAGCTCTTCCCGCGAAGTTTCCTTCAATGAGGAAACTAAGAAAGGGAGGAAGGGGATGTTTGACAAAATTTCATCCCGATTCATCAAGCTTTGCGGTAGTTTCTCCAAGATGCTTGCGGCTAAGAAGAAGCATTGCCACTTTATCGAAACAAGGACAAATCTCGAGATGATTGTTGGCTTGAAGGTGCATTATCCTCCGGCGTTTGAAATCGAGGAGGAGCAGCTGGAGAAGATGAAAGTGGATCTTTTGGAGAGCGACGTCCCCGAGTACGACATGCTGATGGCTGAGGCCGAGAACTACTTCCATCTTTTCCCATTTTGGGAGATTCCGGTGGGCCGTCACAATGGGATACATCGGTTTGGGATAATGCGGCTTTGGTCGGCGTATCATATGCCTACGGCTCTTATCTCTGAGTATTGAGCTTGTATGTGTTGTTTCTTTGAGTGTCCTTGAACTTTCTTTTCGGAATGGTTGGTCGTTTCGTTTTATGATCTTTTTGCTTTAATTAAAATGCTTTTGTTCGTGAATTCAAGGCTCTTTTTTATGTTCTCGAAATCCGTCCCCGGTTCTTGGTCACTATTTCTGACTTCGATCAAGCATGATAGTCGAGAAAGTGCGTTGCATCGTGCATTGAGTATGATAACTTTGTGAAAGTCGCAGCGTCGGATGGTACGTGATAGGTCGAGTTTTAATCACTATACTAAACTGCAAGTGTACAGCAATGTCAAAGTAGTATATAGGGTTATCGAATCCACAGGGACACTTGGTCTCAAGAGAATCAAACCGTAGGGAATGAATACTAGAAATAAGCAATGTGATTGTATTGAAAATAGTGCAAGAAAGTAAATCAGTAGCAGAGATTATTGGTTGTGAAAGCAAGTAATTAAAAGCGTCAAACCTAGGGTATTCTCAGGAAATCAGACTAGCAAACAGTTCATTCAGCAAGGATCTAATTAAGCACCAGTTCTAGAACTCAAAACACAGATATAGAATTAACCAAATTCCTTTGCGATAATTCTCTAAGTCTAAGTGCAGCAAACCAAACTTCCGTTTGCGAGAACTAACAGATTAAACTAGCAATAAGTTCGAGTTTGATATGTTCACAATTATCCTAAACCAAACTTTCGTTTGCGCAAAGTTTAATTGCCCAATTTAATTAGTTCAGATTCCTAAACCCCACTTCCGTGACGTATTTAGCAACCTAAGATCTAGATTCTAATTGATCAGGTTAGAACTAGCTTTAAGCACAATTAAATTGAAGAACAGATATAGTTTGAATCCTTAACTGAAATTGAACAAGTCTAACAAGTCATGAAATCCTATGTGAGAAACCCTAAGCCTAACTAGGAATCTACTCAGACATAGATAATGAAAACATGATCATATGATAAGTAAATTGCATAAAAGAATAAGAGTAAAAGGGGTTCGAAATCTTCTCCAAATACAGATGATGAATCAGGTTCAGATAAGCCCCAAAAGCTCTAAAAATCCTCTGCTCTTAATTATAAAGTGTATGGTAAAAAGTATCAAAAGCCTCCTTTATAAAAACTCTAAAAACTCTATTATATAGGCATAATCTCGGCCAAGGGCTTCTTTGTAAATATCAGGAACTTCTGGATCAAAGTGCAATATCTTGATTCTTCTAAACCGCCGAGTTTTTGGCCCATCTCGCTGGTGCAACGATCGTTGCTAGAGTGCAACGATCGACACCTTTCTCTGTTTCGGACAGTGAACTCTATCTCTCGGCCAATCACTCCAAAAATCTCCAAAATGCTCCATAATCTCCAATTTAGCTCCCAACCTGATTATACTTGTAAAAGACTCTAAACAAAGACAAAAGACACTAAAACACATCTATATCATGGCCTAAAACTAGTAAAAACCATGATATATCAACTCCCCCACACTTAGCCTTTGCTTGCCCTCAAGCAAAACATAGAACTAAAACATGGTGAAGAGGTTTGAAAACTCTTCAGAAACTCATTTCATCTTAGAAGCTACAATACTCAGATTCCCCTTAGTAAACCACTGAAAGAATCAATCACAGGATATCAAGACCAACATGTACTTCCCCCACACTTAGCAACTGTCCTAGGTAAACTCCACAATCACATTCAAGCATTCAAATTCTCCCTACTGACTTCTGCAAGTATTTAAGTGCGGTCTCACCTAAGGAGTATCGATCTAAAGGCACATGGATTCTTACCTAATCAGCTCTAGACCACCATACTATCTTTCTCTAGTCCCTTTCTTCTCTTTCCCTTCTTTAACAACTGATTTTTCCCCACTGGGTATCATTTTATTTTTTTTATCAGTGTTCTTCCCGTTATGGGGTGTACTTTGGACACATTCCATGGATCACATGAGAGATAATAGTGTTTGCTACTATTCTCATGACCACTTCGGAGTTACTAACTCATCCTCAGTTTATTATTTTTTTTTTTTTTTTGGAAGGGGAGAAGGGGACTAAATAGGACAGGTTTACAGGCTGTGTCAGAACTAACAGGGAATCCGACATAAAGTATACCAAGCCCTTAGGTGAGAAAATCTAAGTCAGTATTAGGGGTGAAGTCAGTAAAAGGATCCTCTGATACCTGAAGTGATGTGGGTGTTCCCAGTAGGTTGATCTGTGTCTGGGTTTTCTAATAGTCAGAGATAGATCCTGCAATTCATCCCAATGGTTACTTAAGTTCCTGCAAGTCTTGTAAATCCCCTCAGAAAATCATAGTTCCTTACTTAAACAATTTTGACTCAATAAAACAAAAAATTTTGAAAAACGGATTGACTCTTAAGAAAACAGAAAGATAAACGTCAGTAGCACCTCCCCCACACTTAAGACACACTGTCCCCAGTAGTGTCCAGCGAAGGATCGGTAAAAAGAAAGTAAAAATAAATTGAAAAGGTGAGTTTATGTCTGTCGGGTTACCTCTGTCGCACGAGCAACGACCGTTGCACTATGTGCATCGACCGTTACTTGGCGATTTTTCGTGTATGGTCGATCGTTGCTCAGGACCGCAACGATCGCTGCAATGCGATTCCTTTCGTGTTGTGACGATCGATGCAAGGGTGCAACGATCGATGCAAGGCGATTTAATCCGAGACCTGCAAACATGACTGCACCAGAAACAAAAACAAACGTAAAATCCTAACAAAAACACCAAAAATTAAAAAGAAAAACACTAGTACCTAATGGTGGGTTGCCTCCCACCCAGCGCTTGTTTAAGGTCAATAGCTTGACCGGACGCGCAAGGGTTTTCAAGCTCCGGAAGATCCTGACAGAGACTTTTTCTGTCTCTGTTCAAGTCTCCTCATCCATGGTGGAGAATAGGCTGTTGCAGAATGCTTCAGTCCAAGAAAAGATGGAGTAAAATGCGCTCCAGGATCTATTATCACAGTCTCATTCAGCTGCTCATCATCTGCTTCCAAGATCTTGAAAGTCTGTCCATCTATCAGTGGCTTCCGCAGCCTTTCCATCTCATATCGCAGTGTCTCATCTCCCAGGTGGAGGTCTATTAGACTCTGTCTAACATCAATCACAGCTCCTGCTGTAGCCAAGAATGGTCTCCCAAGCAATAAAGCTTCATCCGGATCGCAGGCATATTTCAGCACAAGGAAGTCCGTTGGAACTAAGTAGTTTCCAACTCTTACCGGAATATCAATAAGGAGTCCTTCAGGAACTCGCATGGACTGATCAGCCAGGATAAGACGTGTCCTAGTAGGAGCAAAATCCAACATACCCAGCTTCTCTGCCACAGTGTAAGGCATTATGCTCCCAGCAGCTCCTAAATCACACAGAGAACGCCTAAAACTATCTTCAAAGATAGAACAATCAAGTACAAAGACTCCAGGATCAGGCAGTTTCTTTGGGACCTTAGTTAACAGAACATTACTAATATGCTGAGGAACTACTATCACCCATTCTCTCAGCTCTTCATCCAATGGCAACATCTTGTTCAAATATTTCTGAACACATGGATGATAAGGTGGATCATCAGATGATGGAATTTCTTCCAAGTCTTCACTACTCTTTTCTAGCCTTTTCAGCTCTTCAATCTCTTGTTTAATCACTTCAGACACCTTGGGACAGTGCCAAATAGCTTGTGCATAAACATCTTCTGGAGTGATTTCAGATGTATCAGGGAATAGGCGGGCTAGTTCTGCATCAATCTCATTTTCATCCCACGGATTATCTGCTTGTTCACGACCTGCATCGATCGATGCCATATGTGTATCGATCGTTGCATCGCGATCATCACAACTTCCACCCGAGAGTTTTTCACAGAAATCCGAAAATTCTTCCTCAGTCACCAACTCAGCTGTACTTAGCTCAAATTTCTCCCCTAGATAAGATCCATCATTAATTATTACAGACCAGGCCTTAATATGAGTGTCTGCAACTCCTTTTCCTTTCAGTGAGCTGGACATCTGATTCACCTGAGTGTCCAACTGCTTCATGTGAGTACTCAATGTCTCAAACTTCCCATTGAGGTCTTGATAGACAGCGTCCAGCTTCTTGTTGTTGTCTACAGAAAGCTTGGTTTGACTCTCCATCAGTTGTTCCATCATAGCTTCCATTTTGCTCTCATGGGCTGTAGGTGCAGGAGGAGTATGATAAGATGTAGATCCATAGGCTCTCTGAGTACCTTGTCCATAGGTCTTTTGAAAACCACCAGATTGTCCTCCATTTGAGAATCTGTTCCCCTGTTGATTGTTGAATCTATTACCTTGGAAACCGGAACCTCCTATGAAATTCACATCTTCTTCCTGAGTGTCCACCTCAGTTTGAATCACTTCTACATCTTGGGCAAAGTGGACAGCTTTCTTATTTGTCAGAAGATTGTAAACTGTGTCCAATCTGGATCTTATGTTAGCCATATCAGAATTCTCTACGGTTCCACCAGATCTCTTTCTCCTTTCATCCATTGTTTTGCAACTGTTGCTGCCAATCAGGTTCTCTATCAACCGTTTAGCTTGTGTAGGAGTTCTGGTGCTGAAATTAGCATCACTGGAATTATCCAGAGCAGTCTGATAAGGGAGATCTATGCCTCTGAAGAAAATACCAATCAGCTGTACTTCTGTGAATCCATGGTGTGGACAGTCACGCTGATACTGCTTAAATCTCATCCAGGCAGTCTTCAAGGGCTCCACAGCTCCTTGGGAAAAGGTGAGTATGTCCTGTCTGGACTGATCCGAGCGTGCATCATCATAAAAGTGACGCAGGAACTCACTCTTTAAGGCTGTCCAAGTAGTATACTGACCAGGTGCCAGTTGTCTCAGCCATGCACTAGCGTCTCCAGCAAGACTGTGCGGAAATAGCTTAAGGAACAGATAGTCCGGGCATACTCCTTCATACTTCATGCCAGTGACTATGTCCTCAAACTTGTCAATGTGATCCATAGGCTGCTCTGATTGAAGACCATGGAAAGCAATCTGTCTCATCAGTTGGTAGTAGATGGTTTTTACCTCAAAATCATTCCTCTCGAAAGCAGGAAGCACTAGAGCTGCTCGGTTTGCATGAAACTCATCAGGTCTATTGTAATCAGCTAGTGTCCTCTCATGAACTACCATCTCTCTACCTTGAGCTTGATCTTGCGGTTGTTGCTCAGGTTCAGGGGGGTCAGGGATTACATTTCCCTCAGCATCAACCCGATGCCCAGCAGCATTGTACGGGTTGTTATCTTGGTCCCTCAGGGTACCTTCAGCATCTGGTATCAAGATCAGACGTTCTCGAACCATTCTCTCTCTCTTTTCTCTTCTGATAGTCCTCTCTAGACGTCCAAGTTCCTCTAGGTTGAGATTAACTAAGCTCGAGTTCGGATTACTTCGAGTGTTCTGCGTTGGCATAAACTGTCTGTAATCGTCCAGCAACGATCGATGCTATCAGTGCAACGATCGATTCAATCTCAAATCGCTCAGTGACGATCGATGCAAGGGTGCAACGATCGATGCAAGGCGAAATCCGTACCTGCGACAGAGAGAAACAGAGAAAAAGTCAGCAAAAATAAAAAAAAATGAAAAACAAAAACGAAAAATTTCTAGTAAAACCCTAAGTTCGGTCCTATCGAAGACTCAAAGAGTCCCCGGCAACGGCGCCAAAAACTTGATAGGTCGAGTTTTAATCCCTATACTAAACTGCAAGTGTACAGCAATGTCAAAGTAGTATATAGGGTTATCGAATCCACAGGGACACTTGGTCTCAAGAGAATCAAACCGTAGGGAATGAATACTAGAAATAAGCAATGTGATTGTATTGAAAATAGTGCAAGAAAGTAAATCAGTAGCAGAGATTATTGGTTGTGAAAGCAAGTAATTAAAAGCGTCAAACCTAGGGTATTCTCAGGAAATCAGACTAGCAAACAGTTCATTCAGCAAGGATCTAATTAAGCACCAGTTCTAGAACTCAAAACACAGATATAGAATTAACCAAATTCCTTTGCGATAATTCTCTAAGTCTAAGTGCAGCAAACCAAACTTCCGTTTGCGAGAACTAACAGATTAAACTAGCAATAAGTTCGAGTTTGATATGTTCACAATTATCCTAAACCAAACTTTCGTTTGCGCAAAGTTTAATTTCCCAATTTAATTAGTTCAGATTCCTAAACCCCACTTCCGTGACGTATTTAGCAACCTAAGATCTAGATTCTAATTGATCAGGTTAGAACTAGCTTTAAGCACAATTAAATTGAAGAACAGATATAGTTTGAATCCTTAACTGAAATTGAACAAGTCTAACAAGTCATGAAATCCTATGTGAGAAACCCTAAGCCTAACTAGGAATCTACTCAGACATAGATAATGAAAACATGATCATATGATAAGTAAATTGCATAAAAGAATAAGAGTAAAAGGGGTTCGAAATCTTCTCCAAATACAGATGATGAATCAGGTTCAGATAAGCCCCAAAAGCTCTAAAAATCCTCTGCTCTTAATTATAAAGTGTATGGTAAAAAGTATCAAAAGCCTCCTTTATAAAAACTCTAAAAACTCTATTATATAGGCATAATCTCGGCCAAGGGCTTCTTTGTAAATATCAGGAACTTCTGGATCAAAGTGCAATATCTTGATTCTTCTAAACCGCCGAGTTTTTGGCCCATCTCGCTGGTGCAACGATCGTTGCTAGAGTGCAACGATCGACACCTTTCTCTGTTTCGGACAGTGAACTCTATCTCTCGGCCAATCACTCCAAAAATCTCCAAAATGCTCCATAATCTCCAATTTAGCTCCCAACCTGATTATACCTGTAAAAGACTCTAAACAAAGACAAAAGACACTAAAACACATCTATATCATGGCCTAAAACTAGTAAAAACCATGATATATCAGTACGATAAACCTTCTCAAGATTTCCAATACGTTCGGATTTTTGAGCACATTTTCTTGGAATTTCTGAGCAAGATTGGTTGGAATTTCCGAGCATGTCTGCTGGGAATTTTTGAGCATGCTCGTGTTTCTGAGCAAGACTGCTCAGATTTCCGAGCATGTTTGCTTGGAATTTCCGAGCGTGTTTGGTCATGTGTTAGTTGGTCGAGTAGATTTTGTAAGAAGAAAAATTTTCTTTTCCGGATTTGTTTAGATTGTCCGAATTGGTTTCGTATAGTTCGAATACTTTTTGAATATCTTCGTATAATTCCTAGCTGGGGTATGATTTAGCGCTCGATTCTTGGTGCTTTAGGAGCGTTTCACTCGGATGCGTATTGGGTTGCATTCCAAGTTTTTGGGTTAGCGAGATATATTATTTTAAGAACTTTTGATGATTAATACCAGCATGCTCGGAAGCGTCTAATTGGATTTCAAGTTAAGTTTGAAGTTTAGTGAGATATACTCTACTTAGGAACTTTTGATGACTAAGAAAAGCGTGCTCGCGTCTAGCTGGGTTTTAAAGTTCAGTTATAAGGTTAACGAGATATACTCTACTTATGAACCTGTCATGACTACGACCAGCGTGCTGGGAAGCATCTAGCTGGGTTTCGAGTTGAGTGCAAAGGTTAGCGAGATATACTCCACTTACTTCGAGTTCAGTACTGGTGCGAGGTGATAGGCTCAGAGTTTTAATCCCTATACTAAATTGCAAGTGCACAGCAATATCAATGTAGTATATAGGGTATCGAAATCCACAGAGACTCCGGTATTCAATAGCTCAAGAACAGGAATTTAACTAGGAAGAAAGCAATGTAATTGAATTAAAAAGCAGTGCGAGAAAGTAAATCAGTAGCAGAGATTAACGGTTGTGAAAGCAAGTAATTAAAAGCGCTAAGTCTAGGGCGTTCTCAGGAAATCAGACAAGCAGACAGTTCATTCAGCAAGGATCTAATTAAGCACAGTTCTAGAACTCAAAACACAGATATAGAATTAACCAAATTCCTTTGCGATAATTCTTTAAGTCTAAGTGCAGCAAACCAAACTTTCGTTTGCGAGAACTAACAAATTAAACTAGCATTAATTCCAGGTTTGATATGTTCACAATTATCCTAAACCAAACTTCCGTTTGCGCAAAGTTTAATTGCCCAATTTAATTAGTTCAGATTCCTAAACCCCACTTCCGTGACGTATTTAGCAACCTAAGATCTAGATTCTAATTGATCAGGTTAGAACTAGCTTTAAGCACAATTAAATTGAAGAACAGATATAGTTATGAATCCTTAACTGAAATTGAACAAGTCTAGCAAGTCATGAAATCCTATGTGAGAAACCCTAAACCTAACAAGGAATCTACTCAGACATAGATAATGAAAACATAATCATATGATGAATAAATTGCATAAAAGAATAAGAGTAAAAGGGGTTCGAAATCTTCTCCAAATACAGATGATGTAACAGGTTCAGATCAGCCCCAAAAGCTCTAAAAATCCTCTGCTCTTAATTATGAATGCGTAATGTAAAACCTATCTAAAAACTTAATTATATAGGTATAATCTCGGCCAGGGGCTTCTTTGTAAATATCAGGAACTTCTGGATCAAAGTGCAATATCTTGATTCTTCTAAACCGCCGAGTTTTTGGCCCATCTCGCTGGTGCAACGACCGTTGCATGTGTGCAACGATCGACACCTTTCTCTGTTTCGGACAGTGAACTCTATCTCTCGGCCAATCACTCCAAAAATCTCCAAAATGCTCCATTATCTCCAATTCAGCTCCAAACTTGATTATACCTGTAAAAGACTCTAAAAGAACACAAAAGACACTAAAAACACAACTATATCATGGCATAAAACTAGTAAAAACCATAATATATCAACTCCCCCACACTTAGCCTTTGCTTGCCCTCAAGCAAAACATAGAACTAAAGCTTGGTGAAGAGGTTTGAAAACTTTCAGAAGCTCATTTCATCCTAGAAGCTACAATACTCAGATTCCCCTTAGTAAACCACTGCAAGAATCAATCACAGGATATCAAGACCAACATGTACTTCCCCCACACTTAGCAACTGTCCTAGGTAAACTCCACAATCACATTCAAGCATTCAAATTCTCCCTACTGACTTCTGCAAGTATTTAAGTGCGGTCTCACCTAAGGAGTATCGATCAAAGGGCACATGGATTCTTACCTTATCAGCTCTAGACCACCATACTATCTTTCTCTAGTCCCTTTCTTCTCTTTCCCTTCTTTAACAACTGATTTTTTCCCATTGGGTATCATTTTATTTATTTTTATCAGTGTTCTTCCCGTTATGGGGTGTACTTTGGACACATTCCATGGATCACATGAGAGAAAATAGTGTTTGCTACCATTCCCATGACCACTTCGGAGTTACTAACTCATCCTCAGTTTATTATCTTTTTTTTTTTCTTTACAGAAGGGGAGAAGGGAACTAAATAGGATAGGTTGACAGGCTGTGTCAGAACTAACAAGGGAATCTGACACAAAGTATACCAATCCCTTAGGTGAGAAATCTAAGTCAGTATTAAATTGAAGTCAGTAAAAGGATCCTCTGATACCTGAAGTGATGTGGGTGTTCCCAGTAGGTTGATCTGTGATGGGGTTTTCTAATAGTCAGAGATAGATCCTGCAACTTCATCCCAATGGTTACTTAAGTTCCTGCAAGTCTTGTAAATCTTCTCAGAAAATCATAGTTTCTTACTTAAACAATTTTGACTCAATAAAACAAATTTTTTTTTTTTTTGAAAAACAGACTGACTCTTAAGAAAACAGAAAACAAAAGTCAGTAGCACCTCCCCCACACTTAAGACACACTGTCCCCAGTAGTGTCCAGCGAAGGATCGGTAAAAAGAAAATAAAAAATTTGAAAAGATGAAATTATGTCTGTCGGGTTACCTCTGTCGCTCAGGCATCGATCGTTGCACTAAGTGCATCGACCGTTACTTGGCGATTTTCGTGTATGGTCGATCGTTGCTCAGGACCGCAACGATCGCTGCAATGCGATTCCTTTCGTGTTGTGACGATCGACACAGAAGTGCGTCGATCGTTGCACTGCGATTTTGTCCGAGACTTGCAAACATAAACTCACCAAAAACAAAAACAAACGTAAAATCCTAACAAAAACACCAAAAATTAAGTAGAAAAACACCAGTACCTAATGGTGGGTTGCCTCCCACCCAGCGCTTGTTTAAGGTCAATAGCTTGACCGGACGGATGGGAATTTTCAGGTAGAGGGAGCATGATCCAGGGGAAAAATCTGACCTCTGGGAATCTCGGCCTTAGCCCAATAGTGTTTTACCCTCTGCCCATTTACAGCAAACTCATTACCTTCTTTGCCAATTAAAATGACAGCTCCATATGGACGCACTTCTTTGATCGTGTATGGTCCAGACCATCTTGATTTCAGCTTGCCTAGAAACAAATGCAAGCGAGAATTGTATACCAGTACCTGATCGTTAGGCTTAAACCGTCTGGAGACAATCTTTTTGTCATGATAAGCCTTAGTCCTTTCCTTGTACAACTTTGAGTTCTCATAGGCAAAATGTCTAATCTCATCCAACTCATTGAGCTGTATCAATCTCCTCTCTGCAGCTGGTTTGAGGTCAAAGTTCATCTGTTTTACAGCCCATGCTGCTTTGTACTCAAGTTCTACTGGCAGATGACATGCTTTCCCATACAGCAAATGGAATGGAGTAGTCCCCAATGGCGTTTTAAACGCAGTCCTGTAGGCCCATAAAGCATCATCAAGCTTAGCTGACCAATCTTTCCTTGTCTTCCCAACTGTCTTCTCCAAGATCTCCTTGATTTGTCTGTTAGAAACCTCTACCTGTCCACTAGTCTGTGGGTGATAAGGAGTAGCAACTCGGTGATGCACTCCATGCTTCTTCAGGAGTTTCTCAAAAACCTTATTAATAAAGTGAGATCCTCCATCACTAATTACTAACCGAGGTACTCCAAATCTAGGGAATATGATGGATTTAAACAGCTTAATGACTACTGAAGAGTCATTGGTTGGACTAGCTATTGCTTCTACCCACTTAGATACATAATCCACAGCAAATAATATGAATTTATTCCCATAAGATGAGGGAAAGGGACCCATAAAGTCTATGCCCCAGCAATCAAAAACCTCAACCTCACCTCAAGAATGAAATTCTGAGGCATCTCATGCTTCCTGCTGATTTTCCCTCTCCTCTGGCAGGCATCACAATGAGAAATAAAGGAGTGAGCATCAGCGAACATTGTAGGCCACCAGAAACCTGCTTGCAAAACCTTAGACACAGTTTTGAAAGTAGCAAAATGTCCTGCATAATCTGATCCGTGGCAGTGGAATAGGATATCTGAAACCTCCGACTCAGCAACACATCTTCTATAAAGGCCATCTGAACAATGCTTATAGAGGTAGGGTTCATCCCAATAGTACCTCCTAAGTTCTCTGAAGAACCTCTTCTTTTCATACCCTTTCAGATTATCTGGTTCAGTCTCTGCAGCCAGATAATTGGCTATGTCTGCATACCATGGTCGATCATTTGTTGCGACAGCATTAATCTCAAACTCATGCTTTCCAATCCGTACCGTAAAAGTTTCTGCGTCCGTATCCGCGCTGCAACGATCGTCACAGTCGGATGTATCGATCGTCGCTGTCCCGATAGATGCATCGATCGACGCTGACGTCGCATCGATCGACGCAACACGATTAATCCGACAGTTTTGCAGGTTTCTGCCCAAATCTGTCTCACAGATTGTTCCAACCATATTGACGTTTTCTTCAGGCAAATAGTCATTAATTGGCACGTCCTCCTCAACTAGCATCCTTGAAAGATGGTCAGCAACTCCACTCTCAACCCCTTTCTTATCTCTCACTTCAATATCAAATTCCTGAAGCAACAGGATCCATCTCAACAGTCTTGGCTTAGCATCCTTCTTTTGCATCAGATACTTCAGGGCTGAATGATCAGTGTGTACAATCACCTTGGAGCCAACAAGATAAGAGCGAAACTTCTCAAATGCAAAGACAACTGCCAGCAACTCCTTCTCCGTAGTGGCATAGTTTCTTTGTGCATCATCCAGTGTCCTACTGGCATAATAGATAGCATGAAGCTTTCTATCTTTCTTTTGTCCAAGGACAGCTCCTACAGCATAATCACTTGCATCACACATGACTTCGAAAGGAAAATCCCAATCCGGTGGCTGAACTATGGGAGCACTCACTAATGCCTGCTTGATCTGTTCAAATGCAGTTTGACAATCTGCAGTGAACTCAAATTTGGTGTCTTTACACAGCAAAGCAGTTAGTGGCCTAGCAATCCTACTAAAATCCTTGATGAACCTTCTATAGAAGCCAGCATGTCCAAGAAAGCTTCTAATAGACTTAACAGAATCAAGTGCCTGCAGGTTGGTCATCACCTCGATTTTAGCGCGGTCCACCTCTATTCCTGCTTCGGACACTTTATGTCCAAGCACAATGCCATCTCTGACCATGAAATGACACTTCTCCCAGTTAAGAACTAAGTGCTTCTCTTCACATCTTTTCAGAACTTTACACAGATTATCTAAGCATTCATTATAGGAGGGTCCATATACTGAGAAATCATCCATGAATACCTCCATAAAGTCCTCAATCATATTTGTGAATATGGACATCATGCATCTCTGGAAAGTGGCTGGTGCGTTGCAGAGTCCAAAAGGCATCCTACGGTAGGCGAATGTCCCATATGGACAAGTGAAAGTGGTCTTTCCCTGATCCTCTGGATGGATGGGAATCTGAAAGAAACCTGAGTAGCCATCTAAGAAGCAGTAGTAAGGATGATTTGCTAACCTTTCGAGCATCTGATCAATAAAAGGCAAAGGAAAATGATCTTTCCTGGTAGCAGCATTAAGCTTCCTGTAATCTATGCACATCCTGTGTCCTGTCACAGTCCTAGTAGGTATCAGCTCGTTCTTCTCATTCTTCACGACTGTAACACCGCCCTTCTTTGGCACTACATGGACTGGACTCACCCAATCACTGTCAGAGATAGGATATATAATTCCAGCGTCAAGGAGTTTCATAATCTCCTTTTTGACTACTTCCTGCAGATTAGGATTAAGTCTCCTCTGATGTTCGATTGATGTCTTGGACTCATCCTCAAGGTGTATCCGGTGCATACACAGCTCCGGTGAGATACCTGAAATGTCATTAAGGGAATAGCCAAGAGCTTTGCGATGCTTGCGCAGCTTGCTTAGCAGTAAGGTGAGCTCTGCGTTGTTCAGGCTAGCATTAACAATCACTGGGTATGTTGAATTAGGTCCAAGAAAGGCGTACCTTAGCCCGGATGGAAGTTGTTTCAGATCTATTTTCGGAGCCTTTTCTTCTGCCCAGTGTATGTCGTCTTGCAACGATCGTTGCTTAGATGGTGTCGATCGTTGCAGTCCCGCGTCAGACACTTCTACCTGCATTGCAACCTCGACAGAATCCATCAATCTTGTATAGCACATTGCAGGCTCGTCCTGTAGGTATTCCAACTCCAAAATAGAGCTCAGTAAAGCCCTTTCTAGTGGGTCCTCAGCATGTGATTGGTGGAAGTACTCTGCAGCCAAATCACCCAATGTGTCCACATAGAAGGTTTGCCCGTCGATGGTTGGTCTCTTTACCAGTTTGTTCATGTCAAAACTCATCTTCAGATCTCCTACATTTAGAACTATTTTGCCTCCCTGACAGTCAATCATCGCACCAGCTGTTGCTAAGAAAGATCTGCCTAGAATCAATGGGTCTTTTGGCTCCTGTCCATATTGTAGAACCACAAAATCAGTTGGGATCACACACTTGCCAACCGTTATAGGCACATCCTCTATTACTCCTTCGGGAATCCTGACTGATCTGTCTGCCAAAACCAGTGATATCCTAGTTGGTATAAAATCTGTCATCCCTAGTCTTTTAGAAACTGAAAGGGGCATCAGATTTACACTGGAGCCAAGATCACATAGGGACCTTTCGAACCTCTCCTTGTAGATAGCACAATCTAATACGAAGCTGCCTGGATCTTTTAATTTCTCTGGAATTCTGCCTTGAACCACTGCACTACATACCTCATTGAGCATCATTATACTTTCTTCATCAGACCATTTTCCAGAAATTGCATCCTTAAGGCATCTCTTCATCATGGGGGAAGTTTCAATGGAATCCAACAAAGGTACTTCAACCTTTACCTTTTTTATGAATTCCTTCCATTTTGCATACTGCCTATCATTCTTAGCTTTTCTGGGGTTCTTGGGATAAGGTATCTTAGGCTTGTATACCCTTTCAGCCGACTGTTTTGGTTTTTCAGTACTCGAACTTTCTGCAGTCACCTTGTGTCGATCGTTGCTCTTATCGCATCGATCGATGCTAGGCGACTTTGTTACGACCTCCGGTTCCTTGATTTCGCTTGGCAACGATCGTTGCTTAGATGCATCGATCGACTCTCGGCGAATATCGCGTATCTCATCTTCCAACTCTTCAATGTCCACGAGTTCCTCAACGCTTAACTGCTTTTTCTGGTCAGATGACAGCTCCTTACCACTTCTCAATGTCACGGCATTGCATTGGTACTTAGGATTGGCATCAGTCCTTCCCGGTAGATATCCCTCTTCCCTTTGAGCATGTCCAGCAGTTCTTGCAACCTTAGCATCAAGCTCTTTCATGTGTGTGTTCAAACTCTCAAACTTCCCATTCAGCTCCCTGTAGATTGTATCCATCTTCGCGTCAGCATCTGCTGCGTACTTAGTCTGACTCTCCATTAGCTGTCTTAGCATCATCTCTACTTTACTCTCAGACTCATTGGCTTTCTTAAAACCACCTTGCTGAACTCCAATTGAGAATATGTTTCCCTGTTGATTTCTAAATCTACTACCTTGGAAACTAGAACCTCCCATGTAATTCACTTCTTCTTCCTGAGTGTCCTCCTCAGTCTGAATTACCTCTACATCTTGGGTAGAGTGGACAGCTTTCTTACTTGTTGGGAGATCGTACACTGTGTCTAGCCTAGATCTAATCTCAGTCATGTTAGAATCCTCTATACTTCCACCGGATTTCTTCCTCTTTTCATCTATAGTCTTGCAACTGTAGCTGCTAATCAGGTTCCCAATCAACTGCTTAGCTTGTGTAGGAGTCCTGGTGTTGAAATTAGCATTACTGAAATTATCCAGCGCAGTCTGATAAGGGAGATCTATGCCTCTGAAGAAGATACCAATCAGCTGTACTTCTGTGAATCCATGGTGTGGACAGTCACGCTGATACTGCTTAAATCTCATCCAGGCAGTCTTCAAGGGCTCCACAGTTCCTTGGGAAAAAGTGAGTATGTCCTGTCTAGACTGATCCGAGCGCGCATCATCATAAAAGTGACGCAGGAACTCACTCTTTAAGGCTGCCCAAGTAGTATACTTACCAGGTGCCAGTTGTCTCAGCCATGCACTAGCGTCTCCAGCAAGACTGTGCGGAAATAGCTTAAGGAACAGATAGTCCGGGCATACTCCTTCATACTTCATGCCAGTGACTATGTCCTCAAACTTGTCAATGTGATCCATAGGCTGCTCCGCTTGAAGGCCATGAAAAGCAATCTGCCTCATCAGCTGGTAGTAGATGGTCTTGACTTCAAAATCATTCCTCTCAAAAGCAGGAAGCACTAGAGCTGCTCGGTTTGCATGAAACTCATCAGGTCTGTTGTAATCAGCTAGTGTCCTCTCATGAACCACCATCTCTCTACCTTGGGCCCGTTCCTGACCCTGGTTTTGGTTCTGCTCTTGTTGCTCAGGAGGGTCAGGGATCACTCGTCCATCAGCATCAATCCTCTGCCCAGCAGCATTGTAAGGATTGTTTTCCGGATCCCTCAGGACACCTTCAGCATCTCGTATCAAGATCAGACGTTCTCGTACCATTCTCTCTCTCTTTTCTCTTCTGATAGTCCTTTCTAGACGTCCAAGTTCCTCTAGTCCGAGATTAAGCAAGCTCGAGTTCGGTTTACTTCTAGTTTTCTGCGTTGGCATAAACTGTCTGTAATCGTCCAGCAACGATCGATGCTATCAGTGCAACGATCGGTTCAATCTCAAATCGCCTAGTGTCGAACGATGCAAGGGTGCAACGATCGACGCAGTGCGAAATTGGTACCTGCGACAGAGAGAAAAACCGAGAAAGTTAGTAACAAAAAAAATAAAAAACAAAAACGAAAACAAAAAGAAAAATCCTAGTAAAACCCTAAGCTCGAAGCTATTGAAGACTCAAAGAGTCCCCGGCAACGGCGCCAAAAACTTGATAGGCTCAGAGTTTTAATCCCTATACTAAACTGCAAGTGCACAGCAATATCAATGTAGTATATAGGGTATCGAATGTTGGATTATGTGAATTCATGGTGTAATTGTCAGGTTACATCCTAGCACATAATCATCTAGGATCTAGGTGATTTGCAGATGAATCATAAACAGATCAGATTCATTACCTTGTGATTGCAGCGGATTGATCAAAGGAATGAAGAGATCTGCAAGAGCTGATAGAAACCGGCTCCTCCTAGGTATCCACACTCTTACAAGCTATTGGATCAGGCTGCTAGACCAAGCTGGAATTGTCAGAGAGAGAGAGGACGGCTCAGCCTCAAAATCGCAGATGGGGTATTACTTTTGCCCTAGGCGCCATTCCTCTTCCTTATATGGGCCCAAGTTATTAAACTAATGGCCTATTAGGATTTTGGGCCCAAGACACAAATCAGACAAAAGCCTGTATTTTGTCTGGCCCAATTCTCTGTACAAATACAGTAAATGCCTTGCATCTTACCGTATTAATTCCTTGTTAACTTTCCCGTTAGCTATGGTGTGTGACCCTTAGGGATCATACAATACTGGTAATAAGTCCCAAACTTATAGATCAAGAGCGGACTCTAGCAAGTCATCATGATCACCCAGTATTTATGACTTATGTCTGATCTCGACACTTATCATACTTTCTAGAGATAGTACGGTAGATTTCAGGACATTCCCAACAATCTCCCACTTGTACTGGAATCCTACATTCCCTAATCCTTTTGTCTCAATATCTCAATCTGGCATAAGGCAAGATGCGTGTCATCCTTATATAGCCAGACCATGTTTATCGGAACAGATTTGATACTGACAATGCAAACGACTTGGGCAAGTCCGTTTGGGAGTGGCCACTCTCTTACCAGCTATCAAGTCTCCGATTGGCCTAGAGATATTACCTCCGTTAAACGGCAGGGACAAATCCCATCTTGTTCCATCACTATGATCTGCACACTTTATAATACACCCAACCAAGGTCCTTATAGCTCCCAGTTACGAAACAGCGTTAGACAATGATCAAAGCGCATCACTCCATGTGCAGCCACATGCATGCGAACTCAGGTCTAAGGACTATACTCTATAGTCGTATATGAGAACCTCTTATGACACATATATTAATATCTTGTTGAGTTCTCATCAGCGGGCTATGTCCGGTCATATGCTCCCCTACATATACCTATGTGTCGACTTTGATGCCGCACATCTATGACCCCTCGAAACTTGGTCCTAAGTCTCAACACAATCTAGTCTCAAGTGGTTGTTGGTGTTCCAATGTCAACAACCTTCGACTATGGACACTATGATTTATGTCATTTCGTTAAATATGGGGTTTCAGGATCAAGTCTACTCATGTACTTCGATGGCCCATATATAATGACATGAATCATTTTGGAACGATTATTTATATCACAGTTAAAATAATCCAGAAATCATAGATTTCATAAACATAAAATATTATGTTTACATGAACCTTTCAAAACAACTAAATAAAGCTCTTTACAAACTCCCACTGAAATTAAGACTACATCTTAATTTCACTTATCCTACAGCTACAGTCCGCGACTCGTGCTTAGGCCTAAGGAGTGGCTTCGTTAATAGATTAGCAACGTTCTCATTCGTTGAAACTTGCTGATCTACTTAACACCTCTGTCATTTATCTCACGGAATAGGTTATACCTACCCTCAAGATGTTTGGAACTCTGATGTGCAGTTAGTCTCATCTATGCTGGGAATCACATCAAGTTCAGTGATGAACTCTTCTTTCCAAACAACCTCTTTCGCCGCTTCCCAAGCTGCGAAATGTTCAGCTCAAGTCATGGAGTCAGCAACAGTGCCTTGCACCGCCAGACAGACACAAGATATAACCGGACTGTGACCGGAAATCATCTTTGTCTGTTGGTAACTTGCCTTTCAGACTCTACCGACTTGTAGCACCTCACTTTCTCCGTAAATTAAGAACTTATCCTAAGTATTTTCCAAATACTTGAGGATATTCATTACGTCTATCCAGTGATTCTTTGCTGGATTTGACTGGTCTTTACTTGTCTTGCTTAACATTAAAGCAACATCAAAACAAGTACGTGTCATGGCATACATGATAGATCCAATTGCCGACGCATATGGAATCTCATCCATGCATTCAAGCTCAGCAGTTATCGTAGGACACTGTTTCTTGCTTAACGTAATGCCATGTGACATTGGCATAAAACCCTTCTTGGAATGCTGAAAACGTGTAGGACTTTGTCAATATAAGAATCCTGACTTTGTCCTATCAGCTCTTTTGGATCTCTATCTTTAGATCCAAAATCCAAGAACATACGTGGCTTTACCCATGTCAATCATGGAGAAACAACTTCCCAGCCAGTCTTTAATAGACTTCAGCATTGGAACGTTATTTCCGAGAATCAGTATGTCATCGACATACACTATGAGAAATGCAACATTGCTCCCACTTATCTATTAGTAAACGCACAGTTCCACTTCGTTCCTGTTCAAGTCAAAACCTTGACTACTTCAACAGAACGAAGATTCCAACTCCGATATGTTTGCTTCCATCCATGAATGGATCGATGAAGCTAACTTACACACAGTATAATTTTTCGGAGTCCGGGCTCACTTTCGCTTCTGTGAATTTCGCAGGTTCGTCACTTTCAATGATCATCAGATCATGGCAACTAATCACGAGAAATCACTCTCGGATTAGTGACGGATTCATTCAGATCTGCGAACTTCAGGCTCTACAGGTGTAGATTCTACAGAAATCTGTAAATCCATCCGCTGCTCTTCCTCAACAGGTTGAGCAGCCTCCTGTATTTCTCGAATTTCTTCGAGTTATACTTTTACTCCCACTGTTCTTCTTGGAAAGTAACTTTCCTTTTAGAAAACAGAATTCCGAACAACCTAACTTTGTTTTCGGAATGGACGTAAAAAGTAACAAGCCTTGGTTTCCCTAGGACAACCAGCGAAGTAGCACAACTACAAATACTCAGTAAAGACGAATTTGGATCATTTCCAATCCACATTTATGTGGTGTCTTTCAACTGATATTGGTGGAACTATTTCAGCGTAAACTTAGATATTTCTAGAGCGTTATTCTTAAAGAATATCATGGAAGATTCGTGTGACTCATCTTTAATCATTTCTAATAAGATCTGATTCTTTCTCACAGAAACACCTCCAGGTTTTCAGGAGAAATGAGCTGTGAAACGACTTCACACTCTTTCAGATGATCACACCATCAATGACTTAAGTATTCTCACTCGTGACCTAATCCAGAGTCTCAATACTTCTGTCACTTCAGATTCTATACCTCATTCTGGAACTCTTTCGACCATTTCAAAGAATTCCGACTCGTGTCTCATCAAATGAACACAGTCATACTCACTGAAGTAATCAGTAGAGACAATGAAGTACAGGATATTTTCTCGGGCATTACTGCTCATCGGGCCACATACATGAGTATGTTTAAGGTCCAATAAGCCTTTGGGCCTTTCTCTAGCTCGGCTAAGATGGGCCCTTTGTCTTTTGGTCCAGTAAGCAGAATTCAAGTCTCATAAGATATCCGATCAAATGAGCCCAAAAGTCCATAACTATGGGATTTCTGAATCCGACTCACTCTATGTGACTAAAACATTTACGCCAAGAAAAACAGGTTTAATTCATCAGATTTAAACCAATTCGGTATTTATGTTACATTTAGGCACTCTTTGGTTTAAGATATAAAACCCATTCCTTGAATAGGGTGCTACAATCAATATTTCATTGAGATCAAAAGAACAAAACTTGTCTTTTATCAAAATGAAAAACATTCAAATTCTTACAAGAAAATGAAAGACAACTCTGCTTAAAGCAGGTACATTGTAGCAATTACTTAATACAAAACCAAGCCTCAAAGGCATCCACAAGTGAAAACCCTATGGCTGAGGCAGCATCCATAGCTCCTTCCAGACATGCAGTTCCACTTGTCCTTCCTTCAACGTTCTACTGTTGCTTAGGCTCTGCATATTCTAACAAATATCAGTGCCACAACCAGTATCCAATACCTTTAAGGTAGAACTTGAAGTAATAACATGAATACCTGAGGAAGTAGTCTCATACATCAACTTCAACTCCTCATAATCTTCCATGAATTTAATGCAATCTCTCTTCCAATGCCCAGTCTCTTTACAGTAGCAGCACTTACCAACGTAAGATGTATCTGACTCGGGTTCAGAAGACACACGCTTGCCATGATTCAAAATCTGGACAACTTTGTCTTCACCCTTGTCAGCACCAGGTTTAATAAACCTACCCTTCTCCATTATGAGATTATACAGGGTACTCTTCACGTTTGGCTCAACTGTCTTGAGCATATCATGCAGTTCAGTCAGCGTCTTCGTTAAGCCTTTCTTGATATAGTTCCTTTTGAACTTATCATAGCTTGACGGCAGTGACTGCAGAATGATCTCAGTTGCCAATTCTTGGCTAACTGGATAATCCAGTTTCCTCAGGTTATCAATGTAACCCATCATTTTACTGACATGAGGACTCACTGGATGATCATTTGGTAGCTTGCAGCTAGTGAGAGACTTAACCAACTGGTATCTCTCCACTCTTACCTGCTCCTGAAATTTCAATTTCAGGCTGCTGATCATCTCTATTGGCGACTCCATGTTCTCATATTGCTTCAGCAAATCTGAGTCCATGGTAGCCAATATCAGACCACGCACATCTACCGCATCATTATAATGCTTATTTCAAGCATCATATACTGCATGAGAGGCATTGGACCCGATCCTCACGGGGAGAGCTCTCTCAAGGACATAGTCCTTTCTCTCCTGCCTGAGGACTAGCCTCAGGTTCCGCGACCAAGTCAAGAAATTTGATCCGTTCAGTTTGTCCATTTCAAGGACAGACCGGATCGAGAAAGTGTTTTGATTGTTTGTGCTAGTCATAACTGAAATTTAGAGATAAATAGAGTTTTAGTTATTTAGTTCATAAAAGAGTAATCTTAATAACTTATAAGAAAACTCGCATTGCTTTCAAAAATTCTTTGTTTAACCTCATAAGAATGCAATGATTCCGAGACCCATGTTCAACCAAAACCAAAGTGGGCCACTGGCCGTCACCCGGAATTAGCTTTACTTGGTAAGCATACACACAGCTAGTTATATCCATATAACTCTCGGTTGTGGATTGGGCCCAAGGCCCAATTCACCAGACGTCTCAAGGCCCGGGACTTCCGATGGCCCAGTCAAGGAAACCAATCTCTTACAGCCAAATAATCACTAAAGTCTGGGACTCCCAATGAAATTAGTGACTATATACTACTTTACTTACGCAAAAACAGACACCTCACACTGTAAGCCATATCTGTAATTGAATAAGCGTTAAGTAGCTGACAAGATTGGGCAAGACATCCAAGCTTGATATTGGTTTTGAGGATTTTAGGTTTTCTTTCCAAAAATAGAAGATTACTATTTTGGGAAACTTACTTATTTTAGAAACTTTCTAAATTTAGAAACATGCTAAAAATAGAAATTTCTAATTTAATGTTTTATTAAAGTTTTCGGTTGGGTCACAAATTATAGGCCCAATTCTTGGCCCAAGACCACAGAATTCCAATTGGCCTAATAATTTTACATAACCGAGTCGGTTCATTAATTCTGGTCCAAGACCAAATTAACTACTAAATCCAACTGGTTATTTACTAAACCAGACCAGCTCTAAATTATTTGGTCCAACCAAATCAAACTTAGACCAGCCTTCGGTTTAGGTTAAAATTCAATTTTGAATTTTAAATCCGGTTTAACCAGAAACTAAATAATACCAATTGCATTAAATAATTTCCAGCAAACCGCGATTTTGGGTTAACCGCTTAAACCATAATTATTCAATCAATCACTTATTCAAACGATCATCATATTCACATAAAGACAAAAATTGATTTTGACCCTTTTTCAAATCATGTGATACTTAATTTACCTTAAGTAAACATGTGATCGTAATATCGTGTGATCTTTTAGTCAATCTTAACAAACCTTATTGTTTGATAATTAATTCAATCATTACTTAAACTCACGATCATGACATCATCGATCGATCGCTAACTAATAGAAAAACAAATCGATTGGAAAAAGTCAAACCCTATCCCAACAATCGTTAACATTCGATCGAGATATACACAAACCAATTGAATCGATTCTCATAACAAACCTTAAGTCAATTAACAAACACGATTTTGTTCATACGATCATGTGAATCAATTCAACAATTGCTTGACGACATTCACAAAAGGACAAAACGATTTTTAAACCCTAACAAAAACTTGTGATTGAATCGATTCTTATAATTATAAGACTATGTCTACTTTCGATTCACATATCAAGCAATGTCATCATGCGATTTCATATTAGGGTTTTACAAGTTCTAATCAAATTTCTTAAGCCAAATTCGATTCTTAACATTAAAACAACCTAAATATGATCCAAACAGCAAAAACCTAACGACCTAGGCTCTGATACCACTGTTGGATTATGTGAATTCATGGTGTAATTGTCAGGTTACATCCTAGCACATAATCATCTAGGATCTAGGTGATTTGCAGATGAATCATAAACAGATCAGATTCATTACCTTGTGATTGCAGCGGATTGATCAAAGGAATGAAGAGATCTGCAAGAGCTGATAGAAACCGGCTCCTCCTAGGTATCCACACTCTTACAAGCTATTGGATCAGGCTGCTAGACCAAGCTGGAATTGTCAGAGAGAGAGAGGACGGCTCAGCCTCAAAATCGCAGATGGGGTATTACTTTTGCCCTAGGCGCCATTCCTCTTCCTTATATGGGCCCAAGTTATTAAACTAATGGCCTATTAGGATTTTGGGCCCAAGACACAAATCAGACAAAAGCCTGTATTTTGTCTGGTCCAATTCTCTGTACAAATACAGTAAATGCCTTGCATCTTACCGTATTAATTCCTTGTTAACTTTCCCGTTAGCTATGGTGTGTGACCCTTAGG
Source organism: Orychophragmus violaceus (assembly GCA_030180135.1). Classification (NCBI taxonomy): domain Eukaryota; kingdom Viridiplantae; phylum Streptophyta; class Magnoliopsida; order Brassicales; family Brassicaceae; genus Orychophragmus; species Orychophragmus violaceus. The sequence continues at coordinate 100,225,283 of CM058230.1, read as the reverse complement.
GATCATACAATACTGGTAATAAGTCCCAAACTTATAGATCAAGAGCGGACTCTAGCAAGTCATCATGATCACCCAGTATTTATGACTTATGTCTGATCTCGACACTTATCATACTTTCTAGAGATAGTACGGTAGATTTCAGGACATTCCCAACATCGAAATCCACAGAGACTCCGGTATTCAATAGCTCAAGAACAGGAATTTAACTAGGAAGAAAGCAATGTAATTGAATTAAAAAGCAGTGCGAGAAAGTAAATCAGTAGCAGAGATTAACGGTTGTGAAAGCAAGTAATTAAAAGCGCTAAGTCTAGGGCGTTCTCAGGAAATCAGACAAGCAGACAGTTCATTCAGCAAGGATCTAATTAAGCACAGTTCTAGAACTCAAAACACAGATATAGAATTAACCAAATTCCTTTGCGATAATTCTCTAAGTCTAAGTGCAGCAAACAAAACTTTCGTTTGCGAGAACTAACAGATTAAACTAGCATTAATTCCAGGTTTGATATGTTCACAATTATCCTAAACCAAACTTCCGTTTGCGCAAAGTTTAATTGCCCAATTTAATTAGTTCAGATTCCTAAACCCCACTTCCGTGACGTATTTTGCAACCTAAGATCTAGATTCTAATTGATCAGGTTAGAACTAGCTTTAAGCACAATTAAATTGAAGAACATATATAGTTATGAATCCTTAACTGAAATTGAACAAGTCTAGCAAGTCATGAAATCCTATGTGAGAAACCCTAAACCTAACAAGGAATCTACTCAGACATAGATAATGAAAACATAATCATATGATGAATAAATTGCATAAAAGAATAAGAGTAAAAGGGGTTCGAAATCTTCTCCAAATACAGATGATGTAACAGGTTCAGATCAGCCCCAAAAGCTCTAAAAATCCTCTGCTCTTAATTATGAATGCGTAATGTAAAACCTATCTAAAACTTAATTATATAGGTATAATCTCGGCCAGGGGCTTCTTTGTAAATATCAGGAACTTCTGGATCAAAGTGCAATATCTTGATTCTTCTAAACCGCCGAGTTTTTGGCCCATCTCGCTGGTGCAACGACCGTTGCAGGTGTGCAACGATCGACACCTTTCTCTGTTTCGGACAGTGAACTCTATCTCTCGGCCAATCACTCCAAAAATCTCCAAAATGCTCCATTATCTCCAATTCAGCTCCAAACTTGATTATACCTGTAAAAGACTCTAAAAGAACACAAAAGACACTAAAAACACAACTATATCATGGCATAAAACTAGTAAAAACCATGATATATCACGAGGTTTCTCGACTTATGTTCCCGTCGTCGATAGTAAAGTGATGGCAGCGGATATCGGACCGAGGTGTACTTGGCCAAGACGTTTTTTAGACCAGTGTGATAACGAGTGTTTACTGGGTTTAGATGCTTACTTTGAATTCGGTAATTTTTCGAGACACCTCGACTTTCATTCCCGTTGTCAATAGTTAATTGATATCATGTAGGACTCAACTCGTGGATACCAAACCAAGGTATACTTGGTTGAGACATCGTGGACCAGTGTGCTTAGCAGCGTCTACTAGGTTTCGAGGTTTACTCCGAATTCGGTACTGGTGTGAGACTCTCGACTTATGTTCCCATCATCGATAGCAAACATACCAAGCATGTATTAAGAATTTATATTGCGTACTTTTATCCGTTTATTGGATGTATAGAACCTCAATCCGTATATGACATGTTGGTTAGGATCCGTAAAGGATGCGTTCGTTCGATGTATAGAACCTCAATTCGTATAGGATATGTTGGTTAGGATCTGTAAAGGCTGCAATTTTTCGATGTATAGAACCTCAGTCCGTATAGGATATGTTGGTTAGGATCCGTAAAGGAGGCGTTTGTTCGATGTATAGAACATATCTCCGTATAGGATATGTTGGTCATGATCCATAAATGATGTGTTTGTTCGTTTGCTGTATCCAGCAACAGATGAGATAGAGAATGAAATTGTACTAGAATTGACTTGTGATGATTCGACAGTTAATGAATTGGACTGGTTTACTAAATTATGAAGTTCGAATCCAAAAATTTGATCTTAAGACAAGTAAATCAAATGAAAGTAAAAGAAAGTTATTTATCGTTCACCGAACAATTCCGAGCGTATGATTGAGAAATATAATTGAACCTTTGTGGAGACGTCAAGCTTGTGCGATCGCGATCTGGTGTATCGAGTTTCTTGAAGGACTATCCGGTGAAGCGATTCCCGAGTTGAATGTTCGGAGGAGATTGTCCGAGTAGGTCTGAAAATTGGTTGGGTTAATGAGCGGACAGGTTTTGTTGCTAGTCAATGGGGGTGGCATGCTCGGGTTTTCCAAACAACCGTTTGCGCTCATCCGAGCAATTATGCTCAAAATTTTCAAGAAAGTCTGCTCAGAATTTTCGAGCTGGTTTGCTCTGAATTTTTGAGCTGGTCTGCTCGGAATTTCTAGGCATCTTTGTGCGGATAGTTCTGTACCTGGATATCTCGAGCAGCTTTTTCTGAGGAGTTTCATCTGAAAATGTTGCATTCGAGTCTGAAAGTTGTTTCACTTTTTTTTTTGAATTTTTGATGTGGAAGTACAAATATATACGGACCCTCCCCCTTTTGAGAGCCGGGACATATGAACTGATCAAAAGATCGGCTGGCTACATACCCTTTTCGGGGATCAAAACGCCACGTAGTTCAAGTCGTTTCTCTTTTTTTTTTGTAGACGCTCATAAATCTTCATGCTATCGCATATTCCATTTCCGTTGGAATATACTTTTCTGCTCGGATTTTCCTCTTCCTGCTCGAAATTATCTTCTCTTCTTCTCCTTCGAGTTTACCTTTTCATTTTTGTAATTATCCTTCCGCGGCTTAACTTGATCTACTGAATGGACCGAAAAGGATTTACATGAGTCCGTTTGTGCATAAATTTCTTGATTCGGCCATAAGTCGAGGAAATATGAATCTTGTGGGTTAGGCCCAAGTTCGTATTTCGTATAACTTATTCGGCGATTCCATTAACGGTAGGAACGTACAAGTCATTGTAATGAAGATGGATTTCGGTTAGTCGTGCATTTGAAGGAAGACATTACCAAATGTCCGAGCATTTGGTCTAAGCAAAGTGTTTGTTAGGAAGATTAAGAGAATATGTTTTGCTCGGAAATTCCGATGGAGTGTGTCGTGCTTCGGAAAATAAAAGGAACATAGTCGGATTGTCTGAGCAGCTTGGCCTGCTTGGAATTTATGAGCAGCTTGTTTGAATGCCTAAGCTTGTCTAGATTCTGTTGAGAGATATGCATGTCCGTGCGATTTATCCGAGTAATCTGATTGTTCGGTAGTTTGGCTAGGTGATCTCGTAGGTTTTGTACGAAATGTTATTTATACAAAATATTTCTTATACGAAATATTTCCCATGCGGAAAGCGGCTATTTCCGTTTTCTAGATTCATTTTCGACCGTTGATTTCATCGAAGAGAATTTTGACCCCAAGAGACGTCGTTTGTAATTGGTTGATTTTAGTGATATTTTATGATTTGTTTATTAAAGAAATAAGGACAAAATTGAAAATATTTTATTAAGAATAGTAGTATGTGAAATTAGTTAAGAGTTTAAATTAAAGAGAATTTGAGTCAGTCTTGTCAAACAAGAGAAGAAGAGTGTGACATCATATAAAGGAGGCTTCCTTCAGGCAATATTAGTGGGTCAAAGTCCTAATTCAAACAAACAAAATTATATGTTTGTGGAATTATCATCACAAGTATTTTGTGTTATTCTTTGTTTCGTCTATTTTGTGGGGCAAATACTAGCAGCGCCAACTAAATACAATTTTTTTGTACCTTCATTTTAATAATTATCATAAAAAATTGGGGACATCTGCCTTCTCTCTTACCTAGCTCTGTCCCTATATGTATCATTGATATACAATGGATTTTAGGACTTTTAACCATGATATATGTCTTATTTATCGAGTCTTTCTATGAATATTCAAATAATTAAGAGTTTGGGTATGAATTAGCACACTAAAATTATTCAGGATCTAATTAGTACCAGTTGCAAATGTTCAGGTACGAATTAGCCGTTTTCCCGCGTTTTGGGAGCATTTGGAGCAATTCTGTACTATTTAGAGATTTCACAGAGTTCATTGGTTGCGTTTTCGCAGTGCATCGATCGACGCAATTCTGCGCATGGTCAACGCAGTGGTCGACGCAGTTCTGCACACAAAAATCTGTATTTTGGAGAAATTACAGTTTTTGCCCAGAAACTTCCCAGATTTGCAAAAAGGCCCTAGACGTGTTTTAAACTACATATTAGGGTTTTTAGCCACTTGTTTAGGCTACGCTTTACTTACGCATTCTTTTATTCAGAGAGAGAGAGAGATTTGGAACTCATATTCTTTGTTTCTCTTTTATGATATTTGGTTTTCTATTCATCATTTCTTTTGCTTCAATTGCCATGTCTGAGTAGTTTACTAGTTAGGTTTAGGGATTCTCACAGGGAATTTCATGGAATTATAGGTTGATCAATCTGCAGGGATTCATATATGTTAGTTCTTCATCTAGGGTTGTTCTTAATGTTTGATCTGAATTGGTCACTTAGATTATTGATATTAGGTTGATTTCTGCAACGAAAGTTGATTAATTAACTAGAAAAAACTTAGATGAGAAATTTGACTATTCGCAAAGAAATTTGGCTTAGGAGAATTGTGAACGAAAGAACTTGAGATCAATGCTTGTTTAGAACTCTAGGATTCGCAATTAAAGTTTGCTTGCTAGGTTGTTAGACATAGATAATATTCGCAACGAAAGTTGGTCTGTTATAATTCTGTGATTCTAGTTCTAGAACAGTTATTAATTAGATCCCGATTGATTGATTAGCCTGTGTTCCTGATTTCCTGAGAACTCCCTTGACCTGACGCTTCGTTTGATTGTCTACAAAACTGATTTATTTACTTTTCTGCTGTGATTTACTGCGTTCTACTGATTTACCTAGCTTAACCTGAAATTCTACAATCTATCGCAAGAATCTAGAGTCTCTGTGGATTCGATACCCTATATACTACTGGTTCACGTCTGTGCACTTGCAGTGTAGATCTGGGGATTAAAACCTGATCGTATCAAGTTTTTGGCGCCGTTTCCGGGGACTCTTTTGAGTCTTCGATAGATTTGAACTTAGGGTTTAGACTAGGGTTTTCGTTTTTGTTGGTTACTGATTTTTATTTTCTTCTTGCGTTTCAGGTACGCCTAGAATTGAACTGCATCGATCGAACCGGTCCTGTGTGTCGATCGACATCGTTTTCGCACTGCATCGATCGACGCTGTTCCTGCATCGATCGACACAAAGCGAAACCCGGGATACTGAGCACTTGAACGTTTAGCAGATTTTTCTCTATGGAACCTATGATTCTGATTCGTAGCGAAGACGACATTTTACGAGACCAGGATGGTTATATACGCAATGCAAAGGGTCAGAAACTGGATGGGGAAGGAAACCCCATCATACCAGATGTTGTCGTGGGCGCGGAACATCCACAAGAGGCTGGTCAGAAGAAGATACTTGCTGATTATAACAGACCAGATATATTATATGCTAATCGATCTGCGATTCGACCACCTCCGTTCACCAGAGCTGAGTTCTGGCTAAAAACCCTAATATGTAGTGAGCATCCTATGGATCATATAGACACATTTTAGGAATTGGCTAGCAGTATCAAGGCTGAGGGAGTATCTTCTGATTATCTTTTCTGTAAGCTCTTCCCATTCTCTCTTAAAGGAGAAGCAACTTACTGGTTGAAACAGCTACCTCCAGGATCTTTAACCACTTGGTATGCAGTCAAGAAGGAGTTCCTTAGACCCTTTTATGACGATGCTAGATCCGAACAGCTTAGACATGACCTCTTGACATTCGAGCAGGAACCTACAGAGTCTTTTAAGGCAGCTTGGATGAGATTCAAAAGGTACCAAAGAGATTGTCCACACCATGGTTTCTCTGAGGTGCAGCTTTTATGTGCCTTTTTCAGAGGTTTGGACTTTTGGTATCAGAAAGCTATGGATGCAGCAAGCAATGGGAACTTCTATACCAAGAGTCCAGAGGAAGCTAAAGAGCTTATTGAGAACTTGATAACTAGCAATAGTGTCAAGAATGCTGACAAGGAGAGGCAGAGATCTCGTGGCAGAGATGATAGCTTGCAGATAGCTGATATGAGGGATAAGATTGATTATGTCCACAGGATCCTAGTTAGGAAGAGGCAATTTCGAGCTGATGCAGTAGCTGAAGAGTTTGCAGAGGTAAATTATATAGATGGGGCTGATTATCATGGACAGGCATATAGAAGTCAACAGAGACAAGCCCCGAGATCGAATGATTATGGCTATTCATCTCACCAAGCTTCCCCATCCAATGAGCAGACAAAGATTGAGTCCATGCTTGAGCAGCTACTTCTTGGACAGAATAAGATGACACAAGATCTGAATGGAAAGATGGACTTCATGTATCAAGATCTAAGTGGAAAATTGGAGACTTTGACAAGCAGAGTTGATAATCTGGATGCAAGAATGACGCAAGTGGAAGCCAGTATACATACAAAACATGTTAAGGCAGTTTTGGCAGAAGATGGAGCAGAGCAGAATCAAGCTACCAAGGCTTTGGAGCTGAAAAATCCGAGACATTCTCGAGATGAAGATACTGTGTCGATCGACACAGATGTGTGTCGGTCGACACAACTTTCGAGTGTCAGCATCGATTGACACCATTTTAGTGTCGATCGACACCATGGGCGTGAGCAGCCAGTCTCTCCAGAGAAGCCGATTGTAACTGAAGAAAGAGTCTACAAACCGAAGATTCCTTTCCCTAAGAAGTCCAAGCAAGAGATTCAGTTAGAAAAGTGCATGAAGATGATGAGAGAAAAGATAACTGAAGCCCAATTGATTGATGTTGTTAACAACATTCCTATGGTGAGGAGATGTGTTACAGACCTAATTTCTAGTAACATGACTGAAGAAGAAAGCGTCTTGATGGTCTCTGAAGTGTGCGATGCTGTTATTCATGGTAGGATTCCTGAGAAACTAAAGGATCCAGAGGGTTTTATGTTAGACTGTTCTATCTACAAAGACAGATTCAAGAGGACTTTGTGTGATCTTGGCTCAAGTGTGAATCTCATGTCATACTCTATGGCTATGAGATTGGGACTGATGGATTTCCAGCCCACTAGGATCGCTCTTGTCCTAGTTGTTGGTGTTGGATTTCCCTCTAAGAAATCCGGCCAATTAACAAACAAAACAAAGGCCCATAACCGTGAGCCTGCTCCATAATCAAGACAGAGAGATCGACCGTCATCCTTTTTGGGCTCATACGACCGACGTCCGGACAAGGCCATGACAACGCTGAAGTAAGAAGCGATCGAGCTCGAGTTCGATAGGAGACGATGAAGAGGTAGAACGATCTGGTCTTCGTCGGTTCAACCGATTCCCCCGAATCTCGGAGATCGTTATCAAGACGAGGCTAAAATATCGGAACAAGAAGATCAAAGTCGAGACTATTTAAAGAGGAAGTGGCATTCATTCAAGAGACATTCTGGAAAAGAACACTTCGACTAGATAGCTCGATTATCATACTTTGTACTTTCTATTCAATTGTGTTTGTTGTATCTCGACGATCAATCTCAATAAAGTCTTTGATTCATAGGAAATCTATATCATCTTTATATCCATAAGTCCAAATCCACGATTACAAATTCTTAGTGTGAATCTCAGATCTCAGATTTGGCGCTGACTGTGGGGACTATCTATAGTTTTTCATGTCTTAAGAATCAGATCCTAGATCCGATAGATCGAGACGAATCCCGACCAATCTGGCTCTCCCAGCGCCACACCACCAGTCAACCACCCTCAAACGGTCGACAATGTTCCTCAGAATACCACGAGGGTAAGAACCATGGGTCAGACCAATGGCGTGTTGATGAGCTCTGCCTCAGTCTCCACGACTTCGGCACCTGTCAGCTCAGTCGCTCAAACAATCGCGACGAGCCAGACTCCAACAAACGTTTTGTCAGGAACTAACGATCCGAGCAGGAACTGGGTATGGATGAGAAACGATTCGATTTCCGCCCCCGCTTCAAGAGGTGGATCTGGAACGCTCAGACCTAACTCGCCACTGCCTTCTGCTCCACAGCAACAAAGCCCGGACGACCTCGCTGAAATTTGTTCGATGTTAAGCATGTTGGTAAACCGAACGAGAAGCAACGAGAAAAATGCACGGGCCCAAGAGATCGCAAATCGTTCTCTGGCCGCGCAGCTCGACGAACAAAAATGGCGCATTAACGCCCGCCTTGAAGAGCTCGCTAGCCAAAACCAGGGAGGTAGATTGATGCATGATCCACGACCCCCCACAAGTCCTCCACCGCGAACACGCTTGGACTTCTCTCAGGTGGTAACACACCCTGGAACGTCGGGAAATTTCGTTAGCATGTCGAATAGCGGTTTTCGCCCTGTAACGACCCCTATCGCTACACCGAATCCATTCAGTTCGAGTTCTATGGCAACAGATCCGATGGGATCAGGAAACCGACCATTACCCGGACCACCACCTTTCCCGAGCAACTCCAATATCCGGCCGAGGCAACTAGGAGGCTCTGCTTTCGCCTCGAGCTCGGGACATCTTAACGAAACGAATACGATACAGTTCCAAATGCCACAGATCGGCAAGGCAAGACCGATTCCAACAATCGATCTTCTCGACCCGGTTTTCCCGGAACCAACGTCGAATCAGGCACAAGCACAGTTCGCACCTATAGCAGGCGATCAACACTACACCCTAAGACAATACATCGGGCAGGCTAAAGCCCAATTTGTCAGTCTAAGCTCGAAGGTTCATATGGTAACGAGCGCGGCACCCAACATCGATCGAGTGATCGAAGAAACGCGACAAACGCCATTCACGGACCTGATCGCCTTCGCGAGAAATCCGAAAATCAAAAAAACAAAATTTCCTGAATTCTCTGGGAAATCGGACCCGGAAGCCCACATTAGGGCATTACGGCTAGCAATGGAAAGGGTTTATCGAGGAAAAGACTACTGAGGCAGCTTTATTTGGCGTCTCTCAAAAACCCGATGAGACACTTCGCTTGTACATTGACCGATTTAAGGAAATAAATTCCAAAATCGCGAACCCACGAGACGAAGTAGCTATTGAAGCACTGAGACTTGGACTATGGTACTCTACCAGATTCCGCGAGGAAATAACAGTCTGCAAACCACAAACACTCGATGACGCCCTTCTTCGCGCATCGGCCTTTGCTCGCCTCGTTGACGAAACCACGTCCCTCGGAGAAAGCACCAAAAATAAAAGAACTCGTCGGGCTCACAGAACACGAACTCAAAAAAGGATTCTCGTAAATCAGGAATCCCAATGTTAGGTACAGACCATAAAATCACTTTCCACGAGAGCGAGACAAACAATCTTGACAAACCACATGACGACGCTCTCCTCGTTTTTCTAGTAGTTGGAGATGTCGAACTCTCGAGGATAATGATCGACATAGGAAGTTCGGTGGATGTCCTCTTTTACGACGCATTCAAAAAGATGGAGATCAACGACTCCGATATCGTCGAGGAAAAGACACCGTTGGTAGGGTTCGCTGGCGAAACAACATATTCAATGGGCTCTGTCTTCGCCCCAGTAATAGCTGGAGGAGTTCGAAGAATGACGGAATTCGTCGTAGTAGATCGACCAGCTCCCTACAACGCAATTCTAGGTCGACCATGGATATATGGCATGAAAGTTGTACCATCGACCTACCATCAATGCGTAAAATTTCCAACTCAGAAAGGAGTAAAAACCATTTACGGAAGTTAAAAGATTTCCCGCAATTGCTATATGAACGGGTACAAGCAGATTGATAAATCTCACGCTTAGCAATTACAGAAAGAGGAAGAGCTCGCCACTATGCAAACCAAAAGGTCGTACGACCCAAGCCAAAAAGGACCTCCAAAGGACCTCACAACCCAAGTTTGTATAGACGACGCTCATCCCGAAAGACTTGTCGGCATAGGAATTGACCTATCGGAGCCAGTTAAAAATGAACTGATCTCTTTTCTTAAACAGAACGTCGACTCCTTTGCCTGGTCTTCAGCAGACATGAAAGGGATCAACATCGACGTAACCAGCCACGAGCTGAATGTCGACCCAACCTACAAACCGGTAAGACAAAAACGTCAAAAACTTGGCCCGGAACGAACTCAAGCCGTCAATGATGAGGTCGATCGATTACTCAAAATTGGATCGATTAGAGAGGTCGAGTACCCCGACTGGCTTGTGAACCTCGTAGTGGTCAAGAAAAAGAACGGGAAGTGGAGAGTCTGTGTAGATTTTACAGACCTCAACAAAGCATGTCTGAAGGACAGCTTCCTACTCCCACACATCGACCGGCTGGTCGAAGCCACCGCCGAACACCAACTACTGTCCTTCATGGATGCCTTCTCGGGGTACAACCAAATACTAATGAACCCCGAGGACCAAGAAAAGACTTCGTTCATAACTGATCGAGGCACGTACTGCTAGAAAGTCATGCCTTTCAGACTAAAAAATGCAGGAGCAACTTACCAACGCCTCGTCAACAAGATGTTTTCAGGACTCCTGGGTAAAACCATGGAAGTCTACATCGACGATATGCTGGTCAAATCTTCCAAGTATGAAGATCATATCCCCCAACTGAAAGAATGCTTTATCATTCTCAATAAATACGGGATGAAACTCAACCCATCGAAGTGCATATTTGGGGTCCCCTCAGGAGAATTCCTTGGGTACTTAGTAACCGAAAGAGGGTCGAAGAGAATCCTAAATAGATCGCGACATTTATGGAGATGAAATCTCCCAAAACATTGCGAGAAGTCCAGCGTCTAACTGGCAAAATAGCTGCTTTGAACCGCTTCATCTCGAGGTCGACTGATAAATGTCTAGCGAACAAGAAGTTCCTCTGGGACGAAAAGTGCAAAGAAGCGTTCGCCCAGCTCAAGTCTTATCTAAGCGAACCACTTATATTGGCGAAACCAGTAGAAGGGGAACCCCTCTACCTGTACCTAGTTGTCTCTACGGCAGCAGTAAGTGGAGTCCTGGTTCGCGAAGAACAAAACGAACAACGGTCGGTGTATTACATCAGTAAGACCTTAATCGATGCTGAAACCAGATACCCCGCCATGGAAAAACTTGCTTTAGCGTTAGTCACATCGACTCGGAAACTCCGACCATACTTCCAATCGCACTCAATCATAGTGATGACCTCTCAACCGCTGAGAACCATCCTTCACAGTCCAAGCCAGTCAGGTCGACTGGTCAAATGGGCTATCGAACTTAGCGAGTATGATATCGAGTACAAGTCTTGGACGTGCTTAAAAGCACAAGTACTGGCTGATTTCATAATTGAACTCCCTCCAACCATCAAACTCGACCCAACTTCCGCCAAGAGATGTAAACTCCACGTCGATGGAGCTTCCTCGAGGCAAGGATCCGGGGTCGGAGTAAAACTGGTCTCCCCCACAGGAGAAGTATTAGAACAGTCATTCAGACTGGGCTTCGCCATATCAAATAACGAAGCAGAATACGAAGCGTTAATAGTCGGGCTCAGACTAGCGATAGCGATAGGAGCCCGAGAAGTAGACGCCTTCAGTGATTCCCAGTTGGTCACAAGCCAATATCATGGCGACTACGAGGCCAAAGATGAACGTATGGAAGCATACCTGCGGGTAATCCATACGCTCGCCGACCAGATCTAATTCTTTGATCTAACACGAATCCCGCGAGGGGAAAACACCGCAGCCGACGCCCTAGCCGCGTTGGCATCGACATCAGATCCTAGCCTAAAAATAATCATACTAGTAGAGGGGATCGAAAAACCAAGTATCGACATAGCCCTAAAAGCTCTATCCTTGAAAGAGGACGAGCCTACCAAAAAGGACGACGTCGAGAACCAGGAACATCCCAAGGATACTGGTTGCGACATTATCGAGATCGTTAATCGATCTCGATCCGAGAAATGTCGTGTACGTTGCGAACGTTCCTGATGGACCAATCCAAATTGCATCCACTAGTCAGGGACCCGAGCCCAACGATTAAGAAGATTGGAGAACTCCGATCATCCGATACATAATAAACGGCGAAGTCCCTGACGACAAATGGGAAGCGTGAAAACTCAAGACGCAGAGCACAAGGTACTGTGTCACGCAAGGAGAACTTTTTAAAAGAAGTCTCTCTGGACCTTACCTCAAATGCCTTGATAAGAAGCAAGGCCAAGCCGTGATCACACAGGCCCACGACGGATCATGCGGAAGCCATTCTGGAGGACGAGCTCTGGCCATACGGATCAAAAGACAAGGCTATTTCTGGCCAACGATGGCCACCGAATGCGAATCCTTTTCCAGCAAATGCGACAAATGCCAAAAGCACGCCCCGATTATCCACCAACCATCGGAGAAACTCTCCTCTATCTCCTCGCCATACCCATTCATGCGATGGGGAATAGATATCGTGGGACCTTTAGTCACATCCGGCAAAAAGAAAGCCACGCACCTATTGGTGATGACAGATTACTTCACTAAATGGATTGAGGCAGAATCGTACCAAAAGGTTAAACACTTTCACGTTAAGGAGTATGTTTGGCGAAACATCGTTTGCCGACCCAGACTACCCCACGAGATCGTCACCGATAACGGACTTCAGTTCATATCAAACACTTTCAAAGAGTTCTGTAGAACATGAAACATAAAGCTGACTTACTCAACGTCCCGCTATCCTCAAGGAAACGGACTGGCGGAAGCAGCTAACAAGGCGATCATGAACAGCCTTAAGAAAAGACTCAATGAGTGCAAAACAAGCTGGAGCGATGAGCTTCCAGCCGTACTCTAGGCATACCGAACTACTCCCCGCAAATCCACCGGCGAGACTCCCTTCTCGCTAGCTTATGGAATCGAGGCGGTAGTACCAGCCGAAATCCTCGTGTCAAGCATTCGCAAAGAAGAATGCCCACGACAAGAGGAGCTTAACAACAAGATGATAATGGACGAGCTCGATCTCGTCGACGAAAGGAGAAATCTCGCACTAGCTCGAATCCAGAACTACCAACAAGCCGCAACTCGCTACTATGATTCCAGAATTAAAACTCGAAGGTTTCAAGTAGGAGAGCTCATCTTACGGAAAGTGTTCGACCATAAAAAGGAAGAACACGCTGGAAAGTTAGGAGCAAAGTGGAAAGGTCCTTACCAGGTCACCGATGTTGTGAAGGACGGGGTCTACCGACTCAAGTCGGTGGAAACCCAGAAACTTGAACTACGACCTTGGAACATCATCAACCTCAAAAAGTACTTTCACTAAGAGTATGCAACATCATCGAACTACGAAATAGCTTGATCCCCTTAAAAGGGTACGTAGGCAGCTCGATCTCGAGCGCAGCCGCCCCCCTTGACACAAAGCTCTTACCGAGCTCGACAACTTCGAAGGAAGTCATATTAGCTTATCTTTGTGAAATCAAAATAAGTCCCTCGATCAATGTCTCTTTCCGTTGTAAAAGTTAGAGGTGTCGCGAAGTACTTCGCCTTTACATTTAAGCAAGTGATATGAAATTATCCCTTCAAAAGTCAAGTGATAAAATTATCCCTTCAAAAGTCAGGCGATATGAAATTATCCCTTCTAAGCGACCTGAAATGGCCCCTTCTTATAAAGCGATATGAAATTATCTCCTCAAACAAGTTACCCGAAATGGTCCCTTCCAATTGAACGAACTGAAATGATCGTCCCAAAATAAGCAACCCGAAACGGTCCCTTCAGATTAAACGAACTGAAATGGTCGTCCCAAAAAAAGCGACCTAAACCGGTCCCTCCAAATCGAACGAACTGAAATGATCGTCCCAAAATAAGTGACCCGAAACGGTCCTGTCAAACCAGAACGATCTGAAATGGTCCTTCAAATACTCAAAATTCTTCAAACCTTATACAGATTAGAAGAATCGCCCCTCCCTTTAAGAAAAAAATGAGGTCGAGTCTACATCAAGGCAGATAAAACGAGATAGTCGTTCACGCAAAACGACCTCCGCATATACCCAAAACGAATCAATGTAAGTTTAATTCGACTCGTCGTATACTTAACAGTACTTCATATCTGCAGATTCGATGATAAGCTCGAACTTTACATCTCGAAAGAAGCTGTACCTCGAACAAATCTTGAGAAAGAGCTCGAGCTCAAATACAATCGACCTAAAAGATTGTGAAAAATTCCTAAGGTAAATAACTGAGGAAGAGTTCTATGCTAAGGCATTAAAACAACCAAATCTATGCTAAGGCATGAAAGATTGAAACACAATTCATAAAGAAAAGAGAGGACATGATGTCCTCAAATTCGAATAAAAAGCCCCCATGGGCAATGAAGGTTCAAAAAGGAAACTAAAAGCCCTCTCGGGCAACAACAACAACGGGGTATTCAAAAAGCATCAAAAGAGGAATCCTCGACCTGGTCCTCCGTCTCGCCACCCACCTCTCTTCCTGGCCGAGATTCGACTTCGTCAAGCATCCTCGGACTAGTCTCAGTCGGAGGAACAAGCTAAGGATCCGCCATGGTCACAGAATCCTCCGACATCGCCGGCAAGACAAGATTGCCAATGCTAAAGTCAGAGACTGTTGCGGCCTCCATCTCCGCGGTGGCGAGTCGCTTCTTCTCAGCCAACTTAAGAACATCCTGGGTCATGTCCACCTCCCCGGCTGCAATCTCAGCGATGAGTTCAATGGTGGCCAAAGTCTCTTGAAGACGAATTTCGGCACTGGTCTCGATCTTCCTCTTCTCGGCTTTCTCCTTGATCCCGGCCAGAATCACAAGGTACTGGTCATTGAGCTCCTTTCGATCCTGCGAAGCGCGGCTCGGCTCGACTCCTCGACAGTTCGAACTTGAGTTTCAGCAGTGCCTCTTCCCTCTTCTCGAGGTGCACGATCCTGGCCTCCGCGACAGCGTGGTCCGCGACCCTCTTCTTCAAACGCTCCTCCCTAGCAAAAGCTTCTTGGAGTTCGGCGTTCATCTAGGTGGCAGCCTCCCGAGCGGACTCGAGCTCGTAGGTCTGCGCATCCAACACCTCGTTCTCAGACCGAGCTGCATACGTGTTCACAGCCTCCAGAGCCTGCGAAGAACTTCGAGTTAGCAAAAAGAGAGAAGAAAAGTTAACTCTCCAGAGGAAAGGGAGCCAAAGCAAAACATCTCACCTTCCCAACAACAGCCATCATCTCGGTATACGCGTTACCAAGAATCATTTCCCCAATAACCGGGAGTTGAATGCCCGCGGGCCTAAAGCACCTCAGCAGACGGACTACACCTTCCGGGTCGTCCACAATCGAACACTCTTCTCGATACGATTCCTCCGGACTCCCTCCCACGTCTACCCTACGACGCTTCGGCGAGGGAGGAAGAGACCATCCTCGGCTCCGATGATCAGTCCCCCCAGAGCCGTCCGGGTGATGGTCGTGTAGATCGATCTCCCCGGATTAAGGCAGAACCACCTCCCGTTCGACCAAAGGGGAAGACGTATTTGCGACCTCCGCAATCGTTTCCTCTGGCCCCGTCGCCGGAGGGAGCGGGGTCTGAGTGGGAGGAGGGGGACATGCTGTAGGAGGAGGAGGGGCCCGACCAAGGGCGAAAAGAATAGCATTACTCAGGTCACCCACCTCTATCCTGTCGACTAGTTCGGCCGGATCTTTCCCGTTCCGGCGACTACTTACTTTACGAGACATTTTCTCGTGAGGAGGGATGCTAGTGGTCGAGCTATCGTCCGGAAGAGGTCGAGCTATAAAATAAATAAAAAAGCGAATCAGAAAAATCACAATGACGATAAACAAAACTTCGCAACCAGACAACTCATTTTATTCTATCCGCTCGGCAATACGAAGCGGAGGCTGAATAACTTGAGCCGGGGGAGCCTGGGAAGACACGGGAGGAAGCAACAGGTTCTAAAGAGCCTGAGTTCGATCCAGCGGAACCCGCTCAGGGTTGATCCGCAGAGCAGCCTGCACACGCTCGACTGTGAAGCTGTCCCAATTAACAGTACCTCTTCTCATTCGGGCTATCAAAGTCTTTGTAATCGGGTAGATAGCAAGCGATTCGGGAGCCTCTGTAATAAAAAACCAAAACAAGTAAGGAACGATCCGGAAACCAAAAGGGGCCGAGTACTAAACCCCGAATCTTACCAACATTGGAAGTCCACCGAGATGGGATGACCGAGTAGTCGAACTCCCCGACCGAATGATGAGTTATCCTGAAGAAGAAGTATCGGTCCTTCCACACATCCTTCGTCGGAACATCGTCGAGGATCCGCCCGAAACGAGGCGAAAGATAGTACGTTACCGGGAAGCGAGTATTATGCTTCACCGAGAAAACTCGCATAAGTTCCTCGGGCCCGAACTCGATTCCCTCTTATGCGGTCTTGACCCCGAGTCCGATGATATACCGGACAAAGTTTGGTGTCATCTGATGGAACACCAACTGGAGTTGGGCCAGTACCAAAGAAATTAGGCAGGGAATTGGGAAGAAGAGCCCGCACTTTTCGAAATACGTGTATGAGGTACAACAATAGCCTTCCACCACAGTCTCTGGTGACACCGCCGACGACGGGATTACTATCTCCACGTACGGTGGAATCCGACATACCCTCTGCAACCGTTCGATATGGCTCACGGTTATAGAAGACGGCGGGTGCGGACCAAACGATCCCGCCGCCGCGCTTGCACTAGCCCCTGTTGCATCTCTCAGAGCCATAGAAAGCAGTGTATCGGAATAAGGAAAGCTAAAAGTTTCTAGGAAAGAACTTTTCCGACGACAGAAGAAAAAATAGAATAAAAAAAGACGAAGCAAAAGTGAGAAGGGAAGAAGTTACCCTCGACAATATGAGAAGTTATCTGTAGTGGGAACCGTGCAAAATCTCGACCGTACGATTCCAAGCTCGTAATAATTACGAGAAAATCGAGACGGTTGGGACTCCTCACTTTCCTCTTATCTTTACCGTTGATTCGAGATCGATGGCTACGAAAGCGTGACAGCTAAGTCACGTCAGCGAAAGATTGAGTCCAAAAAGACTCTTCGTGACCCTCGAATCTCTGCCGTTAGTGATCGACCAGATCCACGGTGAGAGATGAGGCCCTCTTAACGAATATACGCCATAACTGCCAACGCGCCAACAAGCAGGCCAGTTCGATCCACGGGGCGAAAGTAATCATTAGGTCTTTCACACCTGAGGCACGCGCCTCTTCCCGAGGACGTCCACTTCCCATAAACCTCGACTCGTCGAAATTAATGGGCTGGGGGGCTATTGTTGATGCTGGATTTCCCTCTAAGAAATCCGGCCCATTAACAAACAAAACAAAGGCCCATAACCGTGAGCCCGCTCCATAATCAAGACAGATAGATCGACCGTCATCCTTTTTGGGCCTATACGACCGATGTCCGGACAAGGCCCAGAAAACGCCGAAGTAAGAAGCCATCGAGCTCGAGCTCGATAGGAGACGATGAAGAGGTAGAACGATCTGGTCTTCGTCGGTTCAACTGATTCCCACGAATCTCGGAGATCGTTATCACAACGAGGCCAAAATATCGGAACAAGAAGATCAAAGTCGAGACTATTTAAAGAAGAAGTGGCATTCATTCAAGAGACATTCCAACCCTAGAAAAGAACACTTCGACTAGATAGCTCGATTATCATACTTTGTACTTTCTATTCGATTGTGTTTGTTCTATCTCGATGATCAATCTCAATAAAGTCTTTGTTTCATAGGAAATCTATATCATCTTTATATCCAAAAGTCCAAATCCACGATTACAAATTCTTAGTCTGAATCTCAGATCTCACACTAGCCGATCGATCAAAGAGATATCCAGAAGGAGTTCTTGAGAACATCCCTCTCAGAGTTGGAAATTACTTTATTCCAACAGACTTTGTGGTGCTGAAGTTAGAGATTGAGCCAGATGATCCTATTCTGCTTGGAAGATCATTATTAGCTACTGATGGAGCTGTAATTGATGTGAGACAAAGTTTGATTGCAATCCACATGGGAGATCAACCTTTGGAGTTTAAGATGGACAGACTGCAGAAATCCACCATTGATGGACAGAGCTTCAGTGTTGAGGTGGAACCAGAGGTTCCTATTGGAAAAGAGAATTGGCAGTTCACACTGAACTTGCTCTAACATCTTCAGAGCCTGCAACTACTCTTAAGCAGAAAGCTCCAAATCTCTCTCTTCCACCAAATCAAAGGTATGGATCTTCTAAACTCAAATATCCTAATCTCTCAGCTTTGAATGCAGGAAAACGCAGTATCCCACCCAAGCTTCACTCCCGCCCTGATTGGCATCACTTTTTCATTGGGAGATCTCATAATCCAAAAGATTATACGCCACCTTGGATGAAGAGACACTCACAGAGACACTCAAAGTCTCTGTTGAATCCCCCATAATTCCGATCTCCTTTCCATAGTCAAGCTACTGACTTTAAACAAGCGCTGAGTGGGAGGCAACCCACTGTTAGGTTCGTTTTTCATTTAATTTTTCGTTTTAATTTTCCTGTTTTGGTGTGTTCAAAAGCATGAGAAACAGGCAGAATCGCTATGCATCGATCGACACATATTGTGCATTGATCGACACATATGCGATTCCTGGTTTGCCGATTCAGTTGCGGTTCAGACATCGGTTATTTACATAACCGCGAGCATAATCACCCTGCATCGATCGACACCACTTGTGGCATCGATCGACACAGGCCGACGATAGGTAAGTGTTCTGACTCTTTTCGGATTCTCTTTATTCCAATTTTCCTACCAATCATGAGCTTGAACACCACTGGGGACAGTGTGTTTCAAGTGTGGGGGAGGTAGCTACTGACGCACGCTTTTGTTCTCTTAGAATCAGTTCAAATTTGTTTTATTGAGTCAAATTGAGTAGGAAACAAGGACTTTTTGAGGAGATTACAACACTTGCAGGAACTTAAGTGACCATTGGATGAGCTGCATATGATCTATGACTATTAGAAAACCCAAGACAGACCAGCCTACTGAGGACACCCATATCACTTCAGGTATTCAGAGAATCCATTACTTGACTTCGCAATTTAACCTGACTTAATTTTCTTACCTATGGGCTTGGTATACTTTTAGTCGGATTCCTCTGTTGGTTCTGGCACAGCTTGTAAACCTGTCTGATTATGGTTCCCTTCTCCCCTACCTTGAAAGTAAAAAAAAAAGTGATAAACTGAGGATAAGCTAGTAGCTTCGAAGTGGTCGCGGAAGTGGTAGAGACCCTATTACCTCATGTCCATGGAAACATGTCCAAAGTATATCGCAATAAGGGAAGAGCACTGATAGAAAAAATAAAATGATACCCAGTGGGGAAAAATCAGTGCTAAGGAAGGGAAAAGAGAAGAAAGGGACCAGAAGCAACAGTTGAGTGGTCATATGCTAACAGAGTAAGAGTTCTTGTGTTCTTTGATCGATACCCCATAGGTGAGACCGCACTTAATTGATTTTAGAAGTCAGTATGGTGAATTTGAATGTTCTGAATGTGATTGTGGAGTTTACTCCGGACAGTTGCTAAGTGTGGGGGAAGTACATGTTGGTCTTGATGTCTGCAGGTTCATTTTCATGTGGCTTACTAAGGGGAATCTGAGTGTGGTGCTCCTACGATGAAACGAGTTTCTGAAGTTTTCAAACTTCTTCTCCTGATCATGGTCTTTTGTTTGCTTGTGGGCAAGCAAAAGCTAAGTGTGGGGGAGTTGATATACCATGGATTTTAGGACTTTTAACCATGGTATATGTCTTATTTATCGAGTCTTTCTATGTGTTTAGGAGTCTTTTCACGTGTTTTACAGGTTTAAGGACATTTAGAGCTTAATTGGGCGTTTTGAGAGCATTTGGAGCAGTTCTGCACTATTTAGAGATTTCACAGAGTTCATTGGCTGCGTTTTCGCAGTGCATCGATCGATGCAGTTCTGCGCATGGTCGACGCAGTGGTCGACGCAGTTCTGCACACAAAAATCTGTATTTTGGAGAAATTACAGTTTTTGCCCAAAAACTTTTCAGATTTGCAAAAAGGCCCTAGACATGTTTAGACTATATATTAGGGTTTTTAGCCACTTTTTTAGGCTACGCTTTACTTACACATTCTTTTATTCAGAGAGAGAGATTTGGAACTCACGTTCTTTGTTTCTCTTTTATGATATTTTGTTTTCTATTCATCATGTCTTTTGCTTCAATTGCCATGTCTGAGTAGTTTACTAGTTAGGTTTAGGGATTCTCACAGGGGATTTCATGGAATTATAGGTTGATCAATCTGTAGGGATTCATAGCTGTTAGTTCTTCATCTAGGTTTGTTCTTAATGCTTGATCTGAATTGGCCACTTAGACTATTGATATTAGGTTGATTTCTGCAACAAAAGTTGATTAATTAACTAGAAAGAACGTAGATGAGAAATTTGACTATTCGCAAAGAAATTTGGCTTAGGAGAATTGTGAACGAAAGAACTTGAGATTAATGCTTGTTTAGAACTCTAGGATTCGCAACGAAAGTTGGCTTGCTAGGTTGTTAGACATAGATAATATTCGCAACGAAAGTTGGTTTGTTATAATTCTGTGATTCTAGTTCTAGAACAGTTCTTAATTATATCCCGATTGATTGATTAGCTTATTTTCCTGATTTCCTGAGAACTTCCTTGACCTGACGCTTCGTTTGATTGTCTACAAAACCGATTTATTTACTTTTCTGCTCTGATTTACTGCTTTCTACTGATTTACCTAGCTTAACCTGAAATTCTACAATCTATCGCAAGAATCTAGAGTCTCTGTGGATTTGATATCCTATATATTACTGGTTCACGTCTGTGCACTTACAGTGTAGATCTGGAGATTAAAATCTGATCGTATCAATCATGTAATATTTTTACCTTTATGTAAAGAAAAAAATATGAGTGAATGTTTGAGATTCTTTTAACTAAGAAAAACAAGTTACGCTATCAACAATAAATTAAAAAATTTCCAGCACGCTTCTCTATACATAATCGTTGTTTTCCTCCGGTTGCTTCCGTCCCAAACCCTGACTTTGCCACTTTTGGTGCCAAGTCTAGCCATCCTCCTCTCCTTCCCCATGAGCCCCCATACACGTCCTCTCCCTTCTCTTTTGACAAGTTTCACTCTATTTATCCTTCCCTCTCTGTTAAATAAGCTCCTATCACGACTATTGTTATCTTAACGGTGACTCCGGCTCAGTCTTCACTCTGGTCTCCATCTCAGTCTTTGCTTGGGATTTCAGATTCTACTGATGCTTTTAATATTGGTTCAGAATCTATGAAATCCATTGTTCAAGTTTCTAGATTTACAAACACTATACATGGAAATTTCAAAATCCTAATCTCAAATCTTCTTCACATCTCCAAACTAATAGAGCTGCTTCTGGTATAGCCGCTGCTAAAGCATCCCAATTTATTGTCAAATCTACCTCTTCTACTCAGGTACATGAAAAAAACCATGTTGATGTAATCCATGAAACCTTTCCTCAACCTCAACCTACTGCTTACTCTGATGTAAACTTTACCGCTATGACAAACCCTTCTTTGGTTTCTCCTACTATTGTTGAGTGAATCCATGCTTCGTCGGTTAAGTCCCTAGAAAAGTTAGCTCATGTCACCATCTCATAAATAAGGAGACCTCGTGTTCTTATTTCTGATGAAGTTTTCAAGCATGGTGAAGAGCTCCATAAGGACTTCATCATTTGCTATTTTAATGGTAGACTGCCACCTTTTAACCAAATCCAAAGTGTTTATAGTCATGTCAAAAGGAAGGAAATTGAGATTCACAATAACCCTCTATCAAGATTTATACTTGTCTTTATACCTAATGATTACATATGGAAAAATATCCTA
Organism: Orychophragmus violaceus; assembly: GCA_030180135.1. NCBI lineage: Eukaryota > Viridiplantae > Streptophyta > Magnoliopsida > Brassicales > Brassicaceae > Orychophragmus > Orychophragmus violaceus. The sequence continues at coordinate 100,203,365 of CM058230.1, read as the reverse complement.
GAAAAAGATGTTTGGTATGTGGGTAATTCACTCTTTCATGCAGTTCAGTGGATGTCTACTCCGTTGTCTTTGTCTCATGTGGCTTCTACTATGAAGTTATGGGCTCATTTCCATGGTATTCCTCTTGAATTGCGGCATCGTGAAGGACTTATCCTGATTGGTTGGTTAGTTGGAAATCCAAAAGAGACCAATGAATTCACTTTGAACCTAGTAAGCTTAACTTTATCGCATAGAAAAGTGGAGGTTCAATTAACAAAAGACTTGCCTTCAGTTGTTGAATTCCAAAGACAAAATGTGGATATTTTAAGGTGAATGTCACCTACCCTTGGCTACCACCTATTTGCACTCATTGTAAATAACTCGGTTATATTGAGAAAAATTGCCTCATGCTGCCTCTTCCATCCTTGCCTAATAAATATCAAAAGTCTAACTATTCTCGTGCTTCTAAAGTTGTAGCTTCCTCTACTAAGTCTCACACTCTAGTTGCCAAGAGCAAATTTTACTTTGTTTTAATTGATAAGCACCATGCTTCTAACTCCGGGAAACCAATTGATTCTTGTATTCAGATTAATTCTTCCTAAACATAAGTCGCTAGTAATCATGTAGGTCCTCATGTAATGTCTACCCCAATAAAGTTTCTGAAATGCAGAAAACCTCTTGAAAGATCATTGTCAATTGGTTCTCCTTCCCCGGCTTCTGTCTCTTTCTCAACTCTAACCTCCCCTGCTCATATTCGTTTCCTACCTTTCCATTTTACGCGCTCCAAAATTACCTTTTCCAGATATCTATTTCCCTTTTCCTTCTTCCTCGCTATGCCATGTTTCTCTGGCAGAAAATTCTCCCTTTCATTCCCCAGATAAACCACAAAAATGCTTTAAAAGATCCAAGTCCAGCCCTACATTAAACTATAAACCTCATGATCCCTAGCTCCAATTTCAATCCTTTTCAATTTCTTTTGAGGTTTTGGTAGAATCGCCAATTTCATCATATCCTTTTTATTCCACTAACCCTTCTTCTTCTTTTACTCGAGTTTCAACTTCCTTGGAACTCTCTAAACCTTCCCAATGAGTATATAAAAAATTTGTGAAGTTCGAAGTACTATTGAACCGGATAAGCAAGCCCTTTTTGTAAATGGTTGACTAGTCCCCAACCACTTTTTAGCTTTCCTTTTGAACCCATATCAAAGAAGAATACGTAAACCAATCGTTGATTTTTCTTTGCAAGTACTGGCACTATGTATCAAACCACCTCTCAAACTTTGATGGTCGGATTATTGTCATTTGGAAAGACCATGTCGAAATGAAAGTGATCAATTAGTCTATGCAATCTCTCACTTGTGAAGTCTCAATTTCCAATTGCCAACCCTTTGTCTACACTTCTCTGTATGCCTTAAACCTTGGGAATTCTAGAGTAGATATTTGGGTTAATTTGCTAAACATCCATGCAACTTTCACTCTTGACACAAGGCATTGGTTATTGGGAGGTGATTCAATGAAATACTCTATCCAGCAGAACACTCTTCACAATACATCAATTTTGTCTATGTAATGCTTGATTTTAGAGGTTGTCTTCTTCAGTTGGGATGCCTTGATTTGCGCTTTCAAAGACCCTTCTATACCTGGTAAAAATGTCGCTCTTTGGTTCCAACTGCTAAAAAGCTGGAACATGTGTTGGTCAACAGTGCATGGATTTTTCCATCCCTAGTAATGCAACTACCTTCCATTCCCCTCTTACATCTGATCATAGTCCTTCAACCACTAACATTGCCTTATCCCTTCTTAAAGACAGTTCTCGACCTTTTAAAATTTTCAATTACGTTACAAAACACCTTGACTTTATATCCATGTGGTGACTAAGGCTTGTGTTCAGGCCGAAAGCAATGCTACAAACCTTTGTGCTCTTTTTGGAAGTGAATACAAAAAAAAAGAGTCTAAAAGGCTAAATAGAGAGATTTTTTACAGTTCAGGTGAGAGTTAGAGAGACTGACGATTTGTTACAAAGTGTACATGTTAAGGCGTAAAATGATCCAACTCAAGCTGTTTTTTAGTGAAGAACGAACAATCCATGATAAGTGAAATTTCTAGCAGAAAATCGAAGAGTGTTACTTCAAGCATAAATCAAGGATTAGTTGGCTAAAGGAGGGTGATCAATGTACCTCTTTCTTCTTTAGGATCGCCATGACTAGACAGGGCTACAATACAATAAGATCTTCCACCTTGATGTGTGGTCTAGTGTTGTCGGATCCGTAGGTTATGAGAAACATTGCAATGAATCATTTTCGAGATATCCTTGGCCCTGATGATTGTTGGTGCTGGATTTCCCTCCAAGAAATCCGGCCCGTTAACAAATAAGACAAAGGCCCATAGTTATGAGCCCGCTCCAATATCAAGACAGAGAGAGATCGACCGTTGTCCTCTGTTGGGCCAATACGATTGGATTCTTGACAAGGCCCAAGCAATGCCGAAGTGAGAAGCGATCGAGCTCGAGCTCGGCAGGAGACGACGTGGAGATAGAGCAACCCGGTCTTCGTCATTCAACTGATTGCCGCAAATCTCGGAGATCGTTATGACGGCGGGGCCGAAATATCGGAACAAGAAGATCAAAGTCGAGACTATTTAAAGAAGAAGTGGCGATTCATTCAAGACATTCCAACCTAGGCTAAGAACACTTCGATTAGATAGCTCGATTTTATACTTTGTACTCTCTTCTCGACTGTGTTTGTTCTATCTCGACGATCAATCTCAATAAAGTCTTTGATTCATAGGAAACTATACCATTTCTATATCCAAAAGTCCAAATCCACGAATACAAATTCTTAGTGTGAATCCCGAATCTCACATTTGGCGCCGACTGTGGGGACATTCTATAGCCTTTCCTATCTTAAGAATCAGATCCTAGATTCGATAGATCGATATGAATCCCGACCAAACTGGCTCTCCCAGCGCCACACCACCAGTTGACCGCCCTCAAACGGTCGACAACGTTCCTCAGAACACTACCGGGGTAAGAAACATGGGTCAGACCGACGGCGTGTTGACGGGCTCTGCCTCAGTCTCCACGACCTCGGCACCAGCCGGCTCCGTCGCTCAAACAATCGCAACGAGCCAGACTCCGACAAATGTTTTGTCAGGAACTAATGATCCGAGCAGAAACTGGGTGTGGATGAGAAATGACTCAATACCCACCCCAGGAGGGGGATCTGGAGTAACCAGACCCAATTCGCCACTACCTTCTGCTCCACAGAGACAAGGGCCAAGCAATCTTGCCGAGATCCGTTCGATGTTAAGCATGTTGGTAGATCGAACGAGAAACAACGAGGCAAGCGCAAGGGCCCAAGAGATCGCGAACCATTCTCTGGCAGCGCAGCTCGAGGAACAAGAGCGGCGCCTGAACGCCCGTCTTGAAGAGCTCGCCAGTCAAAGCCAAGGGGGCAGACCAACGCGAACTCCCATAAGTCCTCCACCGTGTACCCGCTTGTACTTCTCCCAGGTAGTAACTCCTCCGGGAACGTCGGGAAATTTCGGTAATACGTCAAATAGCGGCTTCCGCCCTACAATGACCCCTATCGCGATACCGACCCCATTTGGTTCGAGCTCAATGGTCACAACCGGATCGAGAAACCGACCATTACCCGGGCCACCACCTTTCCCGAGTGACTCCAACATCCGACCGAGGCAACTAGGAGGTTATGCCTTCGCCTCAAGCTCGGGACTCCTTAACGTATCAAACTCAGTTCAATTCCGAACGCCCCAGGTCGATCAGACGAGGTCGATCCCAACGATCGATCTCCTCGACCCCATTTTTCCGGAACAAACATCAGGTCAGGCACAAGTCTAGTTCGCACCCGCAGAGGGCGATGAACACGATATGCTTAGACAATACATCGAGCAGGCTAAAGCCCAGTTCAACAGTCTGAGCTCGAAAGTTCACATGGCGACGAGCGCGGCTCCTGACATCGATCGAGTGATCGAAGAAACACAAAAAATGCCGTTCGAAGATCGGATTGCGTTTGCAAGGATCCGAGAGATCAAGAAAACTAAGTTTCCAGAATTCTCTGGGAAATCAGACCCGAAAGCCCACATCAGAGCATTCCGACTAGCGATGGCAAGGGTGTACCTTACCGATGAGGAGAGGGAGCCAGCCTTCTACAGGCTTTTCGCAGAAAACCTATCAGGCTCTGCCCTAGAATGGTTTGCCGGACTGGAAGAAAGGTCCATTGACAACTTCACCCAGTTCATGACGCCTTTCCTCAAGCAATACTCCGTTTTCATCGAGGAAAAGACTACCGAGGCAGCCCTATTTGGCGTCTCTCAAAAACCCGACGAAACACTTCGCTCGTACATCGGCCGATTTAAGGAAATAAAATCCAAAATCGCGAACCCACGAGACGAGGTAGCTATAGAAGCGTTAAGACGGGGACTATGGTTCTCAACCAGATTCCGCGAGGAAATAACAGTCCGCGAACCTCAAACGCTCGATGACGCCCTCCATCGCGCATCGGCCTTTGCTCGCCTCGAGGACGAAACCACGGCCCTCAGGGAAAAACACCAGAAAGAAAGGAACCCGTCGGGCTCGCAGAATTCGAACTCGAAAAAGGATTCCCGTAAATCAGGGAACGTCAACGCGGTCGAGAGCCCAAAGAGCTCGAAGAAATTCGAGTTCGACAAGGAAAAATTCTGTGATTTCCACAATAAAAGAGGACACTCGACCGAGGATTGCTATACTCGAGCTAAAGCAGAGGCTCAAAAACAAGAGTCCGAAAGCAAAAAAGACTCCGAAGTCGAGGAGGAAACTCTGTCCGACAAAAAGGAAAACAAACAGACCAAGGAGTCGAGCTCCAAAAAGCACTCTCAAAACAAACGGGAACGGTCAAAAGAGCCGGAATCTCCTGAAACACTCCCTCAAGGGTCGCGGAAGCGAGTCGAGTTCATCCTCGGCGAGCTTAACCTGAGCGGCACTCCGGGAGGTTCGGCGCTATCCCCGCCTCCGGCTCCTGCCAAAAGTTTACGCTCAAGAATCAATCTCCCTCGTCTCTGTGGGGGGGGGGGTGTACGGGCTATACCCCCTAAACGAATCGACTTCATCTTCGGTGGCTCCAAGCTTTGCCGCGACTCGGTCAATTCGATCAAAGCTCTTCAAAGAAGAGTCGAGACCGACAGAGGGGGGAAAACCCCAATGTCGGGTCCAGACCACGAAATCATTTTCTACGAGAGCGAGACAAGTAATCTCGACAAACCACACGACGACGCCCTCCTCGTTTGTCTAGTAGTGGGAGATGTCGAACTCTCAAGGATAATGATTGACACAGGAAGTTCAGTAGATGTCCTCTTTTACGACGCGTTCAAAAAGATGGATTTCAACGACTCCGAGATTGTGGAAGAAAAGATACCACTAGTAGGTTTCGCTGGCGAAACGACATACTCGATGGGCTCTGTCTTCGCCCCAGTAATTGCTGGAGGAGTTCGGAGAATGACGGAGTTCGTCATAGTAGATCGGCCAGCTCCCTATAACGCAATCCTAGGTCGACCATGGATATACGACATGAAAGCGGTACCATCGACCTACCACCAATGCGTAAAGTTCCCGACTCCCAAAGGGATCAAAACCATTTACGGAAGTCGAAAGATTTCCCGTCATTGCTACATGAACGGATACAAGCAGATCGAGAAATCCCCTGCGTAGCAATTATAGAAAGAGGAGGAGCTCGCCACCATGCAGACCAAAAGCTCGAACGACCCCATTCAAATAGGACCCCCAAAGGACCTCACGACTCAGGTCTGCATAGACGAGGCTCATCCCGAAAGACTCGTTGGCATCGGAATCGACCTATCAGAGCCAGTTAAGAACGAACTGGTCTCTTTTCTCAAAAAGAACGTCGACTATTTCGCCTGGTCTTCAGCAGACATGAAAGGGATCAATATCGACGTAACCAGCCACGAGCTGAATGTCGATCCAACCTACAAACCGGTAAGACAAAAGCGTCGAAAACTAGGTCCTGAGCGGGCCAAAGCCGTCAATGACGAGGTCGATCGGTTATTAAAAATCGGATCGATCAGAGAGGTCAAGTACCCCGACTGGCTCGCGAACCCCGTGGTGGTTAAGAAAAAGAACGGAAAGTGGAGGGTCTGTGTAGACTTCACAGATCTCAACAAAGCATGTCCAAAGGACAGCTTCCCACTCCCGCACATCGACCGACTGGTCGAGGCCACCGCTGGACATCAGCTGCTATCCTTTATGGACGTGTTCTCAGGGTACAATCAAATATTGATGAACCCTGAAGACCAAGAAAAGACTTCGTTCATAACTGATCGAGGCACGTACTGCTACAAAGTCATGCCCTTCGGACTAAAAAACGCGGGAGCAACTTACCAGCGCCTCGTCAACAAGATGTTTTCAGGACTCCTAGGCAAAACCATGGAAGTCTACATCGATGATATGCTGGTAAAATCTTCCAGGTACGAGGATCACATCCCCCAACTAAAAGAATGCTTTACCATTCTTAATAAGTATGGGATGAAACTCAACCCAGCTAAATGTACCTTCGGGGTCCCTTCAGGAGAGTTCCTCGGTTACTTGGTGACCGAAAGAGGGATCGAAGCGAACCCCAAACAGATCGCAACGTTCATAGAGATGAAATCTCCCAGAACAACGCGAGAAGCCCAGCGCCTAACCGGCAAAATAGCTGCTCTGAATCGCTTCATCTCAAGGTCGACTGATAAATGTCTACCCTTCTATCACTTGCTCAAAGCAAACAAAAAGTGCGAAGAGGCATTCACTCAGCTCAAATCTTACTTAAGCGAACCACCCATACTGGCGAAACCAGTAGAAGGAGAACCCCTTTACCTCTACCTAGCTGTCTCGACGGCAGCAGTAAGTGGAGTCCTGGTTCGCGAGGAACAAAACGAACAACGGCCGGTGTATTACATCAGTAAGACCTTGATGGATGCTGAAACCAGATACCCCGCCATGGAAAAACTCGCCTTAGCACTAGTAACATCGGCTCGGAAACTCCGACCGTATTTTCAATCGCACTCGATCATAGTGATGACCTCTCAGCCACTGAGAACCATCCTTCACAGTCCAAGCCAATCAGGTCGATTGGTCAAATGGGCTATCGAACTTAGCGAGTACGACACTGAATACAAAGATCGAACATGCCTAAAAGCACAAGTACTGGCAGATTTCATAATCGAGCTCCCTCTGACTATAGAACTCGACCCGACTTCGGCCCAAAGATGGAAACTCTACGTCGATGGAGCTTCCTCAAGACAAGGGTCCGGAGTCGGAATGAAATTAGTCTCCCCAACGGGTGAAGTACTAGAACAATCGTTTAGATTGGGCTTCGCCGCATCGAATAACGAGGCTGAATAAGAAGCGTTAATAGCCAGGCTCAGACTCGCGATAGCCATAGGAGCCCGGGAAGTAAACGCCTTCAGCGATTTCCAACTAGTCACGAGCCAATATCATGGCGACTACAAGGCCAAAGACGAACGAATGGAAGCATTCTTACGGGTAGTCCATACATTGGCCGAACAGATCGAATTCTTCGATCTAACACGAATCCCACGAGGTGAAAACACCGCAGCCGATGCGCTAGCCGCATTAGCATCGACATCAGATCCTAACCTCAAAAGGATCATACCAGTCGAAGGGATAGAAAAACCAAGCATCGACATAGCTCTCAAAGCTCTGTCCTTGAAAGAGGACGGGCCCGCTATGAAGGAAGATGTCAAACACAAAGAGTGTCCCGGAGACACTAGTAGCGACATCATCGAGATTGATGATGATCTCGATCCTAGAAACACCGTATACGTCGCGAATGTCCCCGACGGACCAATTCAAACCGCATCCACTAGTCAGGGACCTGAGCCTAACAACGACGAAGATTGGAGAACTCCGATCATTCGATACATCACAAACGGCGAAGTTCCCGACGGCAAATGGGAGGCGCGGAAACTTAAAACACAGAGTGCAAGGTACTGTGTCACACAAGGAGAGCTCTTTAAAAGGAGCCTCTCCGGACCTTACCTTAAATGCCTTGACAAAAAGCAAGCCCTAGCCGTGATTACACAAACACATGACGGATCCTGCGGAAGCCATTCCGGAGGACGAGCATTGGCCGTTCGAATCAAAAGGCAAGGCTACTATTGGCCGACAATGGCCACCGAATGCAAATCTTTCTCCAACAAGTGCGACAAATGCCAAAAGCATGCCCCAATTATCCACCAAGCGTCGGAGAAACTCTCCTCTATCTCATCACCATACCCATTCATGCGATGGGGGATGGACATCGTGGGACCGCTGGTCGCATCTGGCAAAAAGAAAGCCACACACCTGCTGGTGATGACGAACTACTTCACCAAGTGGATTGAAGCAGAGTCGTACCAGAAAATAAAGGACGTTCACGTTAAGGAGTTCGTCTGGCGAAACATCGTTTGCCGACATGGACTACCCCACGAGATCGTCACCGATAACGGATCTCAGTTCATATCAAACACGTTCAAAGAGTTCTGCAGAACTTGGAACATAAAGCTGACTTACTCAACGCCACGCTACCCTCAAGGGAACGGGCTAGCAGAAGCAGCTAACAAAGCGATTATGAACGGTCTCAAGAAAAGGCTCAACGAGTGCAAAACAACCTGGAGTGACGAACTCCCAGCCATACTCTGGGCCTACCGGACTACCCCCCGCAAATCCACTGGCGAGACTCCCTTCTCGCTGGCTTACGGGATCGAGACGGTAGTACCAGCTGAAATTCTCGTGTCAAGCATTCGCAAGGAAGAATGCCCACGACAAGAGGAACTCAATAACAAGATGATAACTGACGAGCTCGACCTCGTCGACGAAAGAAGGAACCTCGCATTAGCTCGACTCCAGAATTACCAACAAGCCGCAGCTCGCTACTATGATTCCCGAATCAAAACTCGAAGGTTTCAAGTAGGAGAGCTCGTCTTGCGGAAAGTGTTCGACCATAAAAAGGAAGAATACGCTGGAAAATTAGGAGCGAAGTGGGAAGGTCCTTACCAGGTCACCGACGTCGTAAAGGACGGGGTCTACCGACTCAAGTCGGTAGAAACCCAGAAGCCCGAACTACGACCTTTGAACATCATCAACCTCAAAAAGTATTTCCACTAGGAGTACATCAACATAATCGAACTACGAAATGGCTTGATCCCCTTAAAAGGGTACGTAGGCAGCTCGACTTCGAGCGCAGCCGCCCCCCCAATACAAAGCTCTTACGCCGAGCTCAATAACTTCAAACGAAGTCATACTACCGACTTATATTTGTGAAATCAAAATAAGTCTCTCAATCCAAGGTCTTCTTTCTGTTGTAAAAGTTAGAATCATTGCGAGATACCTTGTCATAACATTCCCAAAATGAAAGATATGAAATTATCTCTTCCGAAACGAAAGATATGAAATTATCTCTTCTAAATCAAAGCGATATGAAAGTATCCCTTCCGAGCGACCTGAAACGGCCTCTCCAAAAGCTAAAGTGATATGAAATTATCTATCCCTAAATCAAGCGATATGAAAGTATCCCTTCAGAGCGACCTGAAACGGCCTCTCCAAAAGCTAAAGTGATATGAAATTATCTCTCCCTAAATCAAGTGATATGAAATTATCCCTCCAGAAATCAAGTGATATGAAATTATCTCTTCCAAATGACCTTAAACGGTCCCTTCTAATATAAGTGATATGAAATTGTCTCTTCATACAAGCGACCTGAAACGGTCCCTCCCAACCAGAAAGAACTGAAATAGTTGTCCCCAAATAAGCGACCTGAAACGGTCCCGTCAAACCAGAACGATCCGAAATGATCGTCCCATAATAAGCGACCTGAAACGGTCCCGTCAAACCAGAACGTCTACCGCCCATTAACCTCGACTCGTCGAAATTAATGGGCTGGGGGGCTATTGTTGGTGCTGTATTTCCCTACAAGAAATCCGGCCCGTTAACAAATAAGACAAAGGCCCATAGTTATGAGCCCGCTCCAATATCAAGACAGAGAGAGATCGACCGTTGTCCTCTGTTGGGCCTATACGATTGGCTTCTTGACAAGGCCCAAGCAATGCCGAAGTGAGAAGCGATCGAGCTCGAGCTCGGCAGGAGACGACGTGGAGATAGAGCAACCCGGTCTTCGTCATTCAACTGATTGCCGCAAATCTCGGAGATCGTTATGACGGCGAGGCCGAAATATCGGAACAAGAAGATCAAAGTCGATACTATTTAAAGAAGAAGTGGTGATTCATTCAAGACATTCCAACCTAGGCTAAGAACACTTCGATTAGATAGCTCGATTTTATACTTTGTACTCTCTTCTCGACTGTGTTTGTTCTATCTCGACGATCAATCTCAATAAAGTCTTTGATTCATAGGAAACTATACCATTTCTATATCCAAAAGTCCAAATCCACGAATACAAATTCTTAGTGTGAATCCCGGATCTCACAATGATTTTCCTCCTCCTCAAATCCATTCGCCTCCATTATGGTTTCAGTCTCTCTTCTCTTTAGGTGTTTAGAAGCGCACATGCAGGCCTTGACGAACTTACCTACATAATCTGAGATCATCAAATGCATGTTCAAAATTCCCCCAAACAAGGCACATGACCCTAATCGTTTTACTTATGGTTTCTATAAACAAGCTTGGAGTATCTGTAGGAATTTCTAGCAGTTCTAATCAGATTAGCAACCCTAGGTATAAATTCCATTCCCTAAGATCTAGGGTTCATGTAGATTGAATCTAGAGATCTCAGGATTACCTGGTGATTAGCAGCGGGAGGTTTGCAAGTAATCGAGATCCTTGAGCGCCTCAAATGCTGCGCCTCTACTGGTATCCACACGCACACAAACTGAACAGCTGGGATGCTAGTGCCGTCAGAGATCAGATCTCTCAAGAGGTTTTCTGTTTCTTTTGGTGGCTGTGAATTAGGTTAGATTTAGTGTAAAAGTCGACCATATATCTTATATATGTTGACTTATACCACGACCTGATTAACAAACGATTAAACCGAAGTTAATCGGGTCATTCGCGATTTGTGTCGATCGATGCACATGTTGCAACGATCGACACTGCCTCAGAAACTCGATATTGAATGCATATCAAATATGCATTTTACCAGATCATTACATTAATGATCAACCTCATATTCTATGTCCAGTTTTCTTAGGTGTTTGACCCTGTAGGATCATATAATACTAGCAATGTGTTCTAAACTCATTGATCATAAGTGGCTTATAGCAAAGCATTATGATTGCCCAGTATTATACGACTGTCTCATCTCGACAATACAACTCTCACTTAGAGCAAGTACAATAGATTTCAGGACATTCCCAACAATCTCCCACTTGTACTGGAATCATCTATTCCTATAATCCCTTCGTCTCTATATCTCGATCTGGCATAAGGCAAGATCTGTGTCATCCTTATTAAGCCAAGATTATGTTCATCGAACTCCGATTTCACTGACAAGACAAACGACTGACAATCACCTCGTTTGAGTGTGGCCACACATTTCTCGGTATCAAATCTTCGATGGGCCCTGAGACATTTATCTCCTGTTTTACGGGAGGGACAAATCCCATCTTGTTCCATCCCTGTTCTTTCACACACTTCATGATACGCCCAATCAATGCATTTATAATCACCACTTACGGCTGACGTTTGACAAGGTTAAAGCGGACCAATTCACATGTAAGAAAAGATGATGAACTCAGGTCTAGGGACTATACTCCATAGTCGTAATGAAAACTCTTATGACACTTATTTAACTATCATGTAGAGTTCTCATTAGTCGGTCATGTCCGATCCTGTGTTCTTTAACACATATCTATGTGATTGACTTTAATATTCTTATTAATGACTCCATGAAACTTAGTCATCAGTCACCTCACATACTAGTCTCACGCGGTTGTTAGTGTCCTACCTTTAACAACCTTGACCAGGGACCAACATAATTTATGTCATTTATCACTTATAGGGTTTCATGATCAAGTCACATACTTGATGACCTATAAAATGTCATAAATTACTATACGGGTATTATTTAATACCGAAATCAGATTTCATTAACATGATCAAATTATGTTTACATGAACATCATATCATAAATAAAATCAACAACAACTCCCACTAAAATTAAGATCACATCTTAAGACATCTAATGTCTTTTAGCAGTAGTCTGTCCCTTATTCGCCCTCGCTCAGCGTGTGTCGAATGACACTGCGTCTTGCTAAGAGTAATGCCAAGAGTCATTGGCATGAAGTAGTCCTTCTTGGAATCATGCATACTGATCTTGTGCAAGTCCTTATCACTATAAGTATCTTGACACAATCCAATTAGCTTGTCCAATCTATCTCTATAGATTCTTATTCCAAGAATGTATACGACTTCTCCCATATTTTTCATCGAAAAACAACTTTCAAGTCAAGTCTTAATAGACTGAAATAATGGAATTTCATTTCCGAGAAACAGTATGTTATCAACATACAATACTAGAAATGCAACTGCGCTCCCACTATTTATCTTGTAAACACACGGTTCCTCTTCGTTCCTGATGAGGTCAAACCTTTTGACTGCTTCATCAAAACGAATATTCCAACTCCGAGATGCTTGCTTCAATCCATAAATGGATCGATGAAGCTTGCATACCTCCTAGCAGCATTAGGATCAATGAAAACATTTCAAGTTGTGTCATGTACACATCCTCTTCCATAATTCCATTAAGGAAAACTGTTTTCACATCCATCTGCCCATCCTCATAATCATAATGAGTGGCGGTTGCTAGGAGAATCCCAATGTACTTAAGCATAGTGACTGGGGAATAGGTTTCTTCATAGTCACTTCCATGAATTAACTTGAAACTTTTTTCCACCAACCTAGCTTTGCATATCTGAATATTACCATCCACGTCAACTTTTATTCGTGAAATTCCATTTACTCTGGTTTTTACACCATCTGGTAGATTAACCCAAGTCATGCTTGGTTCCGTGACATGGATTCCATTTCGGATTCAACGGCTTTTAGTCATTTTCGGAGTCATGGCCCATTATTGCTTCTTAAAAATTCGCAGGCCCGTCACTTTCAATGATCAACAGATCATGGAAATTGGTTACGAGAAATCCACATTTCTCGGGTTCGTGACGGATCCTTTCGGATCTGCGAGCTTCAGGTTTGTGTAAAAGTCATGCATATATCTCATTTATATAGACTTTTACCACGACCTAATTAACCAAGATTTAAACCGTAGTTGATTAAGTCATAAACCAAAATCAATATTTTGGTTCGCGATCTGTGTCGATCGATACACCTTTGTGTCGATCGACACTTCCTCAGAAACTCGCCATGTGAACGTATATCGAATATACATTCACCAGATCCTTTGCAAACTTTAGGAACCACAGGTGCAAGTTCTACAACTCTTTGTAGATCCAACTGCTGCTCTTCCTCATCAGTTTGAGCAGTCTCCTGTGATTCTCGAATTTCTTCGAGTTGTACTTTACTCTCACTGTTCTTCTTGGAAAGAAAATCTTTATCAAGAAAACATAGTTCCGAGCAACAAACAATTTGTTCTCGGACCGGTTGTAAAAGTAACATGCCTTGGTCTCGTTAAGACAACCAACGAAGTAGCACTTATCAGATTTGGGTGTGAGCTTATCAGAGATTAAACGTTTAATATAAGCCTCACAACCCCAAATCTTCATGAAAGACAAATTACGAACATTTCCAGTCCACATCTCATGTGGTGTCTTTGTAACTGATTTTAATGGAACCCTATTTAGTGTAAACACAGACGTTTCTAGAGCGTATTCCTAGAAGGATGATGGAAGATCTGAGTGACTCATCATTGATTGAACCATGTCTAATAAAGTCCGATTCAGGAGGAGTGAGTTGTGAAACAATTCCACAATCTCTCGGATGATCACTGAATTCTTAGCTTAAGTATCCACCTCCACGATCTCATCGTAGAGCTATAATACTTTTGCCAAGCTGATTCTGTACTTAAATCTGGAACTCTTTGAACCTTTTCAAAAGATTCCGATTCATGTCTCATAGACATAATCACACCTACTGAAAATATCAGCAAAGGTAATGAAGTACTGAATGGTTTTCTCTAGAACTTGTGCTCACCGGGCCATACACATCCGTATGTATAAAGCCCAATGAGTCTCTGGCCCTTTCATTTTGTTCGTTCGCGACATGTGTCGATCGTTGCACCTTTTGTGTCGATCGACACTACCTTTTGTTGAAAATGAGCCTCAGTCATTTTGCCTAATAAACAAGATTCTCGTTTCTCACATGATTCATAATCTAGTGAGCCCAGAAGTCCATCACTATGGAGCTTCTGAATCCATTTCTCATTTATATGTGGCCCAAACGACAATGCCAGAGAAAAGTCTGATTCGTGTCATTTGACTTGAATCTCTTGGTACTAATGTTATAGATAGGCACGTTTTTGTTTTAGAACATAAATTCCATTCTCTAATGGACCGCTACCATAAAATATATCATTGTAATCAAATGAATAACACTTATTCTTAATTTGAAAACTGATATCCTTTCATATCCAAGCAAGGAATAGAAGTAATATTTCTTCTTATAGCAAGTACATAGTAGCAGTTCTTAAAAACCAAGCCAGAAGGCAAAACAAATGAAATGTTCTTACGGCTAATGCAGCAACTCTTGCTCTGTTTCCCACGCGCAGGTCCACTTGTCCTATCTCCATAATCCTACTTTTGCTCAGGCCCTGCATATTTTCACAAAATATGAGTACCACAGCTGGTATCTAATACCCAATAAGTAGAACCATAAGAAGTGACATTTACTTCTATAACATAAATACCTATAGAAGAAGTCTCGTACGTCTTCTTCAGCTTCTCATAATCTTCCAGGAATTTATTGCATTCTCTTCAAATGCCCATAACCATTGCAATAATGGCACTTAACATCTTCAGAAGGACCAGGTTTAACTTTAGGAGCATGGCCAGACTCGCTTGGATTCACAATCGAGCTCATCTTGCCATCACCTTTGTTCTTACCAAGTTTCTTAAACTTATTACCCTTTTGTACCATAAGGACATTTGGGGTGTCCTTTTTGATGTTAGGTTCAGCAGTCTTGAGCATCCCATGCAACTCAGTCAAAGTCTATGTCAAGTTATTCATATTGTAGTTCATTACAAACTGATCATAGCTTGACGGCAGTGACTGCAAAAAGATGCCAGTAGCCAACTCTTGGCTAATGGGACAATCCAGTTTCCTCAGGTTATCAATATAACCCATCATCTTAATGACATGATGACTAACTGGTCTGTCCTTTGGTAGCTTGCACTCAATTAGAGACTTAACCGTCTGGTATCTCTGAGTTCGTGCCTGCTCCTGAAACATACTTTTCAGGTTAGTGATCATCTCTATTGGCGACTCCACGTTCTCGAATTGCTTCTGCAAATCCGAGTTCATGGTAGCCAACATGAGACAACACACATCGACCACATCATTGGAATGCTTATCCCAAGTATCCTTTTCTGACTGCCAGGCATTGACTCGGTACTTCTTAGGGAGAACTTTCTCAAGGACATAGTCCTTTTCTCCTGTTTGAGAACAATTCTCAAGTTCCGATACCATTCAAGAAAGTTGGATCCACTTAACTTGTCCTTCTCAATGACGGATCGCAGGGAGAAATTGTTATGATGGTTTGCGCTAGACATAGCTGAAAACAAGGGAGGTTTAGTTATGATGTTCAAGAAATGAGAAATCTTAACTATTAAGAAAACTCGCATTATATTCAAACAATGTTTCCTCAAATGAATATAATGATCCAAGACCCATACTTCACTAAACTTGAGTGAGCCACTGGTTATCACCCAAATTTTAGCTATCTAGGTAAGCAACAACTTTGCTAGTTATATCCAATATAACTCTTGGTTGTGGATTGACATCTCATGTCCAATCCACCTGATGTCTCTAAGCCCAAAACAATTTTGATGGCCCAGTCAAGTAAACCAATCTCTTAAGTCATGTAATTGTTAATACCTTGCACTGCAAGCCTATCAACACGATTACCTCTTGCCTTACTCATGTAATTGTGGACACCTTGCACTGCAAATCCATCGCACAATGAAACGAGTCTTGACAGTTGACAAGATCGGGAAGACATCAAGGATTACTTGATATTTGGTTGAGGAACGGAACCTTTAAAACGTTCAGTTTTATTATGTTTTAATTCTTCTAATTAAAATTGATTTATCTTGGTTTGGTTCTGTGATTTCAGGTTCAATAACCTAAACCATCGGATCTTGTGTCGACCGACACTACTTTAGTGTCGATCGATGCAGATTAACCAAAACCAATTTGCGATGACCGATCAATCCAATTGATCCGGTTTTATGATAACCGGTATGTGTCGATCGACACTACATTAGTGTCGGTCGATGCTAACCTTATCAACTCAATCGCAATAAACCGTTTTAGCGGTTTAACCAAGCTAGATAACCGGTCCAATCCAATTGGACCGATTAACCTGACCGTGAGGTCTGTGTCGACCGACACAACTCTTGTGTCGATCGTCACAGTTAGGTTAAACCTAAGTTTTATTCGGGTAATCCTTGTGTGTCGATCGACACCGGATTGGCATCGATCGACACAGTGCGATAAACCCTAATCGTTTTTCAAGCAAAAAACCTAAGCTAGATTACTTTGATCAAAACGAGTTTTAGCATGCTTGTATCAACTATACAGAGATTCAGATTCAACTAATCTAATCAACATGCTACTGATTCGATAGAACCCTATGGCTCTGATACCACTGTAGGAATTTCTAGCAGTTCTAATCAGATTAGCAACCCTAGGTATAAATTCCATTCCCTAAGATCTAGGGTTCATGTAGATTGAATCTAGAGATCTCAAGATTAGCTGGTGATTAGCAGCGGAAGGTTTGCAAGTAATCGAGATCCTTGAGCGCCTCAAATGCTGCGCCTCTACTGGTATCCACACGCACACAAACTGAACAGCTGGGATGCTATTGCAGTCAGAGATCAGATCTCTCAAGAGGTTTTCTGTTTCTTTTGGTGGCTGTGAATTAGGTTAGATTTAGTGTAAAATTCGACCATATATCTTATATATGTTGACTTATACCACGACCTGATTAACAAACGATTAAACCGAAGTTAATCAGGTCATTCGCGATTTGTGTCGATCGATGCACATGTTGCAACGATCGACACTGCCTCAGAAACTCGATATTGAATGCATATCAAAGATGCATTTATCAGATCATTACATTAATGATCAACCTCATATTCTATGTCCAGTTTGCTTAGGTGTGTGACCTTGTAAGATCATATAATACTAGCAATGTGTTCTAAACTCATTGATCATAAGTGGCTTCTAGCAAAGCATTATGATTGCCCAGTATTATACGATTGTCTCATCTCGACAATACAACTCTCGCTTAGAGCAAGTACAATAGATTTCAAGACATTCCCAACAGTATCTTGGGAGAAGAGGAGCTTACTTCTGTCAAGTAGTTCTTCATCTCAGCTTTTTTCCATGTCGCTACTAACTCAACTATCCTCGCTCTGGTGTCAAAGAATCTGGATGCCTCTCTGGCAACTGATTATCGCTCCACCTCATGCCTAAATACCTTATACAAGGTCATTGCATGACTATTAGTTACTAGACTTAAGCCTTTCTTGCCTGAGTTAATCCTGCCTAAACGACTTTTTTTATTAAAGATAGACTTTTGGTAGGGAACACGATTCTGGCTAGTGATTTGGTTAATGGTTACCATAGGAAAAAGGACCCTAAGGTATTACCATTAAGGTAGACATTTCTAAGGCTTTTGATGCACTCTCATGGTATTTCCTTTTTTACTGTCTATCGGCTCTTCAAATTCCTAATTCTTACTTGAGATGGCTGGAAGCTTGTGTTTGTTTTACTAGCTTTACTGTAGGCTACAATGGGAGTATTAATGGTTTCTTTAAGGGTAGGTGAGGATTAAGGCAAGGAGATCATATATCTCCTTACCTTTTTGTTATAGCTATGAACTGTCGTTCTTCTATGTTGAACATTGCAACTACTAAGTATCATTATAAGTGTAGAGGTTCTAAGCTTATTCATCTGAGTTTTGCTGATGATTTCCTTATCTTTGTGGATGGCATGATAGAATCTGTTTAGAATGTGTTATAAGTCCTTCGGGAGTTTGAATGTCGGTATGGTTTAGCGTTAGTTTCCAGAAGACCTCCTTATTTGCTATTGGTTTGTCTGAATAAGAATGTAATCTCATCAGCTTCTCCATGGGTATGCAGAAGGGTCTTCTTACAGTTCATTATCTATGTGTGCCAATATGTACCAAAAAAACTAACAAATGAATGACTGCAAACTTATGATTCAACAAGTGAAGGAAAGACTCACATGTTGGAGCTACAAGTCCCTCTCATTTAAAGGACGTTTGCAGCTTCTGTGCTCAGTAATAGTGGGCATCACTAACTTCGGGTGCTCATCTTTCGTACTTCCTAAAGTCTGCATAACCAAAATCAACTATGTGTGTGGGTAATACTTATGGAATGAACATATTGATACGAAGAAACGTGCAAGGGTTGCTTGAAATGTGGTTACTCTTCCTAATTTGGCAGGTGGCTTAGGTTTAAAGGACTTGATAGTATGGAACAAAGCTTGCATTCTAAAGCCAATATGGTTACAATTCTTCAGAGCGGGTTCGGTATATGTATATTGGTACAAACGCGAGGTACTAAAGGGTAGCCTTAGAAACTTTTGGTCTATCAAGTCTAGCCCTACTTCCCCATGGTTGGCAAACAAACTAATTAAGATGAGAAGTTTGGTTTATAACTGGATTAGTCTTTGAACTGGAAATGGAAAAGCATGCCGGTTTTGGACGATCCATTGGTCTCTGTTTTGTTCTCTTTCTGATTTCTTACTTAAGAGAAGTGGATCATTGTTGGGTATTCGAAATATTGCTACCTTATCTGACCTTTATATTGATGGGAATTGGATGTTACCGCTTGCGAGAACAGAGAACCAAGTTAGGCTCCACAGTCACCTAACTAACCTAGTTATTGTTCAAGAAGATGGTTTCGAGTGGGAAATATAAGGAAAGACTAACCTGAGGTACTGCACGAGACAAGTATACTTACTGTTACGAGATGAGATTAATGATTTCCCCTGCTTTACGGAGGTTTGGGTCAAAGGTGGTATCCCAAAACATTCCTTTTGAATTGGCTTATGTTTTAGAACAGATGTCTTACTCGCGACAGGTTCTTAAGCTGGGATCTCAACACTAACCCCAATTGTCTTATGTTTGATGCTTCTCTTGAATCAAAGGAACACATGTTTTATGACTGCATATTTAGTTGGAATATATGATGTTTGATAGCTAAAAGATGTAAATTTTCTCATATCGATCATGGTATCAAAACTTGTTTCTTTAAAGGCTCCTACAGATAGGACAACAAAGAGGCTGCTTATCTTGTTTTCTTGGTAGTTCTTAATTCACACTGTCTAAACCGAGCGCAATAATCGCTTGCATCGGAACATCTTCAAATCTGTTGAAAATTTAGCTTCTCTGATCGACATGATTGTGAGGAACATAATCACATCTTACAGATCGTCGACCCTTACTGCTTCATCATCCATGCTCCAGCTCTGGATCTCCAATCCCTAACTTTCTTCTCAGTTATTCCGCTTTAACATTCATCCTCTTATGTGCTTTGAATCTACTTCGGGGTTGTGTCAACCGCTGCTACTTAGTTATCTCGGTTCTCCTGGTCGGTCAACGCTCTTTATGGCGATGGATCTCCTTGTATTGTGGTTGTCGATCTCCTCCATCAATATGTAAAAGATTTAACTATCTCTGGTTTTAACTTATTTTTTTTGTTATTGAATTTTAATTGGGCAAATTTTGGGCTAGATCTATTTAAAAGTACTTGTCCCACTAGTTTTGATAAGCTTTGTAATTTTATTTCTCATACATTTTTAATAGAAAACTTTTGTTACAAAAAAAAAAGATAATAAAACCATAAAACTTCTTTTTGGCAAAAAAAGGTATTTGTGAGCTATGGAAAAACATGCATTCGGATTTTTCTCTCTGCAGCAACCCTCGCCGCCTCAGAAGCCGATGTTCTATTTTGATGCATGAGGTGTGTCGTCACCGTCCGGCATCACCGCCGGTGTAATACCCTGTATTTAAAAATGTCAACAAGCAGAAGAAACGTCAATAGGGGCAAAATTGTAATTTTGCCAAACCCAGGGGTAAAATGGTAATTTTTCCAAAATTCGAGACGGAAGCCGGGACGGGCCAAATGTTCTTATTTTAAAACATAACGAACATTTAAAATACCAGAATTGGAAGAAACGGAGCAGAAACGGGATTTTCGACTTATCGGAGTAAAAACCGAGAAAAACCGAGAAAACTTCGGAAATTCATAACCGGATCTAGGAAACTCCAAATGAGGTGATTCAAATTGCTAAATTCATCTAACATCAGGTAGAATAAGTTTATGGAAGTGTTGGGATTTATGAGGATCATTCAGTATTTTCTAAAATAATAATCGAGAAACCGAGCAAACCGAGCAAAGTTGATTAAGGGGATTTAAGAAGGATTAAATGGTTAATTGCTGGATTTGTTGGCATAAACAATCCTCAGAGGACAGTTTTGTAACCCCCAGAGGATCCACCTTTCTTCCTTGCATGCAAATGCATGGAATAGTTCATTAACATGGAAGGAATCATGTTTCACATCAAACATTTTTGTTCTCCAAACCTCTCACTAGTCTCTCTCTTACCACGTACCACGGGCTCTCTCCTCTCTATTTTTGTTCATCAGATTCATCCTTATTCTCTATAAAAACCCAGCAGCCTTAAGGATTCAAAGGAGAACAAACAACATCTTCACGATGTTCTTAAAACCTTCAAGCACAAGGAACATCATAACTTCTTGCTCATAAATTCAAATCATTTTCTGCAAAGCCCAGTAGCTTCCTCTCACTCTCCTCTACAACCGCCAGTAACCCTCCACCGCCTCCGTCACCAGAGCTCGCCGGAATCTGGCCGGAAAGCTTCCGCGGTTAGGGTATCTTGGGCTCTCTCTCTCTCTCTCTCTCTCTCTCTCTCTCTCTCTCTCTCTCTCTCTCTCTCTCTCTCTCTCTCTCTCTCTCTCTCTCTCTTCATAAGATCTGGATGTTTTGAAGCCATTGATGGATAGATCTCTTCTTCCTGATCAGTTTGGTGTGTATTTTGTCACCAGATCCGCAGAAAAAAGCCATCTCCGCCGCGGTCAACCTTCCTCCACCGCCGGTCAACGTCGGAGAAGCCCACCGAAGAAGCTACACCGCCGTCATCTTCAAGCTGGTTCTTCAATGGTTGGTATGGTCTGGTTTGTTTCAAGAATTGGCTTGGTTTTGGCTTGGTTAAGCCTTGGTCAACGGTTAGGTCAATTCGGTCAACGGTTGACCAAAACCGGTTTAGCCTAAACCGGCCGATTGGATATTTGGATCGGCTAACCCGTCGGTTCAGTGGTTTGGTTCAGATTGGGTCAGTGGTCAACGGTCAGTGTTCAACGGTCAACCAGAGGTCAAAGTCAACGCCGGTCAACAGTCGGTCAACGCCATGGTAAACGCCGGTCAACGCGTTGACTCCGGCCGGTTTTGTGTTTGCGGTTTATGCACGGGTGTTCGGGAAGCCTCGGAGTTCTTATTCGGGTGTTCGGGAGGTTCGGGTTTAGTTCGGGGTCTCGGGAAGTCGTATCCACATTCGTGTCGTTCATTCCGACCGAATCACTGTGAGTCGGCTCAAACACCGTAGTTAGCCGAATGTAGAACGAGAAATGGGAAACCGTAGAATTAGGGTTTGTATACCCGGATGTGATTTGATTGTGTTTGAGAACTGAATGGCTGGATTAACAATAAACCGGTTAGGGTTTAAGACGCATGTTAGGATCGTATGAATTAAACGGATAAACATGTTGTGTGCCGCTAGGTTGTTAGAACTGTTGATTGTTGCATGCATATAGTCGTGGCATAATAGGGCCGTATATGCATTTATACGTATGTAAAGAACGGTATCGAATGAACCTAAGTACAGGAATTAAGACGATGTTAAAATATGGAATTAAACCTAACGGACGTATAGCATAAAGAATTATATCGAGTTTTTGTTTAATACGAGTTGCGGAGAAGAAACGAATTAAGTAAAGAAAAGATGAGACGTTGTGGAGTTTAGTAAGCTACTAGCTCTAAACCGACGGATCAGGGATTTAATAAAAGATACTTATAAAGGATTAAGAAAAGGGAAAGTGATGTGATTGGTGTACCGTATACGGGTTAGCAATCCGCTAATTCAAGGTAGCGGACGTTAATGAGATGTGGGCCATCTACGGATTAGCAATCCGCTAATCCAAGGTAGCGGACGTGAATCGGTTAAAAGGTTGTAGAAACCCTAATAGGCATGGTTGTGTGGTGATTGTGTTATTGTGTGGTTGTGTGGTTGTTGTTGTGAGCTTTTGTGCAGGCCTGTTAGATTGTCTTGGTGTTGGGCCGAGAAATCCGTGTGGACACTTAACTTGGTCACGGGACCAGTTAAGTTGTGGTTGCTAACTCAGTACGGTGCTAAGTCAGGGCAGTGGTGTGGGTGTGTGTGTAGACTTGCGGGATATGATGTTTAGATTGTTGTTAGTTATTGATTGAGTATGATTGCTAGAATCCAAGCGAGTCTGCGTGTTCACATTTCTGCACTAGGACTCTAGGGTGCGTTAGATCCCGCAAGTCTAGGTGTTTGGATACGTTCCGGTACTTTTGACCCGATGGGATCCTCGGGTAGTTGCCTAATCGGATCATGGTGATTATGGTTATGGTGTTAACTTACTGAGTGACGCCGGTATGTGTGTGTTCCGGCGATTACGGGGTCGCGTCCTAGGGCCGGACTGCATAGAAACTTGGGTTGTCGGGGGTAACTTGAGTCACCGCGTATCGATGGGTGGAGAATGGTGTCCTAGCCGTTGGACTTCGTGTTTACGTCTAGGAGTCGTGTGTTAGTTACCATGTCGGTAACAGTGGAAACCCGTGGATGTTACCGAGATCGTTGGGGCCCAGTGTTGTGTTGGTGTGGTTGGTATTGCGCGATAGATAGATCGAGTTTCTGATAGCATGTGCCGCAGTGCTCCCGATTTCCTTTAATCGCTTTCTCTTTCTTTTGGCAAGTGCTTGTGTGTTGTGAGTTTGACACGACGTAGTAGTGCGTGATCAGCCGTTGTTGTTTGTTATTTTGGGGTTTTTGGGCGGGAGTTTGTAGTTGATAGATAGTATAGAAATCGTAGTGGGGAACCGACTCGCTGGGTGATCTTAGATCGCTCATTAGACTCTTTTGTGTTTTTCATGTTTGGCAGCGACTGACGCGGGAGGTCCTCGGTGTAGTTTTGGGATTGCTTGTGGCGGGGTTTTGATTCGATGATTTTGGGTTTTCTCTCGGTTCGGCTTTGGTGCCATTTTTGTATCGAGGATTGTGTGTTGTTGTGATTGATGGCAAATTGTTTGCAAGATTATTAAACGTTGTGCTTGACGTTTGATTACTCAGAAATGAATTTGTTTCCTTGATATTGTGTTTAGTCCAAACCGACACAACTCACGGAAATAGTACAAGTTGTGAAGCTTTGCACTACGGAAGTGAGGATTGCGGGGTCAAGGACGGGTGAGTGCGAGCCTTTGTCTCAAACCTATATGTCTTTGGCTTCGTCTTGTGGCGAACCTTTCATGTTTGAATTACTCAGGTTCGATCGGTCATGTTCTTGTTTGATTGTTGGCCGGTCAGCTCGACGGTCAGCGGATAATGGGAAAGGGGCGTTACAGCCGGTGCGTCTCGACGGCTCGCCTCCTCCGCTTTGGTTTGTGATGTCCTTTAGTTTTGATTATTCCGGCAGTCTCTTTGTTCTCTCCCAAGATCTAGTCGGTGGAGGTTTGTGTTTGTTCCGGAGGTCGTGGTCTTCTTTTCTTGTGGCGCGGAGGCTAAAGGTGGTTTGTTTCCCTGGTGGTGGATGAAGTCTGATTGTTATGGATGTGACCACCGCTCTATCCGTTCTCGCTCCCCCCTTGATGTCACTGTGGGACATGGTCGCCGAAGGTTATGGAGGTGTCCGATGAAGGTTTGATGTTCGTGATTATCTCAGGTGTTTACAAGCTGGCATTTCCAATTGGGTTTTGGAGTATAGATTTGACTTTCTAGATTTGGGTTTTTAGTTTGGTTTATTTGCGGATTACTTTGGTTTTGCTTTGGTTTAGGATCAGAATCCATATAATCGATTGTTGTCATTGGGTGCTAGTCTTGAGATGCGACGGCTTTATCTTGGAACTAGGGTTTGCGGTTGTAATTGCTTGATTTAGGTCAAGTTAGGTTCGATTATCTTATATCTCAAGTTTCTTCAAAAAGTGTAATCCTTCCACCATCCTTTAGATTAGTTGAATAAGTAGGTTTCTCTTTAGGTTTGTCAGTCATTTCTTATAAGATTATCCTCTATGGGGATGTGTAGTGTGATCTAGAATCTCTAGGCGAAATTTAGGTGGTTAGGTGGTAGATTCTTGTGTGTGGTTATTGGTTAATTATCGGTGTTCTGCGTTTGCTGCTCAGTTCCGTACTTCCCTCTGTCTCCGAGATTATCTGGAATCTCAGGTTCTTAATTAATCCTATCAGCTTTGCTTCGATTGTATGGTTTGTTTGGACTTGTATTTTTTTGTTTAGACTTTGCTTTCTTATTTTCGTTCTTTGGCTTCCCTCTTTTAGGATTTGGCTTCGGGGACATCTTGTAGTCTTCCGGCTTTGGTTGTCGGAAAAGCTTGTCTTTTGCTGATCTTATAACTTCAAAAATGTTTAATGAAATCCAAAGTTGACAAAAAAAAAAACTATGGAAAAACATGGAGTTAAAAATCGTTTTTACTAGTTTTTTTTTTGTAACAAGGATTTTCCAACGTTTTTACTAGTTGATTAATTAATCTTTATAACAAACAATTATGTTGCAGAAGAAAACAAAGACAATTATCAAAATGCTACGAATCTTTATGCTATAATAGGTTGGTACTTACCGCTAAAGTCTCTATTATTGCTAGTTTCTTGTTCTTTATAATTGCGACCATAACTAAAATTAAGAAGTAAAATTAATAAAAATATTTGTGTGTAGTTGAAACTTCCATTTTTATTTTGTCTCCATTGTACTTGTGGCATATAAGAAAAGACAAATTTAATAATTGCATAGATAAAGATGAATTTAGACAAACAAAAGTTGAATGTGTACTGATCGACCACAACAACATCAACTATTATGAGAAAAGGCATAAAATAACATAAAAAATATACTTCGTCATAAATATAGTATCAAGGGAAATAATTCACATTTTTAACATTATTTTAATTACAAAAACTTTTATAGTATTATATAATTTAAGGTTTATGGTTAATTATTTAGAATTTAGAATTTATTATTTAGAGTTTAGGGTTTAATATTCAGGGTTTAGGGTTTATTATTTAAGATTTAGGGTTTAGTATTTAAAGTTAAAGATTAGGGCTAATTTAGTAACAAACCATGTTTTTGTGCTATTTTTATGATTTTCTTCCTTGTTGCTATATTTGTGATCAGATATGTTTTTTGTGCCATTTTTACGATTTGCCCAACTATTATATGTATCCTGATTAGTCGAGCATATTTTTATCCGGGTCTTATTAGATCTTACATTTTTTTGTCGTCAAATTAGATCTACATATAGGTTATACATAAGTAATAAGTAATAGTCCAGTCTGGTTTTCCCTTTCCTATATAATATATGTTTGCATATTCTATATAGTATGTATTAGGAATTCGATATAACATTTTAGTAATCGGAATTGATAAAACTTGATAAAACCGATATAAATCTAACAAAACTTGAAATTTCATAGGACATGTTGTGTTTCTTATTTTATTTTGAGATAAATTTACATATTTTAGATAAATTTAGATCCAAAAAATACTTGAACTAAATGATACACGAAAAAATTTGGTTCAACATGTATTGCATACTTTGATCCAAACTGTCCTAGATCCGAAAATAACTGATCTGATACCAATTCAAAAATTATTGGATCTTTTATTCTTATACCCTTTTGAATCAAAACATGCTAAAAACCATCCGACCGAGAATGTCCAGAGGATGAGAACTAGTCCAGATGGCTGATCTATCCAAAGTTGATGCATATGATATAAATAAATTACCTACAAATGTTTTCGTTGGTTCCTTCTAAAATGCACCATATTGATATGGGACGTTAGGTTATAATCTCAAGTACTGTTCAATTTAACTTTTAATCAGGGTTTTGAGTGCCAAGAGAGAGAAACTCAAGAGAGAGAAAGCTC
Organism: Orychophragmus violaceus; assembly: GCA_030180135.1. NCBI lineage: Eukaryota > Viridiplantae > Streptophyta > Magnoliopsida > Brassicales > Brassicaceae > Orychophragmus > Orychophragmus violaceus. The sequence continues at coordinate 100,176,979 of CM058230.1, read as the reverse complement.
ACAAGAAAAAAGCAGATCTAGCTTTGGGTCCGGCGAGCTTTAACGAAGCTGGGTTCATGGCGGAGGACCAGAAGATGCCTCGCCTTCACTTAGTCTGACTGCGCGGGTGTGGAGGACCTCCTCGACGGAGCAAGCGGTGGTAGATCTGGGCTCGCTCCTGGACGGATCTCGTAGTAGCCGAGTTTGCGGTTGCTGGAAGATGGCGGCGAATCAAAGAGGGCACAGAGATGGGAAGGGAGGCTCAATTTTGTCAGTCACCGAGTTTGTGGCCATTGAGGACTGCGGCGAAGCAAAAAGGGTGCAGAGGTCGGTGTTGTGGCCCGGATCTATAAACTGTGAGCAGCGGAAGCCATCGAGGAGGATCGGAGGGAGTCGCGGTTTTGTCGGCGAGATTCGCGGTGGTGCTAGGTGAGATCTCCGCGACGGTGGTAAGGTTTCTTGGCGATAAGTGTGGTGGCTTTGTCGCCAAATTTCTTTCGATCCGGTGTCTTGCGGATCGGAGCTAGGTGAGGTTGGAGGTGGACCGGCGGAGATAGACCGAGAGCGTTGGTCGTGCCCGGTGAAGCAGGGCAGTCATGGGATACTGCGCAAGCGGATTCCGTCGGGTAAGGCCGTGGGAGATTCACGGTCGGCTTTCAGAAACGTCGGAAGGCGGCGCGAGGGTTTTGGTCCTCCGGTTTCTCGAACGGCAGCTGGGGTCGGATCTCCATGCTTGTCGAGAAGGAGCTCGGATGGGTGCCGCGATTCCGCCGTTCTTAGATCCGCCGGCGAGGATGGGGCAGTCCGGCGAATGACACCTAGAAGACGACTGCTAAACCTAATCGGGTTCGTGCTGATTTTTTCGGTTCTTTCCGGTCCGATTTTATCTTTCGTTTTTACTTCTTGGTTTGCTCCACCATGTAATTTGTCCGGTTATTTGCGGTTTTCAGACCGGTTTATATATATATATATATATATATATAAAAAAAAATTAACTTTTAATCGCGGGAATGTTAAATAACAAATATTGGGATTAATGTAAGAATCTTTCTTCTATATGGACAAAAAGATGAGCAGAGTGATCAGGTTGACAAGAAAAAAATGAGACGAAAGGGATGTTGATACGACGCTGTGTCGTCTTTCAGACCAAAAAGCTGCGAGTCAGTGACAATCATCTTCTTGGGTATCCAACAAAACATCCTTCTTTTTTTACTTTGTTTTTTTCCCGGGTTTAGCAGTTTTTCACAATTTCCCCCTTTTTCTTTTACAAAATACTATCAACATTTCTATTTTTATACTGTTATCGCAATTATTATGGCAACTTTTTTTTCTTTCAAATATTTGAACTCCAAACCAATTTTGATCACGACAAAACAAAGTTTTGTGATATTTGATTTGATTTATTAAATAAAATACTTTCGGTGATAATTCCACAAAATAAAATAAAATTAATATGTGCTAGATTTGGAATAAAAGCTTTTAATGCTATTTTAAGCTGATTCTAATAAATAAATACTCCCTCCGTTTCACAAAGATGCATGTTTTAGAAAAAAAATTTGTTTCACAAAGATATAATTTTTAGCTTTTCTATGCACACTTTATTAATTAATGATGATATTTTAAAAATTTTAAAAAGATTAATTAAATTTATTAAATTACTATTGGTTTAGAGATATTGGAAACTGTAGAGTAACAAAAATTGATGCATTTATGATTAAGTATTAATTGTTTTCTTAATATATGTGAAAACTCTAAAAATTGTATCTTTGTGAAACGGAGGGAGTAAATAAATCATGTTTGTCAAAGAAAATAAATGGACCACATTTTTAATCTTTCCTAATCAAAATTTCCCAGCCTATAACTGAGGTCCACAGCCACAGGTGACCGTGAGGAAGAGGAAGGAAGATTATTATAGGGATCGGAAATAAAAATAAAAACAAAAACACAAGAAAGTTCACACGTGTGCACACACGACAACCAAAAACACAAGAAAGTTCATACCCACTTGTTTTGGTCTCTGTAGCTGCATATCCACGTGTCTCTCTTTAATTGAAAACTCATCTTCTGTCTCTTTCATTGTATCTCCTTTTTTTTTTTTTTCAGAAACCATCGCTATATCAGATATGTATATGTTCGTAGATTGTAAATACACACACATACCATATAATTTAAGACGCAAATTTTTATTTTCAATTAAACATAGCGTGACAGATGTTAAATATGGAAGAAGAAATTTTTAAAAATTTTAAGATATATGTATTTATGTGTTTAAAATTACAGTTTATTTGACAAAAAAATTAGAATTTATTTAAATGATAAATATTTATTTTTATTGTTAAAGGTATACAAAATAGACATAATATATATTGTGGAGAAGTTTTAACAAAGTAAAAAAACTTAAGACAATTGTAAAAAAATGAACTCATAATAAACCATACATATACACTAAACCGAGATAAGATGGGAGCTTTGGTTCATATTTAGATGTGGTTCAGATAGATGGACATTGGTTCAATAATCTATTTTGTATCAAAAATTTATATGTGTAATTAATCACTATATAAATTTAGCTTGATCAAAAAATAAATAATTCTTTTAGAAAATTATTTTTGGTTAAAAGTAGTAATTGTTTAGAGAATTAGTCTTGGTCATGAAAATAAATTGCCTCTTCAAATTTTGTGATTAGTTCTACATGACCAAAACTTGTTTTGGTTTTTGTAAGAAATATTATAATCTTTCTCATTCTATTATATAAACAAGAACATAACAACAGTCTCTTACATTTCCCACAAATTTTTTCTTTTCATATTCTTTTATATTTCTTTAAGAATACATCACAAAAATAGTTCGTAAGTTTATGGTTTTAGGTAGTGTAAATCATAAGAAGTATGTAATTGTATCATGTGATTCAGAACGCTATGTAACCATCACAATACATTATGTTTTCAGAATCAAGGAAAAAAAAAAATCAAATATAGCTTCTGCAAATCCGTTCTTTTCTAAATTCTTGTATCGGTATCATTTTAATATTATGATAATCGATTATATTTTATTTCAAAATATCCATTTGTCCTAGCGTTCACAAAATCTTAATTTTGAAAATTTACATTTATACTTATTGCACTAACGAAAATTTATTATTTTGTGGAGTATTTTGTCAAAAATACATGAATATGGCTTTATAATCTGTCTTCGATCAATTTTTTATCCTTTTCAAGTTATTATTGTTCTTAAATTTGTTTTTATTCAACAAATGTTCAGAAAATATTTTTCAATTTATTTATTTTTCCAGTTTTGTTTAATTCTGAAAAATTATTTCTAAAGTGCAATACAATTTATTCGAGCTATATAAATTGTTTATATATGCATTTGCACATAATCTGATTTAGATTTTGGAATTTTCAGATTATTTTTTATTTTTGAAATATTCTTTATGCAGTTTAGTTAGTTTAAATTTCATATTTACATTGTTAAATGTGATTATTCGTTGATATACTCTAAAAGAAAAGTATGAAAAACATTTAAATAATTTTCTATTATTTAATCTGATGATTGTAGAGTTTTCATAATTTTCTTAAATTTAAATAAAATAATTATATTCTTATTTTGTGATTTAATTATCTTCAAATTACATAGATTAAATTGTCTCTACAATTCTGAATAAAAAATGTTGATTATCACCAAAAATCTGAGAGATTTTAATTTACTTGCTCTGAAATTTTTGTATTTTTTAACAAAATTTCGACAATAACTAAAATATTTAATGATTTATTTGATTAATTTTTTTTATTGTCTCTACATATAATTAATTGTTAATTTCTGAGTTAATTAATTCCATAAATTTTGACTTCATTATTGAATGCAAATTTATAGTATTGGTTTGCATTTGAACGTCTTATTATTCCTTTTTAGTATATTGGCTCGGATTTACTTATATGAAAATCGACAATATGATTCAAATAAGAATGTTTATATAAACATTTTATCTGATAATGTGTATGGTGAGTGGATTATCCAAATTGGGAATGGTCTTGTATCTATGATATTGTGTGTGTTTTATAGATTGAAATTATGATGTTTATCCGAATGTCCATACACTATTTTATTGGTTACGAGTCTAGTGAGTCGACATACCAAATTCATTTTGGTAGTGGTCTTCCATAGACTAGCCAAGTTCTGATGTTTATCAGATTTTCATATTAGTGCCTAGTGTTATAAGCATAAGACTAATGCTTGACAAAATTGATGGCACTCGATTCATTATGTGGCATGAGAAGATTTTATCTCTATGACCAGCCTGAAACTAGAGAAGTAACAAAAGGAGGATATCATATGGCTTTCTCTTAAGAATAGTAATGTGAGAACTCTAGTTAGTGTTTACTCTTGTGCCTATGAGAATGTTTGTGGAAAAAGTGGATCAAATCCTCTCGAACAAACTGTTGTATAAATCTATTGTGACTTAGATACTTCTAAAGAATTTTGAGTTTCCTTGATAAAAAGTACAAGTCTACACATTCACAATGAAGAAATTTTGGACTTTAAATCCATGATAGAAAAGGTCAAAAAGCAGTGATTGATGATACATGAGATAATGGCTGAAGGGATGTCGGTTTCTTTGATATACCATATTGGTTTTTCTTTTGAGAAATCTCCACTAACTTGAAAAGATTTCAAAAATTATCCATGACATAAGCCAAAAGTTGAGATGCATAAGGACTTGATTATCAAGCAACAAGTTAATTCTACAAAAACGCAAAGTATATGATGTTTATATTTTGAACAATATGCTAAAATGGTTAGGCACAAGCATAAAGAGAAACATGAAATTTATATGCAAGCTTCCACTAGCTTTATAAGCAAAATGTTTAAAAGAAGTTCAATGGAAAATGTCGTAAATATGACATGATGAGTTAAAAAGCTGACACATTATAGCAATACTAATGAATGTCATAGCAAATTGACTATATAGAGACAAATGAAAAATCTCAGACCAATTTGACTTAAACAGACACATGAGTGAGTTTCATAAGTGAATGTGGTTAGGAAATCGAACGCAATAGTGGCATTACGCTGCTACCACCAATGATATATATTACGATAGATATGTATACTTGCTAAAAATGCAAAAGTATGGCTTTGAAAAAGTTTAAAGCATACAAGATGGAAATTAAAAACCAACTTGAAAAACTATGAAATAGTTATACGTGTCAAAGAAGGTGAGTTTGATGAGAATTAAATGTGTTCTTTAGAGAACATGGTATTATTCATCGAAAAACTGCTCCTTATTCACTTGGATCTACTGGAGTTTCACAAAAAAATTTTAACTCTTGATGGGATAAAGAATGCAAAGATGCATCTTTTGATTTATCTCAAAAAATGGGGGTGGGGGAAATTTTGCTTACCGCATAAAGTCAATGGCAAAAAACCATATGAACTTGAGGAAGTGTAAATACATTTGTACAAATACCTCAAAATGGGTGTGTGTGGCCAAAGTAAAAGAGACACCTCTGAAAAAGGTCACAATAAGATAAACAATGATACATTATATTTTCATCAAATATGCATACTAAAGAAATATTTATTGAGTTCTGGTTTACAAATCAGGTATGTCAATAACGATTAAATTTAATAATAAAATCAAGGAATGCATTTTTATTTGAACATTTGTGAAGAATGAAATGCATTTAATTCTGGCATATTAGTAGATGATGCAGAAAAAATTAAATTAACCTTGACGTAGAAAAAGAGCTTGTAAGGAAAAATCTTATGGTGAAGATTTTTGAATGGTATTTTTGAGAAAGAACCGAGAAATTTCGCTAAGGCTATGTTTACACCAAACACACCTTCCATATCATGGAAGGAAGCCATCAATAGTAAACTGACTCTATTTTGAAAATCCATACATGGAAGAAAAGTCGGTTTACAATAAGGGCTTACAGCCTTAAGAGTGTAAATTGGTTTTCAAGACAGAGTTGAAAACTTATGGCTCAATTGATATGTGCAAGTATAGGCTTGTGGTGCAAAGTTTCCAACAAAAAAAAGGTCTGGATTTCTTTGACACTTATTCTTCGGTAACGAGAATAATTTCAATCATAATTCTCATACGTATTGCAGCATTACGAGATCTAGAATTTCCATCAGATTAATGATAAAACAGTCTTTAGAAGAGGAGTTTTATATGAAACAACCCAAAAGATTTGTTGTTTTAAGACAAGAATGCAAAGTCTATGGACTTTTGAAGTTGTTGTGGACTTAAGTAAGCTCCAAAATAATTGCATGAAAATTTTACAATGTCATGATGTCAATTGATTTTAGGATTAATGAATGTGATAATTATATATACATCAAAAGTACTCCTCAAGGGTACATTTTTCTGTTTGTACATTGATGACATGCTCATTGGCAACAACGAATTTGCTAAGTTACAAGTTTGATATGAAGCACATGAGACTAGCGGATGTCATTCTAGGGATTAAGATCACTCAAAATATCGAAGGAATCATCTTGTCTCAAACTCATTATTCTGAAAAGACACTTGAGAGATTTTAATTCTACTCAAGTAAGAATGCAAAAACTCTTGTGGACCCGTCTCACAATTGTAGGTGAAGCGGTGTCACAATTGGAGCATGCTCGTGTAATTGGAAATCTAATGTACTTAAAGAATTTCACTAGACCTGATCTACGACACTCGGTTAATGTATTAGTCGCTACACGAGTAATCCAAGTCATACACACTGGATAGTCATAACTAAAGTATTGAACTACTTATATAATACTAAAAGTTATGGGTTGCACTAACGTAAAAACTAGTAGTTGGGAAGGATACAGTGACGGCAACTGGTTTTCCGACTCCAAAAACTCAAAATCATGAGTGGATACATCATTACATTTGGTGGTGAAGTGTCTTGGAAATCTTCTAAACAAATCTTTTTGGCCAGATTGACCATGGAGTCAGAGTTCAAAGCTTTAGATAAAGGTGCTGAAGAAGCAAAGTGGCTTTAAAATATTTTGGAATATATTCATATGGGAAAAACTAATGCGAGAATTATATGTACACTATGGTAGTCAATCGACTATAGCTCGAGCACTGAGTTTAATGAATAATGGTTAGTCAGATCTTTTCACAAGATGGCAACCAAGGATCCATTTATTAAATATGTTTCATGAGATCATTTTGTAAAATCATCAAGAAGAATGAGTTTAAAGCCTATAACTTAAGAGAATGTTTGATGGTAACCATATCTAAATGACTGGAGATCCCAGGAAATATGTTCAAAAGGGAAACTAAGTTAAACTGAATCTATCAAAGCATTGTGAGACTGCGGTCTCTACTCTGTTCCTAGGATGATAGTACAGTTCTACATGTATGATGTAGAGGATAAATGTGTGCTTTTAATGACTTGAGTTCACAGTTTGAAATATAAGTGGCGTTGGACATGATACTCCTTGAAACAAAGCTAATGGCAAATCACCTTGTGATTGTGAAATGGGTCCATTTCTAGGAGAATGAAATTGAGGTTATATTCTTCAAATTTACTCATGATTAACAAGACACATTCAAGGACAAAATGAACACAATAAAGAACCTAGTTTTGTTAGAGAGTGAAACTGTGTTATAGCTATTGTCTCAGTTTACATAAAAGTCTGGGAGGTTCAAGACATCATGTTCACCCTCTAGTCGAGTAAATCTAATAGCTATTAACAACGAATAGTTCAAGGCTGAAATATGCTACCAACTCATATGCAGTGAATTTTTTCTTTTGTACTCCCAAAAGTCTTTTTCGAGTTTTCATTTGTTTAGATTGTTGGAATTTAATTTTAGGATATGTGTATTCATGTGTTAAAAATTAGAATTTATTTGAATGATAAATGTTTATCCTATGTTTGCTGCTAGAGAGACACAAAATGGGTATAACATATATTGTGGAGAGGTTTTAACAAGGTTAAAGAACTTAGAACAATTGTAAAGAAGAGTGAACCCGCAGTAAAAATTGCACGCGTCCCAAGCACATAAGATAGGCTCGAAATTCAGTCTAGGTTTAGATGTGGTTCGGATAGATTGACATTGGTCCAATAACCTATTTTGTATCAAATTTTTATTTTTGTAATTGATCACTACATAATTTTAAGTTTGGTCAAAAGTAAATAATTCTCTTAGAGAACTATTCTTGGTCAAAAGTAATAATTCCTTAGATAATTAGTCTTGGTCAAGAAAATAAATTGTCTCTTCAATTTTGTGATTAATTTTATGGGTAATTCCATGATTAATACAATATTTATCTCCACTAATGATCAAAAATGGTTTTGATTTTTCTAAGAGATATTATGCTCTTTCTCATATATATATAAAGTTGGTTCTTCTATCTTCTCATGTTGTCACATCATCACCCATATCATTAATTAAATTTTAATTTTTTTTAAAGCCAAACACACACATTTACCAACTTATGGCCAACAATTAGAGAGTAAGTGTAGGATTTAATGTTCCACTCATCACTTAATTTTTTTAACGTAGAAACATATATAACAAATTTCTAATGTAAAATGATAAATTTGATAAGTAAATCTACATATATAAAAATGGTTTTTCTCTCTTCTCATACTGCCACATCATCATCCACATCATTAATTAAATTTTAATTTGTTTTTTAAAGCCAAAACACACATTAACCAACTTATGGCCAACAATTAGAAAATAACTGTAAGATTTAATGTTCCACTCATCACTTTACTTTTTTTAACGTAGTAACATATATAACAAATATCTAACGTAAAATGACATATTTGATAAATAAATTACAAAATTTTATATCAAAACTATTTTAAAAATTACAAAGCTTCATATCTTTCTCAAACGTTTTGATAGCAGTGATAAGGTTCGTGTTAACGCATTCGATGATGACAATAATTAATAATATATATACATATATATATATATATATATACATCATCATCCATATCATTAATTAATTTTTTTTTAAAGCCAAAACACACATTTACCAACTTATGGCCATCAATTAGAGAGTGAGTGTAGGATTTAATGTTCCACTCATCACTTTATTTTTTTTAACGTAGTAACATATATAACAAATGCCTAACGTAAAATGACAAATTTGATAAGTAAATCTATATATATAAAGTTGGGCTTTCTCTCTTCTCATGCTGCCACATCATCACCCACATCATTAATTAAATTTTTTTTAAAGCCAAAACACACATTAACCAACTTATGGCCAACAATTAGAGAGTAAGTGTAGGATTTAATGTTCCACTCATCACTTTATTTTTTTTAACGTAGTAACATATATAACAAATGTAAAATGACAAATTTGATAAGTAAATTACAAAATTTCATATCAAAACTATACTAAAAATTATAAAGCTTCATATTTTCTCAAACTTCTTGATAGCAGTGATAAGGTTCGTGTTAACGCATTCGATGACGACAATAATTAATAAAATAATAGAGTATAAAGAACTGGGATATGAATTATGGATCTTGCTCACTACCAGTATCAACCTATTTTTTTTTAAGGTTAACCGTTTCAAAAAATAAAATTTTGGCTTTTATATATAAGTACCCATAACTAACTTAAGCAAATCAAATTTTACGTATTTTCAGTAACCCAAATCAATAAAGATGGTAGAGAATAAGAAACAAATTAAATTATGAAAAGGAAGAAACAAATAACAAAAACTTTATAAACGCAATATCAAAGAAAAAACAATGAATACCGGAGTTAAAAAAACTAAGAAAATACCAACTAACAACTACATACATAATCTTTTTATTCACATCTAATAGATTATATTAAAATTCAAGGATGAAATACACATAGCCAACAAGAATTAAAATCTTTCTAGAGATAGGACCGAAAAATTCATAAGTAAAACATCAAGCCCCAAAAGAGAGACTAAAACGATAGCTAAAGCCTAAAAACCAACACTAAACTGATAACTACTCAAAGAAGTTATTAACAACAATCTAATTGAAAATTGAGAGTAGTAAGCCACTAGATATTAATAACATTAAGGATTGAAGATCTTAGAGCATCTTAATATACTGCTTCCAATCAATTGAAACCAAAAGACTATGTAACTATCAAAACCTCTCGGAAACCGTTCAGACCCTGAAAAAGTTTCAGAATCTGCTTGCACTGACTATTACTACTCAAAAATCACACCAAACCAAAGCAATACAAGCTTCATAACAGATTCTGCATACAAAATAAGACAAATAAGATCATCTACCAAAACAACAAAACATCATAAACGATAGAGAAAATCAAAACAATACCATCAAGGAGAAGCAGCCACAACTCCAGAACGCACGAGCACCCCACCGATTTTTCAAGGAAGACAAACCGCCTTTGACGCAAGACCCATGACCTGAACACGAAGAAGATCGAAGACAAGAAAAACCGACAAAACGTCATAGAACAAGGACAAATAAAACTTCTTTGATGGAGACCATATATACAAACACCGAGATAATCAGAAAAACCGGATATTCACTGACTGGAAAAAGGTAGAACTGAGAAGCCGAACATGAGAGGCGACCTCCTTCTCCACCGAAACCTAAGATATAACTTCTAACGAGACTAAACACAATCGCCGACACTGAATGACGCACTGACACCAGTGAAAATGGAGAAGAACTCAAACGGCGTGTGTTGATTTCTTGAGAGAAAATAAGGCGAAATCGTCTGGTTAATATTCAAGAGAAAAAGTATTCATGGCATAGACAATCTTATAAAGGAAAAAATGTAAAGAAATAGAAAAACTTTTAAAAAAATAGTTTGAAAGATGAAAAAAGTAAGAACAACACGAGATACAAATCAAATAAACTAAAAAGTGAAAAACGAAACGATAAATGTAATATGCAACATATTACAAAAATTGATTAACATGTCCGCGCGTAGCGCGGATCAAATACTAGTTCTATTATATAAACAAGAACATAACAACAATCTCTTACACTTCCCACACATTTTTTCTCTTCATATTATTTCATATTTCTTGAAAGGATAACACAAAAATGGTTTGTAAGCTTATGGATTTAGGTGGTGTAAATCATAAGAAGAATGCATTTGTATCATGGGATTCAGAACACTATGCAACCGTCACATTACGAGAGTTTTTAGAATTAAGGAAAAAGATCAAATCTTACCTTTGTAAATCCGTTCTTTTCCAAATTCTTGTATCGATATCATTTTAATATTATGATAATAGAGTATATTTTATTTCACAAATGTCAGTTTGCTCTATTGTAGAAGTAGCATTCATACATAAAGTTTTGAGAGAGTACCAATAATAGTCGTTCTGATTTTTGCACAATCATTTCTCTCATGAGCACAACCCTAATTTAAAGATTTGTCTCTTTGCTGCCGTAGTTCTTTTTTTGCGTGGGAGGCACGGATCCGATTTTGCATGGCCGATCTTCATTTCTAACCCTTCTCTAATCATGCTTTCTAATAGTGATCAAGGCTCTTTTTCGGCAGTGTGGCGAGTTATTGTTGTCGATGGTTCTCCGTGTTTCTCCTTCTCGGTCGGTGAGGACGATATTAGGAATGAGGCTTCGGGGCTTCGTATCAGCGGCTCTTCTCCTCGTGGGTGTGATTTTTTATGGTAGATCTGACGGACCTGAAGTCGTGGGTTTGGTGCGGTGGCTCGTGGGTTGGAGGCATCCGGGTAAGCCGGATGTCGCTTCTATGTGGGATAGCTGCTCGGGATGACAGTTCTCTTATGGTTAGATTTTTCTCAGAGGTGATGATGCTGGTTGGCCCCTTTCCCCTTCAATCGTCGCGTTCGTATTCATGAATTAAATGAGGTCTTTTCCTCCTTCGGTGTTTTTCTCTCTTAGTTCCCTCCTTTATTTCTTGTCAGGAGAAGCTGCGGCGGTCATGTGTCTCTGTCTTTGGTGCTAGTCTGGTGGTGTCACCATATCCTACTTTCTCTCTATCGCGGTGGTGGATTTCAGTTGTGTCTGCCTTTATTCGGCAACGGCGACATCCTTTGTTTCTTTATTTGGTGGCAGGCTTGTGCCTCTTGTGGTCGGTGTGGTCGATGATCCTCTCTGGTGGTGGTCTTTGCGCCTTCGGAGGCGGTCGAGCACGAGTTTATGAACGGCTTAGAGTCATGAATTTAGGGGTTTTCTGGTAATTGGGCCTTGTTGGGCTTTGTGAGTTACAACTAATTTGTATTAGAGTTTGGTTTTGAATTTAGACTTCGTCCAAGTCCATTAGGAGATTTTTTTAATAATTGTCCGAAAAACAAAACAAAAAATTAATTTGGTGCAAAAAATTGTTCAAAGAGAGAGAGAGAGAGAGAGAGAGAGAGAGAGAGAGAGAGAGAGAGAGAAAGAGAATAAAAGTTGGATAACTATCTGAATTATCCGATTATCTGTTTGGGTAATTAAGATTTTTTTATAAATAAATTATATAAATATAAATGAGATTGTATAATAAGTAAAATTTTATTTAATGAAATAATGTAATAATTATATTGGTAGATACACAATTTATTATTATTATTATTATTATTATTATTATTATTATTATTATTATTATTTGATTACAATTTTTTAACAAGATTTTTTAAAAAACTAAGTATCCTCAAACACTACCCATAATATTTAGATGTAATAAACGGATAATAATTTAACTATGCGATCTGACCTTTACCTATTACTATCCAGCCGATTTTCTAAAGGTATATTTCAAATAATGACTTTTAATATCTTAAAAACCCTTACTCAATTTTTATCTGCTACTATCCTATTCTTACCCCCAAATGCCCAAACCAAGCACAACACATATCTTTTTAGTTTTTAGCAATAAAAGCAAACTAATAAGTCCAAAATCAACGCGTACCACAAAAGAAAACGTAACTTAGCTATTTAATATACACCGTGCACTATTCTTTCTCTTTTTTTAAACACCGTGCACTATTCTTTTTTTTTCTTAACAACCATGCACTATTCTTTACAATATGCATATGTAATTTGGACATCTTTAAAGCTTTGTCTTTCGTTGATCTGAACGATAGTCTGAACAAATCGACAAGATTCGTATCAAAACTAGACCAAACCACTACAAGAAAATCTGTATTTAGCTACGAATTTTTTCGTGGCTAGAGCCAAAAATCCGTGGCTAGTTTGCCCTTAGCCACGACTAGCCACGAAAATTTTTCGTAGCTTCGAACTCGTTGCTAATGTTTAACCGTGACTAGTCGTGGCTAGTCGTAGCAAGCTTGCCACGGTATAGCCACGAACCTATTCGTGGCTAATAGCCACGAATAGTTACAAACTAGTTTGTGGCTATTTCGCTACGACTATCCACGATATATTCGTGGCTATTTTGCTACGAATTACCACGAATTGTTCGTAACTACATAGCTACGAAAAACCACGAATTATTCGTAGCTATATAGCTACGAATTACCACGAATTGTTCGTAGCTATATAGCTATGAATTACCACGATATATTCGTAGCTAGATAGCCACGAATAACCACGATATATTCGTAGCTTGATAGCCACGAATAACCACGATATATTCGTTGCTATGGAGCTACGACTAACCACGGAATTGTCGTAGCTGAATTGGCACATATCCACGAATTATAAATGCATTTATTCAAAACTTTTTCGAGAATTATAGATTTGATTAATCGAAAATGTTACTGTCATAAAGAAATTGCATTCATATATATACATAACAAAAAAACATCAAATGATGTTTAAGTTTTACAAAGGTTCCAAATACATTAAACATTCTGGTTAATATAGTACATACAGTCTTAAAACAAAATTAAACTTAGTCCTGAGATTAGTCCTGAGGTAGAGGTTGTTCATTGATGATTGACAGAGAATGAGGAGTTGCGTTTGCAAGGTTGATCGGAGAGAAGTTGGGATCGTTTGGCCGCTCATGGGAAGGGTCCGAGTGGTTGCTTGGTGCAGAACCAGCACTCTCACGTGGAGCAGGTCGTCCAATTGGCTGATAAGTCACCGGATCAAATCCCGCCAAGGTTAAGAGAATCCACATCCCTTTGTTTATCCCACCCATATTCTGCTCCACATTGCAGAGCCTTGCATTAGTCTCCACATGCTTGAGAAGCGAAGAAGCCGCAGACTCATTTGGCGAGGCAGTGAGGTACTGGATAGAACCAAGACCATACACTCGCCCTTTGTTGTTCTTTGCAGTCTGCGAGATGAAAACAAAAAAGAGCGGCATTAATGAAACTAAATAACACTAAACAGAGAACTAAACATAAGCAAACATCAACACTTAACCATTTCAAAACAATACAACCATTTCCAAAACAATACAACCATTTCCAAAACAATAACACTTAACCTTATGAAGTCAGATTCTAATAATAGTTAACCATTCCTAAAACAAAACACTACAAGCCTTTCCAACCAATAACAGTTAACCATTCGTAAAACAAAACAATACAAGCATTTCCAAACCAATAACAGTTAACCATTCCAAAAACAAAATTCGAAGCATCAGAAACCAAATATGGATTCTTACCTCGATGTATGCAGCCGTGAGCTCTTGGTTAGAAGGAGTAGGGGGGTCCATCCGAGATAGAAGATTGCTGCGATCTGGACACAGCCAACTCCTCTGCAGCCTTAACAAGAGCCTCTGCTCGCTTGTCTATGATTTCTCCCTTTTTGTTAGAGTGAGTTTTAAGAACCACCGCAGTTGCAGGTGGTTCTTCGCCCATCTCGAGAGCCTACAAAAAAAAGCAATGTGTTAGTAATGATAAATAAAAACAACATATATTTTATAAATAATAAGTGTATTGACATAATTACCATATTATGTGCCACACGAATGTGTGGCACACGTCCAGAAGTATGGCAGTGCTTCCCTAATCCATCTGGATTAGATGAAGAGTTCTCGGAGTTTGTCTTGCTTCTCTTTTGGTGAGGCTCCTCCTCCCAAGTTTCAAGCATGGAGTCCCAATCCGTTTGTCCTATATAGGTCGGTTTCTTGCCAGCGCGCTTCCTCTTGCTCACTAGATCACCAATGGACAGTCTCAGAACCTTCTCCCACCGCAAATACACCAAATTCTCATGTTGTTTTTCCCAGTTGTATTTTTGCTACAAAAAAATGAAAACATGTGCATTAGTTAAATAGTGAAGCAATCTTTAACACAACTCTAATTATATAATGAGAATGATTGGGGGAACATTACCACAAAGGTTGTCCACCATTCATCCTTCTTTTCCTTAGGCACCATTCCATAATTCCACCACGGCCCCCAGAAGTTTGATTGGTATGAGGCAACAATGTCCCTGCGGATGCAGTCATCAATGCCAAACCTGTGTAAAAGAAAACACAAACACCAGCATCAAACCGAAAAGAAAAAAACAAATCAAATCAAACAAATCAGACAACAGACTAAATAAACAGACAAAGACACAAGACTTAGAAGCCATTGTACATCTAATAGCAAACACAGATCATACTTACAGGCTTTATACAATCTGATAAGACCAACTGAATCAAATAACTTGTGAACACAAAGTCAAATTCAACATTTATACATACGAGTGCAACATACAGACACAGACAACTACACACATAACCGCTAAAGTCTGATAAGACCAACTGAATCAACCAACTTCACAAATCAAAGCCAAATTCAACATTTATACAGACGAGTCTATAGAAATAAACAGTCTTTATACAGACAAGTATCAAGAATCACACAGACAACTACACACAAATCAAGCCAATTTCGATATTTATACAGACTGAGTCTATAGCAATTTACAGTCTTTAGGCAGACAAGAATCGAGAAGCATTTTCAGACAGACGAGTCTATAGCAATTCACAATTTACAGTCTTTATACAGACAAGTCAATACAGGCAAGTTATACAGACAAGTCAATTTACAGTCGAGAATCAGACAGACAACTTGACACAAAACAAAGCCAAATTCGTTATTTACAAAGACTGAGTCTATAGCAATTGCAATTTACAGTCATTATACAGACAAGTCAAAGTCAATACAGGCAAGTTATATAGACAAGTCAATTTACAGTCGAGAATCACACAGACAACTTCACACAAATCAAAGCCAAACTCGATAATTATACAGACGAGTCTATAGCAATTTTCAGTCTTTATACAGACAAGTCAATACACGCAAGTTACACAGACAAGTCAATTTACAGTCGAGAATTACACAGACAACTTTTATGCAGGCAAGTTATGCAGTCAACTTTTATACAGGCTTTATACAGGCAAGTTACACAGACAACTTTTATACAGGCTTTATACAGGCAAGTTACACAGACAACTTTTATACATGCTTTATACGGTCTCGGGAAAAAGAAACACTAACCATAAACCACCATTCAGCTTTTGTGGATGGATGAGAGGCATGTGCTGTCTCTCCGGCGCAGCCATCACGGCGGCGAGGCTGGGTAATGGATGACGAGCTTGGGCTGTAGCGGCAGCCCTAAGCGCTCCCGGTGGGATAGTGGTTTGGGCTCGCCTTTGGGATTCGGTCCTCCCCGAAGAAGATTGTGTTGATCGAATCATCTGCATGCAAAAACAAAAGAGTATATTAGCAAAACCGAGAATGGAAAATCCCAAAATCAAAATCCTAAGATGCATGCAATCAAAATGATTTAGAGTACAAATGTTTTTCATCCTTACCATGTCGAGATAGGAGTTGCAAGAGAGAGATCGAGGCGGTGATGAGGATCGAGAGAGATAGAGAGATCGAGACGGTCAACGTAGATCGATTGAGATGCGGTGATGTCCGAGAGAGAAAGAGAGATCGAGACGGAGTTTGGGAGAGAATCGAGAGAGAAAGAGAGAGCAAGCCACCGGAGATCGATCGAGAAAGAGAGATCGAGAGAGCAAGAGTTGGAGAGAGAGAGAGAGAGAGAGGGTTCGATCGAGAGAGAGGCGGTGCAAAAAAGAATTAGGGTTTCCGGAGTAGATTTAGGGTTATATAGGTAGGCCTAATATGGGCCGAAAACCTGAACAAAATATCAATTCTCTGGGCCAAAATTGGCCCGCGAAACCCAAAATAACATAGCCACGACAAGGTCAAGGCCATTCGTGGCTATATTAAATTATTTGACCGCGAAACTATATTTGTTATACCGCCAAATCACAATTAAACCGCGAAATCATTTTTACCAAACCACGAAACTAAATATTTATATAGCCACGAACTGAGTCGTGGCTATCCGTGGGTAATTGAAATTTAGCCACGGATAGCCACGACTCAGTTCGTGGCTATACGAATATTTGAGTTTTGTATGATTTTAACAATTTAGATTTTTTTTTTAAAACTTAATGTGTTATTGTTGATTAAAAAAATTTATGATTCACACAAATTTGAAATAAAAACTTATAAATATTTATGTTTGATTTATAATGTTGATGACAATTTAAAAAAATTTCAAACTCTTGTATAAACAACACACTAAATTTTATTAAGAACATAAAAATACACAAATACAATTAATCGTCCGAACATGAATCCGAATCAGAATATTCACTATATTGATCGTCCGTCTCATTTTCGGAATCATACTCGTCATTGGGATTTGTGGTCGGTGTAGGATCATAATCAAAAGCATCTTGAACCGCATGAGCTTCCACTCGTAGTATAGCAGTATCTTGTATCTCGTGATCAACGTAGTCGTTCTGTACTGCAATTTGGGTCACTTCCTGTGTTTGAGTGTATCCTCTCGGCATTACCCTCGTTGTTGCCCACCATTCCTCTCTGGTTGGCCGTATTCGTGGATAAGGAATATAACAAACTTGATCGCATTGCTCCGGTAATATGAAAGGATCGTACTTCTCGTAATGCAATTGGGGGCAAACGTCGACAATACCTGAAGGATGTTTTCGTATTCCTAGAGTAGTGTTGAACCATTGGCATTTGAAAATCATGAGCTTTAACCCCACAGCACCACTATACTCAATCATGAATATTTCATCAATCAACCCAAAATACTCTAATTCAGTGGTTCCATGAACGGCAACACCATAATTCATAGAATTCCTATTTTGCCCATGGTTCTGAGTTTGGTAATGATATCCTCTCGAGAAATACATGGGCCATGAAGTGATTTTATGCATTGGTCCTTGCACAAATTCTAGAAACCACAACGGAAATTCAAACAATATGCTTGCATCATTAACCTGCACATATTTCAATTTTTGTAAATGACAAAGATTTATACATATATATATAAATATATATATATATATCATGGTTATATTTTTTTATTTAAGTTATAATTCTTACGTATTTTTTGCACCAGGTTGAAAAATTGGCATCTTTAAGTCGCGTTAATGCGTCTGGAGAAATGTCTGGCATATCATTCCTTATCTCTTCTTCATACATCCTGCATATAGATTAGTAAATAGATTATATATATTTAACAAAATGTTTATTTTAAAGTTATAAATTAAAAACAAACCTTTCGTATGGTTCAAACGCCTGACAATTGAGGAGTAAAAAAGTCTGAAGCACTTTATGATCTACATCATCTAGCCATCTTGTTGTTAATCTTCCGCCGATTCGTCCCACTTGTTGAAACATGATAGGAATATCTGGAAAATTGTAAATGAATCGAATTTCATGGACATCTTCTGCGGAATCCTCTGGAGGAGTAATATAATTAGATGCCACATGGGAGATTTCTTCGATGACACACTGAGCTACTATCGATCCTCCAATTCGTGCTTTGTTCTTAACCTTTTTCTTCAAGTGATACATGTATCGTTCAAAAGGATACATCCACCTGTATTGGACCGGACCTCCTAAATCAGCTTCATCTGGAAGATGCACCGGTAAATGTTCCATCACATCGAAGAATGCCGGTGGGAAGATTCTTTCCAAATTGCACAACCTCACAGCAATATTTTCTTTCAAAATTGCAACGTCTTCGGTCCGTAGGACTTTGGTAGATATATCTCGAAAAAAGTGCAATATCTACGTAAAACATCAAGGAATTATATACATGTAAATATATTTCCATATCAAAATATACAAATATTATATCAGCTATTTTACCTGAAATAGCCGTATGAACGGCGGTCGGGAGTAGTTCTGAAAATGCAAATGGGAGTAGTCGTTGCATTATGACATGACAGTCATGACTTTTAGACCTGAAATCTTCCCATTTTCGATGTTAACACAATGTGAAAATTTTGATACATACCCGTCTGGAAATTTGATGTCTTCCTTCAACCATCTAAGGAATTTGCCTTTGCCTTCTTTCGACAATCTAAAGATAGGAATAGGCACGTTTCCATCTGGAGTAACTTCTAAGTCAGGTCTTCTGCATAATGAAGCAAGGTCCAACCTTGATTTTACGTTATCCTTCGTCTTGCCGGGAACATTTAGGATTGTGTTGATGAGATTGTCGAAGAAATTCTTCTCAATGTGCATAAAGTCAAGGTTGTGCCGAAGAAGAAGTTGTTCCCAATACGGTAACTCCCAGAAGATACTTTTCTTCACCCAATTGTGGTGCACACCATACGATTCGATTGTTCGAGATGGGTTGTTATGTCCGTTGCCACCGCAAATCACTGTCTTATGTAGTCCGTTGATGTTGTTCATCCTTTCATGCAAGATTTCTTCCCCGTTAAGCCATGGCGGAGGATCATCACGGACTGCCTTGCCTTTTAGGAAAGCTCTTACATTCCGTCTATAAGGATGCTCATGGGGCAAAAACCTTCTGTGACAATCGAAGCAGCTATGTTTCCTCCCGTTTGGCAACCAAAACGATTTTGTCTCATCCATACAATACGGACACGCCAACCTCCCATGTGTTATCCATCCAGATAGCATACCGTATGCTGGAAAGTCGCTAATTGTCCACATCAAGGCTGCTCGCATGGTGAATGTTTCCTTTCGTGAGACATCGTAAGCCTGCACGCCTTCACTCCAAAGATCTTTTAATTCTTCAATCAGAGGTTGTAGATAGATATCCAAGCTTTTTTTGGGATGCTTTGGACCGGGTACTAATATGGAAAGGAAAAAATATTCCCTTTTCATGCACATCCCGGGGGGTAAATTGTATGGTGTTACTATGACAGGCCAAACAGAATATGATTGTCCGTTCATACCAATTGGATTAAATCCATCAGTTGATAAACCTAGATAGACATTTCGACTCTCAGAAGCAAATGAAGGATATACCTCTTGAAAATGCTTCCATGCCTTTCCATCTGACGGATGATGCATTTCCCCTTCAGGAGACACATGTTCAGCATGCCATCTCATTTGTGAAGCCGTCGTATTTGATTGATACAACCGCTTCAACCGATCTCCTAGTGGAAGATAAAACATCCGTTGTTTTGGTATCTTTTTCCCCGACCGACCCACTATAGGCTCATACCGATCTTTTCCACAAAACCGACAGTGTGACAACTCACTATCTTCTCCTTTCCAAAAAAGCATACAGTTCTCTTCGCATACATCAATCTTGTGACACGGCAACCCAAGAGATTTCGTCAGCTTCTTTGTCTCGTAGTACGACTTAGGCGCAGTATTAGGCGATGGAAGGACATAATTAAATGTTTGTGCGATATCATCCAAGCATTCCTCCGGGATATTTTAATTCGTCTTCCAAGTCATTTGCTTCGACGTCAGATACAATTGCGAAATTCCATCGGCACATCCATCATATAAAGGTTGATTGGCATCTTCTAACGCTTGTTGAACGGGATCATGATACTCCTCGTAGATTGGTTCTTGAAAAGCTTCGCCACCTTCGGGTAACATGTTCAAATGTCCAGGGGGGTCATGGAGCTGATCGATTGGAGTTGCGGTATCAGGATATCCAGTCCACGCTTCTTCCTCTTGCTCCGTGACGGGATGACTTGTTGAAGCTTCACCAGCGTAATAGCAATTTTCTCCGTGTTGCGTCCACACATAAAAATTTTCCATAAATCCTTTCATCATAAGGTGAGTCGTCACGGTATTAACATTGTGGGGCTTTTGATTCTTGCACCTTTTGCACGGACAAAATAATTCTCCAGTCTCAAGATAAGAAGCCTGACTACAAGCAAAAGAAATAAAAGTGTTTAACCCCTCACTAAATTTTGCAGACACACTATTATCAAGACGTTTTCGACGTTTATACATCCACTCCCTCGATTCGAAAAACTCAGACATTTTCTATTATTTCGTTTTTTTTTTTGGAAAAGAGATTTTTTTGTCACAAGGAAATAGATGTATTTAAAATTTTCTTTAATACTTTCAATTCTTTCTCGGTTGAAGTTTTATAAGGTGACTGAGCCACGGATAGCCACAAACAAGTCGTGGCTATGGAGAGAATATATTCTATGACTCATCCACAGTTATTAGCCTTGTGAATGATGGGATAGAAATCGGTTGAGAGTTGAAAACGTTTTTTATTTGCTGGGTAGCCGCGACTAGCCACGAATAGTCATGACATTTTCGTGGCTATATTCGTAACCACGAATCGACACGAACAGATTCGTGGTTATTCGTCGCTAACATGGTAGCCACGTCCTGAGTCGTGGCTAGTCGTGGCTATGAGACAGAATGTGACATAAAGCCTGTCATGACATAAAGCCTGATGTTATCAGACTATTACACCCGTGAGTTCGCGCCATTATCATATCAACTTTGCCACGACTAGCCACGAAAATGGCCGTGGCTATAAGTTTCCACGAAAACTTCGTCGTTATTCGTGGCAAAATGTTTCCACAACCAATCTCGTCGCTATTCGTGGCTAATTTTCTATGAAAAGCTACGAAATCAGTTCATGGTAAAGCAGCCACGGACTCTGTCGTGGTTATTCGTGGCAAAGTGTATCCACGAACTATCTCGTAGCTATTCGTCGCTACGTTTCCACGAATAGCTACGATACACAATTCGTGGCTATATAGCCACGAATATCTACGACTTAGCTACAAAAGTCAGTCGTGGCAGGTTCGTAGCTGTTCGTGGCAGGAATATTCTTAGCCACGAAAAGTTCGTGGCTCGTTCGTGGCTAAACACAGATTTTCTTGTAGTGAACGTCGTCTGAATTTTGAATGGATTAAATCACAGTGAGTGCATGAGAATGACGAGTCGTGCATGCATGGTTGTTATGGGACATGGTTTGCCCCTTGAGTCCACTATTATTAGATATATGTAAATTTATGGTATAGTTTTTAGCTATCCAGTTGCTTTTATTGATTGATATGTTTACCGACTTCTAGCTTATTACATTCCACCTGCAAGGCTGCAAAATGAAGAAGAAAAACAAAAACAAAACTATCATTTTTAGCTATCCAGTTGCTCTTATTGATTGATATGTTTACCAACTTCTTGCTTATTTTCGACATATTTCATTGTTTGGAGTGTTAGTGTGTAATGATTCGCTCCGGAGTATATTCTACAAATCTACGGCTGTGTTTTTTTACTCGTTATAAAATATGTGGCTTAATGTTTTTACTTAGAAATTCAATAATTTTATGAGATTTTTGGATCAGGGTGTTTCAGTTAGCTCACTAAAATTTTGTTGACATAACAGATCACAAATACTAATCGATAAGATTAGCATAGGCGCAGTTTTTCTGTATGTCACACTTAATTAAACATGAATTTGATGACTGAATATATAAATTCTAACAAATAAAACTAACTACGCTTATGTTATTAATTATTTCATTAGTTTGGTATGTTGAGTGGTGTCAATCTAATTATTAGGCTGCAATATCTAATGAACTGTTGTATATTGTGCAAATCATAACGGATTATGTATGGTAATTAAATTTTTAAGTAAGCTTACTAATGTGTCTTATGCTCCCTGTGCAGAGGAGTTTTTCATGGATACCCTAACCCTTTTTCTCTTCGTAATTGTTTTATAATTTAATAAAGTGTAGTTATCAAATCAAGTATGCTTTAATTGTTTTATTGGTGTATCGTATCATAAGGCTATGATTAGGCTATTGTTTTTTTTTGGACGAAGATTAGGCTATTGTTATTGGACAATCGTGGCTATTCATATTTGGAGTCTGAGTCTGACTTATAAGTGGATTAGAATTATTACTTTAATAAGATTCATACTACAAGAATCATTTGTTGAATTTTAACATGCATGGTAGGTTAGTTTTTCGAATATGAGACCATCTCTAATATATTATTTTGTTTTTACTTCAAAATGTAATAACTCTAAAATAGAATAGTATAATTTATTACTCTATTTTATATTCACTACAAGAAATTTTGTGGTTTATTTAGCATAGGCGTAGAAATTTATATTCACTCAGACTCAGACTCTAAATATGAATTAATTGTGGCTTTGGGCTCGTTGCTATTGGACAATCGTAAATAGCCATGAATATTTCGTGGATATTAGTCACGAATAACCACGATTATGTCGTGGATATCTAGCCACGAATTAGCTACAATTATTTTTCGTGACTTGTCTACAGATTTCCACGAACATTTCGTGGCTAATATAGCCACGAATTAGCTACGAAATGTATTTGTAGCTATTTTATACGAATATCCACAAACTTATTTGTGGATATATAGCCACGAATGGTGAGAAATAGTTTTCGAAGCCAATTAGCCACAAACGCTTTGTAGCAATCCGTGGATATGTAAACTCGAATAGCCATAAAAAATTATTTCTATTTCCACGAATAGACGCAATTAACTATTACCTAATTGTTGTGATTAATCAAAACTATATAACCAAAACTATATAAAATTAAACTACATTATACACAAATATATTACATTAATATATTCAAAAGATCCATTAGATACATTACATAAAAAACATCAAATGATGTTTTGAGTTCACAAAAATAAGTTAATATAATACATATCCTAATATAGTAGCTAATTAATTAAATACTTAATTAAAAAATTAGTTCTAAACTTGTTCATTAGTTATGGAGAGGGAATGAGGAGTGGCATTTGCAAGATTGATCGGAGAGAAGTCATTGGGTTCGTTTGGCTGCTGCTGGGAAGACTCTGAATGGAAGCTTGGAGCAGAAGCAGCACTCTCACGTGGAGTATGTCGACCAATGGGCTGAAAAGTCACCGGATCCACTCCAGCAAGGCTCATGAGAATTGACATTCCTTTGTTTATCCCAGAAATATCCAGCTTCATCCCTGAAATGTCTTCCTCCATGTTGCTCATTCTAGCATTGGCTTCCACATGCTTGAGAAGTGAAGCAGCTGCAATTTCGTTTGATGAAGCCTCAAGATATTGGATAGAACTGAGACCATACACACGCCCCTTGCTATTTTTGGTTGTCTGCAACATGAAAAAATAAAGAGCAGTATCAATGAGCATACATATATAACACTTAACATAAGCAATTGACATCAACACTTGACAAATCAGAACACTACTAACTGCCATATCATAACAAAAGCAATGCATAACATTTCAAGGCTTCACAGAATCAATACAGAAAGAGTAAACAATACAGTCAATTTATAATCAAATAATACAAGCATAACCATTTACAAAAAAATAAGACTTAACAATTCCTATTACCGTAATCAGAAGCATTTCCTAAACCACACAAACAGTTACAACTTAACACAAACAGTTGCCTCTATGTATGCAGTTGTGAGCTCTTGGCTAGAGGGAATAAGGGGGGGGGGGGGGTTGGGTTCTATCAGATACAGAAGACTGTTGCGATCTAGAGATAGCACACTCCTCAACAGCCTTCACAAGAGCCTCTGCTTGTTTATCCTTGACATTACAGTTTTTATCTGAGTGAGTTATAAGCACCACCGCAGTTGCAGGTGGTGCCTCTCCCAGCTCAAGTGCCTACAAAATAAAGGAATGTGTTAGTTGGCAGTAAAAAAAAAGACAAACAATATATAAATAAACAGAATACTAGCAAGACTTACCATTTCATGTGCCACACAAATGTGTGGCTTGGCTACTTAAGTATGACACTGCTTCCCTAATCCATCTGGATCAGATGAAGAGTTCTCCGAGTTTGTCTTGCTTCTCTTTTGGTGAGGCTCCTCCTCCCAAGTCTCAAGCATGATGTTCCAATCCGTCAGTCCTATGAAGCTTGGTTTCTTGCCAGAGCGCTTCCTCTTGCTCACGAGATCACTAATAGAAATTATTTGAATCTTCTCCCAACGCTGATACACCAAATTCTTATGATGAGGATCCTAATTGTATTTTTGCTTCAAAAAGAAAACAAGTAAATTAGGCACTAATTAGAGCAAAATTTAACAAATAACTAATTAAATAACAAAAACAAGTCAAAAACCTACCACAAATCTTGTCCACCATTCATCCTTCTTCTCATGTGGCACCTTTCCATAATTCCACCAGAGACCCCAGAAGTTTGACTGGTATGATGCGACAATGTCCTTGCGGATGCAGTCATCAATCTCAAACCTGTGATTGTACCAAATCAAAAACCAAACAATAGCATCAAACCGAAAAGAATAAACAAACAATACTGACAATACTCCACCTAAGTTTAAACAGATAATAGTCAAACCAAGTTCAAACAATCAACAACAGATAATACTCAACCTAAGTCTATATCAACAACAAACATCAATCCATAATACAGACAATATTGATAGTGATACTCAATAAGCATATAAGTTCACAATACATACAACATTCACTATTTTAATAGCAGACAATACTCAACCTATGTTCAAACCAAGAATAAGCAGATACAAGACCAATACACAATACACAATACAAGAATAAGCAGATACAAGACCAATACACAATATACAATACAAGACGAATACACACCAATAAAGAATAAGCAGATACATACCAACATCAATACGGAACAACATCAACGAGAATCAACGTCAATAGAGACCAACCACGATGCAGACCAACATCAACACATACATAACAATAAAGACACTCTCTCAACATCAATACAGACAACACTCTTACAATTTTAATAGCAGACAATACTCAACCTATGTTCAAACCAAGAATAAGCATATACAAGACCAATACACAATACACAATACAAGAATAAGCAGATACAAGACCAACACACAATACACAATACAAGACGAATACACACCAATAAATAATAAGTAGATACAGACCACCATCAATACAGAACAACATCAACGAGAATCAACATCAATAGAGACCAGCCACGATACAGACCAATATCAACACATACAGAAAAATAAAGACACTCTCTCAACATCAATACAGACAACACTCTTACAACATCAACACAGACCACTGTTGAGCCTCTGGGGATGGAGAAGAGGCATGTGTTGTCTCTCCGGCGCAGCCATCACGGCCGCAAGGCTGGGTAAGGGGTGACGTGCAGCCGCGACGGAAGCGGCAAACCCTCATCGCTCCAGGCGGGATAGTGGTTTGTCGCCTTTGGGATGCGGATCTTCCAGATGAAGAAGGGCTTTGTTGAATCATCTGCATGCAACAAGAACGAATGCGAAAATCATCAGATTCGTCTGCATGCAATGAAAAACAAAGACAGTAGAGTGGATAAACGATATACCTTGTTACAATCGATGAGATCGGAGATTAACCTCGGTTATACGGTGAGAGAAGGCTCTGATCGAGACAGAGAGAGATCAATTCGAGGTAGATCCAGACGAGAGAGACAGAAAGATTCGAGAGCTAGATCGATTCGAGTGAAAGATAGCTCGAATCGAGAGAGACAGAACGAGTAGATGAACGGCTGAAAGAGAGACGAATCGAGAGAGATAGAGATTGAGAGGACGAAGAAACAGAGAGAGATCGAAAGGATGAAGAACTCGATAGAGAGATCGAAAGAGATATCGAGAGAGAGGCGGAGAGGAAGAAGAATGATTCTAGGATTTTCGTGACTCTTTTGTGGGTGAAAATACCCGGGCCAAATTTGGGCCAAAATACAGACGCGGGAAATGAATATCTAGGCCGAAATTTGGCCGCGAAAACCCAAAATTACATAGCCACGACCATATCATGGCTATTCATGGCTATCTAAAAATATTAAACCGCGAATTTTAGAATTAACCGTGAAATCAAATTTACCTGAACCGCGAAACCAAATATTCATATAGCCACGAACATGTTCACATCTATTCGTGGCTATATGACACATAGCCACGGATATCCGCGGACAAGTTCGTGGCTATACGAATATAGTATTTTGTATGATTTTTATAAGTTTTGATTTTTTATAAGTTTTGAATTATTCAAAACTTTATTGTTTTAACATGAATCTGATTTTGATAAAAAAGCATAGTTTGATTTTTATAAAAACATAAAATTTATGATTTTAGTTTGATTTTGATAAAAATTTAGTTTTTAAAGTGACCATAAAATTTATGATCTAGTTTTATTTTGATAAACAAATAAAAATTATTATTTATTTTTATTTTGATTAAATCAAAAAAAATTATGATCTTAGTTTGAATTTGAAATTTTTTTGTTTTAATATGACCATAAAAATTTAATATGACAATATACTCAATCATGAATATCTCATCAATCAACACAAAATACTCTGTTTCAGTGGTTCCATGAACGCCAACACCATAATTCATAGTCTTCCTATTTTGTCCATGGTTCTGCGTTTGGTAATGGTATCCCCTCGAGAAATACATGGGTCATGAAGTGATTTTATGCTTTGGCCTTGCACAATTCTAGAAACCACAATGGAAATTCAAACGATTTGCTTGCATCATTAACCTGCACATATTTCAAATTTCGTATATGAGAAAAAAAAATATATATATATATATAAAATATGTGTTTATACTTTATTTTATTTAAATTTTAATATTTACGTTGTTTTTGCACCAAGTTGCAAAATTGGCATTTTTAAGTCGCGTCAATGCGTCTGGAATAATGTTCGGCATATCATTCCTCATCTCTTCCTCATACATCCTGCATATAGATTAGGAAATAGATTATATACATTTAAGCTATTATTTAATTATAAAGTTATAAATAACAAAACAAATCTTTCGTATGGTTCAAACTCCTGACAGTTGAGGAGTAAAAAAGTCTGAAGCACATTATGATCTTCATCTTTTAACCATGTTGTTGTTGATCTTCCGCTGATTCTTCCTACTTGTTGAAACATGATAGGAAAATCAGGATAATTGTAGACGAATCGAATGTCGTGGACATCTTCTGCGGAATCTAAATCTTCTGGAGGAGTAATATAATTAGTTGCCACACGGAAGGTTTCTTCGATGACACATTGAGCTACTATCGATCCTCCAATCTGTGCTTTGTTCTTAACCTTTTTCTTCAAGTGATACATGTATCATTCAAAAGGATACATCCACCTGTATTGGACCGGACCTCCTAAATCAGCTTCATCTGGAAGATGCACCGGTAAATGTTCCATCACATCGAAGAATGCTGGTGGGAAGATTCTTTCCAGATTGCACAACTTCACGACAATATTTTCTTTCAAAATTGCAACATCTTCGGTCCTTAGGAATTTAGTTGATATATCTCGAAAAAGTGTAATATCTACATAAAACATCAAGGAATTAAATACATGAAAATATATTTCAATATCAAATTATTTAAATCTTATACCAATATTTTATCTGAAATAGCCGTATGAACGGCTGTCAAGAGTAGTTCTGAGAATGCAAATGGGAGAAGTCGTTGCATGATGACATGACAGTCATGACTTTTTAAACCTGAAATCTTCTCACTGTCGATGTTAACACAATGTGAAAATTTCGATACATACCCATCTGGAAATTTGATGTCATCCTTCAACCATCTTAGAAATTTGCCTTTGCCTTATTTCGACAATCTAAAGATAGGAATAGGCACTTTTCCATCTTGAGTAACTTCTAATTCAGGTCTTCTAAAGAACGAAGGAAGGTCCAACCTTGATTTTATGCTATCATTTGTCTTGCCATGAACATTTAGGATTATGTTGATGAGATTATCGAAGAAATTCTTCTCAATGTGCATAAAATCAAGGTTGTGCCGAACGAAGGAGTTGTTCCAAATACGGTAACTCCCAGAAGATACTTTTCTTCACCCAAATGTGGTGCACACCATACGATTCGATTGTTCGAGAAGGGTTGTCATGTCCGTTGCCTCCGCAAATCACTTTCTTATGCAGTCCGTTGATGTTGTTTATCCTTTCATGCAAGATTTCTTCTCCGTTTAACCATGGCAGAGGATCATCACGGACTGTCTTGTTTTTTAGGAAAGCTCTGACATTTCGTCTATAAGGATGCTGATGGGGAAAAAACCTTCTGTGACAATCAAACCAGCTATGCTTTCTCCCATTTGGAAACCAAAACGATTTTGTCTCATCCATACAATACGGACATGCCAACCTCCCATGTGTCATCCATCCAGATAGCATACCATATGCTGGAAAGACGCTAATTGTCCACATCAAGGTTGCTCGCATGGTGAATGTTTCCTTCCGTGAAACATCATAATCATGCACGCCTTCACTCCATATATCTTTTAATTCTTCAATCAGTGATTGTAGATAAATATCCAGACTTTTTTGGGATGCTTTGGATCGGGAACTAATATGGATAAAAAAAAATATTCCCTTTTCATGCACATCCCGGGGGGGGGGGGATTATAAGTGTTGGAATCCCTGGGATCCAGGGTCTAGGTGATTGAATCTAAGAACTGACCTCGTGATTACCTGGAGATTGGCAGCGGAAATTGGGTTAGAAAAACGAGATCAAGTGCGCCTCATATGTTGCGCCTCTACCGTAGTCCACACGCACACAAACTGGAATCCGCCGGGTTGCTAGTTCCGGTGATCGGATCTAATGGGATGCTATGAGTTTTTGTCTCTCTGCTTTCTCTCTGAGAAGCGACAACGACGGTTAGGGCTCAGGTCGATCATCTAAGACTTTATATATCGACCTGGGATGACAGAAAACGACCGTCAGATCAAACCCGACTCATTTAAGTCATTAACTCGAAACGTCAGTCTCGAGGCCCAATGTGCATCGATCGACACACTTAATGTATCGATCGACACACCCTTTCGAAAACCTGCGTCGATCGACACACTCATTGCATCGATCGACACATCTCTTCAAAACTCAATTCAATGTGTATCCAATACACATTGATCGGATCATATGCCAATGATCAATCCCATACAAAGTGAATCCAACTTGCTTAGGTGTGTGACCCTGTAGGTTCACACGATACTAGAAATGAGTTACATCTCATTTGTCATAAGCGGCTTCTAGCAAAACATTATGACTACCTAGTATCACATGAATCGTCCGATCTCGACAATACAACTATCTTTAGAGTAAGTACAATGTGATTTCAGGACACAATCCCAAAAATCTCCCACTTGTACTGGAATCATCTATTCCCATAATCCTTTCGTCTCTATATCTCGATATGGCATAAGGCAAGAAACTGTTGTTAAGATTATGTCCTGAAATCATATTGTACTGACTTTGATTGATAGTTGTATTGTCGAGATCGGACAATTCATGTGATACTAGGTAGTCATAATGTTTTGCTATAAGCCGCTTATGACAAATGAGTTGTAACTCATTGCTAGTATTATGTGAACCTACAGGGTCACACACCTAAGTAAGCTGGATACACTTAGTATGGGATTGATCATTGGCATATGGTCTGGTCAATGTGTATTGGATACACATTGAAATCGAGTTTTAAGAGGTGTGTCGATCGACACCATTGGGTGTGTCGATCGACACAAGGCTGGTTACGAAACTGATGTTTCGGTTTGATGACTTAAACGAATTGGATTAATCCTATGATCGGTTTTAGTCATTCCAGGTCTATATAAAGGCTTATATGGACGACCTGGAACCCTAGCCGAGGTTGAGACTTCTTCTTGACAGAAAACGCAGCCACCTCGAGAAACACAGGAATTCCCAGGAGATCCGATTCCCGGCACTAGCATCCCGGCGGATTCCAGCTTGTGTGCGTGTGGACTGCAGTAGAGGCGCAGTATCTGAGGCGCTGGAGATCTTGTTTATCTGACCCAATTCCGCTGTAAAGTTCCAGGTAAACACGAGATCATCGGTAAGGATTCAATTAACTAAACCCTAGATCCTAGGCTTCAGGAACTGGATGGAATTCTGAAACTGTTAGAATTGGCCGATGTTCCTTCAGTGGTATCAGAGCCTTAAGGTTTAATCATTGAATCTGAAGCATGGAATTCGAATAATGATGTATTTGAATAGGTTGATGCTTGTTGATTTTCGTTTTGATAAATATAATCTCGGATTTTGTTTGTATCGAAAACGATAAACCTGTGTTTTCGCACAGTGTCGATCGATACAAGTTTGTGTCGGTCGACACATCGCGAAAACGATTATAAAATTTTAGGGTTTTCGCACAGTGTCGATCGACACAAGTTTGTGTCGGTCGATGCACCGCGAATACGCTTATTAATATTTGGGTATCGATCTTAGAGATCGCACTGTGTCGATCGACACACTGGGTGCATCGATCGACACAGGCTGTGCAAAAGGATAGATCGGTTCAATTGGATTGAACCGGTTATCTCGCATGGTTAAATTTCCTGATGCCCTACTGTGTCGATCGACACAGGTTAAGTGTCGGTCAACACAGACCTTGCGATTGGTTGATCGGTTCAATTGGATTGAACTGGTTATCATGCTTGGTTAAGGTAGATCAGATCGGTTTAAATTGGATGAATTGGTTCAATTGGATTGGACTGGTTATCTCAATTAGCATAAACCGATTTGATTGGATAAGTCGGTTCAATTGGATTGACTGGTTATCGGGTTTTGTTAAGGTTGGATGCGAACCGTAATCGTTTGGTTATTGAACCAAATGATTGAGAATCCGAACCAAATGACCTAACCCACTTTAGTTAGAACAATTAAAACTTAATTAAAATTAAAATTAGAAGTTAAACATGTTCTAAACCTATCGAATACACATTGGATGTGTATTAGATCAAAGCTTAGTTTTCAATGTGGTCAACTGTCAAGACTCATTTCGTTGTTGTGATACTCTTGCCAAGAGCTAGGTGTCCACAATTACATGAGTAAGGCAGGTAGTTGTGTTGATGGTCTTGCAGTGCTTGACATCAACAATTACATGACCCAAGAGATTGATTTACTAACCTTTTAAAGTTCCGTTTCCTCAACTAAATATCAAGTGACCTTGATGTCTTTCCCAATCTTCTCCACTGTCAAGACTCATTTCGTTGTTGGATAGTCGTGGAGTCCTTGGTATCTACAATTACATG
This sequence comes from Orychophragmus violaceus, assembly GCA_030180135.1. Lineage (NCBI taxonomy): Eukaryota > Viridiplantae > Streptophyta > Magnoliopsida > Brassicales > Brassicaceae > Orychophragmus > Orychophragmus violaceus. The sequence continues at coordinate 100,144,784 of CM058230.1, read as the reverse complement.
AGTAAGGCAGGTGATCATTGATAGACTTGCAGTGCGACTGTCAATGATCACAAGACTGAAGAGATTGGTTTACTTGACTGGGCTATCAGAAGTTCTGGGCCCAGAGACATCAGAGTGGATGAGACATGGATTGTCTTATCTGCGACAAAGAGTTATACTGGGTACAATTAGCAACGATTTGCTTACCTAGATAACTGAAATTTGGGTGATGGCGAGTCGTCCACTCAGATTTTTGTGAAGTATGGGTCTTGTATCATTATATTAATAGAGGAAACATAGTTTGAATATAATGCGAGTTTTCTTATTAGATAAGATTTCTCATTTCCTGAACTTCATAACTAAAACTTTTCTTTTCTTAGTTTTCAGCTTATGTCTAAAACTACTTTCTCGTTGCGATCCGTCCTTGAGAAGGACAAGTTAAATGGATCAAATTTCTTGGATTGGTATCGGAATTTGAGAATAGTTCTCAAGCAAGAGAGTAAGGACTATGTCCTTGAGAAAGCTCTCCCCGATAAACTTGGGACCAATGCCTCGCATGCAGTATATGATGCTTGGAATAAGCATTATATTGATGTGGTAGATGTGTGTGGTCTGATGTTGGCTACCATGAACTCGGACTTGAAGAGTCAATACGAGAACGTGGAGTCGCCAATAGAGATGATCACCAGTCTGAAACTGATTTTTCAGGAACATGCACGAGTTGAGAGGTACCAGAAGATTAAGTCTCTCATTGGGTGCAAGCTACCAAAGGATACTCCAGTGAGTCCTCATGTCATTAAAATGATGGGTTACATTGATAACATGGGGAAACTGGATTGTCCAGTTAGCCTAGAGTTGGCTACTGAGATCATTTTGCAGTCACTGCCGTCAAGCTATGATAAGTTTATAAAAGGCTATATCAAGAAAGGCTTGACGAAGACGTTGACTGAGCTGCATGGCATGCTAAAGACAGCAGAGCAAAACATCATAAAGGGTAAAAGATTTGATAAATCTTGTATAGACAAGGGTGGAGGCAAGGCCGTTCAGATTTGGAATCGGGATAAGCCTGTGTCATCCTTTAAGCCCAAGTCAGGCCCATATGATGTTGGTAAATGCTGCTACTGTAAAGAGTTTGGGCATTGGAAGAGAAATTGCATTAAATTTTTGGAAGATTCACAAGAGATGGAGAAGATGTATGGGACTTCTTCTTCAGGTATTGTGTTATTATTTCAAGTTCTACGTGAGTATTGGATACTAGTTGTGGTACTGATATTTTGAAATATGCAGGACCTACGCAACAGTAGAACGTTGGAAAAAGGACAAGTGGAACTGCGCGTCTGGAATGGAGCAATGGTTGATGCATTAGCCGTAGAGATCCTCCACTCGTAGGAGCCTTTCAAGCTTGGTTTTAGAAATTAAGTAATTGCCACCATGTACTTGCTATATGCAAAGATGTCTTTCATTTTCTTGTTAGAATTTGGATGTTTTTCATTTTGATAAAAGACAAGTTTTGTTCTTTAGATCTTAATGAAATATTCTATGGTAGCACCCTGTTTAGAATGGGTTTTATGTCTTAAACCAGCGTGGTTTTGAATATAACATAAATACTAAAGGTTTGAGTCTGATGACTCGAACCAGTTTTTCCTTGGCATAGTCGTTTTGGCCACATAGAAGTGAAGCAAATTCAGAAGTTCCATAGTTATGGGCTTTTGGGCTCATATGAGATATGAATTCTGCTTACTGGGCCAAATGATTAAGGCTTCTTTAGCAGTGCTAAAGAAAAGGGCCAGAGGCTTATTGGGCCTTGCTCATACTGATGTATGTGGCCCGGTGAGCATTAGTGCCAGAGGAAAACTTCAGTACTTCATTACCTTTATTGATGACTTAAGTAAGTATGGCTGTGTTCATTTGATGAGACACGAGTTAGAATCCTTTGAAATGGTCAAAGGAGTTCCAGAATGAAGTATAGAACCGATATGACAGAAGTATTAAAGACCCTCGATTGGATCGCGGAGGAGAATACTTGAGTCAAGAATTGAGTGATCATCTAAGTGAGTGTGAAGTCGTCTCACAGCTCATTTCTCCTGGAAAACCTGAATGGTATTTCCGAGAGAAAGAATCGGACCTTATTGGATTTGCTCCGATTAATGATGAGTCACACGAATCTTCCATTATCTTTTTAGAAATACACTCTAAAATGTCTGTATTTACGCCAAATAGGTTTCTATCAGAATCAGATGAAAGACACCACATTGGATGTGGACTGGGAGTTTTCCAAGTATGTTTTCACTGATTAATTGGGATTGCAAGGTTTATGTAAAGCAGTTAATAACAGACAACCTTGAACCCAAATCTGATAAGTGCTACTTCGCTGGTTGTCCTAGGGGAAACCGAGGCTTATTACTTTTGCAACCAAACCGAGAACAAAGTTTTGTTGTTCGGAACTCTGTTTTTCTAGATAGAAAGTTTATTTCCAAGAAAAACAGTGGGAGTAGAAGTACAGCTCGAAGAAATTCGAGAAACACAGGAGGCTGCTCAACCTGTTGAAGGAGAGCAGCGGTTGGATCTACAAAGTGTTGTAGGACCTACACCTGCAGAGCCTGAATTTTGCAGATCCCAATGGATCCGTTACTAACCCGAGAGTGATTTCTCGTAACCAATTGCTGTGATCTGTTGATCATTGAAAAGTGACGAGCCTGCGAAATTCAAAGGAGCGATGGTGAGCCCCAACTCCGAAAAATTTACTAGGTATGCATGTTAGCTTCACCGATTCATTTCTGGATTGAAGCAAACATCTTGGAGTTGGAATCTACGTTCTGTTAAAACGGTCAAAATTTTTGACTTGATCAGGAACGAACAGGAATTGTGCGTTTGCAAGTATACTAGTGAAAGCGTAGTTGCATTTCTCGTTCTGTATGTAGATGACATACTCATTCTCATAAACGACGTTCCGTCGCTTAAGTCTCATGAGACTTGGGTCGGAAGTCATTTTCATCAAAAGACATGGGAGAAGCCGCGTGAATTCTTGGAATAAGAATCTATTGATATAGATTGGGTAGGCTAATTGGATCGTGTCAAGATCCTTATGTTGATAAGGTAATGGACTGCTCCAATATACATGATTCCAAGAATGGCTTCACACCAAAGGTCTTATGGCAATAACATTAGCAAGATGAAGTGTCTTGGACACTGGCTGAGCTAGTATGTATGAGTGTGATTCCGTATGCTTCTGCAATAGAATCCATCATGAATGCCATATTTTGCGCTCGTCTAGATGTAGCTTACGCATAAAGCATGACGAGAAGATACCAATACATTCCGGTAAAAGTCATTGGACAGTTGTAAGAAATATCCCAAGTGTTTGAGGAACACTAAGGATAGGTTCTTGTTCAACTGAGGAAGTGACGAATCTGTTAAAAGTAGTTAGACGGACAAAGATGACTCCCGGTTCCCACCTGGTTATGTCTCTTTGTCTGTGTAACGGTGCTATCTGTTGAAAGGGCTCCAAGCAGAGGACCGAAGAATAGTGCTTATTAATGTATGGCGGTATGATTGTTGGAATGGTTCCAAGCAAGAACACCGCAGCCTCTCTCACAACCTAAGCACGAGTTTTATACTATTGTTGTAGGTACTAGATATCTGAAGACTTGGTCTTGATTCTAGTGGGAGTTATGTTAGTTATGATGTTCACATAGACATGCTATGGTCATGTTTATGAAAAACTGACATCAAAATTATTTGATTATTGGATAACTAAATAATGGTCCCAAAGTATTTTATGTTCATTTTATAGGTCATCAAGTTGAGGACTTGATCATGAAACCCTATAAATGAAAGATGACATAAAATTATGTTTGTCCCTGGTCGTAGGTTGTTAAACTGGGACACTAACAACCGTTAAGACTAGTATGTGAGGTGACGTATGACTAAGTTTCATGGAGTCATTGATATGAGTATCAACGTCAATCACATAGATATATGTTGGTGAACATATGATCGGACATGACCCGCTAATGAGAACTCTACAGGATAGTTATATCAGTGTCATGAGAGGTTCTCATTACAACTATAGAGTATAGTCCTTAGACCTGAGTTCATCATGCTTTCTAGCATGTGAATTGGTACGCTTTGACCTTGTTAAACGTCGTTCCGTAACTGGCGGCTATAACGACATTGCTTAGGCATATCATGAAGTGTGTGTAGAAACAGGGATGGAACAAAAAGGGATTTGTCCCTCCTATATAACAGGAGAAAAATATCTCAGGGCCCATCGAAGATTTGATACTGAGAAAATGCATGGCCGTGATCAAACGAGGTGATTGTCAGTCGTTTGTTTTTATCAGTATAAATCAGGAGTTTGATGAACATGATGTTGGCTATAATAAGGATGACACAGTTTCTTGCCTTATGCCATATCGAGATATAGCGACGAAGGGATTATGGGAATAGATGATTCCAGTACAAGTGGGAGATTGTTGGGATTATGTCCTGAAATCATATTGTACTGACTTTGATTGATAGTTGTATTGTCGAGATCGGACAATTCATGTGATACTAGGTAGTCATAATGTTTTGCTAGAAGCCGCTTATGACAAATGAGTTGTAACTCATTGCTAGTATTATGTGAACCTACAGGGTCACACACCTAAGCAAGCTGGATACACTTAGTATGGGATTGATCATTGGCATATGGTCTGGTCAATGTGTATTGGATACACATTGAAATCGAGTTTTAAGAGGTGTGTCGATCGACACCATTGGGTGTGTCGATCGACACAAGGCTGGTTACGAAACTGATGTTTCGGTTTGATGACTTAAACGAATTGGATTAATCCAATGATCGGTTTTAGTCATTCCAGGTCTATATAAAGGCTTATATGGACGACATGGAACCCTAGCCGAGGTTGAGACTTCTTCTTGACAGAAAACGCAGCCACCTCGAGAAACACAGGAATTCCCAGGAGATCCGATTTCCGACACTAGCATCCCGGCGGATTCCAGCTTGTGTACGTGTGGACTGCAGTAGAGGCGCAGTATCTGAGGCGCTGGAGATCTTTTTTATCTGACCCAATTCCGCTGCAAAGTTCCAAGTAAACACGAGATCATCGGTAAGGATTCAATTAACTAAACCCTAGATCCTAGGCTTCAGGAACTGGATGGAATTCTGAAACTGTTAGAATTGGCCGATGTTCCTTCAACTGTGTCATCCTTATTATAGCCAATATCATATTCATCGAACTCCTCATCTATACTGATAAAACAAACGACTGACAATCACCTCGTTTGAGCACGGCCATGCATTTTCTCAGTATCAAATCTTCGACGGGCCCTGAGATATTTATCTCCTGTTATATAGGAGGGACAAATCCCTTCTTGTTCCATCCCTGTTTCTACACATACTTCATGATACGCCTAAGCAATGCCTTTATAGCCGCCAATTACGGAACGCCGTTTGACAAGGTCAAAACGCACCAATTCATATGCTAGAAAGCATGATGAACTCAGGTCTAAGGACTATACTCTATAGTCGTAATGAGAACCTCTTATGACACATATATAACTATCCTGTAGAGTTCTCATTAGCGGGTCATGTCCGATCATATGTTCACCAACATATATCCATGTGACTGACGTTGATACTCATATCAATGACTCCATGAAACATAGTCATACGTCACCTCACATACTAGTCTTAACGGTTGTTAGTGTCCCATTTTAACAACCTATGACCAGGGACAAACATAATTTTATGTCATCTTTCATTTATAGGGTTTCATGATCAAGTCCTCAACTTGATGACCTATAAAATGAACATAAAATACTTGGGACCATTATTCAATTATCCAATAATCAAATAATGCTGATGTCAGTTTTTCATAAACATGACCATATCATGTCTATCTGTGTTGGGAATGTCCTGAAATCTACTGTACTATCTCTAGAAAGTATGATAAATGTCGAGATCAGACATAAGTCATAAATACTGGGTGATCATGATGACTTGCTAGAGCCCGCTCTTGATCTATAAGTTTATGACTTATTACCAGTATTGTATGATCCCGAAGGGTCACACACCATAGCTAACGGGAAAGTTAAATGGAATAAATACGGTAAGATGCAGTGGCATTTACTGTATTGGATCAGAGAATTGGGCCAGACAAAATGAAGGTTTTTGCCTGATTTGTGTATTGGGCCCAAATGATTAATGAGCCATTAGTCAAATGACTTGGGCCCATTAATGAGAGAGGAAGAAATCGAAACCCTAAGGATTAGTCCAGTGCTTGCGATTTCTTTTGGTGCAGCCGCGAGTTTTTGTCTCTCTCTCTAACTCTCTCTTTCTGATCTGATCCATCTCTTTGGTCTAGCAGCCATCCCAGCTTGTAAGAGTGTGGATACCAAAGGAGGAGCAGGTTGTTCATCTGTTCTAACTGATCTCATCATTACCATCATTTATCCGCTGCAATCTGAAAGGTAATGATCCAGGTTTGGTTGGTTTTATGATTCGTTTTGAAAGAACCTAGATCTGTTAAGATTATGTGTTAGGTTGTAATTTGGGAATTAAACCTTGAACAAACACCATAATCCTTCAGTGGTATCAGAGCCTAGGTCATTAGGTTGCATGTAATTTGGATCATAATGGCTGTTTAATGATTTAAGAATCAATTAATGTTAAAATTGATTAAAATTATTAAAACCCTAACTAATGGTCTCGTTAATGATCATTAGTGTAGCAGCCGATCGATAGCTTTCGATCGTTAATGATGGCACGTGATCCGTATGGTCTCGGCATGATCTATGAGCCGATTAAAAGCCCTAATCGGTTATGCGTGTGCCGTGAGTGATGCGATGATCGATAATGATAATTGTAATCGATCGGCTCTTGAAGAGATCACGTGATCGGCAAGTGATCATGCCGTGTAATGCTCTAATCGATCGCTTGGTTTCAAGCCGATCGGTTTATTTTACATGGGCCGCGTGATCATGCCGTGATGCGTGTGATGCCTTCGATCGCGATAAAACGCGTGATCGTTGATGGGCAGGCCGTGGTCGATGGCAAGGGACGGATCGGGATGGATCGGCCGGTTGCGATGATCGATCGTTTGCGATCGTGAGCAGCCGCAAGGTCTCGAATGGTTCATGGGCCATCGATTGCGTTAATGGGCCGAGTTGGATCATGGATCCGATCGTTTGGCCCGTTAAATTTTACGTCCCGCGAATAGTCAATCGGTTAAACCGAGCTTCGCGGTTCGTTGCCCAAAAACCACACCGATTAAACCGGTCCATTTAATTGGCGGTTAATCGTGTGTTTAAAGCCTTAAACCGCAAGTTAAATCAAATTGGCTAAAACACTAGGTGTTTCTTCCCGGTTTTGGATTTAACTGAACCGATCCAATTTGATTGGTGGTTCAAGCGGTTAACCCGAATCGCGGTTTGCTAGAAATTATTTAATACATGGTATTATTTAATTTCTGGTTAAACCGGATTGAAATTCAAAAATTGAATTTTAACCTAAACCGAAGGCTGGTCTAAGTTTGATTTGGTTGGACCAAATAATTTAGAGCTGGTCTGGTTTAGTAAATAACCGATGGTTTTGATAGTTAATTTGGTCTTGGACCAGAATTAATAAACCGAATCGGTTATGTCAAATTATTGGGCCAACTGGAATTCTATGGTCTTGGGCCAAGAATTGGGCCTATAATTTGTGACCCAACCCAAAATATTTATAAAATATTAAATTAGAAATTTCTATTTTTAGTATGTTACTAAATTTAGAAAGTTTCTAAAATAAGTAAGTTTCCAAAAATAGTAATCTTCTATTTTTGGAAATAAAACTGAAAATCCTCAAAAACAATATCAAGCTTGGATGTCTTTCCAATCTTGTCAGCTACTTAACGCTTATTCGATTACAGATATGGCTTACAGTGTGAGGTGTCTGTTTTCGCGTAAGTAAAGTAGTATATAGTCACTAATTTCATTGGGAGTCCCAGACTTTAGTGATTATTTGACTGTAAGAGATTGGTTTCCTTGACTGGGCCATCGGGAGTCCCGAGCCTTGAGACATCTGGTGTATTGGGCCTTGGGCCCAATCCACAACCGAGAGTTACATGGATATAACTAGCTGTGTGCATGCTTACCAAGTAAAGCTAATTCCGGGTGACGGCCAGTGGCCCACTTTGGATTTAGCTGAACATGGGTCTCGGAATCATTGCATTCTTATGAGGTTAAACAAAGAAATTTTGAATGCAATGCGAGTTTTCTTATAAGTTGTTAAGATTACTCTTTTATGAACTAAATAACTAAAACTCTATCTATCTCTAAATTTCAGCTATGACGAGCACAAACAATCAAAACACTTTCTCGATCCGGTATGTCCTTGAGATGGACAAACTGAACGGATCAAATTTCTTGACTTGGTCGCGGAACCTGAGGCTAGTTCTCAGGCATGAGAGAAAGGACTATGTCCTTGAGAAAGCTCTCCCCGAGAGGATCGGATCCAAGGCCTGTCATGCAGTACGTAATGCTTGGAATAAGCATTATGATGATGCGGTAGATGTGCGTGGTCTGATATTGGCTACCATGGACTCAGATTTGCGGAAGCAATATGAGAACATGGAGTCGCCAATAGAGATGATCAGCAGCCTGAAATTGAAATTTCAGGAGCAGGTAAGAGTGGAGAGATACCAGTTGGTTAAGTCTCTCACTAGCTGCAAGCTACCAAATGATCATCCAGTAAGTCCTCATGTCAGTAAAATGATGGGTTACATTGATAACCTGAGGAAACTGGATTATCCAGTTAGCCAAGAATTGGCAACTGAGATCATTCTGCAGTCACTGCCGTCAAGCTATGATAAGTTCAGAAGGAAATATATCAAGAAAGGCTTGACGAAGACGCTGACTGAACTGCATGATATGCTCAAAACAGTTGAGCCAAACGTGAAGAGTACCATGTACAATCTCATGAAGGAGAAGGGTAGGTTTACTAAACCTAATGCTGACAAGGGTGAAGACAAAGTTGTCCAGATTTTGAATCATGGCAAGCGTGTGTCTTCTGAGCCCGAGTCAGATACCTCTTACGTTGGTAAGTGCTGCTACTGTAAAGAGACTGGGCATTGGAAGAGAAATTGCATTAAATTCATGGAAGATTATGAGGAGTTGAAGTTGATGTATGAGACTACTTCCTCAGGTATTCATGTTATTACTTCAAGTTATACCTTATAGGTATTGGATACTGGTTGTGGCACTGATATTTGTTAAAATATGCAGAGCCTGAGCAACAGTAGAACGTTGAAGGAAGGGCAAGTGGAACTGCGTGTCTGGAAGGAGCTTGGGATGCTGCCTCAGCCGTAGGGTTTTCACTAATAGATCCCTTTGAGGCTTGGTTTTGTATTAAGTAATTGCTACAATGTACCTGCTTTAAGCAGAGTTGTTTTTCATTTTCTTGTAAGAATTTGAATGTTTTTCATTTTGATAAAGACAAGTTTTGTTCTTTTGATCTTAATGAAATATTAATTGTAGCACCCTATTCAAGGAATGGGTTTTATATTTAAACCAAAGAGTGCCTAAAAGTAACATAAATACCGAATTGGTTTAAATCTGATGAATTAAACCTGTTTTCCTTGGCATAAATGTTTTGGTCAAATAGAGTAAGTCGGATTCAGAAACCCCATAGTTATGGACTTTTGGGCTCATTTGAATGGATATCTTATGAGACTTGAATTCTGTTTACTGGACCAAAAGACGAAGGGCCCATCTTAGCCGAGCTAGAGAAAAGCCCAATGGCTTATTGGACATTGAACATACTCATGTATGTGGTCCGATGAGCAGTAATGCCAGAGAAAATTTCCTGTACTTCATTGTCTCTACTGATTACTTCAGTGAGTATGACTGTGTTCATTTGATGAGACACAAGTCGGAATTCTTTGATATGATCGAAAGAATTTGAGAATGAGGTATAGAATCTGAGTGACAGAAGTATTAAGACTCTGGATTAGATCACGAGTGAGAATACTTAAGTCATTGATGGTGTGATCATCTGAATGAGTGTGAAGTCGCTTCACAGCTCATTTCTCCTGAAAACCTGGAGGTGTTTCTGTGAGAAAGAATCAGATCTTATTAGAAATGATTAAATATGAGTCACACGAATCTTCCATGATATTCTTTAAAAATAACGCTCTAGAAACATCTAAGTTTACGCTGAAACAGTTCTACCAATATCAGTTAAAAGACACCACGTAAAAGTGGATTGGAATCGATCCGAATTCGTCTTTACTGAGTATTTGTAGTTGTGCTATTTCGCTGGTTGTCCTAGGGAAACCAAGGCTTGTTACTTTTACGTCCATTCTGTTTTCTAAGAAGGGAAGTTACTTTCCAAGAAGAACAGTGGGAGTGAAAGTGTAACTCGAAGAAATTCGAGAAATACAGGAGGTTGCTCAACCTGTTGAGCAGCGGATGGATTTACAGATTTCTGTAGAATCCACACCTGTAGAGCCTGAAGTTCGCAGATATGAATGAATCAGTCACTAATCCGAGAGTGATTTCTCGTCATTAGTTGAACCTGATGATCATTGAAAGTTCACATGATCTGATGATCATTGAAAGTGACGAACCTGCGAAATTCACAGAAGCGAAAGTAAGCCTGGACTCCGAAAAATTACACTATGTGTAAGTTAGCTTCATTGATCCATTCATGGATGGAAGCAAACATATCGGAGTTGGAATCTTCGTTCTGCTAAAGTAGTCAAAGTTTTGACTTGAACAGGAACGAAGTGGAACTGTGCGTTTACTAATAGATAAGTGGGAGCGATGTTGCATTTCTCATAGTGTATGTCGATGACATACTGATTCTCGGAAATAGCGTCCCAATGCTGCAGTCGGTAAAGGCTGGCTTGGGAGTTGGTTTTATGATTGACATGGGTAAAGCCACGTATGTTCTTGGATTTTGGATCTAAAGATAGAGATCCAAAAGAGATGGTAGGACAAAGTCAGGATTCTTAAATTGACAAAGTCCTACACGTAATCAGCAATCCAAGAAGGGTTTTATGCCAATGTCACATGGCAAAACGTTAAGCAAGAAGCAGTGTCCTACGATATCTGCTGAGCTTGAATGCATGGATGAGATTCCATATGCGTCGGCAATTGGATCTATCATGTATGCCATGACACGTACTTGTTTTGATGTTGCTTTAATGTTAAGCAAGACAAGTAAAGACCAGTCAAATCCAGCAAAGAATCACTGGATTGCCGTAAAGAATATCCTAAAGTATTTGAGGAATACTAAGGATAAGTTCCTGGTTTACGGAGAAAGTGAGGTGCTACAAGTCAATAGAGTCTGAAAGGCAAGTTTCCAGTAGACAAAGATAATTCCCGGTCACAGTCCGGCTATATCTTGTGTCTATCTGGCGGTGCAAGGCACTGTAGCTGACTCCATGACTTAAGCTGAACATTTCGCAGCTTGAGAAGCGGCGAAAGAGGTTGTTTGGAAAGAAGAGTTCATCACTGAACTTGATGTGATTCCCAGCGTAGATGAGACTAGCTGCACATCAGAGGTCCAAACACCTTGAGGATAGGTATAACCTATTCCGTGAGATAAATGACAGAGGTGTTAAGTAGATAAGCAAGTTTCATCGAATGAGAATGTTGCTAATCTATTAACAAAGCCACTCCTTAGGCCTAAGCACGAGTCGCGTACTGTAGCTGTAGGATGAATGAAATTAAGATGTAGTCTTAATTTCAGTGGGAGTTTGTAAAGGGCTTTTCTAGTTGTTTTGAAAGGTTCATGTAAACATAATATTTTATGTTTATGAAATCTATGATTTCTGGATTATTTTAACTGTGATATAAATAATCGTTCCAAAATGATTCATGTCATTATATATGGGCCATCGAAGTACATGAGTAGACTTGATCCTGAAACCCCATATTTAACGAAATGACATAAATCATAGTGTCCATAGTCGAAGGTTGTTGAAATTGGAACACCAACAACCTGTTGAGACTAGATTGTGTTGAGACTTATGACCAAGTTTCGAGGGGTCATAGATGCGCGGCATCAAAGTCGACACATAGGTATATGTAGGGGAGCATATGACCGGACATGGCCCGCTGATGAGAACTCTACAAGATATTAATATCTGTGTCATAAGAGGTTCTCATATACGACTATAGAGTATAGTCCTTAGACCTGAGTTCGCATGTATGTGGCTGCACATGGAGTAATAAGCTTTGATCATTGTCTAACGCTGTTTCGTAACTGGGAGCTATACGTACCTTGGTTGGGTGTATTATGAATTGTGTAGTTCATGGTGATGGAACAAGATGGGATTTGTCCCTGCCGTTTAACGGAGGTAATATCTCTAGGCCAATCGGAGACTTGATAGCTGGTAAGAGAATGGCCATTCCCAAACGGACTTGCCCAAGTCGTTTGCATTGTCAGTATCAAATCTGGTCCGATGAACATGGTCTGGCTATATAAGGATGACACGCATCTTGCCTTATGCCAGATCGAGATATTGAGACAAAAGGACTAGGGAATGTAGGATTCCAGTACAAGTGGGAGATTGTTGGGAATGTCCTGAAATCTACTGTACTATCTCTAGAAAGTATGATAAATGTCGAGATCAGACATAAGTCATAAATACTGGGTGATCATGATGACTTGCTAGAGCCCGCTCTTGATCTATAAGTTTAGGACTTATTACCAGTATTGTATGATCCCGAAGGGTCACACACCATAGCTAACGGGAAAGTTAAATGGAATAAATACGGTAAGATGCAGTGGCATTTACTGTATTGGATCAGAGAATTGGGCCAGACAAAATGCAGGTTTTTGCCTGATTTGTGTATTGGGCTCAAATGATTAATGAGCCATTAGTCAAATGACTTGGACCCATTAATGAGAGAGGAAGAAATCGAAACCCTAAGGATTAGTCCAGTGCTTGCGATTTCTTTTGGTGCAGCCGCGAGTTTTTGTCTCTCTCTCTAACTCTCTCTTTCTGATATGATCCATCTCTTTGGTCTAGCAGCCATCCCAGCTTGTAAGAGTGTGGATACCAAAGGAGGAGCAGGTTGTTCATCTGTTCTAACTGATCTCATCATTACCATCAATTATCCGCTGCAATCTGAAAGGTAATGATCCAGGTTTGGTTGGTTTTATGATTCGTTTTGCAAGAACCTAGATCTGTTAAGATTATGTGTTAGGTTGTAATTTGGGAATTAAACCTTGAACAAACACCATAATCCTTCAATCTGAACGTCATAACTAACATAACTCCCACTAGAATCAAGACCACGTCTTCAGATATCTAGTACCTACAGCAACAGTACGAAACTCATGCTTAGGTTGTGAGAGATGTTGCGGTATTTTTGCTTGGAACCATTCCAACAAACCACACCGCTATTCTTTAATAAGCACTATTCTACGGTCCACTGCTTGGAGACCTTTCCAACAGATAGTGTCATTACACAGGCAAAGAGATATAACCAGGTGGGAACCGGGAATCATCTTTGTCCGTCTAACTACTCATAATAGATTCGTCATTTTTCTCAGTTGAATAAGAAATATCCTTAGTGTTTCTCAAACACTTGAGGATATTCCTTACAACTGTCCAGTGACTTTTACCGGAATAAATTGGTATCTTCTCGTCATGCTTTGTGCGTCAGCTACATCATACGAGTGCAAAATATGGCATTCATGATGGATTCTATTGCATAAGCAAAAGGAATCACACTCATAGATACTAGCTCAGCCAGTGTCCAAGACACTTCATCTTGCTAAGATCGATACTAGCTCAGCCAGTGTCAGAGACACTCCATCTTGCTAAGATTATTGCCATAAAACCTTTGGTGTGACGCCATTCTTGGAATTAAGCACATTTGAACTGTCCAATACCTTATCACCATAAGGATTCTGACACGATCTAATTATCCTTTCCAATCCATTTCAATGGATCCTTATTCCAAGAACTTTCGCGGCTTCTCCCATGTCCATCGTTAAATTTGACTTCCGACCCAAATCTTGACAAGACTTTAGCGTCGGGCGTCGTTTATGAGATTAAGTATGTTATAAACATACAGTGCGAGAATTGCAACTACGCTCCCATTAGTTTACTTGTAAACGCACGGTTTCTATACGTTCCTGATCAAGTCAAAACCTTTGACCATTTTAACAGAACATAGATTCCAACTCCAAGGTGTTTGCTTCAATCCAGAAATGGATCGGTGAAGCTAACATACATTCCTAGTTAATTTTCGGAATTGGGGCTCACCTTCGCTTCTTTGAATTTCGCAGGCTCGTCACTTTTCAATGATCAACAGATCACATCAATCGGTCATGAGGAATCACCCTCGGTTTAGTGACAGATCCATTAGGATCAGCGAACTTCAGGCTCCACAGGTGTAGATCCTACAGTACTCTGTAGATCCAACCGCTGCTCTCCCTCAACAGGTTAAACAGCCTCCTGTGTTTCTCGAATTTCTTCGAGCTGTACTTTTACTCCCACTGTTCTTCTTGAAAAAACAGAGTTCCGAACAACAAGGCTTTGTTATCGGATTGGTTGCAAAAGTACCAAGCCTCGGTTTCCCTAGGACAACCGGCGAAGCAGCCCTTATCAGATTTGGGTTCAAGTTTTTTTGTTGACAACTGCCTTACACAAACCTTGCAATCCCAATTAATCAGAAAAACATACTTGGAAATCACCCAGTCCACATACAATGTGGTGTCTTTCAACTGATTCTGATAGAAAACTATTTGGCGTAAACATTTTCATTTTAGAGCATATTTTAAAAGGGTAATGGAAGATTCCTGTGACTCATCATTAATCGGAGCATATCTAATAAGGTCCGATTCGTTCTCTCAGAAACACCATTTAGGTTTTCCCGGAGAAAAGAGCTGTGATATGACTTCACACTCACTTAGATGATCACCCAATTCTTGACTCAAGTATTTTCCTCCGCGATCCAATCGAGGATCTCAATACTTCTGTCAAATCGGTTATATACTTCATTTTGGAACTCCTCAAAGGATTCCTACTTGTGTCTCATCAAAAGAACACAGCCATACTTATTGATGCCATCAATAAGGTAATGAAGTACTAAAGATTTCCTTTGGCATTGATGCTCATCGGGCCACATATATCAGTACGTGTAAGGCCCAATAAGCCTCGGGCCCTTTTCTTTAGCTCTGCTAAAGAAGCCTTAGTCATTTGGCCCAGCAGGCAGAATTCATATCTCAAATGATTTATAATCAAATGAGCCTAAATCCCATAACAATGGAACTTCTGAATCCGCTTCACTCTATGTGGTCAAAACGACTATGCTAAGGAAAAATCGAGTTCAAGTCATCAGACTTAAACCGTTTGGTATTTATGTTATATATACAAGCGTACATTGGTTTAAGATATAAAACCCATTATCAAAAGGGGTGCTACCATATAATATTTCATTAAGATCAAAAGAGCAAAACTTGTCTTTTATCAAAATGAAAAACATCCAAATTCTTACAAGAAAATGAAAGACATCTCTGCTTATAGCAGGTACATAGTAGCAATTACTTAATTCTAAAACCAAGCTTGAAAAGCTCCTACAAGTGGAGAATTTTTACGGCTAAGGCAGCAACCATTGCTCCATTCCAGACTCGCAGTTCCACTTGTCTTTTCTTCAACGTTCTACTGTTGCTTAGGCCCTGCATATTTCAAAAATATCAGTACCACAACTAGTATCCAATACCTACGTAGAACTTGAAGTGATAACACAATACCTGAAGAAGAAGTTCCGTACATCTCCTTCATCTCTTGTGAATCTTCCAAGAATTTAATGCAATTTCTCTTCCAATGCCCAAACTCATCACAGTAGAAGCACTTTCTAACACCATATGGGCCGGACTTGGGCTTATATGATGACACAGGCTTATCCTGATTCCAAATCTGGACGGCCCTGCCTCTACCCTTGTCAACACAAGATTTCTCAAATCTTTTACCCTTTTTGATGTCTTGCTCTGTTGTGTTGAGCATGCCTTGCAGCTCAGTCAACGTCTTCGTCAAGTCATTCTTGATATAGCTTTTGACAAACTTATCATAACTAGACGGCAGTGACTGCAGAATGATGTCAATAGCCAACTCTAAGCTGACAGGACAATCCAGTTTCCTCAGGTTATCAATGTAACCCATCATTTTAATGACATGAGGACTCACTGGAGCATCCTCTGGTAGCTTGCACCCAGTGAGAGACTTCACCATCTGGAATCTCTCAACTCGTGCCATATCCTGAAACTTCAGTTTCAGGCTGGTGATCATCTCTATTGGCGACTCCATGTTCTCGTATTGACTCTTTAAGTCTGATTCTATGGTAGCCAACATCAGACCACACACATCTACCACATCAATATAATGCTTATTCCAAGCATCATACACTGCATGCGAGGCATTGGTCCCAAGCCTTTCGGGAGAGCTTTCTCAAGGACATAGTCCTTACTCTCTTGCTTGAGAATAAATCTCAAATTACGATACCAATCCAGGAAATTTGATCCATTTAACTTGTCCTTCTCAAGGACGGATCGCAACGAGAAAGTAGTTTTAGACATAGGCTGAAATTTTAATAAAAGAAAATTTTAGTTATGAAGCTCAGGAAATGAGAAATCTTATCTAATAAGAAAACTCGCAATATATTCAAACAATGTTTCCTCTATGAATATAATGATCCAAGACCCATACATCACTAAAATCTGAGTGGACGACTCGTCATCACCCAGAGTTTAGTCATCTAGGTAAGCAAATTATTGCTAATTGTACCCAGTACAACTCTTGGTCGCAGATAAGACAATCCATGTCTTATCTACTCTGATGTCTCTGGGCCCAGAACTTCTGATAGCCCAGTCAAGTAAACCAATCTCTTCAGTCTTGTGATCATTGACAGTCGCACTGCAAGTCTATCAATGATCACCTGCCTTACTCATGTAATTGTGGATACCAAGGACTCCAAGACTATCCAACAACGAAACGAGTCTTGACAGTAGACAAGATTTGGGAAAGACATCAAGGTCACTTGATATTTAGTTGAGGAAATGGAATTTTAAAAGATTAGTAATTCAATCTCTCAGGTCATGTAATTGTTGATGTCAAGCACTGCAAGACCATCAATACTATTACCTGCCTTACTCATGTAATTGTGGATACCAAGGACTCCAAGACTATCCAACAACGAAATGAGTCTTGACAGTTGACCATATTGAAAACCAAGCTTTGATCTAACACACATCCAATGTATATTAGATAGGTTTAGAACATATTTACTTCTAAATTTTAATTAAGTTTTAAATGTTCTAATTTAAGTGGATTAGGTCATTTGGTTCGGTTTTTCAATCATCTGGTTCAAAACCAAACGATTACGGTTCGCATCGACTGACACACTTGGTCGACACTTGATATGCAACCTTAACAAACCCTATTATCGGTCAATCCAATTGAACCGGTAATTGACCAAATGAACCGGTTTTAGACCAATTGAGATAACTAATTCAATCCAATTGAATCAATTCATCCAATTTAAACCGATCTGATCTACTTTTAACCAAGCATGATAACCAGTTCAATCCAATTGAACCGATTAACAACCCGCAAGGCCTGTGTCGACCGACACTAAACCTATGTCGATCGATACAGTAGGGTATTAGGGAATTTTTAATCGAATTAAACCGACATAACCATGCGAGATAATCGGTTCAATCCAATTCAACCGATCTATCCTTTCGCACAGCATGTGTCGATCGATGCACCCAGTGTGTCGATCGATGCAGTGCGATCTCTAAATCGAAACCCAAATTTTCAATAGGTGAATTCGCGGTGCATCGACCGACACACCCAGTGCATCGATCGATGCTGTGCGAAAACCCTAAAATAATTTTTGCCGTTTTCGCGGTGTGTCGACCGACACAAACTTGTGTCGATCGACACAGTGCGAAAACACAGTTCTTCATTTTCGATATTAACAAATCCGAGATTCTTTACCAAAACGAAAACTAATTAACATCAATTCAATCAAATACTACATTAATCGAATTCCATGCTACAGATTCAATGGATTAAACCCTATGGCTCTGATACCAATGTTGGAATCCCTGGGATCCAGGGTCTAGGTGATTGAATCTAAGAACTGACCTCGTGATTACCTCGAGATTGGCAGCGGAAATTGGGTTAGAAAAACGAGATCAAGAGCGCCTCATATGCTGCGCCTCTACCGTAGTCCACACGCACACAAATTGGAATCCACCGGGTTGCTAGTTCCAGTGATCGGATCTCCTGGGATGCTATGAGTTTTTGTCTCTCTGCTTTCTCTCTGAGAAGCGACAACGACGGCTAGGGCTCAGGTCGATCATCTAAGACTTTATATATCGACCTGGGATGACAGAAAACGACCGTCGGATCAAACCCGACTCATTTAAGTCATTAACTCGAAACGTCAGTCTCGAGGCCCAATGTGCATCGATCGACACACTCATTGCATCGATCGACACATCTCTTCAAAACTCAATTCAATGTGTATCCAATACACATTGATCGGATCATATGCCAATGATCAATCCCATACAAAGTGAATCCAGCTTGCTTAGGTGTGTGACCTTGTAGGTTCACACGATACTAGAAATGAGTTACATCTCATTTGTCATAAGCGGCTTCTAGCAAAACATTATGACTACCTAGTATCACATGAATCGTCCGATCTCGACAATACAACTATCTTTAGAGTAAGTACAATGTGATTTCAGGACACAATCCCAACAATAAGGTGTTACTATGATGGGCCAAATAGAATATGACTGCCCGTTCATACCAATTGGATTAAATCCATCAGTTGATAAACCTAGATAGACATTTCGACTCTCAGAAGCAAATGAAGGATATACCTCTTGAAAATGCTTCCATGCCCTTCCATCTGACGGATGATGCATTTCTCCTTCGGGAGACACATGTTCCACATGCCATCTCATTTGTGAAGTTGTCGTCTTTGATTGATACAACCGCTTCAACCGATCTCCAAGTGGTAGATAAAACTTCCTTTGCTTTGGTATCTTTTTCCCCGACCGACCCACAGTAGGCTCGTACCGATCTTTTCCACAAAACCGACAATGTGACAACTCACGATCTTCTCCTTTCCAAAATAGCATACAATTCTCTTCGCATACATCAATCTTGTGATACGGCAACCCAAGAGACTTCGTCAGCTTCTTTGTCTCGTAGTACGACTTTGGAGCAGTATTAGGCGATGGGAGGACATAATTAAATGTTTGCATGATATCATCCAAGCATTCCTCTGAGATATTGTAATTCGTCTTCCAAGTCATTTCCTTCGACGTCATGTACAATTGGGAAATTCCATCGGCACATCCATCGTATAAAGGTTGGTTAGCAGCTTCTAACGCCCGTTGAACGGGATCCTGGTATTCCTCGTAGATTAGTTCTTGGAAAGCTTCGGCACCTTCGAGTAACATGTTCAAATGTCCAGTGGGATCATGGATTTCATCGATTGGAGCTTCGGTATTAGGAAAACCACTTACACTTCTTGCTCCGTGACATGATGATTTGTTGAAGCTTCATCACTGTAATAACAATTTTCTCCGTGTTGCGTCCAGACGTAATAATTTTCCATAAATCCTTTCATCATAAGGTGAGTCGTCATGGTACTAACATAGCGGGTCTTTTGATTCTTGCACCTTTTGCACGGGCAAAATAAATTTCCACTCTCAAGATAAGAAGCATGAATACAAGCAAAAGAAATAAAAGTGTTTAACCCCTCACTAAATTTTGCAGACACACTATTATCAGAACGTTTTCGATGTTTATACATCCACTCTCTCGATTCAAAAAACTCGGACATTTTGTATTATTTCGTGTTTTTTTAAGACTTTAGTTATTTGTTTTTCCTTTGATACTTTCATCACTCTCATCTGTAAGTTATTTATATGTAGATTCAGGTAGAGGGAATATATTTTCTGCCACACAAACAGTAACACCGCATAATATTGATTAAATAGAAACCGGTGGGGAAGTGAAAACATGTGTGTTTTAACCCCATAGCCACGAATATCCACGAACTGGTTTGTGGCTATGCTAACATAATGTGACATAAAGCCAGCCTAGACATAAAGTGTGATTGATGTGATACCCGTGACTATTACACCCGTGTATTTGCGAATTGATTATATCTATTTAGCCACAAAAAAAATCGTGGCTATATATTTCTACGACAAGTTCATCGCTAATCGTGGCTAAGTTATTTCCACAAACTTTTTCGTCGCTATTCGTGGATATGTTTCTACGAATAGCTACAAAATTTTGTGGTTATATATCCACGAATTATTTAGTGGCTATTCGTGGATATAGTTTGCCACGAAATGGTTCGAAGAAATTCATGGTTATATTTCCTTAAATAGCCACGATTGTTTTGGTGGAAAATTAGCCACGAATAATTATGTGGCTATTCGTGGCTGATTTTAGCCACGACTGACTTTGTAGTTATTCGTGGCTAATTTTCCAAGAATTGCTACAAAACACTATTTGTGGCTATATAGCCACGAATATCTACGAATTAGTCACGAATCATGTTTTTTTTTTGCATTCTTGGCTGGTTCGTAGCGATTCGTGGCTGGGAAAATCAGAGCCACGAACTGGTCGTGGCTGATATGTGGCTAAATACAGTTTTTCTTGTAGTGATTCCAAAATATAATATTTTAAATATTTTTCTAATTTTTATTAATATTTTAGTTATAAATTTACTTCGAAATAATTTTATTTATTTTATTTTTTACAAAACGTCAATAAACGTAAAATTATTTAAAGTAAATATTTTATTAAGTAAAAAATTACATTCCATCAAAAAGTTTTAAAAAAATATTTAAAGTATTATAAGTGATCTTTCTTCCTTAACTTCGTTTAAAATATTTTAATAAAATCTGGAAAAGATTTATCGGATTATCAATTAATGTTGGTTATCTTTAATTTGGTATTTATTATATATTTTGAATTTATTTTACCATTTAATATTTAACAGTGTTCAAAATTTAATATATTTTTATTGATAATGTTTTAGTATTAAAATTATTTTTTAACTATTTAAATACTAATTATTGTTATGTTGACAAAAAACAAATTTATAAAAAGAAAAAGAAAAACTATTTTAAAATAGAGAGAAAATTGAGTTTACTTTAAACATAGAATAATCTCACATATTGGGTTTGATTAGTAAAGAGAGAGAGTGGGAGAGTGAGGGAAAATAATAATGAAAGAGAAAGAAAAAGTGAACGGGAGAGAGAAGGATTTTATTCCTTTTGAATTTTGCCGAGGGAGATTTTTATTGTATATGATAGTTTTTAGTGGGATATAGAAGAATTATTTTTTCATTCCTTTTTATTGTGATTGGTGAAAAAAAAGTAATTGAGAAAAATATTTTTTTTATCTTTTTTTCTTCCCTATAAAACATACAACCAATCACAGGGTGATTTACACCATGTATATACTTTTTTTTTTTTGCATTTTAATATCTTTAGAAAAGTTATTGCAGTTTTGTATTTTTTTGTTAGAAAATAGGGTATGAAAAGACCATACTGCCCTGCTTTACACTAACTACAAAATGATAACTAGATTTACATGTGTTAAAAAAATTGTAACTAGCTTCTTCTCTCTCTCACTCACGTTCGGGGTTTGGTGTTTAAGCTTCAAGTGAAGATCTAGCTAATTTTCGAGAGGCTATTTCTAGCCAAGAGAAAGAGCAATGACTGGAAGTTGCAACAAAGGAAATCGAGAGTCTCGACAAGAATCAGACATGAGATCTTGTTCCTTTACCAAAAGGAAAGAAGGCGGTTGGATGCAATTGGGTTTTCAAGATGAAACCAGAGATCTCTGATAAAGAAGTGTTAAGGTTCAAGGCAAGGTTAGTGGCAAAAGGGTACTCACAGAAGAAAGGGGTGGATTATGACGATCTTTTCACCTGTGGCTAGACATACTTCCATACGGATTGAAGCAAGCTCCAAGACAATGGTAAAAATGTTTTGACTCTTATATGCTGGAAATTGGCTACCAAAGATGTGAGTATGATTGCTGCCTTTGAAGGAACTTGGAGCCAATTCTAACAGATTCAGAATTCTCGCGAGTTCCCGATAGCCTAGGATCTAGGATCTAGTTAATTGAATCAAGGATCTGATCTCTGTTTACCTGGAGATTTGGCAGCGGAAGATTGATCAGGTAGCACGAGATCTATTGCGCCTCAGATGATGCGCCTCTATCGTAGTCCACACGCACACAAGCTAGAATCCGCCGGGTTGCTAGTACCGGGACTCGGATCTCCCTGGGAACTGAGTTTCTCTGAGGTTTCTGTGTTTTCTCACTGAGAAAACACTCTGGGCGGCGCAGGAAAAACAACCTTAGGTCGAGATATAAAACGTGTTTATATACTGACCTCGAGGTGAACCGAAACATCAGTTTCGGTTTCGCCATTGTGTCGACCGACACACTTATTGGTGTCGATCGACACACGACCTGTATCGACCGACGCACCCAATGGTGTCGATCGATACACCCCTTTGAAACTTATATTCGATCTGTATCCAATACATATCGATCAGACCATATGCCAATGATCAATTCCCATGCAGAGTATATCCAACTTGCTTAGGTGTGTGACCCTGTAGGTTCACACGATACTAGAAACGAGTTACAACTCATTTGTCATAATTGGTTTCTAGCAAAACATTATGATTACCCGGTATCACATGAATTGTCCGATCTCGACAATACAACTATCTCTAGAGTTCGTACAATGTGATTTCAGGACATAATCCCAACAATCTCCCACTTGTACTGGAATCACCTATTCCTATAATCCCTTCGTCTCTATATCTCGATTTGGCATAAGGCAAGAGACTGTGTCATCCTTATTATAGCCAACATCATGTTCATCGAATTCCTGGTCTATACTGATAAAACAAACGACTGACAATCACCTCGTTTGAGCACGGCCATGCATTTTCTCAGTATCAAATCTTCGATGGGCCCTGAGATATTTATCTCCCGTTGTTACAGGAGGGACAAATCCCATCTTGTTCCATCCCTGTTTCTACACATACTTCATGATACGCACAAGCAATGCCGTTATAGCCGCCAGTTACGGAACGACGTTTGACAAGTGATAGGCTCAGAGTTTTAACCCTATTCTAACTGCAAGTGCACAGTGATGTAATTGTAGTACTTAGGGTATCGAATCCACAGGGACTCCGGTCAACGATAGATAAGAACAGAAAAGATTAAACTAGGAGAAAGCAAAGGTGATTAAACTAAAAGCAGAGCAGAAAAGTAAATCAGTAGCAGGCGAGTTTGTGAGCAAGGAAGCGAAGCGTTAAGTCTAGGGAGTTCTCAGGAAATCAGGAACACAAGCAATCAATCAGTCGAAATCCAATCAGAAACTGTTCTAGAACTCAAACACAGATATAGAATTAACCAAATTCCTTTGCGAGAATTCTCTAAGTCTAAGTGCAGCAAACCAAACTTTCGTTTGCGAGAACTAACAGATTAAACCAGCTTTAATTCCAAGTTTGATATGTTCACAATCTAATTAAACCAAACTTTCGTTTGCGAGAAGTTAAATTGCTTATCTAGGTTCTTTCTAGCTAAATTAACCAACTTCCGCTGCATTAATCAGCCTAACATCATAATCTAAGTGGCCAGTTCAGATTAAGCATTAAGAACAACCTAAACAAAGAACTAGCAGATATGAATCCCTACTGATTAATTAAACTATAACTCCATGAAATCCCTAATGAGAATCCCTAAACTTAACAGGTAATCTACTCAGACATAATCATCGAAACAGAAAACATCTTGAATAGAAAACCAAATATCATAAAACAAAGTAAAGATCTGGGGTTCAAAATCCTCTCTCTTTCGAGAGCCGGATCAGCCCCTAACTCTCTCTGAAATAAAATAAGACTTAATGAAAGCGTAGCCTAAACAATGGCTTAAAAACCCTTATATAATAGCTAAAACACGTTTTGGGCTTCTGTGTAAATATATGGGCTTTTCTGCAAAATCAGCATTCTTCATTAAATCGGCGAGTCTGGCCCATTCGCATATGCAACGATCGATGCAGGTGTGCAACGATCGACGCAGTCTTCAAAACTGGACAGTGAACTCTGTCTCTCGGACCAAATCTCCAAAATACACCAAACAGCTCCAAAATCTCCACTTCTGCTCCAAATGTGTCTAGACCTGAAAACATACTAAAAAGAACACAAAAGACACTAAAAACACATCTATATCATGGCATAAAATGGGTAAAACCCATGATATATCAACTCCCCCACACTTAGCTCTTGCTTGTCCTCAAGCAAGTAAAGAACCAAAGTACACGAGAAGAAGTTTGAAAACACAGAAATTCATTTCGTCCTAGGAACTTAGTAAGCCACTGAAAACTTCCCTACAGAACTCAAGACCACAATATACTTCCCCCACACTTAGCAACTGTCCCAAGTAAACTCCACAATCACATTCAAGCATTCAAATTCACCCTACTGACTTCTGCAAGTATTTAAGTGCGGTCTCACCTAAGGGGTATCGATCAAAGGGAACATGGATTCTAACCTTATCAGCTCTAGACCACCATACTATCTTTCTCTAGTCCCTTTCTTCTCTTTCCCTTCTTTAACAACTGATTTTTCCCAACTGTGTATCATTTTATTTTTTTTTATCAGTGTTCTTCCCGTTATGGGGTGTACTTTGGACACATTCCATGGATCACATGAGAGAAAATAGTGTTTGCTACCCTTCCCATGACCACTTCGGAGTTACTAACTCATCCTCAGTTTATTATTATTATTTTTTTTTTACTTTATAGAAGGGGAGAAGGGAACTAAATAGGACAGGTTTACAGGCTGTGTCAGAACTAACAAGGGAATCCGACACAAAGTATACCAAGCCCTTAGGTGAGAAATCTAAGTCAGTATTAAGGTGAAGTTAGTAAAAGGATCCTCTGATACCTGAAGTGATGTGGGTGTTCCCAGTAGGTTGATCTGTGTCTGAGTTTTCTAACAGTCATAGAGGCTCTGCAAGTCTGTCCAATGGTCACTTAGTTCCTGTTCAAGCGAAAATTTTCCTCGAAAAATCATAGTTTCATACAAATTTTGACTCAATAAAACAATGTTTTTGAAAAACTAAGAAAACAAAAGCGTGCGTCAGTAGCTTCCTCCCCCACACTTAAACGACACTGTCCCCAGTGTAATCAAAGCATGAGCTCGGTGAAAGAATAATCAAATTGAAGAACAAACCGAAAAGTTGCAGAATACTTACCTGTCGTCGCCCTGCGTCGATCGATGCCCAAGGGTGTCGATCGATGCAAGGCGATTATCGCTCGCGGTTATGTAGATAACCGATGTCTGAACCGCAATCAATTCGTTAAACCGTAAATCGCGACTGCATCGACCGATGCACAATGTGTGTCGATCGATGCAATGCGATTATTCCTGTTTCCCTCAGCTCTGAACACACTTAAACAGAAAAATTAAAAATACCAAATCAAAACGAATGGAAACAAAAACAAAAACGAACCTAACAGTGGGTTGCCTCCCACTCAGCGCTTGTTTTTAGTCATTAGCTTGACTATTGGAAAGAGATTGGATTCATGGTGGTTTCAACAGAGACTTTGAGTGTCTCTGTGAATATCTCTTCATCCAAGGAGGTGTATAGGCATTATGATCATGAGGCTTTCCAAGGAAAGAGAAATCAGAATCAGGGCGGGAGCGAAGCTTGGGCGGTCAACTGCGTTTTCCTGCATTCAAAGCAATGCGGTCAGGAGATTTAAGCTTAGGTGATTTATACTTTACCTTTGGTGCAGGTCTGATATCTGGAGCTTTCTGCTTATGAGCAGTTGCAGGCTCTGAAGATGTTAGAGCAGGTTCAAGAGGAACCGCCATCTTCTTCTTTCCACTATCAGATACTGTAGTTCCACCAATATGAACTTCTTCTTCCAGATCACCTTCAGTGGAGATCATCTTCTTTGCATGAACTCACGAAGCTTCAACTGGTGGTATTTCATTCACCTTCTTATCCATCACTTTCATGCAGTTAGCCACTTCTAGCTCTTGTCCGGAAGGTTTAGGAACCTTAGGATATGGCACCGGGGGCTTGTAAGCTCGTTCTGGTACTGTTGCAGGTTTCTGGACATGTGTGCGTTATGTGTCGATCGTTGCATAATGTGTGTCGATCGATGCAAGGCGATTCTGTTTCTCGAAAGAACTCGAAATTGCCGTCAGAATGGCGTGTCGATCGTCACTAAGGGGGTGTCGATCGATGCATGTATCAGGCAGACAATATTCATCTAGAAAATCCGAGATTATGCTCTCTTCTTCACCTAGCAACTCAATCTCATCCCTTAAGGTCACAGCTTTGATGGATCTACACTGTTCAGCTTTCCTAGCTTCATTACGCCTTTCTATTGCTCCAGCTGTTTGTTGAACTTGGACATCTAGCTTCTTCAAATGTGTGCTCAAGTATTCAAACTTCCCATTCAGATTTCCATGTATAGCTTCCAGCTTCCTGTCGAAGTTTGCAGCAATCTTAGCCTGATCCTCTAGAAACTGCTCCATCATGGATTCTATCTTGCTCTCATAAGCTCTGTTTCCTTGAAACCCAGGACCATTTATGTAGTTCCTCTCCTCTTCATATCTTTCCAGTAACTGCTCCATCATACTTATCAGCTTACCATATTGTTTATTTTGAGGAGGAACATGCTGATATGATGGAGGTTCATAATCTCTGGTGAATGAATAGGAACCATAGCCTCCGCAGAACGATTTATTCTGCTGATTTTCCAACATCTGTTCCATCATTCCCATTATTCTTTCGCACTGTGCCGATCGATGCAGAGTAGCGTCGATCGATGCAAGCTCGAGAATGCAACGATCGACACACAGGACAGTGTCGATCGATGCAAAGCGATTACAGGCGTACCTGAAACGCAAGAACAGAAAAAGAAAAAAAAATTAGTAGCAAAAATTAAAAACGAAAATCCTAGTCTAAACCCTAAGTTCAAATCTATCGAGGATTCAAAAGAGTCCCCGGCAACGGCGCCAAAAACTTGATAGGCTCAGAGTTTTAACCCTATTCTAACTGCAAGTGCACAGTGATGTAATTGTAGTACTTAGGGTATCGAATCCACAGGGACTCCGGTCAACGATAGATAAGAACAGAAAAGATTAAACTAGGAGAAAGCAAAGGTGATTAAACTAAAAGCAGAGCAGAAAAGTAAATCAGTAGCAGGCGAGTTTGTGAGCAAGGAAGCGAAGCGTTAAGTCTAGGGAGTTCTCAGGAAATCAGGAACACAAGCAATCAATCAGTCGAAATCCAATCAGAAACTGTTCTAGAACTCAAACACAGATATAGAATTAACCAAATTCCTTTGCGAGAATTCTCTAAGTCTAAGTGCAGCAAACCAAACTTTCGTTTGCGAGAACTAACAGATTAAACCAGCTTTAATTCCAAGTTTGATATGTTCACAATCTAATTAAACCAAACTTTCGTTTGCGAGAAGTTAAATTGCTTATCTAGGTTCTTTCTAGCTAAATTAACCAACTTCCGCTGCATTAATCAGCCTAACATCATAATCTAAGTGGCCAGTTCAGATTAAGCATTAAGAACAACCTAAACAAAGAACTAGCAGATATGAATCCCTACTGATTAATTAAACTATAACTCCATGAAATCCCTAATGAGAATCCCTAAACTTAACAGGTAATCTACTCAGACATAATCATCGAAACAGAAAACATCTTGAATAGAAAACCAAATATCATAAAACAAAGTAAAGATCTGGGGTTCAAAATCCTCTCTCTTTCGAGAGCCGGATCAGCCCCTAACTCTCTCTGAAATAAAATAAGACTTAATGAAAGCGTAGCCTAAACAATGGCTTAAAAACCCTTATATAATAGCTAAAACACGTTTTGGGCTTCTGTGTAAATATCTGGGCTTTTCTGCAAAATCAGCATTCTTCATTAAATCGGCGAGTCTGGCCCATTCGCATATGCAACGATCGATGCAGGTGTGCAACGATCGACGCAGTCTTCAAAACTGGACAGTGAACTCTGTCTCTCGGACCAAATCTCCAAAATACACCAAACAGCTCCAAAATCTCCACTTCTGCTCCAAATGTGTCTAGACCTGAAAACATACTAAAAAGAACACAAAAGACACTAAAAACACATCTATATCATGGCATAAAATGGGTAAAAACCATGATATATCAACAAGGTCAACACGCACCAATTCATATGCTAGAAAGCATGATGAACTCAGGTCTAAGGACTATACTCTATAGTCGTAATGAGAACCTCCCATGACACTGATTAATTCATATCTTGTGGAGTTCTCATTAGTGGGTCATGTCCGATCATATGTTCACCAACATATATCTATGTGACTGACTGTGATAATCATATCATTGACTTCATGAAACTTAGTCCAACAGTCACCTCACATACTAGTCTCGCGCGGTTATTGGTGCCCCACTTCAATAACCTCGACTAGGGACAATCATAATTTATGTCATCTTTTACTTATAGGGTTTCATGATCAAGTCCTCAACTTGATGACCTATACGATGATCATAAAATACTTTGGGACTATTATTTAATTATCCAATAATCAAATAATACTGATGTCAGTTTTAACTTACATAAACACTACCAAGGCACGTCTATGTGGAGTTTACAACATAACTAAAATAACTCCCACTAGAATCAATATCATCTCTTTAGATATCTTATACCTACAGCAACAGAATAAATCTGGTGCTTAGGTTGTGGGAGATATTGCGGTGTTCTTGTTTGGAACAATTCCAACAAACCACATCGCCATTCAGATAACAACGTTATTCTACGGTCCGCTGCTTGGAGCCTTTCCAATAGCTAGCACCGCTATACAGACAAAGAGACATAACCAGGTGGGAACCGGGAGTCGTCTTTGTCTGTCTAACTACTTTCAACTGGTTTGTCACTTTATCAGTTCACCACGAACCTATCCTTAGTGTTTCCCAAACACTTGGGGTATTTCTGGTAACTATTTAGTGACTGTTACCGGAGTACATTTGTATTTTCTCGTCATGCTTTATGCATAAGCTGCACCTAGACGAGCGCAAAATATGGCATTCATGATGGATTCTGTTGCATCAGCATAAGCAATCACCTTCATTAATACTAGTTCAGACAGTGTTCAAAACACTTCATCTTGCTAATATTGTTACTAGCTCAGCCAGTGTCCAAGACACTTCATCTTGCTTAGATTATTGCCATAAGACCTTTGGTATGAAGCCATTCTTGGAATCAAGCACATCAGAACTGTCAAGTACCTTATCAACATAAGGATTTTGACACGATCCAATTAGCTTACTCAATCTATATCAATAGATTCTTATTCCAAGAATTCACTCGGCTACTCCCATGTCTTTTGTTTAAATTTGACTTTCGACCCAAATCTTAACAAGACTTTAGCGTCGGAACGTCGTTCATGAGATTCAAGTATGTTATCTACATACTGTGTGAGAATTGCCATTACGCTCCCACTAGTCTTCTTGTAAACGCATGGTTTCTTTTCTTTCTGATCAAGTCAAAACCTTTGACCAATTTATCAGAATGTTGATTCCAACTCCAAGATGTTTGCTTCAATCCAGAAATGGATCGGTGAAGCTAACATGCATACCCAGCCAATTTTCGGAGTTGGGGCTCACCATCGCTTCTTTGAATTTCGCATGTTCGTCACTTTTCAATGATCAACAGATCACGACAATTGGTTACGAGAAATCACTCTCGAGTTAGTGACGGATCCTTTTGGATCTGCGAATTTCAGGCTCCACAGGTGTAGATCCTACAGCACTTTGTAGATCTCAGCGCAGCTCTCCCTCAACAGGTTGAGTAGCCTCCTGTGTTTATCGAATTTCTTCGATGTGTACTTTTACTCCCACTGTTCCTTTTGAAAGTATGATCTTTCTTAAAAGACACAGTTCTGGGCAATAAAAGTACTAAGCCTTGGTTTCCTTAGGACAACCAGCGATGTGGAACCCATCATATGTGGGTTCAAGTTTGTCTGTTGACTACTGTCTTACACAAACCTTGCAATCCCAATTAATCAGAAAAACATATTTGGAATTCACCCAGTCCACATCCAATGTGGTGTTTTTCACTGATTCTGATAGAAACCTTTTAGCGTAAACATAGACATTTCAGAACGTATTCTTAAATGGTTATGGAAGATTCCTGTGACTCATCATTGATCAGATCATATCTAATAAGATCTGATTCATTCCTTTAGATGATCACCCAATTCTTGACTCTAGTATTTTTCCTCCGCGATTCAATCAAGGATTTCAATACTTCTGTCAAATTGGTTCTACACTTCATCTTTGAACTCCCTCAAGGGATTCCAGTTCGTGTCTCATCAAATGAACACAACCATACTTATTGATGCCATCAATAAGGTAATGAAGTATAGAATATTTCCTTTGGCAATAATGCTTGTTGGGCCGCATACATCAGTATGTGTAAGGCCCAATAAGCCTCTGGCCCCATTTCCTTTTAGCTATGTTAAATGGACCTTAGTCATTTGGTCACGTGAATAGAATTCATATCTCAAATGATTAACAATCGAATGAGTCCAAAACTATGGAACCTTTGAATTCGCTTCACTCTATGTGGTTAAACGACTATGCCAAAGAAAAGTCGAGTTCAAGTCATCAGACTTAAACCGTTTGGTATTTATGTTATATTCTAACTCTTGTTGGTTTGAGATATAAAACCCATTCCAAACGGGGTGCTACCATTAAATATTTCATTAAGATCAAAAGGACAAAACTTGTCTTTTATCAAAATGAAAAACATCCAAATTCTCAAAAGAAAATGAAAGACATTTTGCATATAGCAAGTACATGGTGGCAATTACTTAATTTCAAAAACCAAGTAGGAAAGGCTCCTACAAGTGGAGAATCTCTACGGCTCATGCAGCAACCATTGCTTCAACCAGACACGCAGTTCCACTTGTCCTTTCTTCAACGTTCTACTGTCGCTTAGGTCCTGCATATTTCAAAAATATCAGTACCGCAACAAGTATCCAATACTTATGTAGAACTTGAATTAATAACACAATACCTGAAGAAGAAGTACCATACATCTTCTCCATCTCTTGTGAATCTTCCAAGAATTTAATGCAATCTCTCTTCCAATGCCCCGACTCGTTGCAGTAGAAGCACTTACTAAAACCAAATGGACTTGACTTGGGCTTATAAGATGACACAGGCTTGTCCTGATTCCAAATCTGGACGGCCTTGCCTTCACCCTTGTCAATACAAGATTTCTCAAATCTTTTACCCTTTATGATGTTTTGCTCTGCTGTCTTGAGCATGCCATGCAGCTCAGTCAACGTCTTCATCAAGCCTTTCTTGATATAGTGACTGCAGAATGATGTCAGTAGCCAACTCTAAGCTGACAGGACATCCCAGTCTCCCCAGGTTATCAACGTAACCCATCAGTTTAATGACATGAGGACTGACTGGAGCATCTTCTGGTAGTTTGCACCCAGTGAGAAACTTCACCATCTGGAATCTCTCAACTCGTGCCAGATCCTGAAACTTCAGTTTCAGGCTAGTGATCATCTCTATTGGCGACTCCATGTTCTCGTATTGACTTTTCAAGTCCGAGTTCATGGTAGCCAACATCAGACCACGCACATCTGCCACATCATTATAATTCTTATTCCAAGCATCATATGCTGCATGCGAGCGATTGGTCCCAAGCCTTTCTGGAAGAGCCTTTTCAAGGACATAGTCCTTGCTCTCCTGCTTAAGAATGAATCTCAGATTCCGATACCAATCCAGGAAGTTGGATCCATTTAACTTGTCCTTTTCAAGGACGGATCGCAACGAGAAAGTAGTCATAGACATAAGTTGAAATCCAATAAAAACAAAGATTTAGTTATGCATATGATGAGAAATCTTATTTTAATAAGAAAACTCGCATTATATTCAAACAATGTTTCCTCTATGAATATAATGATCCAAGATCCATACATTTCCAAAATCTGAGTGGACGACTCGCCATCACCCAAACTTTAGTTATCTAGGTAAGCAAATCATTGCTAATTGTACCCAGTACAACTCTTGGTTGTGGATGAGACAAACTATGCCTTATCCACTCTGATGTCTCTGAGCCCAGAACTTCTGATGGCTCAGTCAAGTAAACCAATCTCTTCTGCCTTGTGATCATTGACAGTCGCACTGCAAGTCTATCAATGATCACCTGCCTTACTCATGTAGCAGTGGATACCAAGGACTCCAAGACTATCCAACATACGAAACAAGTCTTGACAGTGACAAGATTGGGCAAGGCATGAAGGTCACTTGATATTTAGTTGAGGAAACTAAACCCATATGTTTAGCAAATCAATCTCTTAGGTCACGTAATTGTTGATGTTTAGCGCTGCAAGTCCATCAACATTACTACCTGCCTTACTCACGTAATTGTGGACACCAAGCTCTTGGCTAGACCATCACACAACGAAACGAGTCTTGACAGTTGACCACATTGAAGCTAATCTTCGATCAATGTTTAAGTCTAGTTTGGTTTCTGCAAATTCAAGGTTCAATAACCAGAATTTCGAATACTGTGTCGATTGACGCAGACTATGTCTGTCGATCGACACTACCAAACAAAATCGGACTTCAATAACCGGTTAATTCAATTAACCTGGTTCATCGAACCAGTCATGTCGATCGACACAACCCATGTGTGACGGTCGACATAGACCTAAACCGAAGATAGTTTTGATAACCGGTCCAATCCAATTGAACCGACTTATCTGATCAAACTGATCTTAACCAATCGGTTTATACTAATTGGGATAACTAGTTCAATCCAATTGAACCAATTCATCCAATTTAAACCGTTTAAACCAGTTTCAACTAGTTGTGATAACCAGTCCAATTCCATTGAACCGAATTATCCAATCAAACTGATTTTAACCCATCGGTTCATGCTAATTGAGATAATCAGTTCAATCCAATTGAACTAATTCATCCAATTTAAACAGATCTATTCGGACTTAACCAAGCATGATAACCGGTCCAATCCAATTGAACCGATTAACCATTCGCTCGGCCTGTGTCGATCGACACTCAACCTGTGTCGATCGACGCAGTAGGCTTTTAGGTTTTCTACGAGAAAAACCCTAGCCGCCGAATTTCGTCCTGTGTCGACCGACACTCAAACTGTGTCGATCGACAGTCGACCGAGTTTGCTCTGTGTCGACCGACACACCCAGTGTGTCGATCGACACAGAAGGCTTTCGGTTTTTCTTCGCGAAAAACCCTAGCCGCCGAATCTGTCGATTTCGCCACCTTGTGTCGACCGACACACCTCGTGTGTCGATCGACACAGTGCGAAAACACAGATTCGCAGATCGATCAAATCGATCTCACCTGTTCTAATTCAAACAACCTAGTTTGCGAATCTAAATCATCAAATTCGATTAACAGGTGCGATTCAATGATAAAACCCTAAGGCTCTGATACCACTGAAGGAACTTGGATCCAATTCTAACAGGTTCAGAATTCTCGCGAGTTCCCGATAGCCTAGGATCTAGGATCTAGTTAATTGAATCAAGGATCTGATCTCTGTTTACCTGGAGATTTGGCAGCAGAAGATTGATCAGGTAGCACGAGATCTATTGCGCCTCAGATGCTGTGCCTCTATCGTAGTCCACACGCACACAAGCTGGAATCCGCCGGGTTGCTAGTACCGGGACTCGGATCTCCCTGGGAACTGAGTTTCTCTGAGGTTTCTGTGTTTTCTCACTGAGAAAACACTCTGGGCGGCGCAGGAAAAACAACCTTAGGTCGAGATATAAAACGTGTTTATATACTGACCTCGAGGTGAACTGAAACATCGTTTCGGTTTCGCCATTGTGTCGACCGACACACTTATTGGTGTCGATCGACACACGTCCTGTATCGACCGACGCACCCAATGGTGTCGATCGATACACCCCTTTGAAACTTATATTCGATCTGTATCCAATACATATCGATCAGACCATATGCCAATGATCAATTCCCATGCAGAGTATATCCAACTTGCTTAGGTGTGTGACCCTGTAGGTTCACACGATACTGGAAACGAGTTACAACTCATTTGTCATAATTGGTTTCTAGCAAAACATTATGATTACCCAGTATCACATGAATTGTCCGATCTCGACAATACAACTAACTCTAGAGTTCGTACAATGTGATTTCAGGACATAATCCCAACAGCCTTTACACAAGGTACCATGATAGTCATTCTCCCATATTCTTTCTGTTATACGTCGATGATATGCTTATTGCTGCTAGCAATATGAATGATATTGCTGATTTGAAAGTATTACTGGGAAAAGAGTTTGAATGAAGGCTCTTGGTGCTGCAAAGAAGATCCTTCGGATGAAGATTCCCAGATATAGGAGTTTTAAGTGGTTATGGCTTTCCCAAAAGAGCTACATTGAGAATGTGGTAGAACATTTTGACATGTCAAAAGCAAAAATAGTTTCTACACCTTTGGTGAATCACTTCAATCTCTCAGTGAAGCTGTGTCCTAAGTCTGATGATGACATCAGAGATGTGGCACAAGTTCCATATGCAAGTGCGGTTGGTTAACCCTATTGAGACATTCAGAACGCAGATGCAACAACAAACAAAGGTAGTTTATGGATTCCCACTTGCTTATCAACTCCTAGCTTTCCGTTGTATACCAGGGTTGGGAGAGGATGATTGAGCATGAATCAACTGTTAACTTCATGGATACCAAAAATGCCCATAAACAACTGGATAAGCAGTGAAACTGTGCTGGATATAGAGTTTGAATCTGATGTAACTGGATATTGTGCTCGAATCATCCAAATATATACTAATCATTCTAAATCTATTAAGAAGCGTAAATAGTCTATGTATAGGTAAAATTTGTGCCATGGTTGAAGCCATAAGTGACCCCATTAGGTGAAGGTTGAAGTACTAAATCCGTTACCAAACCACATTCGGGGAAAATCAAGCTGCGCAAGACATAGCTCTGATTATACACATGGTGCTCTACATTGTGGATACCTTTTTGAAGCTGGACCCTGATACTAGGTGGATGAAGGCAAATGAGCTAAGCAAGGCAGTGAATCAATATCTGAAGGACAATGTGAAGTCTTATTAATGGAATCTCTTGAAAGGATTTTACAAGAATAATAGAGGTGGGGATTGCGAACCGCTTAAAATGAAGTTTCTCGAGCTTCATGCCTATCCCAAGCAAATGGATGGGAGACGATGACTGGTTGTCCCGGAATTTCTCGAAAAAGAATTTAGAAATGTCGGATGTTTGTTAAGTCTGACCATGCAGTAACGATGATCTGGAAACAAGCATTTTAAAATGTGGCCATAGAGTGTCGTTCAAGTATCGAAACACAGTCATATACATATATGTGGATAGTATGAGTATATAATCCATGTAAAAACGAACAGAAGATGTATCTTTTGGTGAATAGTAGGATCATAAATTGGAACTGTCACTATATGTTATAAGGAAAACAAATAAATGTAAACAAGTTTAGAATACCCATATAAAAGTCTATTTTTAAAGGATGATGTCTAATCACTAATTTTTTTTGTCTATGACATATAAAAAGCTGGCAGATGTACTAATAACAAATCAATCAAAATAAATATTGTGTATCGATGGGGCTATATGCTAAAGTAATCTATGTTTCTGTTTCCATAAGTAAGTTTGATAAGCTACAATAAAAATGACTCGTAGTAAGTATAACTTATTGTTTTATGGATGGTTAAATGGGCAAGTGAAAGGTAGTTTTTAATACAAATGTAAGGAAGATTTGATAAAAGTTTGATGTTTTAGTCGACGAGTTTGCTAGCTCTCTAATTGATTTGACAATTGGGTATAAAGTTGTCTAAAGCACTGCAACATCTGACAGTTGAGCAGGTGGTATTATCGTTATTATTTCCAATTAATGGTAGTGATGAGTGATGTGAGATAATATTGACTATTTTACGGAACCTTGTCTCTGAGAACGGGCATGCATCGAGAAATGAATCAAAGTACTAATAGTTCAATCAATTGTAAAAATGAGTGAAGACCTCTCCGAAATAGACAGAACTAGTTAGTTAGTGTTGAACAATTAATTAGTGGATAGTTAATAATGGATAGGTAGTTTTACTATGGATAGACAAAAGAAGTCTGAATATGTTGAAGTCTTGGAATTTAGATGATACATACATTATTGGGAGTAATAAAAGACATGTTCAAATCAGACTCGTACTACGGTTAATAAGAGGGTAATAAGAGTGGGAACATAATATATGTGTAAACTTTAATAAATAATGGTTAATGACAATGAATACAAAATTAAGATCCTAACTTGTTTTATTATGGTGGATGCGTGCTAGCAGGATTAAATATGTGATGTTGTGTATGTTGGATAGTGTGGAAACTGACAGTTGTTGAAGGAGGATAATCATAAAGGTCACTCCCCCCCCCCCCCCCCCCCCCAAACGTAATTATGAGTTAGAATAAAGTTAATGTGTATTTTTGTTGGGGCATAATGAAGGCCTAAGAATTGTGAACTATGATTTGACGGCTAAACAATTAGGGGTTCGATATTTGTGATAAATAGGGTTTAAATATTAAATTTATTTGTTTAATCTGTTTGGATATTACGAAAAAGTGACATTAATAGAAGACCATGGATAGGAGAAAATAGATATTGATGGATACCGAAAAAGAGTGACAGTTTAATACAAAAAAGGATCCAAAACAAATTAGAAAAGGTATTCCTTGCGTTATTCCTTACAGTATTCGCATAACTAAATATATTTATGGAAATTTTAATAAAAATATTTAGAGTTTAACATTAGGCGCCCCAAACGCCACCATTTTGAACTCCTCCTTCACCCCAACCGCTACCGTTTTGCATTGCCGTTTGGTTCCAACTTCCTGCGTTATGCACCGAACCATCGGTAATTGGGGCTTAAAGATCTCAGGCCACTCGAGGAATGTTTGGGGAATGATTTCGAAGAAGCATAAAGTTTCTATGGCCCAGAAACATTCATTGCACATATCGTGACCTTTGACATCGTCATGCATGATATCTAGCCAATATCGATAAACGGAGCAAGGGCATGTCTTTATTCTTCCTTCGTCAACCGTATCCCTTATCTCCGCCAGATCGATGGATATGCCGATAGGCCAGGAGCATCGTTCGAACTCCCTAACATGCCTCCTGAGAGAACGTATAGCAGAATGAGAAAGGAAAGGAATTGTGGGACTTGAATCCAAGGCAGGTGAGATGGATCGATGGTTGACTTCGTAGCAATACACAACAGGTTTGCATCCAGAAAATGCGCAACGTTTGATCTTTTGGAAAGATTCTGGTCTTCCATCATCTGTGTACATGAAATCTGAGATCTCTTTCAGAAACACATCAGTTATGTTGTTGGCAACCAAACAGGCGTTGTACAACAGGGTTACAAATTCTCGGTTTTCTTCTGAAGGGGCAGACTGGATAAGGTTCACCTGAATAAGAGTATCCACGTGATCCGCGTCATTGCGAAGGGTCCTGCAGACGGATTGAACCCTGAAATGTTCCCGAATGTTATCACTAGAATTCCTCGCAAGGATTGACCTCCTCAGATTGGCTGGCAGATCCAGAAGATTGAGAACTGGGCGGTTAGGGCCAGCTGATTCAGCAACGCGGGGAGTTATTCTTCTAATTTTGTGGGATGTGTATTGATTGTGTGGACAGAGAGTTAGGGTCGACATCTACTATTTATAGATAGGAAATGGTGCAACGTTTCGGTTTCCTCACAACGTTTCGGTTTTTAACAAATGGATAGGTATACTACCATCGGAATGCATGATTAACTATATGGTATAGTTGTAGATAGAAAGAAATATTTGTAAAATCGTTAAATCGTAAATGATGGATAGTAATGCCCGTATTACAGTAATTGACCGAGCGAATTTAGTATAAAATGAAGAACTAGATATACATTATTTTGTAATGGATAGTAAAAGGTTAACAACAACGGTAATAGATAAGTGGATATGAATGTAGTGGATTATCTAATTTAAACATGTATAGTCATGCTCTTAGTGAAGTACCTCTCTAATCTGCAAGCTGAAAACTATTATATTTATGGATACTGCTTAAATCGGGGAATTAGTTTTATGTATTATATACATATAATATATCATGGATACTCCAATATAGTAGGAAAATGGCTGATACAAATAGAAAGGATTTTGAAATTAAATGATGGATAGTCATACTCATTAGTTCTTCTACTGTGTTATATGGACACAATATATATAGATGAACTTATATGCAATAAATTCATGGATAGGTTATATTAACTATATTAGATATATTATATTGGATACTATAAATATAGGCATTAGACTATTTAGACTTTGATTAACTATCCAGCAAATTGGAACATGGAACACGGTTACGGAAATGAATATGGTTGGGGCTATCCACTTTGTTATCTACTGATGTCAAACATTATGGATACAAAGAACCAGTTGGTTTCCACATACACAAAGTATGTATTACGTGGTTCAACTGTACGCAGCATAGTAGGGTAAGTTATTAAATATGATTTGACAGTAATATCGTTATTTAATAAATCGTTTTAGCATAATATCGAGAAAGTCTAAATTTCTCGCATTAGAACTATAAGTTATATTTTGACAGTTAAAAGTATTTTATTAAATTTAAATGTTTAATGGCACATTTTCAAAATTGGTTGTGGGTTATTGTATTAAATTGATTTTTAAAACAGATGATGCAAGACAGTAATTAAATTAAATGTATCTGATATGGCGGATAGAAGCGAATTTTATATCCAGTTTAACACGATGGATAGAATGAATATAAGTAGTTTTTTATCCATCCATCTTAACATGGTGGATAGAATGAAAACAATAACAGTATTTGAAAAACATTTAAGTGCCCTAAACCGCAGGTATATCGTTTGGGTTGTTACCACCGTCCAACACACCGGCTCTTTGCTCATTATCACAGCCGACATAGACCGCATTGTGTAGATTGGCACCGGCATCACCGTCAGCATCGGGGACATTAGCATCTACTAAACCGTCAACGGCCTGCATATTATCGTCAGGGCCACCGCCTGCGTTTTCCGACTGATATTCCCAATCAGATAGGTCAACCCATCTGGAGAAAGTCCTCAAGATTATATGGAAGAACACAGCCTCAATAGCCCACAAAAAAAGATGGCACATACCGTCACCTTTTACATTTTCGTTTATCAAGTCAAGCCAGTAGCGATGAACGGCACAAGGGCATGTTGCTATTCTTTCGGGATCGACAGAGTCACGTATGGTTCTGAGATGAGGTGAGATGTAGAAAGGCCAAGTTGTTCGCTGAAACTGTCTGACATGCCTCCTAAGCGCCCGGATAGCAGTGCGAGAGAGAAGAGGGATCGTTGAATCAGAATCCAGGTTAGGGGAGATGGAACGGCGTATGACTTCGTAGCAGTACAAAGCGGGTTTGATTCCAACGAAGGCACAATCTTTGAGGTGGGCAAAGGCGTCATATCATTCGTCTGGGTATATGAAATCCGATATTGCTTTTAAAAACATTGTTGTAGGATTATTGGCAACCAGACATGCATGTTCCAAGCGGTGTATCCCTAGAAAGTTGTGGTTAGTTTTTATAAGATCAATATGGGATAAGGTATCCACATGATCAGCGTCATCTCAAAGAGTTTTGCAGACGGCTCTAATTGTGTAGTGCTCACAAACGACATTGCTAGCGATTTTGGCCAAAATCAATCTTCTTATTTCAGCCGGCAGATCAAGAAAACTGGGAGAGGAAGGGACGGCGGGATGGTTGTCTGATGTATTCATCTTTGAAAATGCGTTTGGTATGAGTGGACAGGGAAATAGGGTTGACTTTCCTTCTATATATAGATTACTTTATGTCGCAACGAATCAATGAATCAGACAACATACTGGAACACAAAACGTACTCCATCCATTTAGAATAGTTTTGTTGAATAGTTAGAAATATAATCGAAAATTAATTAGTAATGGATGGCTCAGTCGTAATCCAGGTACTATGCTAAAAGACAAAGATAGTTGTACATCCGATACTAGTACTACATGAGTATCCTTATCCTTCATTTGTAATTGATAACCAAATAACCCCCAAATAATTTCTATCCATATAAATCTGATGTATTCATCTTTGATGATGCGTTTATCATGAGTGGACAGGGAAATGGAGTCGACTTCCCTTATATATATAGATGACTTTAGGTCGCAACGATTCTTATCCAATACAACGATTCAATGAATCAGACAACATACTGGAACCCAAACGTATTCTATTTGTTGGATAGATAGAAATATAATCGGAAAATTAAAAGGTGATGGATGGCTCAATCGTACTCCAGGTATGCTAAGAGACCTATTGATGAACTAACATAGAGGATATATCATTCTTCAAACATAAGCGAGTGCCTTTAGCTGGTCTAGCATCCAAGCGGCTGCACAAACAGAGATGACCACGATCCAGATGATCTGCATCATTTTCATCTTCGCCTGTGTATGCCTCCAAGCATAAGGAGCCTTATTATTTCTTGTGACCTCCACTGAGATTTTTCTTGTCATCTTGATCGCTAATTTGTCTCCAACCGAATTCGGCCACTTCTCTAAAACTTTTATGTCCTCTTGAATTTTCTTGACATCCTTGGCAACTCTATCAACCTCTTTCATAATGGCGTCGTCCACCCACTCGCTTAAGTGACTTTCATCTGGGTGCTGCTTGTAAAAAAGAGATTTTATTTAAAAAACAAATTGAACAAAAAAAATCTATAACGGACAACGGGATCTTGTTTTTATCTAACCCGTATAGCTTCTGGGCATTGAACCACCTCCGGTGAAGATTGGAAGGAGTTATTCCATAGCCTACTTCGATGTCTTCTCCACAACAGCACACGGTTGGGGGTGAAACGCCTATCGACCTACAAGGTAATGGTTGGTCAGAAGTAGGAGCAATTGAATTAGACGTGAAACTCATGATTGTGAAGAGTGTTTTCGACCGACTTTGTGGACTCTTACTTATAACCGGTTCAATACGTTATGGACATATATCGTAAGTATATTTTAATCCGTAATGTTTAACAGCTGGTTGATAGTAATGCCTAATTGTAAACAGATTTAGTTATCAGTATCAAAGATACCCCTGTAAAAAAGTGTTAACAAGATAGCTTAGTAGGAAAAGATTTGACAAGACATTTTGAGTAACATCATTAATTTTTTTACATTTTTCTTTAGGAAAAGGGGTGACATCAAATCAATGTCTTGGATGATGGGTTTATTGTGAAACTCAAATAAGATATCTACATAACCAAACGAAGAACTGCTCGAATGGATGGACAGAAAAAGTATTAAATACAAAGGAGTTTAAAAATATAGTGGATATAAAGCGGTTATATGTATCCATATTGTTTGGCGACAATGGACAATACAGTCCCTAATCTTGTGTTTACGGTGGGTATAAAAAATAAAACCTGCCATGAACAACAGCTATAAAAATGATGGGTAGTTATAAACAAATACGCAATCCTAATACAAACGATTGGCTGATGAAAATTCAGTAGATAGTTCATGTTGTATCCATAATGGTTACAAACATGGATAGTATACAATTAGTATACCAATATGTCGACATAAGATATCTACATAACCAAACGAAGAACTTCTCGAATGGGTGGACACAAAAAGTATTAAATATAAATTAGTTTAAAAAATATTGTGGATATAAAACGGTTATATGTAGCCATATTGTTTGGCGAAAATGACAATTCAGTGGATAGTTCACTGTTCATTGTATCCATAATGGTTACAAAAATGGATAGTATACAATTAGTATACTGACATGTCGACATAACAGTATAAAATAAGTGAGTTTAAATCTAAAATCAGGGACATGATCACGTTGAAACTCGTTGACGTCTACCATTGGCGAATGCTTGTTCTTTGCCATTGGCTTGTTTGTCGCCATTAGAACATATCCACCTGTACACATATTCTTGATGTACAGGGCCGAGATCAACAGTCTTCCGTTTGGATCTATTGCCTACTCCTACGAGGCTTTATGTCATCACATCCAACGCGTCTGAACCTCCATAAGTTTGGACTAAAATTCACAATCCGCATTCCCTACATCGACGGGTACCTCGTCTGACTTTCCACGTTCATCTCTTCATATGGGGTGCACATGTCCTCTTCATCTCTTCTTTCCATATCAGCATCTCCAGATGGATGTCCAGTTTATATGTTGGCAAGCACATCCACTTGGCTATCTAGCAAGTGTGAGATGTCGAGTAATGCATTGGGATGTGGACTTGTTCATCTGAGCTGTCGACTAATGACGGATGGACTGCCAAATGCATATATGAAACCGGACTCGCTTGGCTTGGCAAGGGATGGGGATGTATGAAAGATAGAATCAAGTGCTTCAACAGCCTCATCGTTAAGAATTACAAGGGATTCTCTATTGTCAGACGGACTTAGATTGCCAGATGATCTCCTAAGAGTCGGAAAGTTGTTCCGGCGAGATATCAAAGAAAACCTTTTTCAATCGGCGGCGAGGTTTCCTTAGTGGCAGTGGTGATTATTTTAACCAGCGAGTAGCTTTCCAAAAGATACAAGATCTCCAGCCCAGGATGCCCTTCACCAGCCATGAACAACGTCTACAGTGTGAACAAGTTCTACAGTGGTTTCGACTTAATACTTCTGTCTCTTGCCCATCAAATGAGAATTTGATATTTTGTCCAGTTAAGATAAAAACAACAACAAATCTGATTCTAAAAGGAAGTTACAAACTAGGCTAAGCATCAAGTCTAACTAGATTAGAAAGTAAATGTGTTAACTAATTATAGTACATCTCATTTGGTTTTTTGGGTAGGATTAAAATAGAATTTTCATGTTAAAAATGTGAAAAAGATATAAAAGTGTAACAAGTTTTTGAAAGATATAAGATTACTAATAATGTACAAAAAGATACATTGGGTGCAATAATCTCACCAATCACACTCATTATTTCATTTTTGAGTGGAATTGAAGTATAAAGTAATTTACTATAAAATGGTTTTGAAATAAAACAATAAAATTGGGTTTGAGTTGTCATTATAAAAAGAGATATTTACAAATAGATGATATACCATGGATTTTAGGGATTTTAATCATGGTATATGTCTTATTTATCGAGTCTTTTATTATGTTTTGGAGTCTTTTTAGTATGTTTACAGGTCTAGGTATGTTTGGAGCGGAATTGGACATTATGGTGCATTCTGGAGCATTTTGGAGTATTGACCCGAGAGATGGACTTCAATGTCGAATTCACAGACATGTGTCAATCGACACATCTTGTGCATCGATCGACACAAGGTCGACGCAGACAAATTCTCGGCGTTTAATGAGAAGAATATGGAAATTGCAACTTTGCCCAGATGTTTTTCATAATTACAAAGAAGTCTCAGCCGACTTTAGACCATTATATTAGGGTTTTTAAGCCATTGTTTAGGCTACGCTTTATTTTACGCTTTATTCTATTTTCATAGAGAGTTAGGGGCTGATCCTGCTCTCGAAAGAGAGAGGATTTCGAACCCCAGTTCTTTACTTGATTTAATACTATTTGGTTTTCTATTCAAGATGTCTTCTGTTTCGATAAACATGTCTGAGTAGATTA
Organism: Orychophragmus violaceus; assembly: GCA_030180135.1. Taxonomy (NCBI): domain Eukaryota; kingdom Viridiplantae; phylum Streptophyta; class Magnoliopsida; order Brassicales; family Brassicaceae; genus Orychophragmus; species Orychophragmus violaceus. The sequence continues at coordinate 100,100,979 of CM058230.1, read as the reverse complement.
CCTTTTAAGTTTAGGGATTCTTATTAGAGATTTCATGGAATTATAGGTTGATAAATCTGTAGGGATTCATACTTGTTAGTTCTTTACCTTGGATTGTTCTTAATGCTTGATCTGAAGTAGCTATCCAGATTTATGATGTTAGGTTGATTTCCACAACGACAGTTGGTTGATTAGCTAGAAAGAATCTAGATGAGCAATTGAATTACTCGCAAAGAAATTTGGTTTAATTGAATTGTGAACATATTGAACTTAATCTTAAAGCTCGTTTAATCTGTTAGGAATTACAAAGACATTTGGATTTCTGCAATTAGGCTTAGAGAATTCTCACAACGAAAGTTGGTTAATTCTGTATCTGTGTTTGAGTTCTAGAACAGTTCTTAATTAGATCCCAATTTATTGATTGCATGTGTTCCTGATTTCCTGAGAATTACCTAGACTTAACGCTTTGCCTTCTTGCTTACAAACTCGCTTGATTTACTTTCCGCTGTTTGATTTACTGCTTTCTCACTACATTGATTTCTCCTAGTTTAATCTTGACAGTTCTAAATCTATCGTTGCCCAGAGTCCTTGTGGATTTCGATACCCTAAGTACTACAACTACATCACTGTGCACTTACAGTTAGGGTTAAAACTTTACACCTATCAAGTTTTTGGCGCCGTTGCCGGGGACTCTTTGGAGTCTTCGATAGATTTGAACTTAAGGTTTAGACTAGGTTTTTCGTTTTTTTTTTGTTACTAACTTTTTCTCTTTTTCTGTTCTTGCGTTTCAGGTACGCCTGTAATCGCCTTGTATCGATCGACACGGTCCTGTGTGTCGATCGACACATCTTCGAACTTGCATCGATCGACACTACTCTGCATCGATCGACACAGCGCGTAAGATGATGGGAATGATGGAACGGATGTTTGAAAATCAGCAGAATAACTCATTTTACAGAAACTATGTTTCCTATTCATTCACCAGAGATTATGAATCTCCATCATATCAGCCTTTTCCTCCTCAAAATAAGCAGTCTGATAAGCTGATTAGTATGATGGAGCAGTTATTGGAGAAGCAGGAAGAAGATTTGAACTACATCAGTGGCTCTGGATTCCAAAGAAACAGGTTTGGTAATCAGCAAGGTAATTCTTATCAGAGAACCTATGGATCATCTTCTGATCAGACACCTCCTGCTGCTAATGATTATGAGAGCAAAATGGAGGCCATGATAGAGCAGTTGCTAGAGGATCAGACTAAGACAGTTGTAGACTTCGACAGAAAGCTGGATGCTATGCATGAAAATCTGAATGGAAAGTTTGAATCTTTGAGCACACATGTGAAGAAGCTATATGTCCGAGTTCAACAAATAGCTGGAGCAATACAAAGGCATAATGAAGCTGGGAAAGCTGAACAGAAGCTGTACATCAATGATGTGACCATAAGAGATGGGATTGACTTGCTGGGAGAACAAGAGAGCATAATCTCGGATTTTCTGGATGAATATTGTCTGTCTGAGACATGCGTCGATCGACACACTCTCGATGTCCATCGATGCATCCCCGATACGTCTGATGGATCTGAACATAATCTCCTTGTGTGGATCGACACATCTGGTGCATCGATCGACACAGATCACAGACAGGACCAGAAGCCTGCAACAATCCTGGAAAGAGTCTATAAGCCATTTGTGCCATATCCTAAGGTTCCTAAACCGTCTAAACAGGAGCTAGAAGTGGCTGACTGCATGAAAGTGATAGATAAGGAGCTGAATGAAACTCCACAAGCTAAAGCTTCGCGAGTTCATCCTTGTGTGTTGAGAGATGCAAAGAAGATGATATCCGCTGATGGTCATTTCAAAGAAGAAGTTCAGATTGGTGGAACTACAGTATCTGATAGTAGAGAGAAGAAGATGGCGGTTCTTCTTGAACCTGCTCTAACATCTTCAGAGCCTGAAACTGCTCATAAGCAGAAAGCTCCAAACATCAGATCTCCACCAAAGGTAAGGCATAAATCATCTAAGCATAAACCTCCTAACCGCATTACTTTGAATGCAGGAAAACGCAGCATCCCACCCAAGCTTCGCTCCCGCCCTGATTCTACTCCTTCGTTCCTTGGGAAATATCATGATCCGAAAGCATATACAACACCTTGGATGAAGAGATATTCACAGAGACATTCAAAATCTATGTTGAAACCGCCTTGAGTCTAATCTCTATCCTATAGTCAAGCTAATGACTAAAAAACAAGCGCTAAGTGGGAGGCAACCCACTATAGAGTCAGTTTTCGTTTTTGTTTTTCATTTTTCAGTCTTTGTTATTTTAATTTTTCGTTTTAATGTTTTCAGCCGAGAGAACAGGTCCAAAATCGCCTGGCATCGATCGACACAGTGCGATTACACAAATGAATTGAGAAAATGCGCCTTGCGTCGATCGATGCGGTCCTGAGCATCGATCGACACAGTGCGACGAGAGGTACGTAACTCTGGATTTTCAGACTCTTTTCAATTTGATTATCTATTTTCTCCGAGCTCATGCTTTGATTACACTGGGGACAGTGTAGTTTAAGTGTGGGGGAGGTAGCTACTGACGCACGCTTTTGTTTTCTTAGAGTCAGTCCTGTTTTCAAAAAAATTTGTTTTATTGAGTCAAAAACAAGTTTAAGTAGGAAACAGTGAATTTTTGAGAAGTTAACAACATCTTGCAGGAACTTAAGTGACCATTGGGATGAAGTTGCAGGATCTATCTATGACTATTAGAAAACCCCAACACAGATCAACCTACTGAGGACACCCACATCACTTCAGGTATCAGAGGATCCTTTACTGACTTCACCCTGGTAAACCTGACTTAATTTTCTCACCTAAGGGCTTGGTATACCTTGAGTCGGACTCCTCTGTTAGTTCTGACACAGCTTGTAAACCTGTCCGAGTATGGTTCCCTTCTCCCCTTCTCTAAAAAAAAAAATAATAATAAACTGAGGATGCGCTAGTAGCTCCGAAGTGGTCACGGGAGTGGTAGCAAACACTATTACCTCCTGTGTATTCAAGGAAAGTGTCCAAAGTACACCCCATAACGGAAAGCGCACTGATAAAAAAAAATGATACCCAATGGGGAAAAATCAGAATGCTAAGGAAGGGAAAAGAGAAGAAAAGAACCAAAAAAGATAGTATGGTGGTCTAGAACTGGCAAAGTAAGAATCCATGTGCCCTTTGATCGATAATCCATAGGTGAGACCGCACTTAAATAGCTTATAGAAGTCAGTAGGGAGAATTTGAATGCGTGAATGTGATTGTGGAGTTTACTTAGGACAATTGCTAAGTGTGGGGGAAGTACATGTTGGTCTTGATGTCTTGCAGATGATTCTTTCAGTGGCTTACTAAGGGGAATCTGAGTGTTGTTGCTTCTAGGATGAAAAGAGTTTCTGAAAGTTTTCAAACCTCTTCACCATGTTTTGGTTCTTTACTTGCTTGAGGGCAAGCAAGAGCTAAGTGTGGGGGAGTTGATATACCATGGATTTTAGGGATTTTAACCATGGTATATGTCTTATTTATCGAGTCTTTTATTATGTTTTGAAGTCTTTTTAGTATGTTTACAGGTCTAGGTATGTTTGGAGCGGAATTGGACATTATGGTGCATTCTAGAGCATTTTGGAGTATTGACCCGAGAGATGGACTTCACTGTCGAATTCACAGACCCGTGTCGATCGACACATCTTGTGCATCGATCGACACAAGGTCGACGCAGACAAATTCTCGGCGTTTATCGAGAAGAATATGGAAATTGTAACTTTGCCCAGATGTTTCTCATAATTACAAAGAAGCCCCAGCCGACTTTAGACCATTATATTAGGGTTTTTAAGCCATTGTTTAGGCTACGCTTTATTTTACGCTTTATTCTATTTTCAGAGAGAGTTAGGGGCTGATCCTGCTCTCGAAAGAGAGAGAATTTCGAACCCCAGTTCTTTACTTGATTTTATACTATTTGGTTTTCTATTCAAGATGTCTTATGTTTCGATGAACATGTCTGAGTAGATTACCTGTTAAGTTTAGGGATTCTTATTAGAGATTTCATGGAATTATAGGTTGATAAATCTGTAGGGATTCATACTTGTTAGTTCTTTATCTAGGATTGTTCTTAATGCTTGATCTGAAGTAGCTATCCAGATTTATGATGTTAGGTTGATTTCCACAACGACAGTTGGTTGATTAGCTAGAAAGAATCTGGATGAGCAATTGACTTACTCGCAAAGAAATTTGGTTTAATTGAATTGTGAACATATTGAACTTAATCTTAAAGCTCGTTTAATCTGTTAGGAATTTCAAAGACATTTGGATTTCTGCAATTAGGCTTAGAGAATTCTCACAACGAAAGTTGGTTAATTCTATATCTGTGTTTGAGTTCTAGAACAGTTCTTAATTAGATCCCGATTTATTGATTGCATGTGTTCCTGATTTCCTGAGAATTCCCTAGACTTAACGCTTTGCCTTCTTGCTTACAAACTCGCTTGATTTACTTTCCGCTGTTTGATTTACTGCTTTCTCACTACATTGCTTTCTCCTAGTTTAATCTTGACAGTTCTAAATCTATCGTTGTCCAAAGTCCTTGTGGATTTCGATACCCTAAGTACTACAACTACATCACTGTGCACTTGCAGTTAGTATAGGGTTAAAACTTTACACCTATCAATAGAAACACTTTTTATCTTGTGATTTACATAATAAGACACTTTCATATTTTTGGACATTTTTCCTCGATCAAATGACAATCATGCCTTTATTAGTTATCTCTCTTTTGTCATCTTTCTCTCCCTCTCTCGAGAGACATCTATTCTATTTCTTTCTTTTTTTTTCATTTCTCTCTTGCTCTCTTCATATTTTCTTTTCTCTTTTTTCCTCTTCACTCTCATTTTTTTAATTTCTAAAAATGCTAAATATTTTTAAAAGTACTTCTTTTTTTTCATCTGATGAAATTATATATATCGAAACTGAAATACAATAGTTTAGTACATGATCCTAAACATAGGAAACTAAAGCCCAAAACCAGGCAACTAAAGCCCAAATAACATGCAACTGAAACCCAAACAACAGGCAACTAAAGCCCAAAAAATAGGCGATACAGGGAAGCTAATAATTCTCAAAAATATAACTGGAAATGACGGTAAATTCTCAACAGGAGAAATAGAGTAGATGCTCGGAAAGATCAAATCAGCCGGGTTGCTAGAAAGCAAAGGTAGAACCGACCGCACCGATAAGGTTGACAACCAATCCGAAGAACAGATAAGGGATGATCAGCCAGAAGAAACTGCTGACCAAGGAAACACTGCCTCAAGCCATCCCCAATCACCGAAAACAAGCCAAAAGCCTACCGAAAATCATTAGACGGGTCACCATGCTAAAGATAATCACCGAAAACACCACCAACAATTCCAATAAAGAACAATTTGGAATAGACCAGAACCGAGACGACAATCTGAAGACGCGGAGGGAGCACAATAAAACCAAGCACGGGAGTAGAGGAAAAGGCACAAGCCCAAGAAGGCCATCAATCGCGCAAGCGACACAACCGAGCAACAAGCACACCGGACACGAGACTCAGCAACAACACTAAAGATGAAGAAAAACCGGTAGAGACGTTAGCGAAAGCACCTGCACCGCACCAAGCAGCTACACCGCACCGTCAACAGATCCTCGATCTGTACATCTGGCGCCAGACTCGCCACAGATTCCATCTCTCCGAACCAAAACCGAAACATCAAAGAACCAGTAACTAAGAAAACTCCCATCAAGCAAAAATCTCCAGACCACCAACAACCGGCACAATCCAACCAAATCGCCGCAATCCACCGCATAAAACAGAACCACATCTAGACCATGAAAGGCTAAAACTAGACCAAACTACAACAAAGCAACCGTAATCCGAGACCTCGCCATAAAAACACTTCAAACATCTCACGAACCAGATCAAAAGACAAAACCGGACCACGCTCACCTGAAATCCAGAAGATACCGGAGATGAAGCACTCGACAGGCAGCGGCACCAGCAGCCAGAGACATCACCTCAGACAACGGCGACGACGCCAACAGATCTTACGGAAGCGGCATCGAAGGGAGACCACAAGCTACACCGGGAAGAGAGAAAGAAGACATACCACCGCCGTCGATGAAACCCGAAGACGACGACAGGCTGCGAGAAGAGAAGAAGACCGCCAGAGATGACAGATCTGGCAGGAGACGACGATGAGAATGATGGCGAGTACCAGAGACACCGGACTAAGCATAAAGAAACGAAAGGCCTCTCCCGGCGGCGGCAACACGAAACGCCGGCCGCCGGAGAAGGAAAACGACCAAAGGCAGAGAGGCGGCTTTGTCTCGAAGTCTGTGTCTGAAAGGAACCTGATTAGGGTTTTTGGTTACCTTTTGTTTTGTGAACGTCAAAAATTATAATATTTTCTGTATTATAAAATCTATTTTTTATTTTATAACTTATGTCAAATTTTGTGAACATCAAAAATTATGGTATGAATACACTATATTTCTTATCGTCCATATAGACATATTTCTATGTATATTGGTATGTAAACATTCTTTCAGATATTATATTATGCAATGAACATATATGTAACATGAACAATATAGTATGGATAAGTTATAGTGTATAATTTTATTGGACCAATGTCACTTTAAGGTGATCCATATGTTATGATGTACAAACTATAATAAACAATTTATCCACTATTATATAAGTCATTTTTGCATAGTGCATGTTCATGTAATATACACTTATTATTTTCACACATATAAATGATACATAATATTCAGATTTAATGGATAAGTATAAAGTGGATGCAATCTAGAGAACATATTGGTTTCATCCTTCTCGAGTTAGTATTTATATTGGATAATATATTTTCGAATGAATATTTATAAGAACGTGAAAAAATCATAATGGACAAATATTCTTAGACAAATCAGTGTGGATACCGTTAAAAGACGTTGATATTAACACTTGTGTACATTTGTATGTGGATACTATTTTGATGTACATTCACTATATATGTTTATTTTCACACGTCTATACCTACATTGTGTACATTTGTATGTGTTTTCAATTTAAGGTTTATGAATTAGGGTTTAGGATTTAGGGTTTTAACCCATTAGGATTTAAGATTTAGGGATTAGGATTTAAGCCTTTCAGGGGTTTAGAGTAGGAATTAGGGGCCCTTTAGGTTTGCGCCATTTGGGTTTAAGGATTAGGATTTAGTTTTTTATTTTAATTGCTTTAGGTTTTTAAATTAGGATTTAGAGATTAGGGTTTAAACCTTTTAGAGTTATTTTTTATTTTTTAAGGTTTACATATTAGGGTTTAGGGATTAAGGTTTAGTTTTTATTTTAATTGTTTTAGGTTTTTAAATTAGGTTTTAGGGGTTTAGGGATTAGGGTTTAAGTTTTTGTTTTTTAAAATTTACATATTGGGTTTAGGGATTATGGTTTAGTTTTAATGAGTTTTCAAATTATAGTTTAGGGTTTAGGATTTAGAAATTAAGATTTAGGTTTTAGTTTTTTATAAATTCATTTTTAAATTTTTAATTTTTTATCTAAATAAAACATATTTTCTTTTATTTTCTTTTTTATTTTTTTATTTTTATTTTTAAAACTTTTTAAATTTTTAAATATTTTTATACTAAATTATGTATAATTATTTAATTGGTTAAAAAAGAGGGATGAACAAATGTTGACAAAAAAAAAAGAGGTGAACAAATAGATTCATCCCTAGAATTGTTCCACATAAAATATGGGTTCCACTAAAAAGAAATGTTAAGTGAATAATTTTTAAAGTAACTCAGCTTAATACATAATTATACTAACGTCACTCACAAGTAAATTCATTTTGTGGATCATAATAATTAATAACCTCACTCACTCAAAAAACTGTATTAATCCAAAATTAATTAATCCACCCACCCAATATAAGCAATTATTTATATAATTTTACAATAAATCTTCATCTGGTGATTATACGATTCATGTTCAGACGAGTTGTTTCGTAGACGGGTAGCTCTTCTCGATACCTATCGATTCCTATCGCCGATAGATTATCCAATTCGAACAGATCGGAGCTCGCGCAACTCGCAGCATCGTCGTCGTCTTCTTCTTCACCGGAGATTTTGACGACGTCTTTATTCTTCTGGTAAGTTCTAATAAGTTCCTTGGCTGCTTCCATTACGCGACGATTCTCCTCCATGACTCGGATCTCAAGAGTATCGAAGCTTCGATGGTGGTGAATCGACTCACGTTCGTTGTTTCCGTACAATTTGTTTTTGTGACCTCTACGCTTGGAGTCTTCGTCGAGGATGACGTTAACGGGACAGAATCGTACAGACCTTTTCAATTTTTCACTAGACGACGGAGTTTTGCTCAAGCAAGATCTGGAGAAAGAAGATGTGGAAGAGCAAGTGGTGGATGACGCGACGGTGGCGGGGGTGTTAATTTTATTCGGTTTCTTTGTGTTTCCGGCGCCGGTGAAAAGTGAGTTAAGGAAAGTGGCGAGACGGCCGCCGGGAGAAATCGGATGTTTCACTTTCTTCAAATCACTATAAATCTTCAACGCCTTGGATTTCGTCCTAAGAAAGCTACCATGTTCCTGTTTAGGTCGGTGAACCTGAGGCGACCGTTCGAATCTCTCGACGGTGGTTCGAATCGGCTTAGGATGACAAATCGCTGGCGGGGAACGTGACAAACGACTTCGCCTGTAGAAGGAATCAGACTCGGAAGACGAGAATCCGTTTGAGTCGGAGGAGCTGGAGCTTGAATGCTTGAAGAAAGCAGGTTCAAATGACTTGGGATTCCTGGATCTAACGAAGTCGTCGGCGATTGCCCGGCGGTTAACGATGATTTTCTCGAGACAAACGCGATTCTCGTCGAGAGACGCGACACGGTTCTGTTTCTTCTTCTTCATGGAGGCGTCGGAGGTTGTTGAGGAATCGTCGATGGAGCGATAGATTTGGTCGAGGAGAGTGGAGGAGAAAGAAGGATGACGATGATCTCGGCGACGGTACTGGTTTTGGTCGACTGAGTTATTATCCCCAGGATCCATGAGAAATTGAGTTTTGTTTTTATAGAGGAAGAATGGAATGATAGTGTTATGGTTGCCGGTGAAGAGAAAGCTTTTGAGAGAGAGAGAGGAGGCACGCTTTGTTTCTTCTTCTGTTTGGTGTTCCGTATGTATGGGGAAGAAGAAGAAAAAGTGCAGGGTCTTATCAGCCAAAATGCCAAATGGTATTCATTGCCACGTGTCAGTTTTATTTTCATATGAAAGAAATATTCAGTATTTACTTAAGTGGAACTGGGTGCCAGACTGGAATATAGTAAGCAACAAAATATATATTTAACTCTTTTAATTTAGTATATTTAACTTTTACCCAATTTTGGGAAAAAACTTTCAACATTGTAGCTTCGTGGGAAAATAGTTTCCTTCCCCCCATCCTTTTCTGTTTTTTCCCCCTCAATTGTACAAGAAAATATCAAAGTACTAGAAATAAAACAAGTATAATCTGTAGCTAGTTTTTAGATGTAAGCTTGAGTAGAAAACTATTTTTCCTTTCTAATTATTTTTTTCAGTATTTCAATTCCTCTTGTTTAGAGAATTATTTTCGCTATAGAATTTTACAAATTGGTAAAAAGGTGTTTAAATTATAAAAAAAAATATATAGTTTGCATTTGCTATTTATATGGAATAGTTCGAAAGAAGAAATGAGTTTTAACACTTTTAAATTTTATCAGATTACAGCAAAATACACAAAAATCAGGTAAGGTATAAATGATTGATTGTGTTCAGCCGTTATATGTTGTCTATGTTAATTATGGATCATGTTAATTATGAACCTCTGACTTTTAAAGACGAAATTGTTTTAGATTTATATTTAGTTGATAAAAAAAAACCTCTTGTTTTCTTTTAATTTTCTAATTGTACATCATTCAAAGCTCTCATTAGTTATTTTTGTTTTAATCATGTATAAAGTTGACTTCAAATTGTGACACAACCGTAACACATATATATAAACCAAGAGGGTTACAAACCTTGATCGCCGGTTATACCTTAGTCGTAGTTAAAGTTTGGTTGCACCCGGCTGGATTATATATGAAACCAATCACATGTTTAATTATGTTCATGACGGCATAAAACAACGGCTATTTTTTATTCTTTGTAAAACAAAAGTTGGAATTGTAACTTCATAACTGATAATAGAATAAGATATTCTGTTGCGATATAGATATACCGTTAATATTTTCTCTGTACTTCCTGCTGATATTGTGTAACCTCTGTAACGTCTCGGCTATTAATAGCTCAATCAATGAATCAATCCCTCAAGGGGAATTCATCAAATTACATGGTATCAGAGCACAGTTGCTCTTGATCCAATTTTTTTTTCTCTTCTTCCGCTACCCGTCTACTTCTCTCGACTCTCTTCTTCTCTCATTTCTTTTATTTTGTGTTTCAATGGCTGAAGCCCCTACAGCCTAGGAAAGAGCTTTTAGTGTCCATAACATCAAGACTCATATTCCAATAACTCTCAATTTTGAGGATTGCAATTATATAGAGAGAACTCATGCTTACCCACTGCCTTGCCTGACCTTCGATCTCCAAGGTCACCACGACAGAACTGCGCTTCCGATCAACGATGCAGATGCGCCATGTTTTAAGCGTGATGGGTTGGTAAAGTTATGGATCTACGGCACGCTGTCTCCACAGTTGTTTAAAGTTTCTTTCAAAACTGGAGGAACAGCGCGCGATGTCTGGGTCCGAATTGAAAATCAATTCAGAAACAATAAGGATGCCCGAGCTCTACAACTGGAGAACGAGTTACGGACCACGATGATTGGAGATATGACGGTTCAGGACTATTGCCAAAAACTGAAATCGCTAGCTGATCTCCTCTCCAATGTTGATGCTCAGATGTCCGATCGCTCTCTTGTTCTATGCCTTCTCAACGCCTTGAATGAGAAGTATGATAACATAATAAATGTTATCAAACACAAGGAGTCCTTTCCCAGTTTTGATTCAGCGAAATCAATGTTAGAGATGGAAGAGCATCGCATTCAAAAGACGAACCGGGTCTCTGCTTCCCACAATGACAACTCGTCATCGTCTACGGTTCTCGCTGTTTCACACACACCGGCCAAGGATGCTCAGGCTACATCATCTCAATCGCTCAAAACTGCCTTTCCCATGTCTGATCTAGGACAGATACAACACTTCCTCAGCATTAAAGCAACATACAATGACAAAGGAATGTTCTAGTCACAGTCTGCTTATGCCAAAGAAATCGTGGACAGAGCTAATATGACGAACTGCAAAGCAATCGCAACACATGTTGTTGTGAAGTCAAAGTTATCAGCTGATGAGGGTGAACCTGTCAAGAATGCAACTGAGTATCGAAGCTTAGCAGGAGCCTTACAGTATTTAACATTTACGAGGCCGGACATCTCTTATGCAGTGCATTAGATCTGCCTTTACATGCATTGTCCACGACTGCCACACATGCAAGCTCTGAAGCGCATCATACGTTACATATAAGGTACCTTAACACATGAACTGCAACTCTATAAGGACAAGATCACCACACTCACGGCATATTCAGATGCCGACTGGGCAGGCTGCCCAGACACCAGAAAATCAACATCTGGATATTGTGTCTTCCTCAGCTCAAATCTGGTTTCATGGTCTGCCAAACGTCAACCGACAGTGTCACGATCATCATCTGAAGCTGAATACAAAGGCGTCGCAAATGCAGTGGCAGAGCTAAGCTGGATTAGGAACCTGATGTTGGAGCTTCACTTCAAGATCACTAAAGCTTCAGTGGTGTACTGTGATAACATAAGTTCAGTGTACCTCGCCACAAACCCGGTGAAGCACTACAAGAAAACAGGGATTTTGCGACTCTTAGTTGTGACTGATTGTATAGTCGCTAAATGTTGCGACTATTTAGCGACTAAGTTGCGACTGATATTGCGACTAATAGAGAATAGTCGCTATTTAGTCGCTAAATTGCGACTACAAGTTATACGTCGCAACATAGTCGCTAAATAGCGACTATTTAGTGACTAAATTCGGCGGGTCGCTAAACCATTTTTTTAGTCGCTAAAAGTCGGTATACAACACGTTTTTAATGTTCTGAACCGGATGTACCTAACTTGTAACTAATTTTACGATTCAGTCGCTAAATTAGTCGCTAAATAGTCGCAAAACTTTATATATATACAAACATGGCTCACCTCGGTTTCTCCTCAGCCACACATGATATTTTCGATATTCATCAGACAAAATTGAAAAAAAAAACCAGAGAGGAACGTTTTCTAGGTCAGTGATAATGTCAGGAGCTTATAACTACATTAATGGTCGAGAGTGGATGTATAACCAGATCGATCCAGCTACGGGAGATTTCACGGCAGAATTCATGGAGGGGGTCGATAAACATTTCATCCTGTTTGCAAATAGCCAGCCCTTCGCGCAGAGCAATGGAGGTAAGTTTCACTGTCCTTGTGATACTTGCCGGAATGATAAACGACTTATGACGGGGATAAAAATACAAAAGCATTTGTATGGGAATGGATTTATGCCTGATTATTATGTTTGGTATAAGCATGGTGAAGAAGTCGATATGGGTTTAGGAACGAGTTATGCTGATACGACCTGGGTTAGTGGAAGTGAAGGAATGGGTAATGTAGTAGAAGATAGGTATGTGGATATGGTGAATGATGCATTTCGTGATAACGTACATTTTGATAACTATCATCAATATAGTTATCAGAATGTGGAGGAATATGGTAGTTATCCGAATGTAGACGAACCGGTACGTAATCATTCCAAAAAATTCTATGACTTGCTAGAAGGAGCGAACAATCCTTTGTACGATGGTTGTCGTGAAGGTCACTCACAGTTATCCTTAGCTGCTCGAGTCATGCAAAAGAAGGCGGAGCATAATATGACTGAAATGGCAGTGGATTCGATATGCGAAATGCTTACAGAGTATCTACCAGAAGGAAATCAGGCAATCGATTCACACTACGCGACAGAGAAGTTGATGCGCAATTTAGGCCTCCCATGTCGTTCGATTGATGTTTGCTTCAAAAATTGTATGATATTCTGGAAAGATGACGAAAGCTTAGATAAGTGTCGGTTTTGTAATTCACCAAGATGGAAGCCTAACGAGCAGCACCGTAGGACCAATATACCATATAGCCGTATGTAGTATATGCCTATTGCTGACAGATTAAAGAGAATGTATCAGAGCGAGAAGACTGCAGCGGCAATGAGATGGCATGTCGAGCACCAAGCAAAGGAGGGAGAAATGTGTCATCCGTCTGATGCGGCAGAGTGGAAATGTTTTCAAGATCAGTATCCCACGTTTGCACAAGAGACCCGCAATGTTTATCTTGGACTATGTACAGATGGATTCAATCTATTTGGCATGTCCAATAATCATTCGTTGTGGCATGTGATCTTGACTCCATATAATTTACCCCCTGATATGTGCATGAACACGGAGTACATATTCCTTACAGTAATGAACTCTGGGCCAAATCATCTGAGGGGTAGTCTCAATATATTCCTCCAGCCTCTTGTTGAGGAGTTAAAAGAATTGTGGTTTAATGGAGTCGATGCATACGATGTGTCCTTGAATCAAAATTTCAATCTAAAAGCAGTTTTGTTGTGGACGATCAGCGATTTTCCGGCGTATAGCATGTTATCAGGATGGACCACCCATGGGAAATTATCATGTCCATGGTGCATGGATGATACCAAATCTTTTTATCTGCCGAATGGAAGAAAGGCGTGTTGGTTCGATTGTCATCGGAGATTTCTTCCTGCAGATCATCCACTAAGGAAAAACAAAAAAGACTTCTTGAAGGGAAAGGATGCTAGGAATGAGTACCCACCTGAGTCTTTAACCGGCCAGCAAGTCTATTCATACCATTTGCGTGGTGTAAATCCACCAATAACTAAGGATGTTGGTGGAAACGGTCACGAGAAGAAGATGCCCGGATATGGGAAGAAGCATAACTGGCACAAAGAAAGCATCTTTTGGGAGTTACCGTACTGGAAGGACCTCAATCTTCGACACAATCTCGATTTGATGCATATAGAGAAGAATGTGTTCGACAACATTATCAAAACTCTTATGCGTGTGAAGGGTAAATCAAAAGACAACATCCCATCAAGATTGGATATAGATCAATTCTGTTCTCGGCCACACTTACATGTTGATAGTGCTGGTAGAGATCCTTTCCCAGTTTACTCACTGACAAACGAAGCTAGAACCAAGTTGTTGGAATGTGTTAAACATGAGGTCAAATTCCCAGATGGTTATGCTTCAGACTTAGCAAGTTGTGCTGATTTGGGTAATGCACAGTTTTCTGGGATGAAGAGTCATGATTGTCATGTCTTTATGCAGCGACTACTTCCATTTATCTTTGCTGAACTCCTAGACAAGAACGTTCACCTCGCGTTAGCAGGTACCCGGTTATTCATTGTATTTGAATATGTTGTATTAACCATTAATGTTTTAATTTCTTTATATTGTAGGGATCGGAGGATTTTTTCGTGACTTATGTTCAAGAACTTTGCAGAAGAGTCGTGTCCAAATTCTAAAGCAGCACATAGTTTTGATTCTCTGCAATTTGTAGAAGATCTTTCCACCATCATTTTTCGACGTGATGGAGCACCTTCCTATACATCTCCCCTACGAAGCTGAATTAGGAGGCCCTGTTCAATACCGGTGGATGTACCCCTTTGAAAGGTTTTTCAAAAAGCTGAAAGGGAAATCAAAGAACAAAAGATATGCAGCTGGATCTATTGTTCAATCATATCTAAATGAAGAGATTGCATATTTCTCTGAGCATTATTTCGCCTCGAATATACAAACGAATTCAAGGTAAATTTCTATCTAGTTAACGGAGACATGTACATGATATCTATTTTGAGGTTACTAAATGTTTACTCATGTTGTCAGGTTAACAAGATACAATGAAGGTGGAGTCCCCGAATATCATGACCAAGAATTACCTGATATATTTACTTAGGTTGGTCGTCCAAGTGGGGAAATGCATGAAGTATGGCTTTCACCAGAAGATTGAAAATGTGCACATGCTTATGTTTTGCGAAATTGCGCTTATTTTCGACCATTTGAAAGGTATAACACAACATAAATGAATTTATATTTTGTGCTGGTCTCATATATATGTTGGTCTTAAACAGTATGTTCGAAGACTATATCTCAGGAAAATATCCTGATCTCTCCGAGCAAGATCTCTCTGGGAAAAGGGCTGACGAATATCATACATGGGTGCGAGATTATGTATGTTCGTGAAATATTTCTTATGTACACATTATATTTGAATGGTGATTTTATCTACATATTTGTCATTGTCTATTTATCTATATGCAGGTCATTTACTGGAACGAGACCTATAAATTTCCTCCTTGGGTTCAAGACATTGTGCATGGACCCGTCAACAAGGCTAAAACTTGGCTTATCTTCTATACAAGAGGATATCTGTTTCATACAAAAAAATCACAGTGAGGGACGGAAGACATGTAACTATGGTGTCTGTGTTAAAGGAGAAAATTACAAAGATGCTTCCGATGCAGCTGATTTCAATGGGATCTTAACAGATATAATACAACTTCAGTATGAAGGGTTGGTTAATTTGAGAATAACACTCTTTAAGTGTATCTGGTATGACCATGTTTTAGGTAGAGGCACTCGAAGGAGAAATGCTGGCATTGTCGACGTCCGTGCATCGAGAAAGTACCACAAATACGAACCATTTATTCTCGGTACGTAAATTTAATTGTCTCTTTCTTGTTAATTACTCTTTTGATATCATAGATATCCGAGTATAACTTCCACATTTTTAAATTACACAGCCTCTCAAGCAGAGCAAGTTTGTTATATCTCGTATCCGTACACAAAGAAACCGAAGCAATTTTGGCTCAATGTTGTTAAAATCAACCCGAGGGGAAATATTTCAGGGGAATATGTCAACACAGAACTCACTCTTTTGCAACAAGAAAATGATGATCCGGTAATGATGACTACAATTGAAGATCTCGTTCCTGAGAATTTGGTACAACACGAAAACACAATCAATCTCGATTACGACGTTGGAGATGCAGAACCAGAAGATGAATTTCGGTGTAATCTATCATCTTCTGATGATGACGATGAAGATGATGAAGCGGACGATGATGAAGAACCGTACTGATATTTGTATTTCAGAGTTTTAATAATCTCAAATTTGTTTAATATTAAATATGTCTAATTGTATTTCAGAGTTTTAATAATCTCAAATTTGTTTAATATTAAATATGTCTAATGTTTACTGTTTACTGTTTATGTCTAAGGTTTATGTATAATGTCTAATGTTTATGTATAATGTTCAATGACATCTTCCCTTTGTGTTTATTCATAATGTTATTGTTTTGTTTTTTTCTATTTTTTTAATGTTTGTGGTCATTTATAAATGCAATATGTTTAAATTAAGTATTAGTTTTTAGTATATAATTACTTATTTAGCTATTTAAGATTTAAATTTGCATCAGAACCCTGATTAGTCGCAATTTAGTCGCATATTTGCAACCATTTAGCAACTAACTTGCGACTAATTAGAGTCTGGCCCAAATAAAATCAGGACCCGCCAATATTTTGCTAGCCCGCGAACATTTTGGTCTCAACCGCATATATTTTCGTCAAAGCCCGCGAAAAATTGGGTCTGGCCCGCCAAATTATTCACCCTCTAAACCGACAAAATCACTAAACCAGCGCCCAATTTGTTCTAAACCAGGCCTAAACCGCCAAATCAATTTCAGATTTTTTCCTAAATTTTCCTAAGTGTTGAAAACCTAGATCAATTGTTCTGAAAATCCTCTCTCCCGTCAACATTCTCTCTCGATTCCATCTCTCCATCTTCGACACGATCTCTTCTCTATCACCTCTAATCCATCCCTCACACTCTCAATCGCTCTCTCGCAACCCTAACACCATCTATCTCCCACCTTACTATCTATTTTCGATCTCTGTCAAAACCCTAACCGAGAAATCCGATGGCAAAATCGAAAGCTAAAGGAGGTAGAGGACGAGGCCGAGGAAGAGGAGGAGGAGGTAGAGGCCGTGGGCGAGGAAATATTGCCGTCGAGCCAGAGCCTTCCTCGTCCACCCAATCCAGACCCAACAATCTACTGCCGCAGTACAATTTCTCTCCGGCGACATACGGTACACCTCCACCGCGTCCGACTATGACTCAAACCCAACTGCATGTCAGCCAGTACCCACCGCCTCACCAACTCTTCAACATCGATTCGAGGTCTCCACGGACATCTCTAGGATATGGTCCTGCTACCGGCTCTGAAGGTCAGAGAACAGCTCCTTTGAATCCTCAGTGGACAGCCTCGGCGAATCAGTCTGGTCAGAGGACAGCCACGATGACCCCACCTGCTCAAACTCCACCTGCTCAGAGGACAGCCACGGTGACTCCATCTGCTCAAACTCCACCTGGTCATAGGACATCCTCTGCTCATCCATCTGCTCATAGGACAGGCTCTGCGAATACCCAAGGTAATGGTGAGTGGTGACTGTTTTGTTAAGTTTGGTTTAATGTCTTTGTTAGTTGTTTGTGACTGATGCTTGAACGTTGGTTTGGTTGTTCTTGTTTAGCTCAATGTTTGATTTTTTTGAAGTTTAGTCAGTTTGCAAAGTTAGATGCTTTCGATTGTTGCCTTATGGTATATGAAGAAACTTGTGACTGTTTTGTTTAGCTCAAGGACTTTCTTATTTAGTTTCATGTCGAAGTCTGTGACTTGTGACTGTTTTTTAAGTTTGGTTTAATGTCGTTGTTAGTTGTTTGTGACTGATGCTTGAACGTTGGTTTGGTTGTTCTTGTTTAGCTCAATGGTTGATTTTTTTTGAAGTTTAGTCAGTTTGCAAAGTTAGATGCTTTCGATTGTTGCCTTATGGTATATGAAGAAACTTGTGACTGTTTTGTTTAGCTCAAGGACTTTCTTGTTTAGTTTCATGTCGAAGTCTGTGACTTGTGACTTTTTAAATATGTTTTCAGTCTTGATTGCTTTGACTGTTGAGTCTTGTGAGATTTAAGAATGAAAGCTTCTTTCTTGTTTAGTTGCATTGACTATTACATGTTTCTGTTTGAGTCTGTGAACTTTGATTTGAGTGTTGATCATATTTTCAGGTCATATGTCTTCTCCACAAGCGTCTCCGACTCAATCTATTCATCTGTCTCAACAACCAAGGGCGTCTCCAGTGCAAAACTCCGAAGGCCAGAGCAATCATGAAGCTCAACAATCTAACCAAGTAAATGAGAATATGGTTGACGGGGTGGACGACCATGTGGTGATTCAACCAAGGCTTGAAGAAAGCCGTCTCCGTTATCTTGAGAGACTACTAAGCATGCCAGGACGAGAACAGTGGACTACTGTTCTCTCACCAGTTCTTCCACAGCCGCCAAATACAACTTGGTAAAAGTTTAATTCCATCTCTTCATTTTAGTTATTTCCTGTGATTCATAGTTTTTACTGATTCTTTGTTGTCTGTGTAGGTTTGGTCGTGACAAGTCTTCTCTGGTCCGGAAGATTACAAAGGTCTTCCAAAACAAATTTGATGGTGAGTTCTATAGTTGGAGCCATGTGCCTCGACCGCGAGCAGAGCGGTACTTCTTAGAGTTTGCGGTAAGTATATAGGTACAATAGTTTTTAAACTTTTGTTTAGTTTCTCACTAACATGATTAAGCTCTTTCTATTGTAGAAAGAGCACCACTGGGATCCATTAATCACAGGGACCGTTCAAGCACATTTTGAGGCCATATGTCAAAGGAGAATGAAGGACATGGTGAGAAAAGCTCACCTTTCTGGTGTCCGACCTGCATGGATAGAAGAAGACATTTGGGTAAAGATGACTGCATATTGGGAAACTGATGAAGGTAAACAGAGGAGTGAGACCACTTCTGCTGCTCGAAATTCTGATCGTAACGGTCTAGGTGTGAGCAAAATCTACACTGGCCAGAAGTCTATGGAGCAAATTCACCAAGAAATGGTAGTAAGCATTCCTCTATCTACTTTTGTTTCTGAATTTTAATTCTTCCCTATTAGCAATTTAGTTTGTTGTTACATTTTCAGGAAAAGGAGATGGGTAGACATGTCAGTTTTGGTGAGGTTTTTTTTGAAAACCCACAGAAAACCTGATGGAACATTCATCGACCTGAAGGCACAACAGATTGCAGAGAAGTATGAGGAGATGCTCAATGCAAAGAAGGCCGAGATTGAGGCAGAAACTTCTGATGGGACTTCCCGACCTAGAGAGCTGGCCACTGATGAGTTCAATGAACTCTTTCTTCAGGTAAATCCAATTCTTATTATTCATATATGCATTTGCGTTTGACTGCTTGTATGGAGTTTCATATTGTTTTTGAATTGACTTCTCTAGTTAATGATTCCATTTGATTTGGTTTACTGTCTTTGAATTTGTGTTGTCTGTTGGTTGTGAAAAGAATTGTTCTATTTATGGTTGTCTGAATTAAACCATTTCCTAACAATTTAACTTTCTTTTTCTGTTTTCAGTCAACAATTGTGGATGACAGAGGCTATGAATATGGTATTGGAAGTCTTGGAGAGTCTCACGCCTCTGGAAAGCGCAAGTACCCGAGTAGCTCCTGACCTTATAACTCGCTCCAACATCAGCTTGAAGAAGCTCAGCGCCAGATTGAAACACAAGCTGCTGAGTTAGCTCGACAGGCGAGTGAGCAGAAGGAGTTGGGCATGGTGAAAAGGTATCTACTCGAAACAGACCCTGCATACATCGATTTCTGCAAAACCCAGTCTGATGCAGCTCTTCCCACTTCTCCTACTAATTCTCCTTAGACTCTACTTGTTAAGACTTTGTTCATAATGTTTGTATGTTTGTTTTGAATTTTAAGAACCTAATGTATGACTTTGTTTTCTTATATTTTAGTATAAATTGTGTTTTATTCAAAAGTGTTTTAGATTTCATATTATTGCATTACATTCAGCTTTTAATTCATAATTAAATAGTAATAAACCGAAACCAAACCAGAATGCATTCTGGTTCATTTTAGTCGCTAATTAGTGGCTATTTAGTCGTGATATTAGTCGCTAAATAGTCACTAAGTAGTCGCTATAGGATAAATTTAAATTCATTATGGCATAATTAGTCGCTAAATGCGTCCCTCATTAGTCGCTATATAGTTGCTACTTTTGCGACTATTTAGCGACTGCTACGCGACTTAAATACAGTCGCTATATTCGTCGCTATTGAGTCGTTATATTAGTCGCTAATTTAGCGACGAATATAACGACTAATATTTAGAAAATGTAAATAGTCGCTATATTAGTCGCAATTTAGCGACTAATATAGCGACTAATAGATTTAGCGACTAATGTAATTAGTCGCAACTGGGTCACAAAATGGAAAATAGCGACTGATTTGCGACTATATACGCAGTCGCAAAAACCATGTTTTCTTGTAGTGAAGCATCAACGCACCAAACACATTGAACTAGACATACATTTTGTCCGAGAAAAGATGGCAGCTGGTGAAGTCAGAGTGTTACACGTACCATCTTCTCTTCAATTCGCAGACATCTTTACCAAGGGACTATCCACAACACTCTTCACAGAGTTTCGCTCCAGTCTTACCGTCCATCCTATGGACGCTTTTACTGCGGGAAGATGATAAAATAGGATATTCTGTTGCGATATTGTAAATATACTGTTAATATTTTCTTTGTGCTTCCTGTTGATATTGTGTAACCTCTGTAATGTCTTTGGATATTAATAGCTCAATCAATGAATCAATCCCTCAAGGGGAATTCATCAAATTACAATAACACAATATAAATCGTTGATTCATTACATCAAATCCACTATTGATACTTGGATCCATTACAGTTTTTCCTTTCTTATGTTTAGAGTACTAATAATTTTTAAATATACTACTACACACTAATTAACTTGTTCTAACTTCTAACTGGAATTATCAATAACTCATCAAAGGTCTGTAATTGCATAAGTATAAGGCCGTCGTCTCAGATGTGATCGTGTAAACAATGTAACTCTCGCACATATAAAACGGAAGCACAATTTGTCAAACTTTAAAGAAAAAAGCTAGCTAGGGCAAAGAGACAATAAAGTAATGAAGAATATTTAGAAACCCTAGGCGTACAGATATATGATTTTGCTTTAAAATTAAATTTTATATAAGTGGGCAAAAAAATAGTGTGATGTGAATTAAAATGGTTAAAAGAAAGAATTTGTCGACAAAAAAAAGAAAAAACAAAGAAAAACTTTAGAGGATGAATAGTCAAGTAATGCGGCTAAGAGGCTGATCAACCACATAATTGGACCTAAACACCACCTCAGACACTTCTCATGAACAGAAATTATGTTGCAAGCAACGACCTTTTTTTTTTTTGTATAACTGGAAGGGTTCTAGCCTTCGGCTTTAGTCCCTCTAAATTTGATACCAACCGTTGATAATATTAATTTAATGACGTAAATTATATTGTAACTAGTGAGAATCGAACCCAAATGATCAAGGACTACTAGCACATTTTTACTATTGGACTAACTTCACTGGGCTTCAAGCCACACTACCTTGTTACATCGGTTTAATGCTTTTCATGTAATATATACCTTTTTGCTTGGAATATCGCCTTAATAATTTTTTTTTAAAACAGAACAATTAGGAAAGTAACTATATAAAATGTTGGTTATTCCATATAAAATAGTATGTGATTTTATCATTCATGTCTCACGTACAAAGAAATAATAGAGAAGGTCTATAACTTTAAATGTATGATCAAATGAGATTAGGACCAAAAAAAAGGTGTATAGTCAGATAATAGAACATATAACGAGTTACCCACTTTGATTGAATCTATATCTTGACTTTTTATTTCCTCAAAAGTAATTATTAATTCTCACCACACGGCCATGCTTTGAAATCATTCTATGTTCCCTCAACTTCTTTCACGTTTATCGTTCCCTTTTTCATACGCTAATTAAATTAATTGTTAATCTGTCATGCATCTCAATTGATAATTATTGAATATACCACACTAACTCGTACTTGATATACAATGGAGAAGCTTAATGACTCCGAGAAGAGTAATCAATCATGCTTATTTAAATATAGTTAGCTAACAGAAAGAACTTTTATTAAATGTTTTTTTTTTACTTTTAGCCGCAATATTCCTTTTAGTTTGTAAATTTAGTGCTGCTTGACCCCAATCTTATTAATATAACAATTTAAAAATTAAGGAAATTAATGTTAGTACTAATGATAAACCTTGGATGCCTTGCGCGTATTTGTACTGTCTTACAATAATACTCCCTCTATTTTTAAATATAAGTAGTTTTGTCTAAAAGCACGCATATTAAAAAATATATATTTAAAAAAAAAATTATTATTAAAAAAATAATTAAAAACAATTTAACCAATTATAAAAGAAATAATAAAATGCTATTGGCCACGCAGTTTTTAATAAAATTGAAAGTTATCTTGAGATATAAAAACAATTTATAATATGAAACAAAACAAAATAAAAACACAAAAACTACTTATATATAGAAAGAGAGGGATACATTTCTTTATAAATAAAGTATCGTATTTTTTTTGGACAGAGGCTTAACATTCATCAATCTACGTTTATCGTAAATTGGTACTTTACTTTGTTCTGATTCCTAGTTGAGATACCTTTTTAATATTAAAACAGAGTAATTAAGGATTAGTGAGAGCATGTTCAAAAGGTAAACGGTGCTCATTTGCTAAATGATTACACTCGTGGGCTAAGGGTCTTAATATTGACATAAAATGAGAAATAACGACGA
Source organism: Orychophragmus violaceus (assembly GCA_030180135.1). Classification (NCBI taxonomy): domain Eukaryota; kingdom Viridiplantae; phylum Streptophyta; class Magnoliopsida; order Brassicales; family Brassicaceae; genus Orychophragmus; species Orychophragmus violaceus. The sequence goes on along the minus strand of CM058230.1, from coordinate 100,078,083 downwards.
ATTAGTGCGTATTAAAAAGATTTGTAGAATTTAAGAATATAAATTAGAGATTTGAAAATTAGAAAGAGTTAGAGAAAGTAAAAATAAAAGAGACTAGAGAGAGAATTAGAGAAAAAAAAAAAAATCTTTCATAGATCTGATTCAAATTTAAATTTGGTTATAAATAGAATTAAAAGTAGTTTTATAAGTGCTATTAGTAACTATTTATTGTGTGGACAAGATTTAAGCATGTGCTAATTTTTATATACATGATTTAAGGTAAAAAGAGCTGCAAGTGGAAGGATGAGAGAGAGCGTACAGTTGCACTAGGGCGTATACCATGCTTGTTTCATACAACAACAAATTGACTGTTTCACGTATCTGCATTGGTCGATTTGGTCCCGCGGATTAGTGTACGACTGAGTTTGATCTGCCCGTACACTACTCTTGAGTGTACACTTTTGATCCTACTGAGTGTACACCTTTGATTTTTTTGAGTGTACACCTTTAATCTTTTTGAGTGTACACTTTTGATCCTCAACACAAGCTTCCTTTCAACAAGTTTCCATGTCTCATTCAACAGATCAAAAGTGTACTTTCTTTGGGAGATAAAGAGACTCTCATGTGAGCGGCACATTTCAATCCCTAAGAAGTACTTAAGCTCACCAAGGTCTTTGATGTCAAACACAGATTTAAGAATGACTTAGTTGATGGATACCATCTCTGTTGTCTCCCAAGATGATGAGATCATCCACATAGATGAGAACAACAACTATACCTTGAGAGCTTTGCAATGTGAACAAGGTGTGGTCCGCCTCAGATTTCTTGAAGCCATGGTCCTTGAGTGTTGAGCTCAGCTTATGATACCAAGCCCTTGGTGATTGCTTTAGACTATATATAGCCTTTCTAAGCCTTAGCACCTTCCCTGGAGCAATGGTATCTTCAAGTCCTGGTGGAGGAGTCATGTAGAATTCATCTTCAAGATCTCCTTGGAGGAATGCATTCTTAACATCTATCTGCCACAACTTCCAAGAAAGGTTAGTAGCTAAAGAAAGCACAATTCTTACTGTGGATAGCTTGGCCATTGGTGCAAAGGTGTCCTTATAGTCATCTTCATAGGCTTTAGTGAAGCCTCTAGCCACCAACCAAGCCTTGTACCTTTCGATGTCTCTGTTGCTCTTGTACTTAATGGTGAAGACCCACCTGCAGCTTAATGCTCTATTTTCTTTAGGGAAATCATCCTCATATCAAGTATGGTTGTGTTCCATAGAACCTACTCCACTCACAACCTCTCTTCATTCCTTCTTTTCCTTGGCTTCTTCATAGCTTAGAGAAATCTGGTATAGCTCAATCTTTCCAAATAATGCTTGATGATCATAAGGAAAAAGGGCAAGAGAACACGCAGCTTGGATTATATAAGCCACATCTTTATTTTTGTAGTAAATTCTATTGTTTACCCAATCAGATGTTTTTATGATCTTAGTACCACTTCTTAATGGTGGAGAAGCAACCTATTCCATAACCACTTCTGACATATTCTCCTTCTCCATATCCAAGTCTTCTTGGTTTTGGTCTTGATATGATTCTTCTTCATGAGTTTGAATTGGTTCTTGTGTTACTGTCTCTGGTTCTTCTTCTTGAGTTTCTTCATGGCTCCTTGTTGTTCTATTTTCCTCTTGTCTTGACACCCTTGTAGGATCATTTCCCAAGTGATTCAAGAGGAACTTTAGACTAGTGGCAAGGTCAGAAAGTGACCTTGAGAGGTCTTTCAATCCTTCCCAATCCCTCTTATTGTAATATCTTTGTCCTTCTATGAACTTGACATCCCTTGATACATATGTGTGGTTGTTTCTTGGATCAAAGCACTTATATCCTTTATCCTTTTTGAGTTGTAGAATACCCAAGGAATATGCATTTGATGCTTTTAGCTTCCAACTTGTTTCTTTGATCACTGGAACATGAACAAAACACACACACACCCAAATACACGTAAGTGATCAATAAAATGTTTGTTTTTGTTTAATACCTCAAATGGTGATATGTCTTGTAAAACTTTGGTAGCAATCCGATTGATGAGATAACAAGCGGCCAGAACAACATCTCCCCAAAAACTCTTAGGTACATTGGCATGGAACATCATGGATCTAACTACTTCCATAAGATATATGTTCTTCCTTTCTGCCACTCTATTTTGTTGAGGTGTGTGTGGACAGCTTGTTTAATGTAGGATTCTATATTTTCTTATGTGAGCTTTGAATCTTTGGCTTGTGTATTCTCCTCCATTGTATGATCTAAACAATTTAATCTTGGCATTAAATTGATTAGTAATGTAGTTCTGAAATTTGATAAACACCTCATAAACCCTATCTTTAGAAGGAAGCAATGTGATCCAAGTATATTTTGACTTTTCATCTATGAATGTCACAAAGTATTTGTTCCTGTCTCTAGATAAGCAAGGTGAGGTTCATACATCAGAATGAGTTAAATCAAAGCAATGTTCATAGATAGTAGCAGACTTCAGAAATATAGTTCTACAATGTTTGCCAAGAATACAACCTTCACAAGTTGAATGATCAAAGATAGCATTACGCAACATTATACTTAAAGCACGAGCATGAGGATGTCCTATTCTAGCATGCCATAGGACATTTTGATTAACAGAAAATCAGGAATTGAAAGCTAGAGAATCCGGATTTCTTGAAGAAGTATCATCAAGGATGTAAAGCTCATCCTTTGTTCCACCTCTTCAAGTATCTTTCCATTCTTAATATCTTGAAAAAAAACTTCATTAGGCCCAAACATAACATTTCAATCAAGGTCTTTAGTAATTCTTTTCACATACAGTAAGTTAGTTTTAAACTTAGGTACAAAGAAAGCATCACTTTCTTTGTGGAATAATCTCAACTTTCATGTTTCTTCAATAGAGATTCCTTTACCATTAGCTATAGTTACTTTTCCTAGGGCAAGTTCAATATTCTTTAAGAGTTTAGCATCACTAATTAGATGGTGAGAAGCACCGGAGTCAACCAGAGAGTTTAGACGCATAAGCCTTGATGAGATCCTCCAAATCACTCCTCTTCACATACTATGTAGAACATGTAAGGCAAGCTCTCCTCTTTATGTGGATGAAGTCGCCTGCTCAGACATTTCCTCTTGAGAAATGTTGGTCTTTGAATCCTTGAACTTGATGGGTTTGAGATGAGGATGAAGGATCCAACATTTGTCTTTAGCATGTCATTTTTTCTTGCAGTGGTCACAGAAGACAGAGCTCATATCCTCTTGCTTGAACACACTTTTTTGGCCGTGACTAGTTCCCCCTTTCCTCTAAATAGTCCAATGTTTTTGGAGTCTTGGGCACACATCTTCAAAGTCAGGGAGTTTGGTTTCCATTAAGATGGGCTTAATCACATCATTGTAGGTGGGGATCAGGTTGAGAAGAATCCAAAAGATCTTGTCTTGCTCCTTTCTCTCATTCAAAATGGTGGGATCCATGGAACTTGGTCTTAACATGTCAAGTTCAGATCATGTAGAATGAAACTTCCCAAGATACTTGGTAAACTCCATTTTCTCTTGTTGCAGGTCGCTTATGGCCTTCTTCACCTCATAGACACGACTGAGGTTTAAGACATCACCATAAACTCTCTTGAGAGTGTCCCACAGTGACTTAGCAGTTTCACAGTGGGAGTAAGCTTCAAGGATAGATGGATCCAAAGAGTTTTGAAGGAAGCCAAAAACAAATTGATCTTCTTGAAACCACCTTGCCTCCTCTTTCTTGTTATCTTCATATTTTTTTCCTTTTTGGTCGTTTGTTGGTGTTTTATCTTCCAAGATGTGCTCCCAAAGACCTCTACAACAAATGGCGGTTTTGATTGTCCTTGACCAAGTGAGATAGTTCATTCCCTTGAGAACCACATGAATGAAATCGGCGTTAAGCTTGAGTTAACTTGAAAAATATCCTCCATTGTTGACACTTGAGGAGCTTAAGAGAACATAAATGAATGTAGAGAAGAGACTGAAGAATATGAACAGAGAATCGATGAGGAGTTTGAAAAGTGTGAAGAGAATAAATGAACAATATGATATATGCTCTGCTACCATGTTAGATTTAAGAGTATATACCAGAGATTTGAAGATTATAAAGAGTTTGAGAGAGTAAGAACAAGAAAGACAATTGGAGAAGAAAATAAATCTCCATAGATCTGATAGATCTGATTCAAATTTGAATTTGGTTACAAATAGAGTGAAAGTAGCTTTACAAGTGCTATTAGTAACTACCTATTGTGTGGACAAGATTTAAGCATGTGCTAGTTCTTGTGGACAAAATTTAAAGTAAAAGGGCTGCAAGTGAAAGGATGGGCGAGAGTGTACAGTTGCACTAGAGCGTACACCATGCTTGTTTTCTACGGCATCAAATTGATTGTTTCACGTTTTCTGCATTGGTCGATTTAGTTCCGCAGATTAGTGTACGGCTGAACTTGATCTACATGTACATCTTTGATCCTACTGAATATACACTTTTGATCCTCAACACAAGTTTCCTTTCAACAAGATATGCTTGATCAATATTGGGCTCTCTTAAATTTGTGTGCTTACCTTAGGATTATGTACTCTTTATATGTACAACAGAAACAATCTATAAAAATTCGAATGATATAAATGATATAGATGATGTACTGGAAAGGTTAGAGATTACAAACACATCCAAATTAAGTAAACTATATACCTACACATAAAGGAAAGAAAACTGTTGTCAAAAAAAAAAGGAAAGAAAACTGATAAGTATAAGATTTTCTAATTGTTTTTGTTAAAAACAAAAAGAACAATTCTCTGACAAATTCGATAAATTCAATCAAATAAATTAGATAATTTCTTAGAATGATCGTCCCTTCGAATCCACGAAACTTCCAACTCATAACGCTTCTTTTTTTAGCCGGACCCACCATCATCGTACACTTTTTACTATTTCCCCCCCCCCTAGAACATAAATGAGTGTAGAGAAGAGATTGAAGAATCTGAACAGAGAATCGATGAAGAGTTTGAAAAGTGTGAAGAGAATAAATGAACAATATGATCTATGCTCTGATACCATATTAGAATTCAAGAGTATATACTAGAGATTAAATGATTATAAAGAGTTTGAGAGAGTAAGAACAAGAGAGAGATTAGAGAGAGAATTGGAGAAGAAAATAAGTCTCCATAGATCTGATTCAAATTTGAATTTCGTTACTAATAGAGTGAAAGTAGCTTTACAAGTGCTATTAGTAACAACTTATTGTGTGGACAAGATTTAAGCATGTGATAGTTCTTGCGAACAAGATTTAAAGTAAAAAGGGCTACAAGTGGAAGGATGGACGAGAGTGTACAACTGCACTAGAGCGTAAATCATGCTTGTTTTCTACGACATCAAATTAAACTGTTTCACGTTTTCTGCATTGGTCGATTTAGTCCCGCAGATTAGTGTACGATTAAACTTGATCTGTCCGTACACTATTCTTGAGTGTACACCTTTAATCCTATTGAATGTACACCTTTGATCCTCTAGAATGTACACTTTTGATCTTCAACACAAGTTTCTTTTCAATAACATATGCTTGATCAATATTTCGCTCTTAAATTTGTGTGCTTACCTTAGGATCATGTACTCTTTATATGTACAACAGAAACAATCTATAAAAATTCGAATGGTATAAATGGTGTTCTAAGGAAATGCACTTAGATGATGTACTGGAAAGGTTAGAAGATTACAAACACGTCCAAATTAAGTAAACTATATACCTACACATAAAGGAAAGAAAACTGATAAGTATCAGATTTTCTAATTGTTTTTGTTAAAAACAAAAAGAACAATTCTCTGACAAATTCGATAAATTCAATCAAATAAATTAGATAATTTCTTAGAATGATCGTCCCTTCGAATCTACGAAACTTCCAACTCGTAACACTTCTTTTTTTAGCCGGACCCACCATCATCGTACACTTTTTACTATTTCCCCCCCCCCCCCTTTATACACAAAAAAACAGATATTTGCTTATATAGTTTAATCTGTTTGTCTTAGATCAAACGAAACGATAAGACATTTTATTTTCACTTGAGAATATTTTTTCCTAGTTCAGATACCATTCAGACATTCACAGAACAGAAGGGGAAATTAAGCATGAATTATTCTATTGGACAAAAAGGAAGAGGAAATTATTCAAGAGTTGCAGGCAGAGCTTGCACGCATGTGTGGACGGCGGCTATAAGAAAATGACAGCTTCTCATAAAATCATACTGTGTTTGTGCATGCCCCAAAAGGAGTTTCCCATTTTTAATCAACTCAAAGAGACATAATTTATATATAAAACAATTCATAAGAAAATTTCAACAACTTAAATCTAGGGTTTAGGGTCTTTAAAACCCAAAATCAATCATAATACTTTCCAGTTACATAGAAGTGAACTAGACTTGATTTTCCTTTACACCACGCTTAACTGAAAATGGGGTCAAGAAGGAGCCTAAATTGCCCATCATTTCCCCTACAAAGACTTCCATTATTTAGATGGTGTTACCTACTCTAATTCTAAACCCCTTAATTGATTAACCCCCTAGTCTATAGGCCTCTCAAACATTTTTTGAGTAAAATATAATTCATAGACTCAACAAATCTTAGGATTTTGTAAGATAATCCCTAGTCTAAATATTGTTAGCTTTGACTCCTACGATCCTATCACATATCATTGAAGACAATAATGAACCTTGGTGAAAGATGAAACAAAAAAGAGTATTACTTACTCCAAATCACTCAAGGCAAGTAGTTGGAAGTCCATAAAGATCGAGCAATCAATTATCAAAAGGGTAAGTGACAATTAGGCATTTGATTAAAGATTCTAAACCAGTTTTCTTAAACTAACTCCTAAATTTTCCATAAATGTCAACAACACCATCAATTAGATTCTTCTTGGCAGTTGACAAAAAAAAAGATTCTTCTTGGCATGTTGTCATAACGACATAGTGTGAAATGTTGTACAAAATATAACTATAAATCAAATTAATCAAGAAGATAATCAAACTTATGAACTTATTTTCAAACAATGTGTCGTTAGTGGTCCATAAAAGAAAGCTGGGTCAAGCTCAGGAACCAATGTTTCTTTATCAAAATCCGGGAGAGTGTATGAAAGAAATGTTTGGGGATCCCAAGAAAAGAAAAGCACACAAAAGAATGACACAGAACTCAAAGAAGAACAATGACAACACAATCTTTTCCTCGAAACGTCACTCAGAAACAGCAGTCTCTCTCATATCAAATCCCCAAAACACTAAAAAGAGAATAGGGTATTCTAAAAGAAGCACAACACTAAAACGACCAAGCACATGGTATTAAAGATTCTCTTCCTACTGTGCACAATGATTTTTTCACTAAAGCCAAAACTAGCGCACCGTTGATGCCTTGATGGTATAAGGAGTAGGGTCAAGAGAATTGGCATTCTCTGTGTCTGCCTCAGAAGCTTTATAAGGAAACAGCCTGCAGAAGAAGATAGGATACAGAAGCAAACAGCAATTCATACTGCGAAAACTGAGACTTTTATGCATTGAATATAGGAATAAGCATAGTTTCACAAGAAAAACAAATATTTTCTTTACGCTGTTGTTATGATTCATTCAACAGACAAACAGGTTAGATTTTGTTCAGAAGTTTGCTGGCCAGTTAAGATGACCAAGCTGTGGTTGCTGCTGATAAGCACCGACTTGAACCGGAGAAGGAGATGGAGCAACTCCGAGCCCAATGTTACCAGAAAGTCCAGACCCCATATGGTGCGGATTCGCCATTGAACCAGGCTGTGGCGAGTGAAAGACGCCTTGGAACTGCACATGAGATGGTTGAACTTGAGGAGAGTTGAAGGATGGCAAGTAAGCACCATGAGGCGTTTGTCCAGCAATGTTGTAATATGGGGTAGACTGAAGACCTGAGAGATCTCTTGAATTTTGCATCCATATTTCAGAAGTCTCAGCCTGGTGTCAAAGAAAGAAACCAAAATAAGACTTAAGACTGATAGAAGTTAACGGGCAAAGCCTAAATGTCCAATAACAGAAACCAACTCATCATTACCTGAGGATTAGGGACATATACATTTCCGTCTTTATACTTCATGCGGGATGAATCTTCAAATCCCGGACCATTACCAATTACATTGACTGAACTAATTTGATACCCACTAGGGTTGTGTAAAGCCCCAAAACCTGTTGGTCCTGCGCCAGGGACTGGCTTAAACTGCTGGATCCCATACTTGAGGCCATTTGCACCGGGGTGAGAACTGCCTCCAGGCATCAACACATAGCTATTGCCATTTGAAGGGTGAGCATATGCTGCTGGATTACCGGAGTATCCTTGCATGGGACCAGAGTATCCTTGCATGGGCATTTGAGGGACATAGATGGGGGAGAGGAACTGACGATACGGCATGCCGTTGGGAAACTGTGAAACATGAACCTGCGGATACATCTGAGCCATAGGAGCCTGTTGCTGCTGCAACATAGGAATCGTAGAGGCAGGGGCATTGTTGAACATGTGCGGATTTAATGCTTGCTGCATGACCAAAAGGATAAAACATTAGTTACTGCCATGGAAAGAAAAAATAAGATACATTCAAAGTGCCATTCTCCTCATATCCGCAAAAATCTCTAATGAATTTAGTGGAACCGTTAACAAAAGAGAAATCACCTCTTGTCCCCGCATGTTTTCATCCATTGCTTGCCTGAAATACGGCATGTCATAACCACTTTGGGGATCGTATTCCTGCTGGGAATGAAGAGCATGTCATGAGACCAACACCAAAGCACTAGAGAAGTAATAGATCACGTATATCCTACTACTATCATTAAAAGAGTTGTGGCAACACTTAAGCATTAAAACACTTTCTATACTGAAATATTACGACAAAGTAAACTCACTGAAAATTTGTGCAGTTCAAGAGGATATTGCTGCTGCTTCAGTTCTAGAGTAGAATAAGGAGGACCGTTTCCACTGATGAATTCAATTTCCGCATACTCATCCACATTCGGAGATCTAGGTGCGTTCTTCTGTTCAGACAATTGTTGCTCTGATGCCATTAACACAGGAGGCGGTGAGCCAGCTCCAGAATTTCTGACTTCACTATCAAAAGTTTCCACGGTCTTCGGGACAGAAGCCTCATTGGTTGACTCCTCGGGAGGTGGAGAGGGCAAACTGTGTTTAAGTTCTTGTGAAGAGCATGCTTCCTCAAATCCAGATGCTGAATTATTTGAATGATCAAAATCCAGAACAAAGCTACCAAAAGTCAGCTGACAGCGATCAGTCTCTGGGACACGAATATGATCTGCAATAATAACATTCTGACTTTCACTGATATTAACATGCGAAAGCTTATCCTGCAACTTCACAGTTTCTGATTCCATGTCTATGGAATTATCAGTGGGAAGACCACGAGACTTTTTAGAAGTTCCAATAACTCCAGGGTTATTTTCACTAGATCTCTGATTAGATTTAGGTTTCCACTGTTTATTCTGAGAAAATCCTGCGTGAAATAGAAGTTTAAGAAGTCCATCAGTATCATGACAAAAACAGGTCTTGCACCAGAACATCAGATAAATTAAAAGACACCTGGCGATTGTTCACCCGAAGAAAAAGTTACACTAAAAGCATAACATTAAATAAACGAAGTGAAAACTTTTTCCTAGGGCAACTTGGTTAGCATGAATCATGTAAAAAAAGCACCACAATCCGTTACATTCGCTAAAATAGGTAGCAAAACTACCTTTTGGATGACCACCAGCTTGCTGTTGTGTTCTAACATATTGGTAGCTTCTACTCCCATGCTGACTGTTCCGAAGAGACCTATGATTGGGTATAACAGACTCTCGCGCATTAGCTTGACTGCCTTGATCCATCTTAGAAATTGGGGATATTGGTCTATATGCTTTTCGAACATCTCTTCTAATTGCAGACTCCACCAACGATCCAGATGCAGATGAATCTTTCAAAACTTTTTCAGAAGGTTTTCCACCACTACCTACACCCCTAACTTCACGTCTGATAGCTCCAACAGCTGATGATCTAGAATCAGGAGATGGTACATGTACTGGATCCGAAGAAGACGAATATACACCAAGCACAGAATTACTTGATGGCACAGTAACATCATGAACTGTCTGCCTTCCCTCATAGAGTTCTTTTCTTGTAGGACGACGCAGAGGAACAGGTCCAGTCTGCCTGGACCTCCTACGAGCTCCATTCTCCCCATATGGCTGATGATCTACAGAACCACCTGATGAGCTGCAAAACCATAGAACAACATTCATATTTAGCTTATTTGAGTTCAGAATATCTTCTTTAGGATGAAGGATAACACCATTTTGTAGAAAGCTTACACTTGTGGGGAATAATAACTAACAAGTAAACATAATAACCCTTTCAACTTTTAGCAGATCATTGCCACAAATCTGATTATGACTCGTCTCGAAAGTGCACAACTTTCCTAAGTCTCCGCAAAACGATTCTACTAAAGTGAATTCTAGTACTATAAAAATATATCACTGACAAAACCCATTTCAAACGTACAAATAAACTATGGCACGTTAACTAATAGAATCATATAGAATATGGCCAACAGGGTATAATGAATGAGAACAAACATACCCCTTTTTGTTTCGAATGGCAACCTCTTCGCGAATATTTGATCCAGATGACTGGGCAGAAGTGGGCTTCAATTCTTTTTCTGCAATCAGATTGGACATGTTGTCTCTAACAACACGAAACTCTCTGCTGGGTCCTGCAGTTGCGTGAAACTAACAATCGATTCAGACAGCAGACAAGATTTCTAGATGCCTATATTCAGTAAGTTCTGTGAAACTTGAAGATCTCAAAAACCCGTCACTTCAATACAAAAATCGTATTAGTGGATAAAATGCATCTCGCTACATTTATTTCTATTTTTCCTTGTCGAGGAATTGATTTTCTAGGTTCTAGCCAGATGTGCTTTTTATCACTATATGTCTCTGTGAAAGGTGTTTGAAAGAACGGGTTAACATCAACTTAAAACTAGTTAAGCAAATATCTTCAGCACAGAGACGAGAAGAAATGGGAAGAAAATGGTCATCATAATTAGTTACCAGCAGCGGGGTTCTTAGGAACATCATTCCGAGGAGCTGCATTCCTGGGAAAATGATTCTGATTGTAGTCTCCTCTCCGAACATTATGCTCAGGGTGTGTACGAAAATTCACCTCTTTAGAGGTGTTTTCAAAATGTTTTCTTCTGTCAGCAGACTCCACAAATGTCGTGTCCTGAGGCCAAAGAACACATGCGAACAATCAAAAGTTACATTGGTTTGCGACCTCCTTAATCAAGAGACTAACCCCTAACGTTTCAGACCTCTAAGATGAACCCGAAAGCCCTAATGAATCCGATAGCATAATTCAGGGATTCAGCAAACTCAGTGAATAGATAGATAGAAAGGAAGCAAAATATCTCAATTGGGAGTTACTCAAAATAACAAATATCATAATAAAATCAGACTCCACTAAACACAAACAGCCCTTAAGTGCAGCTAAGCACCAGATGATACACTAGTGACATAAATACTAACATCACTTTATTCATATGAAATGCAGAAAAGAGTAGAAGAAAAAATATGATACCATATCAAATACTTGAGACGTTGCCTCTTTCTTCTTGTCCCTTTTTCTCCTTACCTCGTGGAATGAATCTGTTGAAGCAGAAAAGGGTTTAAATTTGTATACTGAATCATGATAATATCCTAAGGTAGACAAAATATCACATCATTCAATACAACAATTATACAGTCCAATAATCTACTTTCTCAAGAAGACGATTCAAAGAAGAGAAGATCGAAACCTTGATATATCAGCTTCTGCACAGCCTCGTCAGCGTCCATGTTCTTTTCTTTCAGCACAGCAAAGATATCGGCTTCAGAGTGATTACCCACAACTTCCTTTATCGACCGGATCATCTCCCTTGTTTTTTCATACATTCCAATACCGCCAGTTCTAGACCCCGTCACCATATTCGACCACAACGGTCGACGGATCGAATTAGGAAGAACAAGGAAAGGAAAAAAGAAAACGAGAATCGATAGAATACTTTGAGAGAACGGATTGAAGGTAGTGAAACGTTTACTATGGACTAATGATTTCGATCTTAAACCCTGAAAACGAATACGGAATTAGGGTTTCGAGTCCAGAGAAGAAGCAAGAAGTACGGCTTAAAGAGACGAGGGTTTGGGAAATTTCGTTCAGATGCTGCCGCTTAGATCAAACTAGAATGACCGTTTTACCCTTTTCAGGACGAAATATTGCTAAACGTTGCAGTTTTTCGTGCTACCCGTTATTTTTGTGAAGAAGAAGATCAACACTCGATAAAAATAACAAATACAATTATTAGAGGGATTTTTTTTTTTTTTAAACGCTGAATGATTATATTATGAAGTGAAAGATTGTTGTATACAAACCAAGGACCCAAAACAGGAGCTCATACAATCATATGACAAAAGACGGCCATCAATAGACAAGAGATCAAAAGATATTGCGTCTATCATAAGATTGGAAGAAATCCTCTTTGGTCGCACTTTGGGCAATCAAACGAGGCCCTTTGTTTCCAAATGAGTCTTGTTTCACACTTCCATTCCAAAAAATTTCCTAATAAGAGTCTAAGGGAATCTCCATAGTACCTGAAGGAGGGCCAAACAGGAGGCCTGTTTATTGCACCAACTAGCTCACTCTCCTCACCTGTGAATATGACTATATCCTTCCTTAAGCTAATTAGACTTTCAAAAGTTCATTTCCAGCATTCAAAAGCAGCATCAAAGCGAGAGGACATATTGACAAAGGACTGTCTAGCATGCATCAAGACCGTTCCATCCGAGTTGCTTAGGACCCAAGAAGCTCCTCCATATTTTTTTTTTTTTATCCCAAGCACAACCTATATTGCATTTTCGCCAGTTTTCTTCCGGGGGATGCCAACCAAGAGTGTTACGGTCAATTGAGTTCTGCTCTCTAGTTGCGTCAGAGATGTCTATAACATGAATTAGGAACCAATGATTGGCTTCCTCTAAAATCTTTTCACAAGTATCAGTAGCTAAGAAGCTCATGCCTTCAAAAATGAAGGTGTTGCGATTCTTCCAAAGCGTCCAAAGAGTCCATGGGTAATCTCTTCTTGTTTCCAAAGGTATAGTAACATTGTTCCCCATCGTGAAAACAGTGAACAGATTCTGGTATAAGGATTCCTGATCAAAACCGTTTTCTGGAACAGGGAATAGAGATACGGCCCAAACTTGTCTAGCTATTGTGCAAGTGAACAAAACGTGGTTGACTGATTCGCCTTCCAGTCCACATTTCTGACATCTAGAGTCTAGCTTCATACCTTTAGAGATGATGTTATCGGCAACAGGGAGGGCTCCACTCATCGCTTTCCAAAGGAAGGATATGATCTTTGGTTCTGTTTTTATCTTCCAAATGGACTGCTTTATACCATTCAAGGAGGGTAGTTCACTTGCAGCGTGGATGAGTTCTGCTTTCTTGGATTGATAGGCTAACCAATAACCTGATTTTGCTGAATATTCTCCTGATTTGTTGTGCTTCCAGCTCCAAAAGTCAGGCCTGTTTGTGATCGGTTTTATCTTTTTGATCAGATCTATGTCATTTTGATAGAACAGCTCTGATAGTAAGTTCATGTCCCAAGTGTTTGAGTTGGCGTCTATCAGGTCACATACTCGGAGGTCTATGTTGACTGAGATGTTCTTCATAAGAGGTGCTCGCATTGATCCATCCTCAATCCAAGGAGATGACCATACATACATAGATTCTCCATTTCCCACCATATGCTTCAGCCCTTTGGTCAGAAAATCTCTACCGTGTAGAATACTACGCCAAGCGTAGGATGGCCTTAAGCCCAAGGAAGCTGCAAGGAAGGAACCGGAGGAGAAGTAACGGCTCTTAAGGACCTTACCAAGCAGAGAGTTATCGTCAGAGAGAATTCTCCAAGCCTGTTTAGCTAGAAGAGATTGGTTGAAAATGGGAATATCTTTGAAGCCTAAACCTCCCAAGGGTTTGGGAAGGCAAAGCTTTTCCCAACTCAACCAGTGTATCTTCCCTTTTTCTTCTGAAGAATTCCACCAGTATGCAGACATGGCCGAGGTAAGGTTTATCACAAGATGTTTTGGGGAGCTTGAAGCAGGTCATAGCGAAGACTGGCAGCGCCATTGCAACTGATTTGAGCACCAGTTCTTTGCCAGCTTGTGAAATGAACCGAGTGTACCAGCCTGACATTCTCCCTTTCACCTTTTCCTTGATATAGTCCAACATAGCCACCTTTGAGCCACTGAAGCATTCAGGAAGCCCAAGGTAAGTGCCTGCACCTCCCTCACTTTGTATGCCTAGCTTTTCCTTAATGCTTACTTTCAAATCATCCGGGACAAGGTTACCAAAGGTTAAGGAAGATTTTTCCAGATTAATAACCTGTCTACTGACCTCGCCATAGAGAGTAAGGATGGATTGAAAGGTTGCGCATTCTACCAAGTCAGCTTTGAAAAGGAAAAGGATGTCGTCGGCGAAGAAAATATGGTGAACAGTCGGGCCATCCAAGGAGAATCTGATGCAATTGAGAAGACTTTGTGATTCCGCCTTATACATGAGGTAAGTAAGTCCTTCAGTGCACAAAACAAAAAGGAAAGGGGATATCGGATCCCCTTGTCTGAGACCTCTCTGTGGTTGGATTAGTCCATGAGGTTGACCATTTATGAGCACCGTGTAAGTGACTGTTGTTACACAAAACATAATCCTCTCCACCCATGTTATGTCAAACCCGAGAGCCAATAGAAGAGCCTTTAAGTATCCCCATTCCACTATGTCGAAGGCCTTTGACATATCAGTCTTTGCTGCCATATAATCTCTGGATATTGTGGCATTCGTCCTCAAGCTGTGAACCGCCTCATGAGCAAGGATTATGTTCTCTGAAATTAGCATATCCGCTACAAAAGCAGACTGGTTAGGGGATACAATATCTGGAAGGAAGGGTTGGAGCCTTGCGGAAATTATTTTTGATATTGCCTTGTACATCACGGAGCAGAGGTTGATTGGCCTAAGATCACTCATAAGTGTTGAGTCAGTTTTCTTTGGAATCAAGCAGAGCTGAGTGTAGTTCCATTCGGTTGGAAAGCTGCCTGTTTCAAAGAAGCTTGATATCTCTGCAGTTATTTGATGGCCCTCAATGTTCCAATAGTGTTGGAAAAACATTCATGTCATGCCATCGGGACCAGGGACACTGTCTTTTTGATGGAAAAAACTGATGCTTTTATCTCCTCCGAGGTTACTCTTCTAGTCAAAACTGCGTTCATACCCGGTGTAACACGCGGAGGAAGCTCAGCAAATACAACTCCAAAGTCCAGTCTATTAGAGGATGTGAAAAGGTTCTGGAAATACGAAGCTGCTACATTTCCTTTAGAAGCCTCAAAGGTTTGAGGATTACCATTTACATCTAGTAACTTGACGATTTCATTCCTTGAACGGGAACCTTTGACTGCTGCAAGAAACTGCTTTGTGCTACCATCTCCTTTGAGGATCCATTCATCTCTACTTTTCTTCTTCCAAAAACTCTGCTCATCTCGGTAAGCTTTAAGAAGGTCACCCTTTATAGCATAAAGTCTATCTGCCGAAGGATTTGGAGCAGATTGTTCCATTTCTAGTGTTGCCTCAATCTTGTTAATTCTGTCATGAGAGTTTGCATTTGTTTCCTTCTTCCATTTGCTGAGAGCTTGTCTGCAATTTCTCAGTCGAGAAGAAACACTAGAGTTAATCTGGCCATGTCCCAGATTCCAAGCTTTCTCCACTGCCGATTGCACTAGTGGTTGGTGCAACGTTCTTCTGTCAATCTAAAGGAGCCCATGTATGAATCTTGAGATGACATAAATTTCACTAAAACTGGCCGGTGATCAGAACCACGCTTTGCTAGAAAGGCTTGATTAGAAGCTGGAAAGGAGTTATACCAACCTTTATTACCAAAACAGCGGTCTAATTTACTCTGAATCCAGAGCTTACTTCTTCTACCACCCCAAGTAAAACTGTTTCCAGAACTTTGCAGTTGTGACATTCCGCAGCAAGAAAGCATGTCTGAGAAAGGTACAAACGATGCATCACTTCTTGCAGGACCTCCTATTTTCTCAGAGTTTTCCAAAATCTCATTGAAATCTCCGACCATACACCAAGCTGTCTTCCTTGTTGATCCCATTCGGCTCAGTCTTTCCCAAACAAGGTGTCGCAGACCAATAGTGGGGTTTCCATAAACATAAGAAACAAAGAAACTCAAAGAACCAAACTGTACATGAAGATCAACAACATTCTTATCCGCATAGTTAATATTTACACTAATGCTTTTCTTCCAAAAAACTGCCAGACCACCTTTATATCCGATAGGGTTAACCGTGTGTACAAAATCATAACCCAGCCATACCATAATATCTGCAAGAGTGTTCCTGTCGTGCATCGTTTCCATTAGAAAGAAGATCTCAGGGAAGTACGTACGCCGCATTTCCATGAGTCTTTGAACTGCCAAGCCTTGAGGACCCCCCAAACCTTGGCAGTTCCAACTGAGTATACTCATTGCGCTTTGGATAGTCCCTCCTTTGGGACTATCTCTGATGCAGTTAGCCTTGCAGCTTTGGATGCAACTTCCAGTTGGACTACCGCTTTTCTTTTTTCTAGAACTCCTTTTTCCAAGCTCATCTTGATGTGTGTAAACGGATTGGATTGGGAGCCACTCTTGACCTTCAGCTTCTTGTTCTTTTGTCTGGTCTTTTTCTTGCCTTAGATTTCCCTTTCTCCACCAGACTAGTCCCGGAAGATTGATCTGAGGAGCTATCAAATCTGTAAACCGTTGGACTAGTAGTGGTAGGAGATTGCTGAGCTATTATCTGAAAGAGGTGAGGATTTCTATCCAGGACACTTCCTGCTTTAATTGCTCCAGCAAGCAATTTTGACCTTGGGGCCTCGAGGATTCAGATAATGATGAAGAGTCTTCCGTATCGTATCCGAAAACCAAACCCTTTCCGCGGTTGAGGTCCTTTGTCACCATAGGAATTGGTTCCAGTTGAAGAGCGGACTTCGCTAAGATAGGGTCAGATTCAGCCTCACGGACTGTTTTTCTGACACGCTCCTCACGGATCATTCTCTACTCTCCATTAGACACTAACAGGTACTGTCTCATACCTTCCATAACTTTTTCCGCTATCCGAGGTCTGCCTGAGAGAGGATTCAGGCCAACCTGGTTTTCATCTAGAAAACCATACAGAGGATCCGAGCTGTAGAGTATGGGTTTTATGGCCTTGTTGCGCGGGATGGAAGTTGACTCAGGGGAGGAGCGAGAAGACTTTTGTTGATCTCTGGCTAGAAAGGGGCAAACAGCTTTCTCGTGAGTGAGTCTCTGGCAGTAGTAGCATCATTTCCGAACTTTTTCATAGAAGTACTGTATGGAAGTGGACTCGCCATTCGGTAGATTGACCTTCTTAGATTTCCTCAGTGGCCTCGATACGTCCATCAATATTTTTGCTCTCACAAAGTCTTTGTTCTGAGCCTTGTTCGGATCAAAAGCAATGGTCACGACCTTACCAACCAAGTCAGCCAGAGATGAAATCGCCTTCTCAGTGTAGTAGTTGACAGGATCCCTTCACGGCCGGCTTCTTAGAGGGACTATGGCCGTTTAGGCCAAGGAAGTTTGAGGCAATAACAGGTCTGTGATGCCCTTAGATGTTCTGGGCCGCACGCGCGCTACACTGATGGTCCGCGATCAGTTTATCCTATCCCGTCAGTTTTTTTTACCCCGTTTCCTCCACCACACCTCCTTACTGTCCATATGAGAGGTTTTGGTCGCGGTACTTTCGAAAAAACTGATTTGGACCCAAATGGAAACTGTGTTAAGAAAATCTGGCGGTGGATACTCGGTCCATCTCTCTAGGGCAAGACCCCATTCATCATAGGTTTGGAAGCCCTTATCAAGAACTTCCAGGAGATCGTACTCGTGTTTGAAGATGAATTGGAACCGTTCCCTTGTTAAAGCAATAACTCGCACTCTATCGTACTTTTGCCATTTTCGAGGCATGTCAAGGATGAGGTCAGACATCGATTGGTGCTCGGGGTTAAGCAATATTCCTATGATACTACTGTTGACATTTGTCTCCATTGAGCAGTAGTCATCCGAGCTTGGCATCTCAAAGGGTATGTCTTCCTCCTCTTCTTCAAGTGACATTGCTAACATAGCTTTATCCATTGCTGAAGACATGATTAGAGGTAGATGAGCTTCTTTCGCCGGAAGGAACCGTAGCGAGAAAAGGCATGATCGAAATGAGAGAGTTAGGGAAGAAACAAGATTGGAACCCTAGATCCCCTTTTGAATAGTACCAATAAAAACAGAAAAGTTGATTTTGAGAATCCGAGTAAAATACGTGTTTGTGATAACAAAAAGCTCTTTCTCAAAGAAAACCAAAGTCTCCTTTAGAAAAAGAGAGTCCTAAGCCCCCAAAGGAGAGTCATTCCACCAACCAGTCACATTTATGTCATTCTTATCGGATCATTTCAAAAACCAATTATTAGAGGGATTTAGTTTTATCTTTTAAAAATTGATTTAATTAATATTACACTGTTATGGTAACAAAAAAAAAATCATTATGGATTTACCTTTTTAACTTTGTAATGAAAATGACATCCTTACCTTTTTATAATTTAAATTTTGAATTTAAACTAGTTTGAAATTTAAACTTATGA
Organism: Orychophragmus violaceus; assembly: GCA_030180135.1. Classification (NCBI taxonomy): domain Eukaryota; kingdom Viridiplantae; phylum Streptophyta; class Magnoliopsida; order Brassicales; family Brassicaceae; genus Orychophragmus; species Orychophragmus violaceus. The sequence continues at coordinate 100,059,322 of CM058230.1, read as the reverse complement.
TTCATCTTTAAAACTATGATTGATAAGTATACAGAAAATATGATTCATAAGTTTAAACTTGATGTAAAAGATTAATCATAAGTTTAAACTTTACAGAAAGTTGTTTTTTAAAAGAAAAATCTTTTTATTTTCGACATAAAACCTAATGTACAATTACTGCTTTTTCGATGGTGATGGTTCCTCCTCCAAACCACCGCTTTTCACCGCTTTTGACTGCTCACCAAGCTGTCTTGTGCCACCTGATCCTCTGGATCCAGAGATTTTGTCGCTTGAACAGTTTCCACCTTTTCCTTCATCTGGTGGAAAGGAATCGAAAGTTTTCAAACTAACAACTTCTCCTCTGAGGAGTGATGTTTCTTGTCCAATTGTGTATCTCATTAAAATTTCAACTGTTGCATCCTATTATACTGATATTGTAATGAATATTTTGGCTTCACCTACTTCTTTAAAGCAATACTCAGACATTTCACTTTCTAGATCCATATCTATTAAGATTGATGTCAACATGACTCTAGGTGACAATACTTCTCAGTAACCCGTTTCTTCCCCCAATTTGAAGCTTGTTGATGGATCTATTAACACATAACCAATTACTGGCTTTAGTAAACTCTTCTTGAGGATTATGGGGCTTAAATCATATGCTCCTCAGGAAGCAACTAATCAAATACCTTCTCAGTAGCTGAGTAATGCTAGCAAATCTTTGGAGGTTGAGAAACTTAAACTTGTACCTCCAAGATTTACTTCGCCGATAATCACAAACAATGGGTCTTCCTTGAAGAATAATGTGGATATGGGCTCTCTAACCTCAGACGCTCCTAGTTCCGTTATCAACCCTGATGTAGGAATAAGTGATGATGTGCCAAAGGTGTCAAAGGCGACATATATCCATGAATCTTCTGCTCATGGTAACAAAAGCAATCAACAGACTTTGGCAGATATACTGAGAGTGAAAAAGGATAAATCACTCTTTAGATTGGCCTTTATTTCTTATTCTGCTACTGGTCAACCAAGGGTGTTGATACCAGATTGGGTTTTTGAAAAGGGTGCAAATTTTTTAAAGGATTTTATCATTTGTTACTTCAATGAGAGACCTCCTCTCTACAGCCAAATACAAAAATGTCTTCAATCATATGTGGGGCAATGGCAAAAAAGCGGAGATTCATAATAATCCCCTCTCTCGATCAATGATTGTTCGGATTCCGAGTGAAATTAACTCAGATAAAATATTTTGGAGAAGGGAATCTGGTATGTGGACGATTCTATGTTCCATACAGTGCAATGGTCGGCTGGAAGTACAAAAGAATAAAGGAAACCAAGTTAGTAAAAACAAATAAAAGGAAGTTCAGAATCTTAACTAGAGATGAATGAACCAAAGCAAAAATAAAAGCTTAGTCTCAAGCAAAGATAAAATCCTAATGGCTATTTCTCAATCCTAATATGGCAACGACGCCAAATTGATAAAGGATTTTTGTAATCCTAAGACCAATCAAATCTATCATGTCATTGTAGTAATTTGAGGATCAATCCATACTTGAGATGAAACAACACACCAAGAATACATGTATTACTTAAGCTCTATGATGCACGGGTACTTATAAATGTATGTTGTCCCCGTACCGGAAACGTTTCGGAGAAATTTTGGGACAGCTCGGAAACTTCTCCGAGAAAGATTAGATAGAAAAACATCGAAAACAGAAAATAAGATTTTAAGACTTTTTTAGACGGTAAGTTCAAAATTGGTATCCATATAAAACTAAATCACCTTCTGGTTTGTTATATTGATATTTAGGTGCAATTCTCTTTATAGTTATATGTATATTTTATATATGTTTCTTAGTGTATCCCCGTCGTACTCGTATTTATAAATTTTTAACTTTGTCATTTTCTGTCCCCGTTTTCGTACTTGTTTTTGTACTTGTACTCATGTCAGTGCTACTTAGCTTAAGCTAAGCCAAATTCAATTTAAATTGATGATTCTAAGTTCCTAGTGATCAAAGAAGAAAACAAGAAGATAAGACAATAAGAGAAAGAAAGTCCAAGAGATGAGGTCAAGACATTAAGACTAACTAGGGATGATCAAACTTAGATGTTATTGAATCAATCACACAAGCAAGAAGGTTTAATAATTCAACAAGTAGATAATCACATTATCATATAACTAACTCATGCTAATCATGCAATTATACATTTCTCAATATCAATCACGCAATAACATGCATTCAATCTCAATCATAACACCAATCAAGCAAGCTTTAATCCTTAGCCAAGAACACAAGTCTAGATCAGTCCTATGTGTAGGCAAAAATCCTTTTAATTAACTCTTAACAATCTCTTAATTATGATTAAGATTCAATCAAGCATGCAAAACAAGTTCATATGACTATTAAAAACCTTAGACATCAATTCCCATTGGCTAAGCATGCAAAATCTCTAATTAAGTTTTTTCAAGCATTTCATCAAACACACTGTGATCATGAGAAAGCCTAACATCTAAATTCAACAATTTCTTGCAACCTAGCTTAGAGAACAACTTAATAGAGTAGAAGTAATACAAAATAAGCCCTAAACACACTTAGATCATCCCTAATCAAACTCCAATATACCTCATCTCAAAGACCCAAAGCGAACTACTCACTAATCACCATTTTTCAACTAAACCTATAAAGATTGAGTGAAAAATCATAATTAGGAAGAAGAGATTATAAAGATTAAAGAAGTACTTTCTTAAATAAATCAAAGTTAGAGTTTACAAAACGTAGAACTCTAAAAATTCATAAGAGAAAAGAAGGTATTTGATTTTTGGCTAAAAAAGATATTTTAAGAAAAACGGTTCGAACCCGGAACAAACCGGGTTTTGACCCAGTCAAAATGGGTCAAAATCAGGTCTGGGAAGATTCCATAGGACTGGTCTGGCTGATGCTTTTATCCGATACTATTTCTGTGAAAAATGGGCACGAGGTCAAGTTGTAATCTAATATATATAATAGACAAGTCATGAGAGAAAAAAAATCCTACCTGGTCCAATCAAAACAAAGGATTAAGCTGACGTGTCAACCCATTTTGGTGACTACTCTGAAACATTTTTTGATGCCTATTCCGTGAAAAAATTTCATCTCTCTCCATCTCTCTCGAAAAACCGTCTCTCCATTTCTCTCCAAAAAAAGCTTCGCCATCAACGTCGCATATTCCTCTAGGTAAGAAATTTAGCCTCGGTTTCCTATTTACAGTTATATTCATCTAGATTTCCATGTGTTTTTGATTTGAATCTAAATCGGAGAGTTTGTTCATAACCCTAATCCCTCTTTTTCGATTGTTTCAGTTTTCAATCCGATGAATAAAGACCTAAGACGGTTCGTCTATAATTTCCCATCTCTATTTCCTTCCAATTTCATCGTTTTCCTCAGTTTATTGTTGATTTTATCCTACCCTTATCCTGATTGTGTTTATGATAAACTTGCTCATATTATTTAACATTTGGGACTTGCAACATAGGATGTGAAAGTGGGAATATCCAAAGGTAAGAAAGCATTGTTCACCCTCCGATTTCCAACTCCCATCATCCCGGTTGAGTTTATGATTTTTATCATACGAAATCGTTGAGTTCATAACCCTAACACCTCTTTTGGATTGTTGCAGCTTTGAAACCGTTGAATATTTGTGTAGAAGAGAAGATTGGTGTTGGCAAAGGAGAAACACAGCTGTATGCAACCATTGATCTTCAAAAAGGTAGAGTTGGTAGAACCAGGAATTTCAAAGGCGTATTCATCCCTTTGGTTTTTGCACAGTGAAGCACAGCCTAAACCGCCATAGATGATTATTAAGGTTAAACACTGAAAGTACGTGATTACTTCTTTCTTTGTAGCTCATAGATGATTATTAAGGCTTATTATGCATCATTCTTGAATTGTGTCTTACTTTGTTCATGGTTATGTCTTTCATTTTCGGAGCAGGAAGATTAAAACATTGTTTATGGATGAGAGTTCTATTCTTGAAAAATATGGAAATTGGCTTCATGAGCTTGCTCTCCACAACACATTTATCCATGTTTTTAACTGCTACATGACCGAGTATACAAAAATCTCTCCTAAACATGTATAGCTTCCTACTGATTCAGGTTTGTATTCAATCTTCTCCTCTATTATCTTCATGGTTTTTAACAACCCTAACCCCTATTATGGTTTTTTAGTTTCGCAGGAACCAAACTTGAGGCAAAAGAAGCTTATAAGCGTCTGAATTAGGTTTGTAGTCCTCTATCATTCAATTCTTATCCAATTGTTTTATCTGAATTCTTGCAGGTTCCACACGAGTTGTCCTTACACTTGGAGGAGTTTGTATGCATCAAAACAGGAGGAAGCTTCTTTAATATAAGGTTTGTCATCCCACCATTTATCTTCAATTCAGATGTTCTTAGTTCTTGCTATAAATTTTTTGTCTACACAATGGCATGTTCTCTGATTGCTTGCTTGATATGTTGTAATGTTGTTTTATCTGGTAAAAATAGACCGGATATAAGTCTTATGAGTTTCATGTAGGTCATCCGGATGGGAATATTTGTTATAGATATGGATATAAAGCATCAAGAAGATATCATACATCATACCCATCTTGCCACAAATAAGTAATTGGGTCCACTCAATTAAGATTTATTAATCTAGGATTAAGGTTAGTTGTAGCTCTGCAAGTGCTTCTTCAAGAGAATGTGACATTGAAATTTTTGCTACAAGCGACAGGAGATGTGAGCAACAATGATGTTGATCTAGCATCAGCGAGTGAAGCCATCATTTTTGGATTTAATGTGAAAGCATCTGGCTTTGTTAAAAAAAGCTGCAGAAAACAAAGGTGTTGAAATCCGACTATACAGAGTTATATATGAGCTTATTGACGATGTACGAAACGCAATGGAAGGACTTCTTGAGTCTGTTGAGGTTAGCATCGATTTTATAAGCACTTCTGAAGTGTTTTGTTGTTGTTTGATCTGACCAACATGCCTCTTTACGCTTTAGAGTTACACATGATGAGATCTCTTCTTTCTACATGAGGTGACATAAGAGTTGGGTCTGTTTTTTTTTTATTGGTGAATAATTGAATTACCTGAAAAGTAAATCTCTGTGTTATATCATGGACTATCATAAAACGTAGGTTTTAGTCTCGCTTCATGAGCTCTTTGAAGTTTTGAAAACTGAAGGTTCATGTGGCTATTGATAGGAACAAATCCCAATTGGCTCAGCAGAAGTTTGAGCTACTTTCAGCAGTGGAAGTAGTCGTGTTGCTGGATGCATGGTGAATGAAGGGAATTTGACAAAGATTGTGGCATCGGGGTGATCCGGAAGGGTCAAACTATCCATGTTGGCGTCCTTGATTCTCTTAAGCGAGTCAAAGAATATGTGAAAGAGGTAAAAACATGTTCCTAAACCACATTTTTTATACTAAACCATCAACCTCCATCGCACACTCTAAGATGTGTTCCAGATCCAAACCAAATTACTTTGTTACGTTGTCAATATAAGCGTAATGAATGAGCTTTTTTTTTTTTTGCAGACAACCATTTGCCAAGGAAGAAAATTGCTACCTAAAAGTATTTAGCAAAGCTAATATTCTGTATAGAGATTTTTATGAAAGTTTTCGATTTCAAAGTGTAAAGAATAAATGAGAATCATTATCGCTTCAATCAGACATTTTCAAATCTGCCGTACCTGAAGCATCTATAATGCACTTGGAGGATCAAGCACAACATTATCGATTGGCTCTGCTTTTGATATTCCCTTGTGTTGTAGACGGAAGAGAATTTCCTTGCAAAGTGACAATTCTAATTAATAGGGAAAATGGACCAGAGGCAACGCCAGAAAACACAGAGAAAATGAGAGTAGTAACCAAAGGAGATGATATCGATCCGTGGAAGGAACTATCACACTATACATAAACGCTCAAATGAAGTAACAGCTACCGTAATCAAAAGGATACCTTCACCTTAAAACTATAATAATATCAGTATCCTATAGGTTTTGAATTTGGTTGTGCTTAAAACGAGATTAGTTTGTTGAGATCAAATATAGAATATAGCAATTGATGTACACAAAATCGTATTTAAAAAATAATAACAAATCAAACAAAAGATTATGTCTTTAGATATTCATCACAAAACTTGGTCTTACGAAAGTGGTAACGATGGGAACAAAAAATTAAACAAAAAATTTATTGAGTGACACAAAACAAACGAAAGATATGTGTTACTATATCTTCAATCACAATATATTTTATGAAAATGTAGCTTTATTTTGTGTCACTCAATCGATTTTTGATTAATTTTAATATTTTCTATCTTATCGTATCTGATGGTAATTTTGATTCGTATATGGTTATAGAATTTTCTTAGAGTTATCTAGCTGACATAAAAACATATGGTAAAATATTTAATCGGAACATGACCGACGGTTCTTTTATTCAATATATATATATATGTTCTAATGTAATTTTTGGCCAGCAATTTTTTTTTCTTAATCTAAAAATTCTATATGGCCTGTTATTCAATTAGCAAGAAGAATAAGAAGGATAATAATCAAATTATATATAGTATATGCTTCAACATCCTTTTTAAAATTTAGCAAAGAAAAACTCTAATGCAATTGTTTCTGAACACTTTGTGTTTATGTGTAATTTTTTGTACACAACTAGAAACCATTTGAAAGACTTAATCCATTTATTTAAATAGCTATTTTTAAAATTGTAGAAAACTAAATAATAGGACACAATAACATTTCCATAAAATGTTCGATATCATCTTCTTTACAAGTACTTTCCTATGATAAGAGATTTTAAAATAAAGAATATAGAGGGAAGATGAAAATCCTTTATACATAAAACCATTGTCTAAACATAAACGTTACAAGTAGCGGCATAGCTTCAAAGTACACAATTTTGTTCTTCTCTTCCAAAACCATCTCACACTCATCAGTGGTCTTCTCCTACAACAAGTCAATGAGCTTTACATAACCGAAAACATTTTTAAAAAGCTGTTGTTAACGAGTTAAAAATAAGATGATAATAATGTCCCTTCCCATCATGTTCTTCCTCTTTGCTTTTCTTCAGGTTTATCTTAGTTTGTAATCTGTTTCTTTAGCTAAAACAATTTGATTATCAACAGTCATACTTAACAACAAACATTATAACTATCAAGACCAAAATCCGAGACAAATATGAGCATGCACAATGCTGCCGACTTACTTGCATAAATGTGAAGGGCGAACCTTTTTAGTCATGTAACTTGGTTACTATGGTTTACCCCACATTTATGCAAGTCGAGTGTGTAACCACGGAGTTTATGAAAACGTTCATGTTGTATAAAACACTATAAAGTTAAAAGAAGACCCAAATTATGTCTAGAAGATGAGTGATGAAGAGAGATTGAACGAGATATAGCTCAACAGTGGAGAAGAAGATTGAGTACTGTCAGCTATGGTTAGTGAATGAGGTATAACATTTGAGAGATAGAGTTATATTTTTATAAAACTGCGTTTAGTTAAATAGAAATATTTAGACTTGGAGAAGCTTGGTTGAAAATGAAGAGAGATGATTGGGGCGTAAGTGAGGTGCATGGGGAGACTCTCTCCATCTTTGTACATCGACCAGTGCATGCATTGGATGAGGGTTAGATGTGGAGCAGTGCAATGAAAGATATTGATTGCGAGAATCTTCAATGCAGTTTGTTATTTAAATGTTACTATTCTTGCATTTTCAAACTTAAGACGATGATGAATGGATTTTTTTTTACGACATTCACATGTTTTTGTCAATCGAATGTGAAGTTAATTCTTTTAGAGTGTGTGGGTTTCATTAAATCTTAGCACAAAATATGACTATGTAACAGTTTTTAATGTAATCTTTAAAATCGAATATTTCATCGTATTGTTCTCTTGATGAGTCATACTATAAAATGTTATTTGAAATAAATGGATTGAAATCCAATGCCCGTGCATCGCACGGACCGTAATACTAGTGACTGTATATTTCAGAACAAAAAAGTTGCGAAAAGGTATTTTTACCAATTTGTCCAAAAAAAAGAGAGTATTTTTACCAAAAGAAACAAGATTATAATTGGGAGTCACAAGTCAAGCCAACTAGCCCAAATATAAAAAGGCCCAATAGCTAAATGCTCTTCCGTATGTGATCACACCATCTCGCGTCTCATATTTTTTTTCCAACATTGCAACAAAGAGGGGAAGATCAAATCAATCTCTCTGTTGTTTGATTTTTCTCCTGAGAGTCATTGTTGACTCCTTTCCCTGAATTATCTCTGCAACTCGAAAACCCCTATTTCCCTGCTTCGGAAATCAACGTCATCATCTGCGTATCATCAAGCATTGTTCTCTGTCGATTTCATCTTTATTGAGGTAAATGTCATCTCCTCAGGTTTCTCTCTTCAGATTCTGATTTCTTTTATGCCTTTAGCTTTACTCACCTGAGAAATTTCTGGCAATTTTGTTGAGGATTTGGTGATTCACTTGGCTGGTTTAGGGTTCATTTTCTATTACAAATTCATGTGTAATGGAGATTTCTGCTAGGGGTTGCAAACATTTCCTTGTTTCTGAGTATATTTCGTTGTTTGTAATAGACTGGATTCACATGAGGTGACTGTGTGATTTGATCCCTGTTCAATGTAACCTTTAATCTGCATTTTTCTTTGCTAATTAGTTATGGCATATGCTTGGTTAGGGGTTAGAACACCAATTTTCCAGACACATTTTATTTGACTAATATATACTTAACAGTGACATTCTATTGATCTATTCAGAAAGTTAGATCGCAGTTAAAAATCTATACTAAGCTCATCGTCCCATGAGATTTGACAAATATAACATAAACTTAATTTGATTTTGTACAGTTATCTTTTGAGTAGTTGGTTTGTTCATATATTAGTTTTTTCTCATTTCAACTTGCAGTTTGAACAGGCTAAGGAATGAATAGCCAGCCTTCATCTAATGGATATCCTCATAGAAGAGTTGAAAAAGAGGCAGGGATGAATAAGGCACAGCCAATGAAGTCACACACCCTGAAAAATACAGGTTTTCTATATATATTTTATAGATATATACATCTATATCTATATTCTGATCTAGCATAACATCACGTCCTGCATTCTCTTGTTTGTTGATACATATGTGCAGAAAATGGTGGGAAAGCTGGAAGTGTGGATACCTCTTCTCGTGATCCATTTGTGTACCTCACAACTTGTAAGATCGGACATCATGTAGAAGCTCATCTGAAAAATGGGTCGGTTTACAGTGGCATATTTCATGGTGCTGATGTGGGGAACAATTTTGGTGAGGGAACCTTTTTGTTCGTTTGAGTCGGATATATTTTTGTTTCACTTACAAAACTGCTTTGAAACATTCAGGAATTATTTTGAAAATGGCATGCTTGATAAGGGAAGGTAGAGGAATGAAATCCCGTTCTCCTCTTGTCAGAAAGCCACCTTCAAAGATACTCATTATCCCTGCCGATGAAGTTGTGCAAGTTATAGCTAAGGTGTCTACTCTTTTCTTGCGGATGGGGTTTGAGTTTTCAATGCTCATGTCAATGTGTTAGCATGTTAAAAAGACTACTTGGTGTCTTTACATTATTATTTCTGTCATTTGTTTTGGTGTTAGGACCTTCCTATGTACAGCAATAACGTCTCAAATTCAGTTCAGTGCGAGAAACCGTCCGAGCTGTTGACAGACTCTTCTATCTCACAGTCCTATCATGTTGATGTGGAAAGAGAGCTGAAACGTTGGGTACCTGATGAAGATGTTCCAGATTGTCCAGATCTGGATAATGTGTTTGATGACCCTTGGAAGAGGTAATGATACCTATTCTTTTAATTAGGATGATATGAAGTCTTGGTTGTGAGACTCATCCAAGCTAGATAGTGTTTTAGAGGTTTATGCAGTGGGCGAAATTGTTACTGTGCTTTGAAGTTTAAACCTAGTTATGTTGGGTGTTATTCAATCTTTGTTCTTGTTACTTTGATTTTTTCTTTTAATAAAGAGAGTTTTGTGTTATTTTGGTTCAGGATTCTTAACTCTAACAAGTAGCCATATATTTATTTCTCTAGGTTCATTTCGTGCCCTTGGTTGTTTGAGACCTCTGTGCCCATACGTTCCCTTGTGTTAAAGAGCTGTATAATAAGTCTTAGCGATCTGATAATAGCAGTCTTGTTGCTATGGGATTAGCACTAGTCTGCAATACTCAAATCACACCAGCAGTACGGTTGCTAACTTGTCTTTCAAAATTGCCCTGGTGGCTGAATAACATGTCTTATATGTGATGGTATCATAGGGGCTGGAATCAGTTTGAGGTCAATAAGGCATTGTTTGGAGTTACGAGCACTTTTGACGAGGAACTGTATACCACAAAACTGGAGAGAGGTCCTCGGACGAGGGAGCTAGAAGAGCAGGCCGTGAGGATTGCAAGAGAGATCGAGGGTGAGAGTACCCGAGATCTTCACGTAGCAGAGGTGAATTAGGGGTGTCTTTTGCCATTTGTTTTTTTCGTTTCATTGTCGTACTATTTCTAATTTCTAGTGGTTCATGCATGCAATCATCTTACACAGGAGAGAGGGCTTCAGCTTAGTGGAAAGTTTGATATTGACGAGGAAACTAAGTACTCATCGGTCTGTCCAGTTAATGGATTTGATGATTCCGGTTATGAAGAGGAAGAAGAAATTTTGTTGGATTGCTTTAATAATTTGACTTTTGGTGATTCAACTGCTTCTGATGCCATAAAATCTGCTTCAACTGGCAAGGTCTATGAAGAATCATGGGTATGGTTGGGTTCTTCTCGGGTAGTAGTTTCTAAGAGAATATACGGTGATTTTTTTTTCTAACAATTTTTCATCCTTCAGGGTGGCAGTCTACCTTCACGGAATAACACTCTTGTGGATCGGAGCTGCTCGAATTCAAATAAGCATGCTCGGCAGCTTCTGTTCGAACAACCGTCCAAAGATATTCCTGCTCCAGGCAGCAATATCAGGTCCTTCTTTCATTGGAACATGCACGTTTCTTTCTTCTTTTCAAAATATGTTTTACTGATTTATAACTTTCTGATAGTTCATCCTAATAGGAATGAGAGCCAGCTTGCTGAGCAGAGAAACAACAAAAGTCTAGTGTCTTCCCATTATAAAAAGGTAATTAACTTAACCTCTTTAGATGCATCTAATCATGATTGCATTTAAAAATTATAGTGCTCCATGACTTATAACATTGTTCTGTTGTCTTCATTATGTATTAACGCAGCCGTCGGAGGAATCAGTGTCTGATCTTGATGGTATGGGCAACTTCGTTTTAGCTTTATCATATCTATCTATTCCCATTACATCTTAAACGTTGATACCCATAGAATTTCCAACTGATTCTTTGAATGTGCACTGAAGATATTAATGAAGATGCAGCAACCTCTGATCCGGCTTGTCTACAATGGAGAGCTTCTGATAGGCAAAGTTCCACTGATGGAAAACTTGCTGGTCGACCGACTGACAGAGGTAAATCTGAGAGCTCTTGTTTGTGGCCTGGAAGCTCCATTTCTAAAAACTCAGAAAACTCTGCAGCTTCCTCAACATCAAGTCGTCCAATACTATCACCAAGCTCTTCAATTGGTTCCTATTCTTCAGAAAAGTCCACACTCAACCCAAATGCTAAGGTTTTTGTTTGCTGTGCGTAGATAATTATCTAAGACATGTAGAGTTGCCGCAGAGTGTGGTTCGTACTCTTAGGCTTTTACTAATGAGGTTTAGGTCTGATTCAGGAATTTAAGCCAAACCCCAACGCAAAGAGTTTCAAACCATCTCCAACAGCTACACGGCCTCAGTCTCCAGTTCCGGACGGATCATTCTGTTACCCTCCCGTTCCACCGATGCATGGAATACACATTGGATACGGAGTAACTTTTCTTTTACTCTAAATCAAAGTTCAGTGTATCTGAGTATCATGTTTTATGATTCACAAAACAATGAAATTGGCAGATAGGAGCAGCATTCCCTGGACAACAACCAATGGTGTATAGTAATACAACACAGTTTGGTCTAAATCAAACATTTTATTCTCAAAATGGTCCACAGGTTGGTTTGTTGCTAATAAGTATTGACTCGGAATTTTCTGTATTGGAAGACGAATCTTAATAAAAATATTGAAATTTGGAATCCCACAACAGATGATGGTTGGGCAGCAAAGACCGGTTTTGTTCATGCCGCCGCCGCCATACCAACCGGTTTACCACTACCTTCCATAATATTTGACTGCTTTTTCTGTTCTTTTAGTAAACTGCTCAAACTCAAAGAGATAGATTTTGCTGACATCTTTGATTTAAATTGCAGGAGATGCCATGCCACCATATAAAGGAGGAAGAGGATACTCTTATTAGCTTTTTGACCAGACCATGAATGGGGTTTCGAATTATCTTCTCATGGAATGGGGTTTGATTTTATCTATTTCCAGCACCGAATCTTTTTAAGTTCTGATATTTTATTGTATTATAAATTTGATATATGGTTTGATCATATGCTGTTCCATTAGAGGAAAATGTTTAAAAATTTAGTTTGTTTGACTAGACAGATTCGGTTCATTCGTATTTCTGTTTAAACTTTAACGTTAATCTTTATGTGTGACGTTCTGTGTTCGGGTCTTTTTTTGGGAATTCGGCCTAAAAAATACTCAACTTTACATTTATTGTCAAAATGAGTCCAAACTTAGGTCTAGCAAAAAAAACACGGACTTTTAGTTGACTTTTACAAATAATATCAAAGTTTTCGTTGACTTGCTAATTTAGACACGCCGTTAAAAAAACTTAACGGACCGTTAAAAAAATTAACAGATCGTTAAAAAAATTAACGGACCGTCAGTTATATATGTCGTTTTACGTGTCTTCGAAAATAAAAATATGTCATTCCCTGGATTCGAACTCACGAACTAAATGTAGCATAAAGAGTCTTGTTGCCACTGCACTAGTAACACTTTCATTGGATTATGTAACAGACTTTATTTTATAGTATATCGACTAAATATCCAAAAAAATCTCTAATTTTTTTAAAAAAATTACAAAAATTCAAGAAAAAAATTATGTAAAGTTTAAATTAAACTTATATTTTTCGTAAAAAAATAAAATAAAAATTCAAAATTTTTAAAAATTCCAAAAATCTAAAAATTACAATTAATTGTAACCAAAAATTTAAAATTGAAATTAAAATATCCAAAAATTAAAATTATTTATACCCATGAAATTACAAGTTTAAAATTTCCAAAAATTAAAATAAAATCTGAAAATTATCAAATTTATATGGTGTCGACGTGTCACCTTCTTATAGTGTAATCGTGTTCCTATAGTTTTTGAAGAAGGCATAGATCGTATTACAGCGTAGTCGTGTTCGATTTTGTGGTCGACAATTTCGTATAACATATACTAAATATAAGTTCAATACATTATAATTTTCATCACATGATGAATATAATTTGCACTTATTAAAGTTTAAATCAAATAATTTAAATAAAATAAAAATTAAAACTACTTTATGTGTGTACAATTGATAATTTAATTTTTAAAATTTTCTTAATTTTTTAATTTAATTTTATTTTTAACGAAAAATATAAGTTTTATTTGAACTTTACATAATTTTTTTTTTTGAATTTTTGTACTTTTTTGAAATTTTTTAGAGATTTTCTTAATATTCAGTCAATACATAATAAAATAAAATATGTTACATAATCCAATGAAAGTGTTAGTAGCTCAATGGCAACAAGACCTTTTATGCGACTTTGAGTTTGCGAGTTCGAATCCAGGGAATGACATGTTTTAATTTTCGAAGACACGTAAAACGACGTTGTTTTGACTACTGATGGTATGTTAATTTTTTGTAACGGTCCGTTAAGTTTTCTTAACGGCGTGTCTAAATTGGCAAGTCAACCAGAATTTTGAGTTTTAATTGGCAAGTCAACGAAAATATTAAAAGTTAATGGTTAAAATCAAATAAGTTCAGTTTTTTTTTGACGAGGTCTAAAGTTGGGGATCGTTTTAGCAATTCGTGTAAAGTTGAAGATTTTTTTGGCCGAATTCCCATCTTTTTTTATACATAAGAAAAAAAAGAAATTAGGTAGGCAAACATGTTTCCTCTATATTATACTATAACATTTCGAAATCAACGATGGTAGTTCAATCTTCCATATACTAGGTGTTAAGAGTCTGTATGTACAATAAAGTAGTGCGTGTATGATTGGGTGTGAAAGCGTAATGTTTATATTTGGAATTATTAGGATAGTGTTCTCCTTTGTTTGTATTACATGCTTCCTGTTTTCGTTCATAATGTATTAATTAATTGAAGCTTCTCGTGGTTTAATAAGAATAAGAATCCATGTTAGGGGAGATTGCCATCAAAAACATAATGGCTAAAAATCAAATAATTGTTTCTGAGGACTTCTAGATTCCATCGCTGATATATCATTATGTTTTATGTTAACACCTGTCACCTCGTGGGAGGCACGATTTTTTTTTAACACTGGCGAGCTGATTTATTATAAGTGGCCCACTGGACCAAACGTACAGAAAGAACAAACGGAGAGGGCTAACAGGCCTAAATACAACAAAACGACAAGATTCGGTGGGTGAGATGAGTCATCTCCATCTCGAAACCCTAACGCCACGTGCCGTCAAACTGGAGAGTCGGACATGCAACCGACGGCGAGAATTCCGTCCGATGTTGTTGCCGTTAACCGCTTCTAATCTGTCTTCCTGCGGAGCATAATCCACCGAGCGAAGCAAGGGAAACCGCCGCGAATGAAGATCACTTCCAACGACACTACCAACACTGTAGTCGCACGCTTGATATCTGCAAGCTCACAACCGGAGCCACCGCAGGGAGGAGAAGGACCGCCATGCCTGGTTAACTCGAGCAGGCAACGAACAACTGGCCAAAGCGTGCTGTAGAAGAGGATCGGGAAGGGAGGAAGTGAATCACCGGAGCCTTGTTGTGGAAACGCCGTGGATGGAGAGCGAGCGATTCCTAAAGCCACCTCCTAAAGGAATCAGACACCAAGCAAAGAAATCGATAGAGGAGCTATAAAACAGATCGATCTCTGAATCCAGCACCTCGCCGGATGCTTAGCGATGGAGGAAACCGCAGCCGTGAAACAAAGGAAATCCAGGCAGATAGCCTGAAGAAACTCACAACAAAAACGATAGAACAAAAGAGCAACAGAAATTCAACCTCCTTCTATTCCCTATGAAAAATTAGAATCTGAGAAGAGGGAGGAAGAAGAGAAGTTGAGAGAGAAATCTCTCTCTAGAAGAGAGAGAAGGCCCAAGGCACGATAGTTACCCATTTCTTTTCTCTAAAGTATACTATATACTAAGGTACGCTTAACATAAAGTTTTATTCAATGTTCGAAAACGCGTTAGGCGCTAGTCGGGCGGTCAGGCTGGGCCTAGCGCCTAGCGAAAAAATCGGAGAGTACGCGGAGATTAATCGGAACCTAGTTTTTATGTAATTTAATCTATAAATATATTTATATACAATATTGGGGGACATATGACAACAATGTATAGTAGTCCAGCGGTAAGGGTGCTTCTATTACTTCAAGCGGTCGCGGTTCAAGGCTCCAAAAGGTAGGTTTTGCATTATTTTTTCGAATTTCTTTTAATGACATGCAAATGACGTTTATACCCTCGTCTTCTATCTCAGAAATTCCCAGATCTGAAACTCGTCAGCCATTTTTCTTCTTCTTCTCTTTTCACGACTTCATCATTTTTACACGTTTTTCTTGTTGTTTTACATCAAAATATGACAGATCGATAAGTTAATCATCGATTTCTAGAATAAATTGAAGAAAAACATAACTTTTTTTTTTGAAATCCGATTTGTTCTTCGACCAGGCCATAGTCGCGGCGGCTTGTTACCGTCGAGCACCTCGTCGCCGCCGACGCAACTGCCCAGCCCGCGTTTTCGAACAAGGGTTTTATTTGTATTACTTTATCTCACACCTATAGGAAGACACAATTTATAGAACCCAATTAGTTGAATTATTTTGTCATTCTTTCTAAGTGACATTTTTACTAACCAAAGTAGAATGCGTTTTTAAAATACAAAAATCGATAGAAAACAAATCTTTTTTTTTAAACTAAATTGGCGGAATAATGAAATATCTCCAGAATCATAAGTCCATGAAAAATTACTAAACCTAAAACTATAAAAGATATAGAACGATAAATCTATAAACTAACAAGAACAAACCAGACTTGCACATCTTGATATCCGCGAAGAATAATAAACTAGATAAGTCATTGTTGTCCATGGCTTACAGAACGATAACATCAATAACTTGGAGACTCTCAAAGAGACGCTCCCTCAAAACTCAAACCTAATAACCTAGACTTTTCAACCCGATAAGAAAAAAAACACTATTAATTCCCCTAAACCTCTTTCGGATATACCTAAATAGAAGCTTTAAACAAACTTAAATCTCCAATGAAGCCTAACAACCCAACTCGAAATCACATCAAAATCAGAAAATTAGATTGCAAAGCACTCACTACGAAACCCACAATGAGCCAAAAGGATGCAGGCTAAAATGTTAGAGTCAAGAAATAGACCATCAAACTACCTGAATAGCAGAGGTGACAAAACCAACACTAAATCGAGTATGGTCCTAAAAGAGCAAAACCAAACCTAAACCTAACCTAGCCGAAACTGACCAAGAAAACTGGCTAACCACCCAAACTCAAATCGCTATTTCGCCTCGCAAAATCAAAGCACGATAAAAGGCGTCCAAGTCGGACTAATAGCCATACTCGCCTCCCTAAAACGGAGAAATTCGACTGGAACACATACCTGCCGGCAAAAACCTCTAAGGGGGAGACGACGGATATCACCACGCCGCATAGGGAGACACCGGAGCTGACCACAAACCGCGACAAGCAATCTCCGAATATCCACCACGTACCAAAGAACACCACCGAACAAAGACCGGAGGACGGAGCAGAGAAGCACCGGCGAGCACCATACCGAGGAGGCGACCAACTCAGCCTAATCGGAGAGGAGAGGTGAGCTAAACAAAATCACAAGACGAGACTAAGGCCTCTTCAACGGCGACAGAACGAATCATTGACCGCCGGAGAAGAAAGAAGAAGCATCTACGGGACGGACGATGGCTCCTCATTTATCGCGCCATAAAGCACTTAAAGCTAGGACGAACCCGGAAAAAAGGTTGTGCTTATTGATTTTGTCATTTTTATTTCAACTAAAATATTCATCCCAAAGTACTAAATTAGTTTTGTTTTTCTCCTATATTTTATGTTTTTCTGTTGTAGTAGTTGTTGTTGATGTAAATACTAGCGGTGGACGTTCAGGTACTAATTCGGATTAGGGTCGGATTTTTCAAAATTTCGAGTTTTAAGATTCAAAGATATAAAACTCGTTCAGGTATTTTAGAATTTCGATTCGAGTTCGATTCGGTTCTATCCGGGTTTGGATCGGATTTGAATATTCAAAATATAAAAAACAAAATAAATAGTTAAATTCAAATAAATTTTGGTTAAATTTTGACAATCAAAAGTATTTTATGAGATTTAAGTTATTTTGAGTATTTCAATTATTTTAATCTTCAGGTAACTGATAATTTTAGATATTTTAGTTATTTTTTAAATTTAAATATAACTAATATTTTTGGATATATAATTATATTTTATGTATTTTAGATATCTATTCGGGTTTTTAATTTGGTTCGGATTCATATTTGGTTGAACGGATATAAGATTGTAGAACCTATTATAATTTGCCGTTTTTGGAATTGGTTTGATACCAATTTTTGGTATTTTTCCCATCCCTAATAATTACTATTCAAAGTTTGTGGGATTAATTGCTCTGAGTGTATCTTATTTTAAAAGTAATAGTATTGTTGAATCTTTCAAAAAGTTTTTGCATCATTTTATCTTTTTTGTCTTTTAGTGGTGGTTAATAACCATTTAACCTTAGATTTTGTCTTTTAGTTATAGATAGTTAATTATTTTCTTTTCTCCTTCTATCCATCCGATATATTTATTTTTTTAATTATTTTCTTTTCTTTTACATTCTCTTTCCTATTTTATGAGTTATTTTTTACCTCTAATTTTTTTGACGGTAGATAGGATATGGGAGGTGATGATTCCGACAATATAGATCGTCGGAATGGAGATAAAATAGGCCGATGTTCCGAAATTCAAAAAAAAAATCGGACATAATACGGATTTTGCGAATGGATAGGTTAGAGTAAATGTCCACAACATCCATCCACATGGATACTTATGATGGACAAGATGCTTAACAAGATGGTTTAACATATGATGTTGGACGATCACATGAATGATGAATCCAAAAGTACGTTTACCATGGGTAAATATTTAACATATGATTATTCATAGACAAGATGCTTAACAACCAAAAATATGTTTATCATGGGTAAATGTTTAACATATGATTATTCGTGGACAAGATACTTAACAAGATTGTTTAACATGAATGATGATGGACAATATGCTTAACAAGATGGTTTACCATATGATTATTCGTGGACACAAAAGTATGTTGGACGATCACATCTCATGTTTAACAAGATGGTTTAACATATGATGGACAAGATGTTTAACAAGATGCTTACCATGGGTAAACGCTTATGATGGACAATAGTTAACAAGATGCTTACTATGGGGTAAACGTTTATGATGGACAATCGGTGGTCAAGAGTTAACATTATTTCTATCCGTGGACACAAAGTACGGGTCTAATAGACAAAAGTTGGTTAAGAGTTCACATGATTGTGAACTTGTGGACATAGAGTAGGTGTAGACCACTATCCATTCAAAAACAATATTTTCATTGGCTACTTCATACCCATGCTGAGCACCTTGCATGTGATATGATCATTGTAGTATCCACATTGATGGATATTCATTCGCAGTTTTTGTAGTATCCACATGGATGGAGCCTTCAACTATCCATTCGCAATTTCCGTATTAAGTCCGTTTTTTTTTTGAATTTCGGTAGATCGACTAGTTCTAACTCTATTTCGGCGGTCTATATGACCGGTAATCTCATCCATTGCATGATATCCATCGTTCAAAAAAAATGGGGTGAAAATAAATATAAAATTAAGAAAGAGAAGAAAAAGTAAAAAAGAAAAAAATTAAATAAAAAAAGAATGTATACATAATTTTTCGGTGGAAAGAATAAAAAATGAGTAAAAAAAAGAGTATGAGGATAAAATGGTTTTTTTGATGGTGAACTCTAAAAAAAAAAATAGTACAAAATTGCACAAAAATTTGAAAAGATACAAGATTGCAATCAAAAAAATGACAAGATATATCCTGTGCAATTTACTCAGAGTTTGTGGAGGATTAAATGGAGAGAGAAAAAAAGAGAAATGGGGGAGCAGAAACTACCGAATTACGATTCGTTGGCTTTATGTTGGGGAAGCTGCATCAAAGAAAACTGAAAAAGGGCTCTTTGCTTTGCTTGACTTGCAATAAATTTCAATTACCATCCCAACTACAAAAAATTAAATAAATATTTAAAATTATTTGCCTAAATTCGATATTGATTGCACCATAAAGAGATGTTGACAACCTTCCACTTTTTTTTTTTTTCACTAATGAATTATATTCATTCCTTCGAACAAGTACCAAAGTCATTACAAAAGATTCAGACAGAAGCCGGCGGATTTAAAGGACCAAATCCCCAGAGACAAGAGCCGGCGGGTTTAAAAGACTAACCCCCAGAGACAAAGGCCGACGGATTAGAAGTTAATCCTCGGATACTAAAGATAAAACGAACAATAAAAGCCAAGCCACACTTAAAAATCAAAGAGACCAGATCAAGATCTTACAACCAAGACACCCAAACTGGAACAACCACCGTGGATCGAGAAAGGAGAAGAGAGCCACATCAGAAGCCGAAATTATTAGGTCTAATCCACCTGAACTCATTATATTGCTCCAACCATAGGAGCCACGAGAACCGTATGCAGATAAACCGGGGAAAACGAAGGAGTAACACTTTAACCATTCGAACCCGACGACACGATGCAAGGAGAACCAGAACACCACTTCCTAAGGACAGAGCCGGAGAACCCGAATCCACAGACCGAATATCTGAAAATCCCATCGGGAAATATACCGTGGCAACCAAAGATAGGAAGAGAACTCTCCCAAACCACTGCAGCAACACCAGAAGAAGCAGACAGATAGAAGCACACCACAGCCCAACCATTAAAGCACGGAAACAAGCAAGACGGTCTAACACGAACAAAACTACCCGCCAAATTAAACCACAAAGCTCGTAGCTAGGCCAACACCAAACAGGCTGAATATCGAGACTCTATAACTGGACCAATCTGATTCTAAGTCATAGAAAAGCCGTACTAACAAATCACCACCATCAACTAAACCAAATCCTAAACAGAACCAAAAGAAACTAAACCAACCGACCCTACCACTACCTACAACCCAACACTACGGCAACCGAGACACACGCATCACAGACCCGATTGAGACAGAGGAACCTTCTCAGCCTCAGCTGCAACAGAGAACACGGACAGAGACGGACACGCTCCACCACATACCGGATCTTCGCAGCAACCAACAAGACGACACGACACTACAAAGCAAATCGGCGAAATCACGGGGCAACAACAACCAGAAGGCAAGCCTCACCACCATACGACAACCGCCGCAACCAGACGACCAGAAGGAGCGCGACGAAACCATGGCCTCAAGCCGTCATAAAAAAGGGGTAGGAAAGCTCAGAGCCACCGCAAATAGCAAGAGAACAAACGGAAAGGCACTCCCCGGCTCCGGCAAGGAGCGCCGGCCGCCGGGGAGTCAGCGACGGAGTAGATCTAGGGGGAAACGGCGCCTCGAAAATCGTGTCTGGGAGAGACGATATTAGGGCGAACTCCGACCGAGTGTGATGTCCTCTGACAACCTTCCACTTATACTTTTGCTTTTAAAAACAACCGTTCTTAAGGGAAACAAAACAAGGAAAAGTATGTATTAAATATTACTACTGCCTATAATTCACTATGAATGATGTTTGAGAATCTTTCACGTTTGTTATGAAACATAGTATACTGTACTTCAATTATCTTCCATATTTGATAGTAGATAGATTACCACAAAATATTCCCGTCAAACACTTAAACAGTGTTTATGTTGGCATAGAGTCACCTACATAAATGATTGAACAATAGATTTTTTCTATTAATATACTGTTGTAAAAAAAGCATCCGCCATATTTATAATGAATATATATTTGTAACTTCAAGAAACAAAACTAAAAATGTAAACTAAAAAAGCATCCACCAAAACTATTTTAGTTAAAATACAGATAAACATAATTTTATACACAATATCATTTAACATATAAATTAAATATAACTTAACCAATCATAAAATATAAAATATACTTATAATAAAATATCAAACAATTGTTTTAGATAAAAATAAAATAACTTATATTTCATAATAATTAAATAGATTTTAAGGTCAAAACGATAAAAATATAATTTTCTTTAAAATGATAAAATATTTTTAAATCAACTTACATTATAAATCAAATGGAGTTAAAATGATTGAAATATTTTCTAACGAATTGCAGAAACCAAAACATGTAGAAGACTATTAGTTACTATGTGATGGATGAGATAATATATGTTTTCGTATACATAATTTAGGTATCATAGTCTTGAATTTCAAATATGTTTTAACTAATATCTATATATATATATGTATATATATAGATATTGGTCAACTTAAACCTTTATATAAATTTTTACTGTCCATCAAATGAGAAACGATGAAATGGAGAAGAAGATGCAGAGAAAATTATTTATTTTGGGTTAGACGGAAAACCGACGGCGAAATCTATCGTTTCACTTAGCCGTTGGTTTTCCGTCATTAACCCAAATTTTTAGGTGGTTCATTTTGGCGGTTATCTGAAAAGTTGGCGGTATAATGAATTCTATAAACCGATAGATAAATCTGTCATTTATCCGTCGGGTTGTACATAAAAAAATATCCCGAGTTCGTTGGGGCGTGAACTCAGGATCTTTAATCCTCTTGTTACATTACTGAACAATTGGACCATTGTGTGATATTCCTTAATATATAATAAGAACAGATTATGTACTTACTTAAAAATAAAAGAACGGATTATGGGTTTTAAATCACGTTTGGATCACGGGTTTTAGATTACGGGTTACGGATTCAGGATATGGATTCGAGTTATGGATTCGGGTTACAGATTCGGGTTTGGGTTACGGGTTTGGGTTACATAAACTCTATTCCCTAAACCGTCATTAATCCCTTTGTAGACGGGTTACGATTCTGATTAAGGGTTCAGATTATAGGTTAGGGTTCATGTTATGGGTTAAGGGTTACAGCCTTACAGGTTACAAGTCCGGTTACATAAACTATATTCCCTAAACCGCCATTAATCCGTTTGTAGATGGGTTACGATTCTGGTTAAGGGTTCGAATCATAGGTTAGGGTTTGGGTTATGGGTTATGGGTTACAGGTTACAGGTTCGGGTTACCGGTTCGGTTTACGGGTTACGGAAAACGGGTGACAGAAACCCTATACCCTAAACCATCCCTAATCCATTTATTGACTAAGTGACGGATCCTCCAAAACTGTCCTTAATCCGTCAATAAAAACTGATGGATCCGTCACTAATCCATCGGTTTTTACTGACGGATTAATGACATTTTAGGGTATAGTTTTAGGGTTTAGGTTTTCGGGGATTGAAAACACCGAGAACGCTTAATTAGACTGATACAAAGCTAAATTGATCAATGTTTAACAATTTTAAAAACTTTTTGGACGTTGAAACCCGAATATATAGTATACATTAAGAAACACCTTTTGATGATAGTGTTGAATTTCTGAAATCTGAAATTCAACCGCACAAGTGTCTTTACGGGAATGATGCAATGTGTTGTATTGTAAAAATTGCTTAGAATATGTTAACGGTGGTGTGCAAATATTTTTTCCAGAAAACAAACCCTAACCCCTGAATCGTCTTTAATCCGTCACTATTTACTGGCCCTAGCCTCTGTCGCTTTTCCGTTGGTTTTGCTAAAAACAAAAAAATGTGGATCCTGGGATTTAAATACAAGTTGTTTAGAGTTTTTGATGGGAGCCTAACCACTTTGACATTGTGTTTTATTCGTTACAGTATGACAAGGTATTCTACATAACATCTAAACCATACAAAATGTTAAAAATGAAAAATTTAAATCCTTAAACGTTTCAAAACAATACATTGAAAATTGTTCTTATTTTTCCCAAAACTTTATAAATTTTTTTATAATATTTTTTAAAATAAAAGATTTTTTTTTTGAAAATATTTGAAAACTTTTTAAACAATAGGGAATTTTAAAAAAAATCTTATAATTTTTTATATTTTTAAAAGTTACTCAGAATCTGGTGATTCAAACACATGTTGTTTAGAGCTTTTGATGGGAGCCTAACCACTTTGCCATTGTGTTTTATTCGTTACAGTATGACAAAGTATTCTACATAACATCTAAACCATACAAAATGTTAAAAAGAAAATTTAAATCCTTAAAACGTTTCAAAACAATATATTGAAAATTGTTCTTAATTTTTTCCAAAACTTTATAAATTTTTGATAATGTTTTAAAAAATAAAAGATTTTTTTTTTTGAAAGATATTTGAAAACTTTTTAAATAATAGGGAATTTTTAAAATATCTTATAATTTTTTATATTTTAAAAGTTACTTAGAATCCGATGTAGAATAATCCGATGGAATATAGTCAATGTCGTCGTCAAATTCTCTAATTGATTCTTCCG
The DNA here is from genome assembly GCA_030180135.1 of Orychophragmus violaceus. Taxonomy (NCBI): domain Eukaryota; kingdom Viridiplantae; phylum Streptophyta; class Magnoliopsida; order Brassicales; family Brassicaceae; genus Orychophragmus; species Orychophragmus violaceus. Next base: position 100,035,462 of record CM058230.1, on the reverse strand, counting down.
AGTCCGAATGAAGCGTTGTAAAACCAGTGAAGTCAATGACAAGATTAACTTCTAGTGATTCTTCGACATGAGCTATGCTGCTACTTCCACTTGGTTGTAATGGATCATGATCAAAAATCAGTAAATTTTTCCTCTGGGATTGATTCTAGTAACCGTGTTCCACGGGTCGGTCTTGTATGTCACCCGGGGATATTTGATATAACAAACATGCGTCAAACGAAGGAATTAATTAACTAAGAATAAATAGATCATAAATTAATAATTAACCGTTAAATACTCATGGCATACCTGATCTGCTTGTGAACCAAGAATAAATAGATCATATTTTTGAAGCTTCTTCCGCGAATGTGTCGAGGTTACTCCAAACTCGTAAATGTAGAGACCTTGGCTGAAATAGGATTATACCAATCACATAAAAATATGACACACCTCATGCTAATCTTTCCCGTATATCTGGCTTCCAATATATCTACACCGTAGTACACAACATCTCCCGATATAGAAGATACTCCGTAATCTGCAGTTCTCCTGGTAGAATCGTCTTGAACTTAAAAAGCAAAACCCCTTGTGCAATATCTTGGGTAAGACTTCGCCAAGAAGTTCGGCCCGAGTATAATGTCTTCTAACCAAGGTGAATACTCACGCCTGATGTGTTCCTTTTGATCTTTAACTTGAAAATACAAAGAAGAAACTTTAATAAAAATTCAAAAAAACTTTGTTTTCCAAAACTTATTTATAGAATAACTTACGTAAAATGATAACAAATTCGAGAAGTCATTTTGTTTACGGATTTCGCGGTCGTCCTCGATCATATATGGATAACAGTTCTCCAAAAATCCATGTACCTCCTACATTCAAGGTAAATATTTGTTAGTAAATATATAAAATGTTTTCACAGAAATGGGTTTCTGAAAAAAATGAATTTACCTTTCGTATTTGAAGACTTCATCGCAGATGGTGAGAATATATGTGTGTATGTGATTATGATCCTTGTTCAGATAATTTCCTTTCTATGTCTTTTTCCATTTAAGCGTCAAACTTGTTCGAAAATGTTTGGCACATTGAAGGAATAAATTTGTTTCTCGCCTCTATCATAGTGTCGAGGTGGGCGGCTAGTCTTCGTACATACTTGAGACAGAAAGTAATAATTAGCAAAGGTAGAGGCCTCTTCATTGTTATACTGAGCGACAACAGAACCCTCCACTTTAGCGGTGTTCTTCACTTTCTTTTTAAGGTGAAACATATAGCGTTCAAAAGGATACATCCACCGATATTGTATCGGACCACCAAGTTTAGCCTCTTGAGGGAGATGAATGGGCATATGTTCCATAACATCAAAGAATGACGGTGGAAATATCTTCTCTAAATTGCATAAGGAACACTTTCCTCCAAACTTCTTATACCGTCAAGTGTAAGTGACCTCGTGTATAAATCTTGGAAGAAAGCTCCAACCGCTGTGATTGCTCTATGCAGATGAGCAAATGAAAATGGTAGAAGTCGCTGCATCACAACATGACAATCATGGATCTTCATTCAGATAAACTTCTCTTCTCTAGTGTCAACACAATTACGCAAGTTCGAAGCGTAACCGTCAGGAAGTTCCACTTCCCGCATTATCCAATCAAAGAACGCTTCCTTCGGAACCTCATATAATTAATATGATGGAATTGGCCATTTGCCGTTCTTCATTACATGAAACTCATGACGAGAACATATTTCCGGCAAATCAAGTCTAGACTTCAAATTGTCTTTCCTCTTCCCTTGCACATTTCTAATCAAAAAGTTTCTTCTCAATATGCATGACATCAAGATTATGCCTTAGTAGTTGGTCCTTCCAATATAGAAAATCCCAACAAATGTTTTACTTGTGCCAGTTATGGGATGAACCAGCACCGTAAACATTTTCATGCTCATTTCCACCACAATCAGGATTTCTTTGCACACCATAGGTTGACAGTATCCCCAAAGTAACCGACCCTCTCTCGTATGGAGGTGGATCATCAAACACCTTTATCCTCTTCGTAAAAAGTTTGGTGTTTCTCCGATATGGGTGGTCCTGTGGTAGAGATCTTCTATGACAATCAACCAACATAATTTGCGTCCGTTCTTCAACTGGAATGCATCATTCTGTTGTTGACAATACATACATGCTAACCTCCCATGTAATGTACATCCAGATAACATACCATAAGCCGGGAAATCGATAATGGTCCACATTTATACATCGCGCAATTGAAAATTTTGCTTGCAGGAGACATCATATGCTTGAACACCATGATCTCATAACATTTGTAGATCATATATCAATGGTTGCAAGAATACATCAGGTGATCTTCTTGGATGCACAGGCCTGAGAACAAGTACGAAGATAAAAGAAACTCTCGACGCATCCACAAAGATGGCGGTAAGTTATAAGTAGTCAAAATCAAAAGCCACAATGAATATTGCCTTCCAAATGGGTTGAAACCATCGGTACATAATCCAAGGTATATGTTACGTGGCTCATAAGAAAAATCCGGATATGCTCTCTGAAAATGTTGTCATGCCTCTGCATCTGAAGGATGTGCAATCTCTTCTCCTCTACTATGCTCAGCATGCCATCTTATTTCCCTCGCGGTCCGCTGATATTGGTATAACCGCTTCAACATATCGGTTGACGACAAATACCACATCCGTTTGAACATAACTTTAACTCTTTTCCTTGTATTCTGATACTGCGGATGCTTATAAAATCTACATTCAAAACGGTTTTTATCTTCTCGCCAACATATCATACAATTGTCGATGCACACATTTATCATCTGATACGGTAATTCAAGCCCCTTGACAAGATTCTGAACCTCGTGATATGAATCAGGTGCAAGATTATCTTCGGGAAGAAGGCTTTTCACAAAGTCGCAAATTGCATCCACACATTCCTCCGCCAAATTGTAACCCGTCTTTATGTTCATTAATCTAGTAGAAGATGATAATGGCTAGTGGCAATCTTTACAACCTTCGTACAGTGGCCGCTTTGATGCGTCTAACATGTCAAAAAAATCTCCTCGCTTCTGCATTAGGCTCTTCTACACTAGTATTTTGGTATTCACATACTTCCTCAAAAAAATTTCGATAAGCATCAAAGATCATGGTGGCCAGACTCAAACTAACCATATGAACAGTACCTACACCATATCAACTTCCGCTCTCCTTTCTTCTAGTCCTTCTTGATTATATGGTTCGCTAGGACTATCAAAAGATTCTCTACTACTACTGCCATAAGGTTCCGTAATAGCACTACCACATATTTCTCCATGAAGATACCAAATTTTATAACCCGGCATAAACCCTTCCTTATACAATTGAGTCCATACTAGATCAATCTTAATATTCCTAGCATTCCGGCAAACATTACATGGATATTGTAGCTTACCTGATTTTCTCGCCGATGGCTGACTACATGCAACTCCATGAATTCACAAACACCTTCTGCATAAGACTGCACTAATAAATTCGTCACCGGATCGTGAATCGATCCGTCCATCCACGAACTAAAATAGTTTGAAGACATTTTTTCTCTCGGTTGAAAACGTTTTCGAGTGAGAGGAAGATAGAGATTAGTGAGAGGTTTGTAAAGTGTGAAGAATGAGGAATGTGATATATAAAATTTAAAACTGACAGAAAATCGACGGAAATAGCCGTTTCCGTCGGTTCGTTTAAAATCGTAACAGTCAAATACCAATGGATCTATTAATGGATAAAATAAATATAGGATTAATGACAGAAAACCGAAGGATTAATGACGGATTATATAATCCGTCGGTAAACCCAAATCCGTCATTAATCCATTGGTTTTATGTAATTTTTTCCCCGTTATTTTCTTGTAGTACTATAACTAAATTACATATATTTTTTACTAGATTTTTGTAGGCAAAACCATACATGGAGTTGTTAACTTTACAAAATTCAGAAATGAAAACAACAAATTAAATTTTTGCTACGGTTTTCTGTCCATAAAATGATTGTATATAGAGACAGATAAAAATACAAAAAGGTGAAAAGAGTCATGTTTAGTCTTTTAAGCCATAGCCAATAATACACTTATTTGCAGAGACAGAGGAAGAGAGAGAGAGAGAAGAAACAGCCATGTTTTGAGGAAGGAGACACATGCATCCTCTCAATCTTATTACTTAACTTCTATTTCTCCCCATCTCTTACCAAATCCAACACCAAAGGTCTCTCTTTTTCTTATCTCTCTCTATTGTTTTGTTCGCTTAACTTCTTTGGTAGTGTGTTGATAATTTGGTTGCTCTATTTTTACTGCTGATTCTGATGATCCAACTTTAAAAATAAAAAGAAACAATTTTTAAGTGATGAGGGAGAAAATCTGTTTGCTTTCTCTATGCCCACTTTTCTCTCTGTTTGCTTGGATCAGTAAATTTGATTTCTGCTCGGTTTCATACCCAGAAATTTGAGTTAATAATCTGTCAATATAATTTCTCCTTCCACTCTCATAGAAAAGCTTTTTGTATATATCTATTGGTTTGCATGTTATGCTTTCTATGTAAGTTTTAGTGAATCAATCTGTTTAACCCAAATTGTTTTTTTTTTTCAAAAAGTTTGAATCTTTCAAATCATTGAGCAATCTTACTGTGCAATTGAAATTGGAACCTGGATTTTAAGATAGTTTTATAAACTTTGTGGATTCATTTATCTTCTTAGATTTGCTGATTCTTGATTGGCCTTTTGCTTGGTTTGGACATCAGCTTATTAAGAAGACAAGACAATGCAAGTGTTCCAAAGGAAAGATTCATCTCGGTCTACTATACCAACAAATTCAAACATTCAAGGATCTCAATCTTTCAGCTTGACAAAGAACATGATGATCATGTCTACTACACAATTCCCCTCGATGGGTTTGCAGCTGCAAGATCAAGATTCATCCTCAACGCAATCTACTGGAGAATCAGGCGGCGGTGAAGTTGCAAGCTTTGGAGAACATAACCGTTATGGACGGAGCAGCATTGTTCATACCAATCTCTCAGGTGAACCAACTAAACTGATTTGTATTTACTCACATTAACCGCTAATTGGTTTTCTTCTTGTTGTGGTTGATGCAGGTTACGTCGATAACCCGGGAAAGGCTATTGAAAGCTATACCAAGTCAACTACCACCTCGTCGATGGTGTCTCTAGATTCTGTGTTCCCTCCTCCTACTGGTCTACCATCTTGGTCTCTACAATGTGCTGAAACATCACATTTTAATGGTTTCTTGGCTCCTGAATATGCATCACAACCAACGGTAATATACTCTGTGCTTTCACAATTTCGAATCGGATAGCCGTTGGTTTGTTAAACTGGGAAAGACTTTCTGCAGGTGCTGCCGCATTTAGAAATGATGGGTTTGGTTTCTTCAAGAGTGCCATTGCCTCATAACATTCAAGAGAATGAACCAATATTCGTCAATGCGAAACAGTACCATGCCATTCTTCGTCGCAGGAAGCGTCGTGCTAAGCTTGAAGCTCAGAACAAACTCATCAAAAGCCGTAAAGTATGATCAATCTTTTTACTTGCCCATTTGCTTTTTACAGATTCATGAGTCTCGCCATCTTCATCAAAGCTTTGTACTTTTATTTTGTTTTGCAGCCTTACCTTCATGAGTCTCGCCATCTTCATGCTTTAAAGAGAGCTAGAGGCTCCGGTGGACGTTTCCTCAATACAAAGAAGCTTCAACAATCATCAAACTCACTCTCTTCTTCTCAAATGGCAAATGGACAAGGTTTCTCTAAGAGCTCCAATTCAGACCGTAACAACATGATGTTCCAAAACCCACCGTTCAGATTCTCAGGGTATCCATCAACACACCATGTCTCAGCTTTCATGTTAGGGACTTAAGTTGAGTCATCTGAGAAGAATCTTGCTCCGGGAGGAATCCGGCTAAAGTCCGGCGAAACGGGAAGTCATCCTTGGCTATTAAAGTGTTACTGCTTCTTTACAAAGTTTCTGCCTTTAAAATTCTGTTTTCGTGACATGCAATTTCACTCGCTCTATATTGAAGTAACTTTTCAAATATTTTGTTAGTTAATACATTTTCTGATTCTCTGAGATTACAAATGAGAGAAGATTAACTAACATTCATCAAGAGTGATATATGCGCATAGATCCTCTAATGCTCTGAAGACAAACCGGACACTTAGGGTTCGACTCTCGTTCCACGGTTAAGGCACACTGTCTGCAACATACTACATGTCCACAGGGAATGAATGCAGGAACTCTCCTTCTTGTCACACAGATCACACACAGTTCTCCATCTGGAACCTCATCTGCATCTTCTGTCTCATCATCAACCACCGCGGGTTGGTCTGGTCTCTGTAGCGGGTCTCTTTGATGGGACCGTAGTTTCCATCTATTCCAGGCCCTAAAGATAAAGACGATAAACAGATTTAGACTCAAAACATTGTCTAAAACCCAAAACTATCTGTGTCACACTAGTCGAGTACCTGACAGCAGCCAAGCCAAGGATGCCAGCAGACATACATCCCATGATAACACCGCCCCAGAATATTACGCGAGTACTGCCCGTAAGCTCCATTATCATCTTGTCCTTAGTCATCTCTGACCTGCAAATATTAATTAAAAAGATTAATCTGAATAATAGATGAACAGCAAGAGAGCTTGTTGCAAGATTAGGACAAAGTATTGTCAAATGATCAGAAAAAGTAATCTGAGCTTGGATTCAGGCAGATACAATAAGCTCGACAAACAAGGAAAAAGGTTATTCAGAGAAAATCTCACAAGAAATAGGGAAGATCTTGGCACGACTTGATTTCAGGAACTCCATTGTTAAAACTACAGATGCCAATAGCTGTTAAATCTCTCCCAGGTGGTAATATCTTCTCTACGTCAAGCAGACCAACCTTGGAAGAGAAAGGATCACAAAGTTAGGAATGAAATTGCCAACAATACAAGAAATTTCTTCAAATATACACTCACAGGATACTCAGGGAAGAATAAGGCTTGAAAAAACGCATAGGGAGATGAATTAATAGGCTGCAAACGATTATACACAGTGGTAAGCGGAAGAGGCTGCCTTGCACCATCCATGTTAACAAGGAGAAAACTAGACTGTGACCGTTGATTTTTGTCCACAATAACAAACGGGACCTACACACGGTGGAGGATATATCAAAACTAGTTTGATCATGGATAGAGAGCCAAAAGCTGACAAGAGTGGAATCAGAATCTTACCATTCTCATAAAATCAGCTCCTTGTTTGGGCATAGATCTTTCCAAAAGAAACCGGTGACCATTTGACAACTGAAACAAAGTCTTCCATCCACTATACATATACTGTAAAGAGACCAAATTGTAGAAGATGATGACATTAGAATGCTTCCACAGTTCCACTATACAGTTTATTCTTCTAAGCAGCAACAAATACTATCACTTATGTAAGTAATCACAACAGTACCAAAGAGAGCATTTTTTAGCAACATAATATACTAAATTAGGTCAGCTGAAATTTATAGGTATGAAATTGTATGTATACGTACAGTTTGAGTTCTATGAATAATAAGGGCTTTATCTCCAGTCTCTTGAGAGGTTAGCACGTTGTTCTTCTGACTCCTATCGCCGGTAAATTTAGGTTTGACGGTTCCGCGAACCACGACGATACGCTGACCACGGCTATTCCCGTCATCGCTCGTCCCAGATTGGTCATCAGACGCCGGAATTAGTGATCGGAGGTCGGAAACGGAGACTTCGGGGGCGTCTTTGATCTTAGTCAACGCGGTGGAGCAATATGCATATTTGAAAGCAGCACGAACGGCGCCTACAGCTAGGGTTGCTCCGAGGATGACTCCGTCGAAGGATAGAGCGATATCGGTCAAAAGGTTGAAGACGGCACGATCTGGCGAGGACATTACGGTAATTTGCGTATCCAATGTCCACACGGACAGAGGACGTTTTTATTGGTAATTTAAAATGTAAAATATGACGGTCATCTAATTTGGGTTTTTAATGGGCCTGAAGAGATAGTAGAGAATATTGACATTCAACGGTCATTGTCGTTCGTTTGTGTCTTTAAAGGGCCAACGCACGAGTGAAAATCAAAAGACTAATTACCCACCCATTTGGCCCATCGTTTTTAACCGCTAAACGCTATAGATGAATAGCGTTAGCGTTTTAATTATATTCCAATTTTACCCTCAACACTAGAGCAGAATTACAAACTATACCAAAAAGTTAGATCTACTTCTCTTCCAGTCTTCCATAAAGAGCCAGAGAGCGATTACTCGCCGCCGTTCATCAATCTCCGTCGTTCATCAAGCCGAACTCCACCGCCTTTGTCTCGTCTTAGGTATCTATTTCCGTCGCTATGGTTTACACGCATAATCATGTGTGTTTGGAACTAATTGATGATTTTAGGTTAAATCTTCGTCTATCTGATATAGAAGCTTCAAATGTTATCTGATGGTTTTTGTTTCTCTGTTTAGTGAAATGGCTGGAGAAGGTGAAGAAGATCTGCCTAGAGATGCTAAGATTGTGAAATCTCTGCTCAAGTCGATGGGTGTGGAGGACTACGAGCCTCGTGTGGTGCACCAGTTTCTGGAATTATGGTACCGTTATGTGGTGGAAGTGTTGACGGATGCTCAGGTTTACTCAGAGCATGCTAGCAAATCCACCATTGACTGTGACGATGTGAAGCTCGCTATTCAATCCAAAGTTAATTTCAGCTTCTCACAGCCTCCTCCAAGAGAGGTGCATTGTTGACAATTCCTTGTTGTTTTTTCTGTTTCTTGCTATTGAGATTCTTCTCTGAAAATAGATATGATACGTCTAGTCTTTGGTAGTTTGTCCATCTTGAATTTGACGTGTGAACGATAACGCCTTTAGGTATTGCTAGAGCTTGCTGCGAGCAGGAACAAGATCCCTTTGCCAAAATCGATAGTAGGACCGGGTGTTCCACTCCCGCCTGAACAGGACACGTTGCTTAGTCCAAACTACCAGCTCGTTATTCCGAAGAAGTCGGCTTCAACAGAACCTGAAGAAACAGAGGACGATGAAGAAATGACGGATCCTGCACAAACATCTCCGCAGCAACAACAAACATCAGAGCTTCCAAACCAAACTCCTCAAAGGGTCTCTTTCCCTCTCTATAGACGACCCAAATAAGTAGAGAGACAAACTATAATGTTATGTGTCATCAACATGTAGAGAACCGCTAGAAATTGTAAGAAAATCAAATATTTAATGACCAGAGTCAAGTTTTTTCGTAGCCTATATATATCAATATATGCATATTATATACCGTCTTCTAGGAATCAACAATATCAAACGGTATAACAAATCTTTCTGAAGCATTACACTATATAACAACTTATACACATAAAACAAGATTCTTTTTTTTTTTTTTAATTAAGAAACAGAAGAATCTGTTAGCTTCCCCAGCCAACCATTGTGTCAGCACCTGCACGGTGAGGGCGCGAAAAGGCGAGCCCTCTATCATACATCCGCTGAATCTCCTCTCTGTATACATTCAGAGACTTATCAGGTATGGCTGGAGTTAGCTCCACCACATCTCCCATCTTCAGCTTGCACTGCAGATCACTTATCGGTGTCTGGTTTAGCCTTGGCCTCAGCTCTTCCTTTGTCAGGATGCTGTACGTTGACCATCTTGAGCTCCCTGGTCCTGCTCTGCTTAACAGGTCCGACACCGTGGAACTCGCGGGAAACTCTTGCACAGTCATCTGCATTTTCGGGTTTTAGCAAAATATAACTCCAAGCAAAGACGAGAAGAATTTGAAAGGATGACTATAAGCAACTAACCTTGTCGTTTTCGATTACGATGACATAGACGGGTCCTTCTTGGTTACCATTAGGCTTATAAGAAAACGGACAGTCTTCAACGTGAGACGGGAAACTGCACAAGGGCTCAGAAGAGCAGATCGAAGATCTGTCTTTGCTCATGGTTTCGAAATGCCAGGTCACAACCCATCTTGCCCATTCAACCATCTGAAGCACAAATGACGAGTGTTTACAATCACCTTCCTTGTATCTCCAGTGCGCTGCAAACCCAAATTCAGCTTGCAAATGCATCTCTTTTGTCCGTATTTGAACTTCGAGCGGAATGGTTCCATCGCCAAACACTACGGTATGCAAAGACTGGTACCTACATAATTCCACAAACCGAAGTCAGAAAAACAGAGAAGCATCTGCATCATTTAAAGCTATGACAGGCTTGCAGAACCTACCCGTTGAACTTGGGATGAGTGATGTAATCTTTCAGCTTTCCAGGAACTTCAGACCATAGCTTGTGCACTACTCCTAAGGCCTTGTAACAATCTTTCTCATTGTCAACAATCAAACGTAACCCATGAATGTCATGAATTTCATCCATGGTTAGCTTTTTCCTGGCGTAAATCACGAGATCAGTATTTCGATTCTCTCCATTATCTAAGCGAAACCGATTAACCTACAAGTACGTTCATACAAAGAGGAAATGAGAACTTACTTCAGCATCTTGCAGTAGATGCTATACAAGCTCTTGTGTCGTCCAGATAGAACATGGTAAGAAATGCCTTCTTTCTTAAGCGCTTGCTCCATTTTCTCAATCGCTGATGTAATCATAGCTTCATCAAATGAATCCTCCAGCATAGCTGACATCTCGTGGTACTGGTCAGGATGAAGATGCTTGAAACACAGATTTTCAAGCTCAACTTTCCAGCTAGAGATTCCCAATCGATTAGCCAAAGGTGCAAAAATCTCCAGAGTCTCTTTAGCAAACCTTTGCTGCTTAACTGGAGGCAAAGCATAGAGTGTCATCATGTTATGTAACCGGTCAGCTAACTTTATAAGAACAGCTCTCGCGTCTGCCATAGCAAGGAACATAGTGTGCAAACGATCTGCTTCAACGGTTTTACATGCTGTATTGTTTTCCCGAGCAAGTTTACTTAACTGGCTAAGCTTCGACACCTAATGCAATAACATGACAAAACTCAATTAGAGTCTTAACAACAAGCTATAGCAAAACACATCCATGGCTGTTTCTTAACTTACCCCTTCCACAAGACCAGCAACTCCTGATCCAAATGTTTCAAGAATATAATCATAGCTCATAAAGGAATCGTCTAAAGTATCATGTAGAATCCCAGCTATAACAACGGTAGAGTTAGCTCCAATATTAGCCAACAAGATTGCAGTCTCAACACAATGTTGCAGGTAAGGATCACCATTTGCTCTCATCTGATTCAGAAAGCTATCAATTAGTAATGAAAACCCAAATTTATAGAGAAATTTGTAATAATTTTCTTCTTCTTCATACCTGTCCTCGATGAGCTTTCTCTGCTTCATAAAATGCTTTGATCACAGATTCATCTTCGAAGATTTTGTGTTTCAGCTGAGCACGTCTAAGCAAATCTCTAGCATATGGTTTTGTTTCTACTTGGAAACCATCGTCCATGGTGAATGGTAGCTGCTCATCGACGAGAACAGAGTCTGTGTCGTAATCAACACAAGAGCCTACAGCTTTCCTGACGAAGCCATTGAACAATCTGCTAGATCCTACACGGAGAGATCCACCGCCGTGAAAACTCCCATCCAAGTTACGATCTCGAGAAATTCTCATCGGAGGGCTGTTGCTCGATGAGATTGAGCCGTGAAGCACCGAGACAGGGCTTTGGTGGTCTCGTTTAAGGTATGACGAGCCGATGAATTTGCTGGGAGAATAAGAGAAGCTCCGATCCTCGCTTCGATCATGGCGTATGGAAGCTAATTCCTCTCCTACGGTTGGGTGAGATGAGGAGGAGAAGGAAGACGATGATTTGACAGATGCGCCGGAGAAAAGCAAAGAGAGACCTCCGATAGTCGGAGACGCCGTGGAAGAAGATGCCGATGAGGATCTGGGATTCAGATCGAGATCACAGGAGCATACAGTGCTCGGTGGACTCGCGTAAAGCGCTATGGTCGTCGCTACCACCATGGAAACTCTCTTCGGAAGATTTCCAGAAAATCAAATTGGAAAACCTAAGGAAAAACGAATCCGAGAAATTCGAAATTGACTTCACAGACTTGTTAATTTCCAGGGAAACCAAGAATTTTCCCTAGACAATATCGTTAGGGCACAAACGGATCTCTCGAAACCCAGAAATTGGGGAAGGAAAAAAACTTTTTTTTTTAGAATTATACACAAACAGGAAGAGATTCTGAGAGAAATGAATTGAGATTTTTTTGTGTTTCTTTCTTTCTTTCTTTCTTTCTTCCTTCTACTAACTTGTGATTATTCTAGAGAGACTACAAAACCAATCTACTGTATATCCTTCGTGTTCCTTCTGATTCCTCTCCCCCGTTAAATCCAGCTATCGAAGCAAAACTGAGCATCTCACAATTACGTAATTACCCTTTTATAAACTAGAGACTACTGGCTTAAGTAAGCCGATTATTATTGATTAATTACTGTCGTAATCCATTCGATTATGAAACTATATAAATAACTATTTTTTTTTTTTTTTTGTCGACAATCAGATTTATTAAAGCACAAAGGCCAAATAGTGACAAGTACAATAAAACCCTAGCCCAATTCCCATTTACACATTCATTTAAATGAAAGCCCACTCAGGATCCAATATACTGATCGTGAGTGTTGTCTAAAGGCCACGTGTATCAGAGACACGTAAGAGAAGGGCGTTTTGACACGTTGATTCTGGACGCTTCTACGCACGTCACCATCATCTCCGCCGGGTTCTATCGAATCGTCACCGGTCATCCTCAATCCAGGATCAGCCGTTGCAATCTGAGCCAAAATCAATGTTGCCGTTTCAAGTGAAAACGTAGAACCAAGGTTCGTCATCTCGATTCCTCTTTACAGTCGAAAGCTCCATCTTGGAAACACAAGGTCTCGTCGGAATCAGATTCGCCGACATATCGATGAAGATATTACTCCGGCATGTATCGCGAAATCAAGCTACGGCCACACAGAGATCGTCTAGATGCTTAACGGGTTAAAGAGGATGTGAGCTGGATGAAGATGAAAAAGGAGTCCGACACCAAGCCGGAAAACAGATCCGACAAACAGTCGGAAATATCAGTCGACAAAAACAAAACAAAAAGAGAGACCTGATATTAATCGGAGAGTATAATACATAAAACAACAAAAAATATAAACAACCGTACCGCCGATGTGGCTATGGAAGCCCACAATCGGCGGTCGGAGAACACTCGAAATTTCTTAGCGACGAAGTTTTAAGAGAGAAGTTGGAGAAAAATAACTATATAAATAACTATCTTCTGGTACTTTCTTATTTTGTTTGTCGACAACTATTTTCAGGTACTTCAATTATTAATCAAACTAATCTTCTTTTTCAAATTTTTAAATTTGATTACCGTTTTGTGGTGATTATTTTTTCCTTCTGAGTATTATTATTTCATGTAATAAAAAATCTTTATAAAAAATCAGCAAATGGTCGAAAGTGGGATCCACCGTGGGATTCTATGTTTTGTGTCTAGCTGGGATTTTTTTATTCAATGAATCTATTTACGGATGAGGATCCCATTCTTTTTTGTTTCCTTTTCTTGTTTTGAAAATAAAATAGTATATATTACAAACTCGTTTTTATTTTTATGGTTTTCTATTAAAAAAAATCCCTTACGTTTGTTGACTAATGAAAGTTCTTGTTTGGTAATAGACGCCTGGACGTTTTTAAAAAAAATCTAACATTGGAGTCTTGGACGTGTGAATTTTCTTTACGTTAAAATTTGAAAGATATATTTTTTAGCAAATAGTTTTCGATGGTTTCACAAAACTAACATAATAAATTATTAAGATAAAATTAAGTTTATAGATTTTGATAAACTCAATAGATTGTGATAGAGTTAATAGATTTAAGATAACTACAAATATGTAATCTATTGTATATAAGATTAATTAGTTAAACTGACTAATCTATAAAAAATATATAATTTATTGCTCTATAAAAACTATTAACTCTATAAATAAACTATTAACTTTATAAATAAAACAACAAGTTCAAATTATAGATTTGTCAATTGTCATACTATGAGACTTTCTTGATTAACATGTATAGGCGTAAGACTAGTTGGTGTTGCCTCTTCGTCCAAACTTAAAAATGCAAACGGAAATGTAGTTTCGAGGAATACTATGTCTCCTGAAACAAATGTGGTTTGATGTTCAAGATCGTATAATTTCCTTCCTTTTTTTCATCGTCGGATTCTCAAAATGAAAGGACGGAACACAAATATCAATATATTTTGAACATAGCAAGAGTCTTCAAGTTTCAAGCTTCAACATCTTGGAAAACTAAGAAACGACATAGCAAGAGTCCCAAAGACGATAACCCCCAACTATTCCTAGCGCGTGTCACACACACGTGCACTTCTATTCTCTCCCAAAACCTAAACTCCGGAGCTCCGCCGTTAGTGAGCGTGACGCCTCTCCGGCGATCGGCCTTCGCCGGCGTCGCGAGAGGGCAGCTGGTTTTTCCTTTAGCTCCTTCTAGTCCAGTCTGTGTGGTTATCCTGTTCAGATCTGTCTTCTTCTCGCAAGCCATCTTCAGCTTTTCGGCGGAGCTTCAGTTTTAATGTCAGCAGCGGCGGTCTTCAGGCGATATTGAGTTGCGGCGTAGGATCTCTCTTCTCGGTTTGTCACCCTGCTCGAGGACGGTGGGGTCAGGTGTAGGAGGAGGGTGAATTCGTTTTCTTGGGCGCTCAGATCTGCTTTTCCGCTTCTGTGAAGTGACAGCGTTGGTTGTGAGAAACTCGGTGATCTTGAGGTGATGCGGCGACGGCTGCGGTGGCAGCTCCTCGTTTTCCTCCAGGCTGCGAGTGTTTCAGGAGATGTGTCGGTGTCGGGTATTCCGCTTGGTTTCGTGTTCCGGCTCCTCCCTTGAGGAGTCTTTTCGGTGGTCGGAGTCGCCTCCCTCCCGTTTTCTGGCGAGGTGGTGCTGCTCTCTCCGTCTTCATAGGCCGGCAAATTACGCGAGGAGGCTATGGCATGGTAAGCTTTGGTTTCGGCCAGATCTCTTCGGTGAGGTGGGCTTGGTTCAGTTTAGCTATCCGAACTTGCTTTTGCTTAACCAATTTGTGTTTATTCCAATGAATTGTGTTGTTTGGTTTGGCTTGGTTGGTTGTTTGAAGTTTTGGCTGGTTGGTGTCTCGGTTAGTGCGGTTCCGGTTTAGTACGGTCTCGCTTTTTAGGGTGTAGGAGGAAGTAGTAAGGTTTCAGAGTGGTGATGCGTGGTCTCTTTTCTAGCCGACTACGGGGAATGTACTTGGTAGATCGAACAACCGCTTGAATCGGATCTAGGTGTGTTGGTGAGCGTCGATCCGATGACGTGGAGGGTAGTCTGTGATCGGGCCTCACCGCCATCGTTGAGGAATGGTTCTCGTTCTAGGTTGCCCGATGAATCAGCTTCCTAGACCTCTTTTCGCGTGTTCTGTCGCCCTCGGGAACGCTTCCAAACTTAGTGCTCTCAGCTTTGCCGGCTTCTGAACATCCAGCAGTTTATCACTATTTTGTCTACTATGCGTCCAAGCAGAAGTAGTAAAATACTGATTGTCATTTGCTTCCATGTTTTTTAAACTTTTTTTCCATGGGATCAATATTTTAGGTGTTGCAGTTTGTTAACTCATCTTGTAATCCTGGAACTTTCATTATTTATAATGATATTTACAATTTAGCAAAAAAAAAAAAAACAGAGAATAAAGCTATGACGGAGATTATAACCAAATTACGTGAACTTAAAACACTGTTGTTTGAATTTGGTATTGAGCATAATGAGCCAATGTCAATCATGTGCGAAAGTAAACCAACTATTTGTATCAGCTCAAATCCAGTTTTTTATGAGCAGACAAAGTATGTGGAATTTGATTATCATCTGTTCGTAACGATATAGTTAGGGAACTTGTCAAACCGATTCATGTTTTAATGAAAAATCAATTTACAGACATACTGACAAAAGCTTTGGGACACAAGAAATTTGATGTATTTTTTCTCAAATTAGACATTCAAGATATATTAAAATAAGATAAGTTTATTGACTGTGATAAACTCAATAGATTGTGATAGAGTCAATAGATTTAATATAACTACAAATATCTAATCTATTGTTATAAGATACGTCTTGATGCGGAGGCTTGGATGAGGGCGCAGGCCTTGGACAGAGGAGCTGATGAGGAAGAGCTTGGCAGAAGGGTACGAATGAAGCCACGATAGCGATCTCCTCCTTTACCTTGGGTGAAATGCAACATTGGTTCTGCATTCTCACACCATAACAAGATTGGAGGAGCATCATGGGTCCTCATAAATCATCGAGGTGATGTTTTGATGCACAGCAGACGGTCTTTCTCTAATATGCAGGATCGAGAGGAGACTACACTAAACAGTATCTTGTGGGCTATGGAAAGTATGCTGAGCCACAAAGTAGATAAGGTGATCTTTGCTTTCGAAGATTCAAATATTGTCGGAGTCATTAACAGACCAATGGCGTGGCCCTCCTTTCAAGCCAGATCTAGTGAGGTAAGGAGGACTTTATGCAGTTTTCACTCTTGGAAAGTGGTTACGGAAGTTAGATCAGCAAACAAAGGAGCTCATCTCATTGCTCAGAGTGCAACAAAATTGTGTTTTCATCAGTCTTATGTTGCTTCTTTTCAACCCTTGTGGTTAAAGAATTTGTTTGATAGTGAGAGAGTGTTATCCTCTTCTTTGTGATCTTTGGAACATTGTATGCTGGGTAGGATTTTGGTTGGAATCTGTTGTATTCCAGGTGTGATCCTCTTCTTTTTGGTTAGGCTGGCTTCGTGAAAGCAATCTGGATGTTTGGGTTCAATATTGTTGTTTCTTTTTCAACATACTCCTTTGTAAAGCGTATAGCTTGTAATCTCGACTTTTGTCGATTATATATCATTCAAGATAACCAAAAAAAAAAGTAATCTATTGTTATTATATAAAGACCATTAATTTCATGAACAAAAAACAATTTGAGATTATAGATTTTTCAGACATAAACATATCACATATAATATTAGCCACAGATCTGGTCCAATGTTTAAAAAAAATTTAATTGGTTTTATTCACAACTAGAAAAATCACACTTTTTATTAGTGTAAACAAAAAATAAAATTGTGTTAAATCTTAAAAGAGATGTTTGTTTTGCCTACCTTATGGACCGGACCTGATTAGCCTAGACAATATTGAGATTTCAGTAACATTTTAATTCGGCGTGTAAGCCTTAGATTACATTCGTCAACTATTATTTTTAACGAATAACCTGACAATTTACAAGTATTTAACATTTGTGATAAGTGATAAGGACACCGACGAATTCTCGAACAAGAACCATCCGTCAGAAAAGAAAGGACAATTGCCACGTGGGGTGAAGACTGAAGAAGACGGGGTTCATTACGACACGTGTCTAGTTTGGTGGCCAAGTTGACATCGTTGTGTCAGGTCAGCATTCACGCTCCGTGACTTGTGGGAATCGTTTACCTATAACAACGGTTCTGCTTGTATCATGCGATTAAACCACATCCGTCAAACCGATCACGACAATATACTCTTCTTCTTACGGTCTGGAGTCAAAACTATCGACGCCTGTTTTCGTATTTGACTTTTGGTAGAGAACTACAAAAAGGTTTGGTATATATTTTAATAACTTTTGTCCAAATCAAGTCGAATTAGAAGCGGGATGTTTCGTGAAAATATACAAAAAGAGGAGGTGATTCTCATAATAAACAAAAAGAGAAGTAGTCCAAGCTCTTATGGTCAAGTGGTTGGAGACGGGCCTTGGACGCTAACACGTTTCGGGTTCGATACTCCTTCCATGCGAAACTAAGTCACATTTGTTTAAGGACAGTCACATAGATATGAATCTTGCTTTAGGGGTCCATTTGAATATCCGGAGAGAGAGTCTATCCATGGGCTGCACCTCCCCTTAGGGATTAGTCTGAGTCTTTCCATAGACTCGGGATACCCCATATTAATCAAAAAAAAAAAAAAAAAAAAAAGTGTTTAGAAGCAACGTGCAACCTTTAACCACCCAAGACTTCAGTCACGTGGAACTTCTTCTCCACGCAACCATGCAAATTAGTAACATACCTGCGAAACCGTGAGTATATATGGACGATGAACCAGAAATCAAGATTTTATTGGCTTCAAGTACAAGACATACACCAAAGTATGAATGGCCTAGCAATAATGTGCAAGAGGTTTCTGGTTTCTTTATGTTTCCAGTTCAAACATTTTTAATACATAATGTTTTATTCTTTAAAATAATTTTTTTTTTAAAAAAAATTGACATCGAATCTATGAACTATGAAAGATTATAAACTTGTCACAGTATTGAAAAGTGTCACATTCTAAAAGTTATAGAGAAAACCTAAATGAAAATACAGAAAAGAAAAAATTAGGAGACGACTAGAGAGAATTGGCTAGTAGATATGATCCAAAAGAATTGTGCCACCACCATCAGACCAATGAATTTTTTTTGGTCAAACGTTTGTATTCATAAAACTTAAACGTCAATGCTCAGTGGGCTTACACCGCTTTCGCTAACTGATCTGCGGAAATGTTCTCAATACGAGGAATGTAAATAAAAGATAGAGATAAGAAGAGTGGTACAAGGTCTCTAATATCCGTTAGAATATCCGCAATATCTGTTAAATCGGACCCCGAAGACAGGGTGTTGATAAGGATTTCTGAGTTTGAGCAAAGTTGAATATGATTAAGCCCCATCGACAAAGCTGCCTTTAGAACCTAAAAGGATGCTAGGGCTTCATCTAAGGCAGAAGGAACGAACTGACGCGTGGAAGATGCTCGAAGTAAAGTAGAGCCGGAGGGAGATTTCAGGATCCATCCCATTCCGCTATCAAGAGATAGATCATCCCAATTCTCATCACAAAAACAAGTAGCAATGCGTGGAGAGAGAACTTTCGGTGGTTCTTTCAGAGCGAAGGAAAAATTTGAATGCAGTTGTAAAGCTTCATCCCATCCTTTGGCGTCTACCAAAGCTCTGCACATTACATCCATCTCAGAGCAATTCTTTTCTTCAAAAATTAGTTTGTTTCTTGATGTCCATATATTCCACAAAAGTCATGGATGTAGCTAGTGGGGTTGAAGAAACACCCGTAGGAGGGAGATTGCACGAGGTTTTTCAGTAAGTGAGCAGAAGACGGGAGTTCAAGGTCGATTTGCTAACTTGCGGAGGCTCGTGTACATGAGCTAAGTTCCAACCCGCTTTGGCAAAAGGACACTACAAAAAGATATGATAAATTGATTCCAACACACCACATCTTTTACATGTAGAAACATCTTTTATGCCTCTGATTCGTAGTAAATCTCCGCTTGGAAGAATGTTGTTTGCTGCCCTCCACAAGAAGTGTGATAATTTTGGGGAAGTATTGACTGTTGCATTCCAATCAAAAGGTGGAGCTGACTCTAAGGACTGTATCTTTGCTACAAAATTATATCCAGATTTCGTCGTATAAGTGTCGGTTTTGTCGAAAAGCCATACTTGAGAGTCTATTGGTTTCTTTCCACTTGGAATTATAATCCGAATATAATCCTCATAAAGAGGTAAGTGTTTTTTGATGGCTGAGATACGCCATTCATTTTTGAGAGGGTCTAATAGATCCGCTACTTTGAGCGCCACATTGAGAAGAGTTGGTGGACCAATTGGCAGGAGCATCTGTGTGTGGGAAAGCCACAAATCCTCCCATGCATTTATAGACCTGCCGTCTCCCACAATCCAGCCTAAACCTTTGACTAACAGCTATTTACTGGCAAGAATACCGTGCCAACCATGAGATGAATTGAGGGATGAAGAACAGTCGAGGAAGGAGCCATCAGGGCAGTATTTTCCAAGAAGGATCCGGCCAAGCAGAGATTCTGAGTTCTCGAAAATACGCCAGATCAACTTTGCAAGTAGCGCTGTGTTAAATGTCTCAGTGACTCTGAAACCAAGCCCCCAAAACATTTTGGTTGCGTTAGTCTGGCCAAAGAGACCCACGCCTTCTTCCGCTTATAGGGAGAGGTGTCCCACAAAAACCGGGTGAGGACCGATTGAATCCTTTACACAGTGAGATAGGGATCTTAAATCATGACATTGTGTATGTCGGAAGCGCCAAGAGGATGGTTTTCAGTAGGATTTTCTTCCTTGTTCCAAAGAGAAATTTGGTGGTCCAACTATGGGAGCGTTGTCTAATACGTTCCACAAAACCTGTAAAAATGTCTCGCTTCCTCCGTCCAAAATTCTTAAGCAGCCTTAAGTATTTACCAACACCTCCCTCCTTCTCTATGCCAAGTGTTATATTTACTTACTATATCTTTAATATCTTGGGGTGTTTTTATGGAGAAGGTAGTTGAGGATTTAGCGGCGTTGATACACTAACCCGAGACTCTCTCATAAGCTGTCAAAATATCCAAAAAGGATTGGCAACACACCGGATTAGTCCGGCAAAAGAACATTGTATCGTCAACGGAAACAAAAGTGATTGAGATAGTGTGATCGCCGAGCTACTTGAATGCCTTTGAGCTTTCCTGAAGAGTGATCTTTCAGAAAAAGTCATGTAAGCATTTCAGTGCACAATATGAATATGTACGGGGATTATGGGTTTCCTGGCGAAGACCTATTGTCAGGACTGTTGATCCATATGTGGATCCATTTATGAGGAAGGAGTATGATACTGTAGTGACGCACTCAATTCCATTTTGTCCACTTATCATGGAACCCCAATTGCTTTAGCATCTTTCTAAGAAATCCCCACTCAATACGATCATACGCTTTTCTCATATCTGTATTTACCGCCATCAATCATCTCTTTGAAGCGTTTGACGTATTGAGAAAGTGCAACATTTCGTGAGTAATCAGAACATTATCCGCTATATCCCGACATGGTACAAAGGCTGATTGGTGAGGGGATGTAAGTATGTCCAAGAAAGGCTGAAGTCACCTAGTGAGGATCTTGGCAATGATCTTGTACCTAACGTTACATAATGCAATGGGAAGATGGTCTGCTGGTTTAGAAGGAGCCGTGCCTTTTTGCAATAAAAACACATGAGTTTCATTGATCCTTGGCTCCATCTTTCCTTAGATAAAGAAGTTGTGGATTTCCCGACATATATCCTTCCCCATGATGCTCCAAAAAGACAGAGAAGCCATTGGGGTCGGGGGCCTTATCTGAGTGAATAGCAAAAATTGCCTTTCTAATCTCTTCCTCTTATGGTATGGTTGTTAAAGCTGCATTCATTTCTTATGAAACCATCGAGTGAATGGTATCTTCCACTAAGCAGAAATCTAAAATGTTTTTCGATGAGAAAATTATTTGGTAGTATTTATCAAATTCCCGACCAATATTTTTTCCCCAAAAAACAGGTAAACCTTCCTCATTTTCAATCACTGATAAATGGTTGAAATCTCTTCTATCCTTTGTGACGGAGAAGAAGTATTTTGAGTTTCTATCTCCACATTGAAGCCATTGAATTCTTGAGCTTTGTCTCCAGAAGCTTCTTTCTGCTTTGTAGACATCCTTTAGTCGAGAGGTGAGATCGACTATGAGCTTCTGGTCTGAAACTAGAGCTGAGAGTGCTACTTCAAGAGACACTTGACAATCTAGAATGATCTTTGCACTGACAACTTTCTTTGGTTTGACCATTCGATCAAAGCTCTCATGCGTCTATCATTTTTATTCCCACTCGCTCAACTGAATCTTTTTTCCCAAGCCTCTTCGATTATTTTTCGTGCTTCCACATCTTCATTACAGTCCCGGTTATACCTAAAGGGTCGCTTCCCTTTAAGTCTGAACGTGTCTAAATAAGAGAGTAATGGCCAGTGGTCAGAGCCCTCAAATCTTAGATACTCACAATGGCCCGATGGGAAATTATCGAACCAAGAACAATTTTCAAGGACACAATCCAATCTCTCTTGGATGAAGTGAGTGTGACGGGTGCCCCACCATGAGAGAGAATTACCATAATGTTTTACGTCCCAAAGGCCACTGGTAAAAACAAAAATCTAGAAAGGTATAAAGGATCCTTCATTTATGGTTGGGCCGCCTTCCTTTTCCGAGTTGTCAAGAATTTCATTAAAGTCTCTCGTGATCATCCAAGTCAAGTCACAAATGATTCCTAGAGACGAGAGATGATCCCAAAAGCCTGTTATATCCTCCTGATGCGGAGGACCATAGATTCCCGCAAGATAAAACTTGTTTGATTGATAATCTATCAAAATATCAATATAGTTTGGAGAAGAGCATATAATATCGAGTTTTATATCATCCTTCCAAAACAAGGCAAGGTCACCACTTTGTCCAAGGGGAGAGACTAAGTGATGGTTAACGAATAAAATTTCTAGGGAAAACGTTGTAACATAATCATATTGGTTTTTTTTTTTGTTTCAGAAAGAAACAAAATATCCGGGTTTAACATCTTCTAAAGCTCCCAGAGACGATGAACTTTCCAGTCACTCCCCATAACTCCCCATAACTTGACATATCCAAGAGATTATCGCCAAGGAATTCGGTTTGGTGGATTGCGAAAATCCATGTTACTTTTTGACGATGCCGGTATTAGCCTCATAATGGATAATGAATCTTCATTCCGAGGTACTGTTTCTTGTGCATTTATACGGTCCACCAACTTCTTATGGGTTGAAATGATTTCTCTTATAGACATAAGTCTCTTGGTGGCCGTACTCTGAATAGGAATCCTGTGAACTCTAGCTTTGACCAGAGGTTTTGTAACCTTACGTTTCCCAGCCACTTTTGAAGCAATGCCGGTGGAACTAGATATTCTTTTGGTGTTGTGTTTCCTTGATTGTTCTGCTGGATTACCAAGTCTCATGACAGCGGGAACTCGATCCTCAAATATTAGATCGAGATTCTCCATTTGATCGAGGTTTTGATGCTTAGTCCCTGAGCCGCCTGACTGAAGGTGTGGAGATTTGCCATCATCCGCATATAGTGCTTCCACATCTTGCAATCTAGCAATTAACGAATCAGACAAACTAGTTGGTCGAATTTAGTCAGTTGGAATCGAAGTTGAGATTCTTTCTAGAGCTGATCTACGCTCCCTAGCTGAGCTGTTAATCTTGCCACTACCCAAGCTAGCATTAAGGAGGATCGAATCTCTTGGATGTTTAGGCGGAGGTGTACGGATTGCTGCAGAATTATGACCTAAGTCAGCTAATATTCTAGGAGCATTAGTTTTCACTTTACGATGTTCTGCTTCTGTGAAAACTTCTTGAATGATATGTCGCATAGGAGCGATATTTATCATAGTTTTCGTGGCGGACTCCATCTTTATTCGATCTGAGAGCTCTAGCTTCCGAAGCCGTAGCACGGCTTTGAGAGCCTGTCGCATATTCCAGGTACTTTGACACATATTGGTGGGGCAGTTTTGTATCATGAGATAGTTTGGAAGTAGATGGTCTACGCAGAGAATTATACCAATGGGATCTGTCCTGATCTCAGCAAAAGGTTCTATCTGAAGAGTGAAGAGAACTCTCTTATTTTCGAGCTTGAGAGGATCTCCTATGGTCTTCAAGTTGCCTCAAAGTATTTTGTTGGTTGATGCATGTAACATGGGCAACATCCATGAGCTTTTTCTCCTTGTTTTAACGGGCAAGAGGCAACTTCATGAAATAGACTAAAACAGAGAAATCAATTTTTCTAAAGTTTTTCATACACCACATCGACTGTGATGACTTCAGCGGAGGGTAAGATGATAGGGAGCTTCATTTCTAGAGGAAGAATTCCGTTGACATTGACCCGAACTTTGCCCATGTATAGTTCCTTTTCCACTACCATGCATAGTTAACTAACAATCGCATGTAAGGTTTCCCCGTTCAAGTAATGGAGAGGTGGGCCGTGAAATTTGATCCAGGATGGGATGACATTTGGGAAGGAGCTGGAAATAATTGGTTACATCTTTGGAGCAGTAGCATCCATTGTTTGTAGTGGTAGGGAGCTCTTTTAAGGACATGCTAGAGAGCTTCTTCTGAATTAAAGCAAATTTGGAATAGTTTTGGCCCTAATTCACGACCTGCGACCACCATGTATAGATTTTATAGCTGGATTAACTAGTCCACCACCCATTGTGATTTTTTTTACAGTATCATGACATGGGTATCTCTGTGCGAGATAATAATGGGAGTTCGCTTTGATGGCTTAGAGGAATCCGCAACCCATTTTTCCTTCTATTTTCTTGAGAAACGCTTTGGCATAGTTTCTTGTGGCTGGAATTAGAATTACTTCAGCAGTCGATGTTGGAATTGTGTCCAGTAATCTCGGTACTGTCTCTAGAAAGTAAGAGTATGTCAATGATCAGACATAAGTCATATAATACTGGGGGTCATGATGGCTTGCTAGAGTCCGCTCATGATCTATAAGTCTTGGACTTATTGCCTTTATTATATGATCCCATATGGGTCACACGCCTAAGCTAACAGGAAAATGTGTAGGAACGGTTTAGCAGAAGTACAGTAAAAGTGCTAGGCATTTACTGTACTTAGAGAGAATAAAAGGTTTAGCCACTGTGCATCGATCGATGCATAAGGTGCAACGATCGATGCAGTGCGCAAACACCGACGAGTTAATTGGTATTTGGGCCAAATGGCCCAAACGGAACAGGACGAGTTTTGTGTCATAAAACTCGAGTTTCAGACTGATTAACCCTAACACTTGAGCCGTAAACTCTCTCTCTCTGCGCCGAGTTCCCTTCGTGGTCTAGCAGCTGTTTCCTGTGAAAGCGTGTGTGAACCTTTGGAGGATTCATCCCTCGGTGTTTCTCTGATCTCAGACATACCATCCATTTCCGCTGCAAACAGGTATAAGGTGAGATCATCATTTGTTTCTATTCTGAGAAGAACCTAGATCGCATGTTTAGGTTGATATGAATCTAAGAATTGAATCAGGATCAACTAAACGTTCCTTCAGTGGTATCAGAGCCAGGTTCTGGTTTTTCTTGTTTAGAAGCTTGTTTAGGATTGTTTAAAAGTGTGTTTTTGAATCTATCTACTGATAAGATTAAAACACTTAAGAAACAAGAATTGAATTCTAAACAAACAGTTGAAAAATCGCATGACCAAGCTATACTGATTTGGTATGCGACCTAAACTGATTTTGCATCGACTGAGATCGCATTGCATCGATCGATGCAATGCATGGATCGATCGTTGCAACTGCGAGAGATTGACCACGATCGCATGGATCGTTCAAACGATCGCATGGATCTCGCGAGAATCTCTCGGCCAAACCCGATAACCGTTCGTGCACGCGTGAGAGCATCGATCGATGCAGGATCGATGAACGATCGTTGCAGGATCGATGCTGTGAGCATCGATCGATGCGGTTAGGGTTTTGGCTCGGTTTAAGATAATTAAAATTGATTCGTTCTGGTTTAATAAACAGATTTAATAATTTTATTAAGTCTGGTTAAACCGGGATAAGAAATCCAATGTCGAAAGAAATATTGGATTTAGTGCCTAAACCAGGAATTTCTAATTTGATTTGGTTGGACCAAATAAATTGAGAAAATCCGGTTTAGTAAATAACCGGTTGACAATTGTGGTCATCGTAGTAATTGAAACTTGGTTAGACCAGTTTTAATGAACCAGACCGGTTATGTCAATTAATTGGACAATTGGGTCATGTCTTGGACATGGACCAATTCTTGGGCCTCGGGCCAAGAAGTTAAAACAATTGGGCCAATTATTTGAGTCTTTCTTCAGATAAATTTAAAATTTATTTTATAATATTATAAAGTCGATTTTAAATTAAAGTTTCCAAAATTTTGAAATTAGAAAGTTTCTGAATTTGCGGGTTTTGGATTTTAAAGAAATTTCTAAAGTTAGAAAGTTTCCGGTTTTAGAAAGTTTCCAATTTTAGAAAGTTTCCAAAAATAGTAGGTTTCCAAAAAAATAGAAAGTTTCCCGAAATAGTAATCTTCTATTTTGGGAATGAATTTTAATAAACCTACGAACCTCAAATAATATCAAGCGTTGGATGTCTTGTCCAGGCTATGTCAGCTGTCCAAGCCCATTCAATTGTATTCATGGCCTTACAGTGTGAGGGTGTCTGCTTTTGCGTGGGTAAGACGGTTTGTGATTCATAAATGTCATTGGGAGTCCCAGACATTAATGATTACATGACTGTATAGTCCGGTTTTCTTGACTAGGCCATCGGGAGTCCCGGGTCTTGAGACATCAGAGTGGATTGGGCCTCGGGCCCAGATTCACAACCAAGAGTTATATCACGGATATAATTAGCCGATATAGGGCTTACCGATATAAGCTAAGGTTGGGTGACGGCTAGTGGCCCACTTTAATCTTAGTTATATGTGGATCTTGGAATCATTATATTCTATTGAGGGTAACTTAGGTTATTGAATATAATGCGTGATTAATCATATTAAATTTTTAATACGAGATTAGTCATTTTGAACATAATAACTAATAACCTTTTTATTTATATATTTCAGATATGACTACTACAAGCACACAAAACACATTCTCGATCCGGTCTGTTCTCGAGAAGGAGAAGCTGACTGGAACGAACTTCCTGACATGGTCAAGGAACTTGAGGCTGGTCCTCAAGCAGGAGAAGAAGGATTATGTCCTTCGTGATCCCCTCCCCGAGAGGCCTCTTGCCAATGCTGCCAGGACTCTGCACAATGCTTGGGAAAAGCATTCGTCAGATGAAAATGATGTTTATTGCCTGATGTTGGTGACAATGACTCCTGAGCTGCAAAAACAGTTCGAAAGTGTATTGTCTCCCATCGAGATAATGGCAAGCCTGAAATCGCTTTTTCAGGAGCAGGCTAGGACTGAGAGGTTCCAGACAGTTAAGAACCTCTTGGACTGTAAGTTGGCTGCGAATGCGGCAGTGAGTCCTCATGTCTTGAAGATGATGGGTTATCTCGATCATCTTCAGAAACTCGACTGCCCAATCAGCCAGGAACTTGCCTGCGACATCATTCTGCAGTCTTTACCTGCAAGCTATGATCAGTTCATTCTGAACTTTAACATGCATGGCTTGAGTAAGACACTACCTGAGCTTCACAGAATGCTCAAGACTGCAGAGCCCAACTTGAGGAAAACCGCCAAGGACCCCAATGTGCTTATGGTGCAGAAGGGCAAGGGGTTTAAGAAATCCTCTGCTAAGGATAAGGGAAAGGCCAAGGCTGTCCAAGTCACGGACAAGGACACGCCAAAGCCCAAGCCCAAGTCCAAGGCTGGGCCTACTGACATGTGCAGGTTCTGCAAAGAACTGGGGCATTGGAGAAGAGATTGTAAGAAATTCCAGGAAGGTCTAAAGGAATTGAAGAAGAAGACTTTCGAGACTTCTTCATCAGGTATTTTTGTTATAGAAGTTAATACAACTACTTCTGATAATACCTCATGGGTCATGGATACTGGTTGTGGGGCTCATATTTGTACTAATATGCAGGCACTCAGCAACAGTAGAAGGCTGAAGCAAGGACAAGTGGAGCTACGAGTTGGGAATGGAGCGAAAGTTTCAGCACTAGCTGTAGGCACATACTTGTTGTCTTTACCTTCGGGATTGATTTTAGAACTGAATAATTGTTATTTTGTACCTGCTATAAGCAGAAATATTATTTCAATTTCTTTGTTGGATTTGGAAGGTTATGATTTTTCAGTTAAGAATAAATTATGTTCCTTCAATCGCAACAATTTGTTCTATGGTTCTGCCCCTCTTACGAATGGGCTTTACATACTCGATCAATCCGCGCCAATTTATAACATTAATACAAAACGGTTTAAACCTAATGAGGAAAACCGAACGTTTCTATGGCATTGTCGTTTAGGGCACATCAGCGAGAAACGCATCAAGAGGCTCCATTCGAATGGACTTCTTGGCTCATTTGACTTTGAGTCATGTGAGAAATGCGAATCCTGCATGATGGGCAAAATGACACGGGCCCCCTTTAATAAACCTAACGAGAGGGCCAGTGACTTATTGGGCCTGATACACACTGATGTGTGTGGCCCAATGTCCACAAATGCAAGAGGAAACTATCAGTACTTCATTACCTTCACTGATGATTTCAGTAGGTATGGATATGTTTATTTGATGAAACATAAATCTGAATCTTTTGAGAAGTTCAGAGAATTCCAAAATGAAGTACAGAACCAACTTGGCAAAAGCATTAAGGCTCTTCGGTCCGACCGAGGAGGAGAATACTTAAGCCAGGAATTCAGTGATCATCTGAGAGAGTGTGGGATCGTATCCCAACTCACTCCTCCTGGAACACCTCAATGGAATGGTGTGTCTGAGAGGAGAAATCGGACCTTATTGGATATGGTTCGATCTATGATGAGTCACACAGACCTTCCAATATCCCTTTGGGGATATGCTCTGCTAACAGCAGTGTTCACTCTAAACAGAGCGCCATCAAAAGCAGTAGCAAAGACACCATATGAATTATGGACTGGAGAAGCTCCAGTGCTGTCTTATCTCAGAATTTGGGGTTGTGAAGCCTATGTTAAGAGATTAATCTCAGATAAGCTTACACCAAAATCTGATAAATGCTACTTCATTGGTTATCCACGGGAAACCAAGGCTTATTACTTCTATCTGCGTTCCGAGAACAAGATTTTTGTTGCCCGGGATTGTAACTTTCTTGAGAGGGAGTTTCTCTCTAAGAAAGACAGTGGGAGTAAGGTACTGCTTGAAGAAATTCAAGATGAACAGGATACTGCTCAACCTAATGAGGAAGAGCAGGAGGAGGCCCTACAAGAAATTGTAGAGCCTGAACCTGTAGTACCTGAAGTTCGAAGATCCGGGAGGATCCGTCACGAACCCGAGAGATATCAAGGATTCCTCGTGACTAACTGTCATGATCTTTTGATCATTGATGGTGATGAACCGTCGAACTTCAATCAAGCCATGATGGGCCCAGATTCCTCAAGGTGGCGCAAGGCCACTGATTCCGAAATGGACTCCATGTCGGTCAACCAAGTGTTTTCGTTGGTTGACTTACCCGTTGGTGTAAAAGCTATCGAGTGCAAATGGATCTTCAAGAAGAAGATTGACGTGGATGGAAATGTCCAGATTTACAAAGCCAGGTTGGTGGCAAAAGGTTTCAGACAAGTTCACGGTGTGGACTACGATGAAACCTATTCACCGGTGGCTATGATGAAATCTATTCGGATTCTACTAGCAACTGCAGCTTTTCATGATTATGAAATTTGGCAGATGGACGTGAAAACCGCCTTCCTGAATGGTATTCTGGAAGAGGATGTGTATATGACACAACCTGACGGTTACATAGATCCGAAGAATGCTGGGAAAGTATGCAAGCTTCATAAATCCATTTATGGATTGAAGCAAGCATCGAGGAGCTGGAATCTTCGTTTTGATGAAGCGATCAAGCAATTTGACTTCATCAGAAACGAAGAAGAACAATGCGTGTATAAGAAATCTAGTGGGAGCAAGATTGTATTTCTTATTCTGTATGTCGATGACATACTGCTTCTCGGAAACGACGTTCCAATGCTGAAGTCTGTAAAAGACTGGCTTGGAAGTTGTTTTTCCATGAAAGACATGGGTGAAGCCGCATACGTTCTTGGAATTAGGATCTATCGGGATAGACCTAAGAGGCTGATAGGCTTGTGTCAAGACTCATACATTGACAAAGTCCTACAAAGATTCAGCATGAAAGATTCCAAGAAGGGCTTCACGCCAATGGTACATGGCACAACGCTAAGCAAGAAGCAGAGCCCCACGTCGGCTGCTGAGCTTGAGCGCATGAAGAATATTCCTTATGCATCTGCAATAGGATCTGTCATGTATGCCATGATCTGTACTCGTCCTGATGTTGCTTATGCATTGAGCATGACGAGTAGATACCAGTCAAATCCAGGTGAAAACCATTGGATTGCCGTAAAGAATATCTTGAAGTATCTAAGACATACTAAGGATAAGTTCTTGGTGTACGGTGGAAGTGATGTGCTTAAAGTCAGTGGATTCACGGACGCAAGTTTCCAGACAGACACAGATGATTTCCGGTCACAGTCCGGTTATGTCTTTTGTCTGAATGGCGGTGCAGTAAGCTGGAGAAGCTCCAAGCAGGACACTGTTGCTGATTCCACTACAGAAGCTGAATATATCGCCGCCTCAGAAGCAGCGAAGGAAGCTGTTTGGATACAAAAGTTCACTATGGAACTAGGTGTGATACCAGATGCGGCTGAGCCTCTGGCGCTATTTTGTGACAACAATGGTGCTATAGCTCAGGCAAAGGAACCAAGATCACACCAGAAATCCAAGCATGTTCAAAGAAGATATCACTTGATACGTGATATCGTTAATAGAAAGGAAGTCAAGATCAGCCGAGTTCCGACAGATGATAATGTCGCTGATCCGTTGACAAAGCCACTCCCAAGGCCTAAGCTCGAGTTCCTAACTGAAGCTGTAGGCATTAGAAACATTGAAATGTAATCTAAATTTGAGTGGGAGTTTTTGTGAGCTTTATTTTAGTTATTTGATATGTTCTTGTAAAACATTATTTTATGTTTAATGAAATTATTATTTCAAGATTATTTTAACTGTGATGAAATAATCGTTCCAAAATGATATGAACCATTTTATAGGTCATCGAAGTAAATGATTTGATCTTGAGTCATCGAAGTCATTTAGCTTGATCATGAGACCCTATATTTGATGGATGTTTTATATCATCTCGTCCCCAGTCGAAGGTTGTTGAAATTGGAACATCAACAACCGTGTGAGACTGGATTGGTACGTGACTTATGACAAAGTCTCAGTGTGTCATAGATGCGCGGCATCAAAGTCAGTACATAGGTGTATGTTTGGGAACATACGACCGGACAAGACCCGCTTATAAGAACTCTTCAGGATATTTATATCTGTGTCATAAGAGATTCTTACTACGACTATAGAGTATAGTCCTTAGACCTGAGTTCACATGCATGTGACTGCACATGGACTGATGTACTTTGATCATTGTCTAACGCTATCGTTCAGTGATAGCTATAAGGACCTTGTTTGGGTACATCATGAAATGAGTAGTTTACAGTGATGGAACAAGATGGGATTTGTCCCTCCAATATAAATGGAGTGAATATCTCTAGGCCAATCGGAGATTTGAATACTGGAAAATGCATGGCCATGCTCAAACGGACTTTCCCGAGTCGTTTGGATTGTCAGTATCAAATCAGAGTCCGATGAACAAGATTAGGCTTTATAAGGATGACACCAATCTTGCCTTATGACTAATTGAGATATTGAGACAAAAGGATTATGAATACACAGAGATTCCAGTACAAGTGGGAGATTGTTGGAATTGTGTCCAGTAATCTCGGTACTGTCTCTAGAAAGTAAGAGTATGTCAATGATCAGACATAAGTCATATAATACTGGGGGTCATGATGGCTTGCTAGAGTCCGCTCATGATCTATAAGTCTTGGACTTATTGCCTTTATTATATGATCCCATATGGGTCACACGCCTAAGCTAACAGGAAAATGTGTAGGAACGGTTTAGCAGAAGTACAGTAAAAGTGCTAGGCATTTACTGTACTTAGAGAGAATAAAAGGTTTAGCCACTGTGCATCGATCGATGCATAAGGTGCAACGATCGATGCAGTGCGCAAACACCGACGAGTTAATTGGTATTTGGGCCAAATGGCCCAAACGGAACAGGACGAGTTTTGTGTCATAAAACTCGAGTTTCAGACTGATTAACCCTAACACTTGAGCCGTAAACTCTCTCTCTCTGCGCCGAGTTCCCTTCGTGGTCTAGCAGCTGTTTCCTGTGAAAGCGTGTGTGAACCTTTGGAGGATTCATCCCTCGGTGTTTCTCTGATCTCAGACATACCATCCATTTCCGCTGCAAACAGGTATAAGGTGAGATCATCATTTGTTTCTATTCTGAGAAGAACCTAGATCGCATGTTTAGGTTGATATGAATCTAAGAATTGAATCAGGATCAACTAAACGTTCCTTCAGTCGATATGAGACAAAATTCCTCACCATTGAGGTAAACTTTAAAGATAGATAAGCCAACTAAAGGAGATTGGAAGCATTTTTCACTTCTGCAACTCACTTGGGAAGATCTGGAGAGAAGCTTATACAGAGGAGGTTAAGCTTTAAGACTATCGTTGAAGAGGAACATATTTTAAGCATAATAGGGGAGAAATAAGAGGAATAATCGGTCAAAAGCCCAACCAAAGAGCATAGAGTTGATTAAATTCCAACAGAGGGAAGATAGCTTAACCGGTGAAAAAGTAGAGCTTCAAACTATACCAAAGCCATGGCCGGAACAGTGAAAACTAGAATTCAGCATAAGATCTTCGAGAGCACTTAACTTGCGTAAAATCCTCTGAAACACCGTATATCTTTAGGAAGGAGGGTTAGTAGTATTGAATCTTCTTGTTAAACTGAAATGAGCAGATATTATTCAAGGCGGCGAGGGGAGGTGCTCTCGAGCAGAAACTGGTGGAGCTTAGAGAAAACTGAGACTGGGGTTAACTCCAAGCTGAGCCGTCACCTATGCCGGCGAAGGACCCTCCGACACCCGGTCGTGGGTAGAACTACGGGAGGTATGGCCAAAAACGGTTTTGGGTGGTGGTTTTCTTCTATTTTTAGACTAAAAACAGGTTAGTATCTTGGGAGTATGGCAATACAAGGTAGCAATTCAAAAACAACCCAAAAAAGGAAAAGAGATGGAAAAGTTAAAACTCTCTAGGTAAGAGTCTCGAGAGAGTTTTCTTAGAGAGAAAAAACTATATCTAAAATCACAGTCAGACGAATGGATTTAAGAAATGGAAAACGATAGGATTTAAGGTTAATTTCATTGCAATGCAATTAATTTCGGTTTAATTTGTGGGTTTTACCGGTTGAAATATAAACAATTTCTCTAGGGGTCACTCACCATTAAGAGCAAACCTTTTTTTGATATTCTCTTCATTAGTCCAAAAAGAATGTAAAAAAATTAGAAAAACAGAGAAAATAATTATCTTAATTTATTAAGCATGAGAGTTATGAAATATTCTATAATTAAAATAAAAAAATATCTAGATTAATGAATAAGAATTAAAGAATGTTATAGAATAGTTGATGGATGTTAATTATGATAAAGTTTGTTGATCACTGTAGAATAAGCTAGTATTTATGCTACCACTAGTATTAATAGAAATGTATTGCATCATTTGTAACTATATATTCAAGAAGAACTCAGCTAGTGTTCATAAAAAACTATTCTTGTAATAATCATTTCCTAATAAAAAGAAATTCTCCTAAATCCTAGTTGCCTAATTCTCATCTTCATCACACGAAAGACTAATATTGGATAAAATTTTCCAACAACTGATATCAAGTTATGTTACACTGTAACGACGATATCTCGTGCATATCAAGCTTACTACATGCAACTACTCCTACTGGAAACCGATGATTGAAGATCACTTTTATTGTAAGGAATATCATGAACCCATCATCATGAAGGACAAGCCGGAAGGAAATAAAGACAAGGCATGGGAGGTTTTGAATCAAAAAGCGGTCAGTGTAATTCTTAAGTACATCGATTGATCTCTTTTTGAACATGTCTCTATTTATACAAATGCTTTTGAATTGTGGACAAAACTTGAATCCATGATTTAAAAGAAAACACCATGAAACAAGGCTCTCTTTATTATACAATTGGTAAATTTGGAGCATACGGACTGTAAAACTATGTATCAGCATCGTTATCACCAGGTAATTACAAGATCGGAAAAATCACCGGAAAGGGTATTTCTGTAATTTTGGAGAAAATAATATTTGGTAATTTTTGGAAAATTTAGAAGTCGGGAAGCAATGGACGGAAAAATAATTCTCAAATAATTATTGAGGATTATTTAGAAGACAAATCATTGAAGACATATTTTTAGAAAATATTTAGGGATTATCGCGAAAGAAAACCAATTAACCGGAAAATTCACGAGAAGCATATTTTTAGAGGTTTAGAACCTACAGAAAAATAAAACAGAGTTAATAAATAATGGAGCATTATTTTTGGAATTTCCGGGAAGTAGAAACGACATTTGAAGATTTTATGAAAGTTTCAGAAATTATCGAAAATCGTATCCCAGGATCGCCGAGACACATGGCGATCGATGATTGATCGGGGAGCCATTTGTTAGATTCTAAAGCAGATTCATCTAACTATGTGATTAATGAACTTAGAGAATCTTGGGTGGCAAGCATGCATGTATCATTCATGCAAAATGACACTTGTTTGTCATGCAAGCCTTTGAAGCTCACTATAAATGGAGGTGTTAGATATTCAGAAAACTTCACACCATCTCTTCCTTCTCCTCTCTCCCTCTCTGGCGGCCAACCACCACCACCTCTTTAGCTTTCTTGTTTCACAAGAAACTATAAATCTAAGCTTTCCCAAAAGCCCTTAAACCTTCCCATATAAATCCTAAACATATCCCTAAACACTAATCAATCCCTAAATACTTAATTAGCCTTTAAATACCTTCCTAAACCCTCGTCGAACCACGATAGAAGTCGCCGGAATTTCCCGGAGTTTCATCGGAATCTCACCGGAGATTCGTCGGAGCCGCACATCCTCACCGTCCTGCCTCGCTAATCTCCTTCACCTTTCGCCGGAGAAATTGACTGAAGAAATAGCCAGAGTCAAACCAGTTAATGCCGGTCAATGTCAGTCGTCGCCGGAGTCAACGCTGGTATATCTCATTCAACGTTGGAGGTCTGTTCAACCGGTCAGTCGGTCAACACTTGGTCAACTATGCGGTGAAAGTTAACGCTCAGTTCAAAGGTCAATAGTTCGATATTTGTCGGGGTTCATCGGATTTTGAGTTCGTGGGTCTTAGAGTTCTGTTCAGCCATTCTCGGGACACATTCGTCCATCAATATCACTGTGAGTTGGTTATGTTTTGATTGTGTGTAGGTCGAGTCTGCATATAAACCCCATAGATTAATAAATGTAGAGTCGTAGTATGGTAGTATGCGGTTTAGGTTGATTAAATAATCAAACTTAAATAACTGGTTAGGTTGATAAAATGCATTGTACGTTTAAATTCGGTTAATGGCATGTTGATTATTTGCGTAGATAGAATTGTTTGCCTACATGTTTGTTTGATGGTTGATTGGTGCAATTCATATAGAATGGCATGGTGAAAATATCTTCTATCTGAGTTGTCCTTAGTCTAGAAGCCGTTCTAGGTTTAGAGATTGAAAGACGGCATTCCTCTATGATGAATTTGAAGAAGAGATTTATATGGAGCAACCTAAAAGATTCTAGATATCATGAAAATAAAATATGGTGTGCAGATTAAATAAGAGTCTTTATGGTCTCAAACAATCCTCAAGACAGTAGTACAAGAAATTTGACTTTTCATGGAGGATCATAACTTCATGAAGACCATGAATGACCATTGTGTCTTCATAAAGAGGTATTATAGCGACAATTGTCTCATATTTATACTTTATGTTGATGATATGTTGATTGTGGGACATGATCCCATCAAGATAGCTGCTCTTTAGGAAGATTTGAGCAAGTGCTTTGTTATGAAAGATTTGGAGACAACAAGACAGATTATTGAGATGATGATCACTCGTGATATATCCAAAAATCTTTTATGGCTATCCTAAGAACGATGTGTTGAAAAGGTGTAGGAGAGATTCAACATGCACAATGCAAAACCAGTGAATACTCCATTTGTTGGACATTTCAAGCTAAGCTCGAAGCAAACTCCAACAAGTGAAAAAGGAGGAAATGAAGACAATCCTTTATGCATTTGCAGCAGGCAGTCTATGTATGACATGGTGTGCATAAGACCAAATATCGGTTATGCGGTTGGATTTGTGATTCGCTTTCTAGCCAATCCAGGGAAAGAGCACTAGAAAGCTGTAAAATGGATCCTCCGCTATCTATAAGGCACAACTAAAAGGTGCCTATGCTTGGTAATGGAAAACTTGAACTAAAGGGATATACCAATGCATGTTGGACTGGCGATAAAGATTCTAGAAAATTAACTTCAGGGTTCATGACTACCTTTGTAAGATGAGTTGTTTCCTGGCAATCAGAGCTACAAAAGTGTGTAATTTTATCCACCACTACAACAGAGTACATCGCAGCTACTGAAGTTTATAAGGAGATGTTATGGATGTAGAACTTCTTGCTTGAGTTAGGAGTAGAGAAAGATAAGTATAGAATATTATGTGATAACTAGAGTGCTATTCACCTAAATTCAACTTTTCATTCCTGCTCGAAGCGCATTGATATTCGACAACATTGGATCTAAGAAGTTCTTGAAGAGAAACTCCTACATTTCAACAGGGTACACACAGACGAAAATTGGTCAAACATGATGACTAAGGTGATACCAATCAAGAAGTTTGAATATTGTTGTCAAAGTGGCGGCATAATAGTAGCTTCGGGCTAAGTTGGGAAGAGAGAGATTTGTTGGATATTCCCTCAATTAGCTCAAGAAGAATGTAGAAAAATCTAAAAGAAAACAGAAGAAAAATTATCTAGATTTATTAAATATTAGAGTTATAGAATATTCTAAAATTAAGATAGAAACTATCTAGATGAATGAATAAGTATTAATGAATGTTCTAGAATAGTTGATGGATGTTAATTAGGATAAAGTTTATAGTTCATTCTAGAATAAAATAGTATATATGCCACCACTAGTATAAATATAAGTGTATGTCATCATTTGTAACTATCTATCGAAGAATAACTCATCTTGTTTTTTTAATAAATATATTAATTAAGATCTAACATGAACTAAGGTTGGTGATCGGAAAAGATACAATCGGAAATCAGAATAAAATCCGGTGAACTAAAGAGAGGAACAAAATATAGCATTATACATGGCAGTAGACCTAGCTAAGAGAAAATTGCAGAAGGGAAGAAGACTGAAGAAGCATGAAGCTTCTATTTCGGTCGGTTGAAGCATGAATCCACCATCACATCCACTTGATTTTCACCGGACTGATTTGTCCAAGATCGAGAACAGATCTAGCACAAGCGAGACTCAGAATGGACCATGCTAAGTAGAAAGTGTCCCAAGAAAAACTAATAGAATTGTATTCACAAAAAATACTTTTGTAAGGACTCTTTCCTAATAAAAAAAAAGTTTTTTTTCTAAATTTTAATTGTTTAATTCTCATCTTCTTCATCACTAAAGATTAATATTGAGGCTTCGAATGGTGACAGTGGATTGGGCGGTGCGGGATAAGCGGATCAAGCGGTGCAGAATGGTTCAAGTGCGGTTTGTAAGAAGAAACGCACTATGCGGAACAAGTGCGGTTACTGCGCAATAAGCGGTACGTAAAAATGTTTGAATGATAAAAAGAAGTTGTATGCGGTATAAGATAAACACTTGAATGGTAAAATTGATATAAGGTGGTGCAGGACGGATGCTTAAATGGTAAATGATAAATGTTGGAGAATATGCATTATAGATAAATATTTAGAAATTAAAATCGATTAATAATACTAATGTAGATAACTTTTTAAATCAATTTGGTTATCGGTTCGGTTCGACCGAATCGATCGGTTAACAATTTTTTTAAAACCGATATATATATATCGATTTAAGCTAAAATATATTTTGAACCGAAATAACCAAAATTAACTGAAAATACAATCTTCATCAGGGTTGAGACTTCAGTTCATTCAGTTCAGTGTCTTCAGCTAGTTTTTGAAAAAATTTGACCGAAATTTATTTTGGTTTGATTCGGTTTCGGGTTCAGTTATTTTCTAAATTTTTTTGGTATAATTCGGTATATCCGATTTAAAATTAGTATAAATTGATTATTTTTAATAAACTAATTTTGTTAGTTGGTTGTATAATATATTTTGTATTTATTATTTATAAATAATAATTAAATTTATATAAATAAAGTTTTTTTTAAATTATTATGGTCAAATTTATTATGTAATAATTTATTCTGTAAATATTATTTGGAAATAAAGAGCAAGCGTGGTCCACACCTAAACCACACTAACCACATTAGTTTTGCTTCTTGTATTTACTTGGTGCGGTTTAGTTATATAATTAGACCGCACTTGTTTCTGTTTTTTTTTAATTTATTTTTTAATCAAAATTAGAATTCGAAACTTTATGTGAATGGTGACACATTATTGGTCCCGCTGTGCGGTCCAAGTGAAACGCACCATTCATTCAATACCTGAGTATATTTTCCCAACACTTTTTACCAAAACTTTTATAACTTCTTCTTTCTAGTAACTAGAAGAGTGAAAATTATTTAGCCAAAAAAAGTGAAAATTATCACTCTCCCTCTCCAACCGGTCGGTCAACCCTCAAAACAGGGAAGAATGTCAACCGTTATTATTGGTCAGGCTTAATTTAGTTTTGTTTAGATGGGCCGGTGGACCGGTGGGACTGATCTTACTGAATTTTGTTCACCAAAATATAATTCGTTGAACGGAGGGCTGTCAAACGGTCGGTTCGTCCATGGTCTGACCCAATTCAATTCATAATGGACGGGCTATAATCATGACTAAAACAAAATGGTCTAAATGGTCTTTGGACAAATTTTGTCCATGGTCGAAATGGGCAAGACCAAATGGGTATTGGTCATGCCCAAATTATTAGAAACCTAGGGTTAAAAAATTTGAAGATTTATTTTTTATTTTTTTGCCACTTAGTTGACTTCAAAACAAAAATCAGTTTTTTCCTTAAAATCGAATTTTTCCGCCAAAACCGTAAATTGACTTTTCCCGTCAAATCTGTAAAATTGACTTTTCCGCTAAAATTGTAAATTTGACTTGGCGAGAAAACCGAATTTTACGGTTTTGGGCGGGAAAACCAATTTGACGAGAAAATAAAATTTTACGGTTTAGGCGGAAAAACCGAATTTTGCGATTTGACGGAAAAACCCAATTTTGGGGTTTTGGTGGGAAAATCGATTTTTTGCGGTTTTGACGGGTAAACCGAATTTTGGGGGTTTTAGCAGGAAAATGAAATTTTGCGGTTTTGACCGAAAAACCGAATTTTTGGGGTTTTGGCGGAAAAACCAAATTTTGCGGTTTTGACGAGAAAATAAAATTTTGCGGTTTTGGCGGAAAATCAAATTTTGTGATTTGACGGGAAAATCGAATTTTTGCGGTTTTGGCGGGAAAACCGAATTTTGCGGTATTAGCAGGAAAATGGAATTTTGTGGTTTTGACCAAAAAACCGAATTTTGCGGTTTTTGCGGAAAAATGGAATTTTGCGATTTTGACAAGAAAACCGAATTTTGCGGTTTACGGTGCAAAATTCCATATTTTCGTCAAAACCGTAAAATTCGGTTTTCCCGCCAAAACCGCAAAAATTGATTTTTCCGCCAAAACTGCAAAATTTGGTTTTCGGTCAAAACCGCAAAATTTGGTTTTCCAGTCAAAACCGCAAAATTCGGTTATACATTATAGTAAAATGGACGTCTATGGTCATGACCATTTGAACTTGGTCTTTATTGGGCATGGTCATTTTTTGGACCATTATTGCCTATTTTGACAAGTCCAAATGGGCGCCGAACCGAACGGACACAGTACTAGTTGAACGAGCATAGTTTGAAGCCCATTTTGGTT
Organism: Orychophragmus violaceus; assembly: GCA_030180135.1. Taxonomy (NCBI): domain Eukaryota; kingdom Viridiplantae; phylum Streptophyta; class Magnoliopsida; order Brassicales; family Brassicaceae; genus Orychophragmus; species Orychophragmus violaceus. Next base: position 99,995,880 of record CM058230.1, on the reverse strand, counting down.
ACTAGTGATGTGTTGGGCTATCTATTACTTTTTTTTTTTTTTTTTTTTTTTTTTTTTTTTTTTTATATTAATATTTAACCGGTCAAAACCGAGATCAAACCGGGAATACAAAGAATCAGCCCAAAAGTAAAATCAAACCAAACAAAACCAAGAGAACTCCCTAAACCGACCAGATCTAGATCGAAACCCAGCGTCTCTAGGTTCCTTCGCCGGATTGTCCACCTTCGGCCACCGGCGGCTATAAGCCGGATCGATTTGCGGCACACTGACGGAGCCCTTCCCGGAGACGTGAAGAGCCGACTCCAGCTCCGTTCCAGAACCGTTGGGCCTGATCCCCTCTCCTCGACTTCCGGCGCCTCAAGCTTCCTCTCCGTGAACTCCCACGGCCCCACCCGGAGAAGCCCGCCGCAGCAAGCTCCGAGCTGTTTCTCCAATCTAGATCCGACAGAGCAACGAAGTCTATCTCTTAGCTCAATCCCACACTTACCTCAAACCGGTCGAGATAGAACCTCCGGAAGAATCGACATGCACCAGGGCCACCTCACCTGCCGCCACCGCCAAGCTCCAGAGTCGAGACAGCCTCACCAAGCGCCGCCGCGAGTTCTCCTCAACACGCACCGTAGACCCTCCCACCCCTCTTCGACTTCCGCCACGGACTGCGAACACGAACAAACCATCTCTCCAGCCTCTGCGCTTTCCTCCAACTGCCGCTGTCCTCTAGCAGCGCCGGATCCAGCGACTAACCGAGATCTATCGATCTAGCTGCTCCGCCACGAACCGCATCTCCGAGGGATAGACTCACCACACGATGCCGGAAATCGATTCGCCGGGATATTGCTATCTATTACTTGTTTACAAGTGTTGGGCTATTGTTAATCTAGCGGATTTATGAGACCAACAACTAAACTATAGTTTATCAAATAACATTTTCAACACTTTCACTTTGAGTACAACCAATTTTCTTTTTCTGACTATATAAATATTATTGATTAAACTTTGGTTTGATACTTTAACTGCTTGAAAATTAATTACGGTTACAATCTTTGATGAACAGATTTAAAAGTGAGAAACTATTGAGCATTGAGATTCTTTTGTCAACTCAACAGAAACTGTAACTTTATTAAACTATGGTAAAAACTCATGTCAAATTAAATTAGAAACTGATAAATTAATTATCCAAGTTGGTACTACAGTAGTATTATCTAAGCATAGAGATTCTGAAATCTAAAGCAATCGTCCAAAACCCAAATAACTGATTAGTATATCCAGTAATTTTATCGGAAACCGACGAGTTTGTCATGTGAGAATAGTGAACAGTATCAATAAAGATATGAATCATCTAATAATGAATGATAGTATTTATGCTATTTTATTCATTGCCTAATTGCATTTCCAGCAAGGCATGCACCTTAAGACACTCACTTATGCTTTAATATCTCAAGCCATGATCGATCTTCTAATCACGTTACTACGCCTACACATTTGTGTGTTTTAACATCTCATAATTTCATAGATTTATCTCGGTGGTTTGATGCTTTTGCTACTAAACACTATCGGTTAGTGTAATCCGGTGATTTGTGCTGGATCCAAGAGTTTTTGGGCGTCGTTTCATAGATTTAGAGTTTGCTTTTGAAAACACTTCTCTTAAGATAACAGATGAAACAGTTTTTTTTCTCCTAACGGTTCTTTAACCCTTTCATGTGCTTGTTTTTTTCGAGATCATTTATTCCTAGTTGACCATCCGAGAAATTTATCGATAATTTGTTTTAATTGCTTTCGATGATAAATTATGGAATGTTTTAGTTCTTATGTTTTCTTATTTTTTTGGCATGGATTTTTATGTTAGGTTTAGCAAATTTGACTACAAGTTGTAAAATCTGATATTAATATAAAAAATAGATTTAAAATGTATGTTTTTTATACGTTAGAAAATCTCTATTGAAAATTTTCAAAGTGTCCTAGCTTAAAAATAATAATAAAATATTTAAAAATAGGAAAGAGTTTGAGAAGAATTTCTCAAATAAAAATTCAAGAGAATTCCATGAAAAACTATTAAAATACGTATCATTTTCTAAATGGTTCAAGAATTTAATATATAAATTAATTTAATATATAACTAAGTTATATTAATTATCATATTTTATTTTTTAAAAGCTGGTTTTGAGTAACTGTAGCAATAAAGATACTCTTAGCAAGCTTTATAATAAATACTTTTATGGTCAGAGAAATAGTAACTAGTCAGAACATACGCTGTAGTATATGGAGAAAGATAAATGATTTGGAGAATTCATATATAATGTATGTTCATAGCGAAAAAGTAATTTATGTAATATAAGATACAAGAACAACAAAAGTAATTTTTTTTTTTGTCAACTACAAAAGTAATTAAAAATTACAAATAATTGTTTAATGTGATTTTACAAGACTATACATGAAAATACCGCGCTCGGTCATGGACTGACAGAGAGGAGAAAGAGAGACCTAAACCCGGAACCGCAAACGCAGCCGCTTCAACCGTCATTCGTTTCTGAATCGCTTCGAGCTCAGCTCCTGCGTCTACGAACTCTTTCACCAAATTAAGATAAAACCCTTTGAGCTTCCTCGCAAGCCTCACGTAGTGTAGCCTCAGCCATCTCAGCTTCATCCTCCTCACCATCTTCTTCAACGAGAATCCTCCGCGTGGCACCACATTGTTCTTCCCTCCAAGACGCACCACCTGTGACTTGCGACGGCGGATATGAATCTTTCGACGACTCCGAGACCACCGGAACACGGATGTTGCGGCGACGCGATGATCCATTTGGTTAACAATTAATTGTGAGGGAAGAAGGAGAAGAAGAAGAGAAGAGAGAGAGAGAGAGAGAGATTGGTTATGTTTAGAGAGACGTATTGAGACACTATTATATATAAAGGGAATACACATAGTGACATAGAGATTGTGTGTATAGACATTTTAGTTTTGGGGTCAGTGACCTTTCATGTGATATTTTATGTAAAATAGTATTTTCATGGTTTGAGTGATATTATACCAATTTTTAATGGTTTTTGTTAGTATATGCAGAGTTTTGATATAGTGGATATGGCCTATATATATATACCACCACACTTTGACATAAAAACTCAACCGGACCACATATCAAACTCATATGTTTTGTTTCATATATTCTAAATTAATTAGTCCATATATATAAGTTAAATAAAGACATCAAAGCTCAGAAGCTGCTTTGGATCATAATATGCAATTGCGTTTTCATTTATTTTTAAGATGGTTAAGCTCGAACATGTATTTTTCCCCGTAAGATTGGTCTTCATTCTCTACACGTCTAGACGATTTTTCCGTTCCCTCGTTCCTCAAACAGTATAACCAACTTAGGGCATCTCCAATGAGATACTCTATTTTTTACTCCAAAATGGAGTCACTCCAAAATGGAGTTGAAGTTTACTCCAACCATACTCCATTTTGGAGTGGAAAATGGAGTCATGAACAAACAAAAATGAGATTACTCCATATTTGGAGTAATCCCATTTTTTACTCCATTTTGGAGTGGAAAATGGAGTCCCATTGGAGATGATTTACTCCAAACTCCATTTTGGAGTAGAAAATAGAGTCCCATTGGAGATGGTCTTAGGCTCGCCCTCACCGGAGTAGCCTGACTTGTAACCTCGGGTTTTTAATATTAATTATAAATCGTAGTTGAAGAAATAAAACAAAAACATATATAGATATGATCAGCTAGTACATTAGAAATGGGCAAGACATTTTATGTTTTCTTTGTTCCCAATAATATTGTAGAGGAAGGCTGGTTTAGTTTAGAAAGCTCATGTAAACAGCATGAAGTTGTTTTTATGTCGTCCCTTTATGAATCAATCAAACAATATACTTGTTATTTTAAACACTTTAGATATCTACCTGGTTTCTTCATATTTTGTTATGTTTTTTATACACTATTGTTATGATCAAAAGAAACGTTCAATGATTGACTCAAGAGTCACGGAGTTATTTATATATTCTCCATTTTGGTCCACATTACTTGATCAGTACTAATATAACGGATACTTTTTCTAAATAGTAATATTATATATCATTATTTAATTGCTTTAGCAAACTATTCGCGTTTAACTCGGTTGACTGAAAGTTTTGTTAGTATACTAAACATAAGTTAAAATTCAAAGAGAAACCTTTTATCAAAAAGAAAAAATTAACAAATTCAAAGAGAAAACTATTTATCGTACTATGATAAAAAAAAAGATCTATGATTTCACATGAAATAATTGTTATGCACACATATAAATCCAACATAAAACTGATCAGTTAGAACAACAAAAGGGCATAGATATAAACCCAAAAATAATTAAACACAGCCCATATGAGTGTCAGAGTTGTCATTTTGCGAGAACAGACCAGTAAGATATAACATGTTGTTGGATGATCTTGTCCTGAATTGAGTATATTCGAACCTTGTTATTTGATTATTTGAATACCATTTATCTATATAAAAATGTCACGAGATGGTGATATATATGGCATCAAAATTCTTAAATAATATAGTACTTGTAAGAGGGTCCAGTGACATAAGCTATGACGACATATGTTTACTTCATGCGCAAGAGATAGATAATGTAGATAAGTTTCTACGACATCACTGACCTTGTTGGTCTCCATGGTGGTACATACTTCCATAGCTCTATGGACCCATTTTGTTATCTACTATTCAATTAAATGCAAGAGAATATATTATTACATGATAATCAATGCAAAATCAATGCAATATGTGTATGTATGTATCTCATATTACCTTTGTGAGACTATATAATTTGTGGACAGTCACCAAGAAAATGATATATTTGACTTCTTTTTCTTTTTTTGTTTGTCATCAACTTCTTGTTATTTTCTGCGTGTGTCCAGAGTAGATAAACTGGTAAAACATGTTTGAACGTGGAGAGCAGTTTTTGTTCGAATCTCTCTAATAGTGGCGAAGATATTCAATCTAAAATAAACTCCAACCAATCCACCGAATCTTCAATCATTTTTAGAAAGTTTACACAGTTGATTTCGATTCTCACTGAAGATATTTCTGTCAAAAAGGGGGTATATTTATACAACTCTTTGGCTTCTCCTGAAAGAATGCATAATGTGTTGATGTTTATTCACAATAAGAGGGTATATTTATACAACTCTTTGGGATCGTAATCCCCATAGAAGTAGGAGAATATATGTTTGGGCTAGAATTCACCCCGAGTGAATTCAGTTGAGCAAGGCCCATTTCTCAAAGCGAGGGCCCAACTGTTGAACGAGAGCTCGAATAAGAGGCCCGGCTCCGAGAGGCGACTCGATAAGAAGACGACGCAGTCAGCTTGAGATAGGAGACCGAGAAAGGAGGAATCACACAACAAGAAGATCCCGAAGAAAGTGTGAGACGTTGGAGCTGACTCCGAGATGAAAGGAAAGCGGTTGAAGACGGAGAAAGGCTATAAAAGGAGAGCTCTGGCGACTCATAAGGGATCCGATTTCGAACTCATCATTAGACCTAGCACTAAGACTTTGTAATCGCCTCATAGCTCAAGTTCTTAGTGTTCGTATATATAACTTAAATACAAATCCATAATTCCACTATTGTTAGCTCGTTCTGATCAAGTTCATTCAAGAGTCTAGCCCACCCCTTTTACAAATCAGCTCATCTAACACTCCAAAATTCGAGTGTGGGTTTTAGGATCCACATTTTGGCGCCGTATGTGGGGAAGATTCATAGATTATCTTTACACATGAACCCGATCAACAGCCTACTAGCGTGGAAATGGATCCCAACGCAACAGCTCCGAATGGATCACCAAGGTCACAAGATCTCGACCAGACAAACATAAGCGTTCAAGTCAGGAATACCGGATCAGAGTCGGTTGTAACTCAAGCAGGATCCAGAGCAGTGGACCGTGTCCCTGTTTCCCAGCCTTTAGGAGTCGTGCCGCCAGGCTTGACTTCGCAGACAGCCGAGAGAATGAACTCTCGAACCTGGATCCGGTCTGAGGATCGCCCCCAAAGGGACGTGCAAATTCCTCGGGTCAATCCGCAAACACGACCTGACTCGCCGTGCCTGACCAGATCCATAACCGATGGCATGGCGGAGCTCCGCAAAATGCTAGCAGTCCTAATTGACAAATCGCACGATCAAGAAGTCACACAACAGACTGTGTTAGCCCAGCCAGATATGCACGACAGGAGTCTGCTGAATCTCAGAAACAGGCCACGACCCGTCACGGGAACTACGGTGGACGCTCCCACGAGGAGCCCGTTACCTCGCATGCGTCTAGACTTTGAGGAGGAATATGTAACTCCCGAAGCTCCGAGACAGACATTCGTGCCTGGAAACGGTGGCTACCCGGTATTTAGCCCGGCTTCGGGACCCACGCATCCCGGCGCGAATACCGTGGCCTCGACCTCGACGGGCATTACAGCTCCCGAAGGAGCACGGCTGCCGGCACCCCCGCCCATGCCTACAAGCTACGAACCAAATAGGCATCGGGTACTGGGAGCATCAGCCTTCGCCTCCAGCTCACACCCTTTGATAACGGAACCTGGGACTAACACAACTCGGCCTCCCCCGAGCGAGGTAGCTCAGCAATCCGGGATTCGGGGACCAAGCAATACACGTCCGCGGAGCACACAGCTCCCCATGTTCGAACACCGAACCGACGCGGACGACGAAGGCATATACGCCAGGCTCCAGCGGCTGCAGGCTGCTCAGCAACCAGTGCGGCTCCAGACATCGATCAAGTCATCGAGGAGACCCGCCGAACTCCGTTCACGGATCGAATCGCTAGCGCGAGGATCCAGAATACCGGGAAATCAAAATCCTAGAGTACGCGGGGACTACGGACCCGAAAGCCCACGTCAGAGCTTTCAGGCTCGTAGTCTCCCGAGCCCATCTCACTGACGAAGAAAAGGAAGCAGGCTACTGCAGACTCTTCGCTGAGAACCTCACGGGTACCGCACTAGAATGGTTCGCCAGTCTAGAAGGAAATTCAATCGATAACTTCACACAGCTCGTATCGATATTCCTGAGACAATACTCAATCTTCATCGAAGAGAAAACCTCGGAAGCCGATCTATGGGCTCTGAAACAAGGATCAGACGAGACTCTTAGAGCTTACATCGCTAGGTTCCGATAAGTTATATCGCGCATAGCAGATCCAAACGAAACCATAGCGATCGCAGCTCTGGAGAACGGACTCCAATACACATCAGAGTTCAAAAAAGAGCTCGCAGTCCAACCTTGCACGTCCTTAGACGATGCGCTGCATAAAAATACGTACTATACAAAGTACGAAGAAACAATAGCCGCAACAAAAGAAGAGTCAAGCCAGAAGAAGACCAACAAAAAGGAGTCTTCTGGCAAAGGGCAGCACGTCCTCTCCGTAGACGGCAAGCCCCAGTGGTGCAAGCCCTACGACGAGAACAAGTATTGCAAATACCATGAGAAAATGGACATTCCTCTGAGGAGTTGATACGATCAGAGTTTTAATCCCTAGATCTACACTGCAAGTGCACAGACGTGACAGTAGTATATAGGGTATCGAATCCACAGAGACTCTAGACTCTTGCGATAGATTATAGAATTTCAGGTTAAGCTAGGTAGAAGCGGTAGAAAGCAGTAAATCAAAATAGAAAGTAAATCAAGCGAGTTTGTAAATCAGAAGGCGAAGGCGTCAAGTCTAGGGAGTTCTCAGGAAATCAGGAACACATGCAATCAATCAATCGGGATCTAATTAGGAACTGTTCTAGAACTGGAATCACAGAAGTATAAGAAGCCAACTTTCGTTGCGAATCCTATCTATGTCTAACAACCTAGCAAGACAACTTTCGTTGCGAATTCTAGAGTTCTAAACAAGCATTAATCTCAAGTTCTTTCGTTCACAATTCCTCTAAACCAAATTTCTTTGTGCGTAGATCAAATTTCTCATCTAGGTTCTTTCTAGTTAATCAACCAACTGTCGTTGTGGAAATCAACCTAACATCATAAATCTGGGTAGCTAATTCATCATTAAGCAGTAAGAACAACCCTAGATGAAGAACTAACAAATATGAATCCCTACAGATTGATCAACCTATAATTCCATGAAATCCTGATATACTTGTATTTCATTGCATATAGGCTATTGTTTAGTTCATGTTTTGTTTCTTTTTAGTTTCCTTTAGTTTCATTTCCTTGATTATTGGCATGTTTAGAGTGTAGGATCATTTAGAGATAGGTTTAGGCATTCTAGGCTTGCATTTGGAGTGTTTATTGTGTTTTTGTAGGTGATTTGGAGTGCAAGGAGCAATGGTGAGCTTGGAAGTGGAGTTTGGAGCTTAAAGGACTAAGGAAGACCCAGCAGAAGACGAGTATCGGCATGCATATCGACCTGGCAACCCGATACAGTCCCTCGGATTAAAAGTAGTGAGTTCATATCGGGGAGCATATCGGTTGGCCAGACCGATATGCGCGTTGCCCAGGAAATCTGAAGGTTCCTATCGGGGAGCATATCGGCTGGCCAGACCGATATGCTTGTTGCCCAAAAAATCCGAAGACCAATATCGGCCAGCATATCAGTTTGACTGTCCGATACAGTCCCCAGAAATTGTCTTGGATCCGGGTCAACACCCGGTTTGTTCCGGGTTGACCCGGTTCGCCCCATACTCACTACGTAAGCCAAAAACCTATTTTCTATTGTTTCTTAAGCTTGATTTTTGTTCTAAACACTTTGTAAGAACAAGTTTTGAATCTTGGTTGAATCTAAGTACTTCTTTTGAGATTTCTTATTTTAATCTTTCTATTTTCTCTAATCTCCAATGATTAACACTATCTCTTTGGGTTTTGTTGATCATAGAATGATTAGTGAGTAGTCTCCTTTTGAGCTTTTGGGTTAGGAAGATTTGAGTGATTAGGGGTTGAATCTTGATGTCTAGGGTTTAGATTGATTGATCCTTTCTCATTAGATGCTCTTAATGCTAGATTAGGCTTAGCTATCCTTGATCTAGAACTTTGGGATTTTATTGCACATAAGGTGTTCGATGAAATGCTAGCTAGGATTTAATGAGAGCTTTGCATTCTTATCCAATGACAATTGATGTGTAAGGTGTTTAGTAGCTAAAGGACTTGTGTTTAATGCATGCTTTCTTGTGATTAGCCAATGAAAGTTGATGTTTAATGCTTGATTAGCATAGGGTTAATGACATGAGAGTGTATTAACTTGAATTAGTGTTCTTAAGCTAAAGGATTAGCATTTTAATGTTTTGTTTGACATCTTGATTCAATGCTTAGTTTCTTAGATCAAATTTCATATACCCAAGAGCTTGACCTTTAATCATCTATTTGAATTATCTTGTTTGTTCTCTATTGCTTGATATTGTTAATTGCACTTAGGATATTAGAATTTCAACTCAAATTGGTATTACTTGACTCTAGAGGTTTAGTGCATTCTTCTTGGTCAAATTCCACTCCCAAAAAGGTTTGATACCTCAAAGCTACACGATAAGCTTGAGGAATTGGTACCTCAAAGGATTGCAAAATCTTAGTTATCAATTTGGCGCCGTTGCCATTTTGGGAAGTTGGATAGATCAATTCGATTTCTAATCCTTTTTAGTTCTAGTCTTTGTTACTAACCTTGCTTCTTCCTCTCTCTTTGATGTTAGGTGCAAGTATTGTTGAGCCAACACATGAGGAGAATGCTCAAGCCAAAGATAAGTTCTTGAAAGAAGCTGAAGAGACTATCAAGGAATTTGAAATGCTTCTTGGTTGCACTATTGGTGAAGACCTTGTGATATGGTATGAAGATGAGGATGATGAAGAGACAATCATGGAAAATTCAACCAATGGAAACAATGAAGGAGTAGAAGAAGTTGTGAGAGTTGAGGAAGAACCTTGTAAAGATTGATTGGTTGTTGAGTGCAAGGTTATCAAGGCAGAGAACACACAAGATGAGCTCTCAATCATGGAAGAAGTGCCAAAGCAACCAAATCCCATGCAAAAGTCAATTGGAAGAAATCCTACGGAGAAACAAGATAGTCCCAATAAAGAATCCTTCAAGGAGGATAAAGAAGATGGATCTCCAATGGCTTAACCCTTTCACAACTACCTTGATATAGTCTCCACCGTATCACCAAGCTTTCATGATCAAAGGAAGATTCTTTTTGAGAAGATAAGGATGAAAGAGTTTAGGGGGTGGTTCTACGATGAGTATGATCCCGGTGATACAAACTCATGCCACATCCCTAACCAAAAAGAGTGAAGGGATAGCCAAGCTTAGTGACTCAAAACAAGCTCACTTGGGAGGAATTCCCATGTCTATCCTTTTGGGGAGCTTTGGGGTACGTGCAAAGAAGAAGAGAATGAGTTTTGGGATTGAGCAAGGGACTTCAATGCTAAATCAAAGTATGAGAAGCCAATGCAATGGTCTAAGATTGGGGGAAGTCTCATGCCAAATCAAAGATGCCTCAACCTCCCATTCCTCCTCTCCATTCCACTCTCCAAGTAACACTCCAACCTTGTACATATTTTTCTTCTTTTATCTTCCTGCATTTTGTTTATTTTTATCGGTCTTTCTTCCTTTCTTCTTTCACACAAGGGACTGTGTGATTTAAGTTTGGGGGAGATACCAGTTGCTAACCATGTTTCTTTTGATCTTATTTTTTGTCTTTGAGTCTCATGCGTTGCATCTAAGGCATAGAAAAACCAAAAAAATCGATTTTTTTTAAAAAATGTTCACAAAAAGAAAGCATTGTAGGATCGAGTCTAGTTAGTATTGTAGGATTCACGCATTGGGGATAATGATGATTTTTCCTTGTAGAGGCTCACCAATTAAGTTGCTCGTTGCTTTAATCGATTTTCAAAACAAAGTAAAACACATTGCTTGACTTTGAGATTCCGAAATTCCCTATCCTTGTGAAGCTCGCATGAACTTAGCTCAATTCTGTGATATTGGACTTAATTTGACTTTGAAATATCTTGCTTAGGGGCTTGAAATACAATCCCATGATCCTTGCCCGAGTTATGTTTTCCCTTTTACCACTCTCTTGATTAACTTGGGCAACCATTGATCTTATGATCATGGCTTCCCTTACCCAAAGACCCTAAACCTTTCCTTGAAGCCAAAATGATTTGTGAGTGAGGCCTGTTCTTGATAGCTTTTGGCATGTGCAAAAACTTGAGAGTATCGGGAACGACAATGGTCTTTTCTCATTCTTAGCTAGCTCTATTTGCCATAAGAGTCTAGCGTTAGGATTGGAAATAAGTTTGGGGGAGAGATGAGAGTTAAAATGGGAATAGAAGGATCAATGAAAAGAGTTAAAAAGGGGTTTCAAAAAGAGAAAGAATGTCACTAGGAAGTCTTATAAGAAAAGAGCTATGTGCAATAAGAAAAAGTCCCCTAAGAATGATTCAAAAGGAAAGAAAAGAAAGATAAAGTAAGAGGGGATAAGTTATGAAAAAGTTTGCTCAAGTTTGAAAAAGAGTAAAATTAGTTAAGTGTTTCCTAGTTGACAAAGAAAAGAGAGAAAAAGAGCTAAAGGGGTGAGTGTTTTGGTAAAAGATTGATCATGAGTTGGAGTTTGGTGAGCGTTTATCTTTCATTATGGAATTGCTTAGAAAAATCTTCTAAGGATTGGGTAGAACAATGAGGAAAGAACTTTGTATGCATGAATTGTTCCCTTTCTTAGATAGATTTTGTGTAATGCCAATTGCTCCTATTCTTGAGTGTTAGCCACCCCAAAAGAAACTCTACTTAACCACCTCAAATAGCCTCTCTTGTACCTTGCCGATTGGGATTGATTGATTGCCCCTATGCGAGATCGCACTTAACTTTTAATGAATGTAAGGAATTGAGTTGATGTTTGCTTGTGTTCTATAGGATCTCGGGAGTTAGAGTAGGGATTGAGGGAACGGTAATGTGGAAGTACATGGATAGTCAATGTGATTAGATCAACTTGTAACTTCTTTGAAAGATCTTGTATCTTGTTGTGAGTCTTGTGGTTTTGATTCCCCGCCTTCAAACCTTTCTCCCAACTTGCCTTGATAATTTTATGCTTGCTTGTGGACAAGCAAGGTTTAAGTTTGGGGGAATTGATATACTTGTATTTCATTGCATATAGGCTATTGTTTAGTTCATGTTTTGTTTCTTTTTAGTTTTCTTTAGCTTCATTTCCTTGATTATTGGCATGTTTAGAGTGTAGGATCATCTAGAGATAGGTTTAGGCATTCTAGGCTTGCATTTGGAGTGTTTCTTGTGTTTTTGTAGGTGATTTGGAGTGCAAGGAGCAATGGTGAGCTTGGAAGTGGAGTTTGGAGCTTAAAGGACTAAGGAAGACCCAGCAGAAGACGAGTATCGGCATGCATATCGACCTGGCAACCCGATACAGTCCCTCAGATTAAAAGCAGTGAGTTCATATCGAGGAGCATATCGGTTGGCCAGACCGATATGCTCGTTGCCCAGGAAATCCGAAGGTTCGTATCGGGGAGCATATCGGCTGGCCAGACCGATATGCTCGTTGCCCAGAAAATCCGAAGACCAATATCGGCCAGCATATCGGTTTGGCTGGCCGATACAGTCCCCAGAAATTGTCTTGGATCCGGGTCAACACCCGGTTTGTTCCGGGTTGACCCGGTTCGCCCCATACTCACTACTTAAGCCAAAAACCTCTTTTATTTTGTTTCTTAAGCTTGATTTTTGTTCTAAACACTTTGTAAGAACAAGTTTTGAATCTTGGTTAAATCTAAGTACTTCTTTTGAGATTTCTTCTTTTAATCTTTCTATTTTCTCTAATCTCCAATGATTAACACTATCTCTTTAGGTTTTGTTGATCATAGAATGATTAGTGAGTAGTCTCCTTTTGAGCTTTTGGGTTAGGAAGATTTGAGTGATTAGGGGTTGAATCTTGATGTCTAGGGTTTAGATTGATTGATCCTTTCTCATTAGATGTTCTTAATGCTAGATTAGGCTTAGCTATCCTTGATCTAGAACTTTGGGATTTTATTGCACATAAGGTGTTCGATGAAATGCTAGCTAGGATTTAATGAGAGCTTTGCATTCTTATCCAATGACAATTGATGTGTAAGGTGTTTAGTAGCTAAAGGACTTGTGTTTAATGCATGCTTGCTTGTGATTAGCCAATGAAAGTTGATGTTTAATGATTGATTAGCATAGGATTAATGACATGAGAGTGTATTAACTTGAATTAGTGTTCCTAAGCTAAAGGATTATCATTTTAATGTTGTGCTTGACATCTTGATTCAATGCTTAGTTGCTTAGATCAAATTTCCTATACCCAAGAGCTTGACCTTTAATCATCTATTTGAATTATCTTGTTTGTTCTCTATTGCTTGATATTGTTAATTGCACTTAGGATATTAGAATTTCAACTCAAATTGGTATTGCTTGACTCTAGAGGTTTAGTGCATTCTTCTTGGTCAAATTCCACTCCCAAAAAGGTTCGATATCTCAAAGCTACATGATAAGCTTGAGGAATTGGTACCTCAAAGGATTGCAAAATCCTTGTTATCAAATCCCTTGTGAGAATCCCTAAACCTAACAGGTAAACTACTCAGACATGATCATCGAAACAGAAGACATCATGAATAGAAAACCAAATAGCATATAATAAAATAAAGAACTGGGGTTCGAAATCCTCTCTCTTTCAAGAACAGGATCAGCCCCTAAAACTCTCTGAATGTAAAATAATGCGTAGCCTAAAAAATGGCTTAAAAATCCTAATATAATGATCTAATCACGGCTGGAGCTTCTTTGTAATTATGAGAAACTTCTGGGCAAAAGTGAAAATTCCAAACTCTTGATAAAACGCCGAGAATTTTCTGTGTCGACCTTGTGTCGATCGATGCACATGTTGTGTCGATCGACACAGGTCTGTGAAATGGGCAGTGAACTCTATCTCTCGGGTTAAATCTCCAAAATGCTCCAGAATGAGCCATAATGTCCAAATCCGCTCCAAACGTGTCTAGACCTGAAAACATAGATAATAGGACTCCAAAGGACTCTAAAAGACTCGATAAGAAGACATATACCATGGTTAAAATAAAATCCATGGTATATCAACTCCCCCACACTTAGCTCTTGCTTGCCCTCAAGCAAGTAAAGAACCAAAGTATAAGAAAAGAGGTTTGAAAACACAGAAACTCATTTCGTCCTAGGAACTTTCGCATTCACATTCACTTAGTAAACCACTGAAAACTTTCCTACAGAACTCAAGACCTCAATATACTTCCCCACACTTAGCAACTGTCCCAAGTAAACTCCACAATCAAGTTAGGACATTCAAGTTCACCACACCAGTCTCTGTATACAATTAGGTGCAGTCTCACAGAGGGATTATCGAATCAAAGGACACATGGACTCAACCTATTCAGTATCTGACCACCAAACTGTCGGCTTCTGGTTTCTTTCTTTTTCCTTTCTCCCTTAGCACTGATTTTTCCCCACTGGGTATCATTTTATTTTTTCTATCAGTGCTCTTTCATTTTTATTGGGGTTTAACTTTGGATCTTTCCATGGATACACAGGAGGTAATAGGGGTCTCTACCACTCCCGTGACCCCTTTGAAGCTACTAGCTTATCCTCGGTTTTTATCTCTCTTTTTTTTTTACTTTCAAGGGAGGAGAAAATCAGAAACCATACTTAAGAACAAGATCACAGTCTGTGCCAAACACATCAAAGGAATCCGACCCAAAGATTACCAAGCCCCTAGGTGAGAAATTAAAGTCAATATTAAGCACGAGACTAGTGATGGATCCTCTGAATACCTGGTTAGATATGGGTGTCCTTGGTAAGTTGATCTGTTTGGGGTTTTATAATAGACATAGAGGTCTGCAAGTCTGTCCAATGGTCACTTAGTTCCTGTTCCAGCGAAGAATTTCCTCGAAAAATCATAGTTTCAAACACATTTTGACTCAATAAAACAATTTTGGACTGACTCTAAGAAAACAAAAGCGTGCGTCAGTAGCTACCTCTCCCACACTTAAACTACATTGTCCCTAGTGTTGTCAAGCTCAGGATTGGCGAGAAAATAAATCGGAAATAAGGGAATCCGAAAAAGAGTCAGAACACTTACATGTCGTCGCCCTGTGTCGATCGATGCACTATGTGTGTCGATCGATGCAAGGCGAATTATGCCCGTGGTTATGTAAATAACCGGTGTCTGGACCTCAATTGAATGGCAAACCGTAAATCGCAACTGCGTCGACCGATGCACATAGTGTGTCGATCGATGCAGTGCGATTCTGCCTGTTTCTCACGCCTTTGAACACATAAAAATAGAAAATTAAAAACACCAAATCAAAACGAAAAATGAAAAGAAAAACGAACCTAACAGTGGGTTGCCTCCCACTCAGCGCTTGTTTAAAGTCAATAGCTTGACTATGGATATGAGAACGGACTTATGGCGGTTTCAACAGAGACTTTGAGTGTCTCTGCAAATGTCTCCTCATCCAAGGTGGTGTAATGCTTTCGGATCATGAGATCTCCCAAGGAACAAAGGATTAGAATCAGGGCGGGAGCGAAGCATGGGTGGTATTCTGCGTTTTCCTGCTTTCAAAGCAATGCGGTTAGGAGGTTTAAGCTTAGATGATTTGTGCCTTACCTTTGGTGGAAATGAGATGTCTGGAGCTTTCTGCTTATGAGCAGTTGCAGGCACTGAAGATGTTAGAGCAAGTTCAGAATAAACTGCCATCTTCTCTTCTCCACTAGGAACCTCTGGTTCCACTTCAACACTGAAGCTCTGTCCATCAATGGTGGCTCCCTGCAGCTTGTCCATCTTGAACCTCAATGTCTCATCTCCCAGGTGGAGATCAATCAATCCGCATCTCATATCAATCACTGCGCCCGCAGTAGCTAAGAATGATCTTCCAAGCAGCAAAGGATCATCCGGTTCAATCTTATACTTCAACACCACAAAGTCTGTTGGAATCAAATATTTTCCAACTCTGACAGGAACGTCCTCAAGAACTCCTTCTGGATACTTCTTCGATCGATCAGCTAGGATAAGAGAGATCCTAGTAGGCTGAAATTCCACCAGTCCCAATCTCACAGCCACAGAGTATGACATAAGATTCACACCAGATCCTGAATCACACAAGGAATGCTTGAATCTCTCCTTAGAGATATAACAGTCTAGATCAAAAACTCCTGGGTCTGGAAGCTTCTTTGTAATCTGAATCAGCTGCTTCTCCATCACTTTCATGCAATTAGCCATGTCTAGCTCCTGTTTAGACAGTTCATGAGCCTTAAAATATGGATCAAAGGGCTTGTAGACCCGTTCTAG
Source organism: Orychophragmus violaceus (assembly GCA_030180135.1). Lineage (NCBI taxonomy): Eukaryota > Viridiplantae > Streptophyta > Magnoliopsida > Brassicales > Brassicaceae > Orychophragmus > Orychophragmus violaceus. The sequence goes on along the minus strand of CM058230.1, from coordinate 99,979,580 downwards.
GACTTTTTTAGGTTTTTGCTCCCGTCTGCAGTATGTGTCGATCGATGCTGGATATGTGTCGATCGACACAAGGCGATTATTAGCAATTTCATCAGACGTACCGGGCTTGCATCGATCGATGCACAAGTTGTGTCGATCGATGCTTGTCTCAGACAGACATAATTCTTCTAAAAAATCCGAGATTATGCTCTCTTCTTCCCCTAGCAACTCAATCTCATCTCCTGTGGTCACAGCATTGACGTATTGCTTCTGTTCAGCTTTTCCTGATCCATTTTGCCTTTGTTCTGCTCCAGTAATCCATTGAACTTGAACATCCAGCTTCTTCACATGTGTGCTCAAGGATTCAAACTTCCCATTCAGATTTTCATGCATAGCATCCAGCTTCCTGTCGAAGTCTACAGCAGTCTTAGCATGATTCTCTAGCAACTGCTCCATCATGGCTTCCATCTTGCTCTCATAAGCATTAGCAGCAGGAGGTGTCTGATAATAAGACGATCCATAGGTTCTCTAATAAGAATAACCTTGCTGAAAAGGCTTCTGATAACCAGCATTCTGTCCATATCCAGAAGAGTTCTGATTGCTTGTGAAAGTACTCTTCTGTCCACCATTAAAGAACTTGTTACCTTGCTGATTACCAAACCTGTTTCCTTGGAATCCATAGCCATTGATGTAGTTCAAATCCTTTTCCTGTCTTTCCAATAACTGCTCCATCATACTTATCAGCTTATCAGACTGCGTATTTTGAGGAGGAACATGCTGATATGATGAAGATTCATAATCTCTGGTGAATGAATAAGAACCATAGTCTGTGCAGAATGAGTTATTCTGCTGATTTTCCAAGATCCGTTCCATCATTCCCATCATCTTACGCGCTGTGTCGATCGATGCAAAGTAGTGTCGATCGATGCAAGTGCGGAGATGAGACGATCGACACACAGGACCGTGTCGATCGACGCAGAGTGATTACATGCGTACATGAAACGCAAGAAAAAGAAAAAAAAAAAATTAGTAACCAAAAACAAAAACGAAAAACCTAGTCTAAACCCTAAGTTCAAATCTATCGAAGACTCAAAAGAGTCCCCGGCAACGGCGCCAAAAACTTGATACGATCAGAGTTTTAATCCCTAGATCTACACTGCAAGTGCACATACGTGATAGTAGTATATAGGGTATCGAATCCACAGAGACTCTTGCGATAGATTATAGAATTTCAGGTTAAGCTAGGTAGAAGCGGTAGAAAGCAGTAATGCAAAATAGAAAGTAAATGAAGCGAGTTTGTAAATCAGAAGGCGAAGGCGTCAAGTCTAGGTAGATCTCAGAAAATCAGGAACACATGCAATCAATCAATCGGGATCTAATTAGGAACTTTTCAAGAACTGGAATCACGGAAGTAAAAGAAACCAACTTTCATTGTGAATCCTATCTATGTCTAACAACCTAGCAAGCCAACTTTTGTTGCGAATTCTAGAGTTCTAAACAAGCATTAATCTCAAGTTATTTCGTTCACAATTCCTCTAAACCAAATTTCTTTGCGAGTAGATCAAATTGCTCATCTAGGTTCTTTCTAGTTATTCAACCAACTGTCGTTGTGGAAATCAACCTAACATCATAAATCTGGATAGCTAATTCAGATTAAGCAGTAAGAACAACCCTAGATGAAGAACTAACAAATATGAATCCCTACAGATTGATCAACCTATAATTCCATGAAATCCCTTGTGAGAATCCCTAAACCTAACAGGTAAACTACTCATACATGATCATCGAAACAGAAGACATCATGAATAGAAAACCACATAGCATATAATAAAATAAAGAACTGGGGTTCGAAATCTTCTCTCTTTCAAGAACAGAATCAGCCCCTAAAACTCTCTGAATGTAAAATAATGCGTAGCCTAACAATGGCTTAAAAACCCTAATATAATGATCTAATCACGGCTGGGGCTTCTTTGTAATTATGAAAAACTTTTGGGCAAAAGTGCAATTTCCAAAATCTTGATAAAACTCCGAGAATTGTCTGTGTCGACCTTGTGTCGATCGATGCACATGTTGTGTCGATCGACACAGGTCTGTGAAATGGGCAGTGAACTCTATCTCTCGGGTTAAATCTCCAAAATGCTCCAGAATGCGCCATAATGTCCAAATCCGCTCCAAACGTGTCTAGACCTGAAAACATAGATAATAGGACTCCAAAAGACTCTAAAAGACTCGATAAGAAGACATATACCATGGTTAAAACCCCTAAAATCCATGGTATATCAGGAGTGCAGGTCCAAGGACCACCTGTTAGCAGCCAAAAACGCTAGCGCCGAAACGGAAACTCCGGAATCGGAGGAAAAAGATCAAGAAAAGAAAAACAAGGGAAAGAGCAAGTCGAAAGGCAGAAAAAACTCGCAAAATAAGCGTGAGAGAACTCCGGAGAAGGAAGAATCAGCCTCTCCACCTCCCTCTCGCAAACGCATAGACGCGATTTTCAACTTAGCTCGATGCGGGGGATCGACGAAGTCAGTTGTCACACCACCCCCAGCTCCTAAGAAACCAGCCAACTAGTGCTTGCCCAAGCTCGGATTGTGCGGTTCAAATCTCCCTAAAACGATAAATTTCATATCAGGAGGTTCAAAATTCTGCCTTAATTCGGTTAACTCAATCAAAGCTCACCAAAGGCGAGTCGCGACCGAAGTCAGAGAAATGGTCCCAATCGAAGGACCAGACACGCACATAACTTTCTCTGAAAGCGAAACCTTCAAACTCGATAAACCTCACGACGACGCTCTGGTAATCTGTTGGAAATCCGAGCCAATTCTACCGTATTCAGAATCCTCGCGAGTTCCAGATAGCCTAGGATCTAGGGTCTAGTTAATTGAATCATGGATCTACCTCGTGATTACCTGGTGTTTGGCAGCGGAAGATTGATCAAGTAATACGAGATCTATTGCGCCTCAGATGCTGCGCCTCTATCGTAGTCCACACGCACACAAGCTGGAATCCGCCGGGTTGCTAGCGCCGGTGCTCGGATCTCTTGGGAACTCAGTTTCTAGAGGAAGAGCTTCTGTTTTCTCACTGAGAAAACTGTCTGGGCGGCCAGGCTTACCTTAGGTCGAAATTATAAGATCACTTATATATCGACTCTGTCATAAACCGAGACATCAGTTTCGGTTTCGCCACTGTGTCGACCGACACATCCACTGGTGTCGATCGACACAAGTCTTGTATCGACCGACGCACCTAATGGTGTCGATCGATACACCTCTTTGAAACTCAATTCGATGTGCATCTAATACACATCGATCAGACCATATGCCAATGATCAATCCCATGCAGAGTATATCCAACTTGCTTAGGTGTGTGACCCTGTAGGTTCACACGATACCAGAAATGAGTTACAACTCATTTGTCATAAGCGGTTTCTAGAAAAACATTATGACTACCTAGTATCATATGAATTGTCCGATCTCGACAATACAACTATCTCTAGAGTTCGTACAATGTGATTTCAGGACATAATCCCAACAATCTCCCACTTGTACTGGAATCACCTATTCCTATAATCCCTTCGTCTCTATATCTCGATATGGCATAAGGCAAGAGACTGTGTCATCCTTATTATAGCCAACATCATGTTCATCGAACTTCTGATCTATACTGATAAAAAAACGACTGACAATCACCTCGTTTGAGCACGGCCATGCATTTTCTCAGTATCAAATCTTCGATGGGCCCTGAGATATTTATCTCCCGTTATACAGGAGGGACAAATCCCATTTTGTTCCATCCCTGTTTCTACACATACTTCATGATACGTCGAAACAATGCCGTTATAGCCGCCAGTTACGGAACGACGTTTGACAAGGTCAAAGCGCACCAATTCATATGCTAGAAAGCATGATGAACTCAGGTCTAAGGACTATACTCTATAGTCGTAATGAGAACCTCCCATGACACTTATATATAACTATCCTGTGGAGTTCTCATTAAGCGGGTCATGTCCGATCATATGTTCACCAACATATATCTATGTGACTGACTGTGATAATTATATCATTGACTCCATGAAACTTAGTCCAACAGTCACCTCACATACTAGTCTGCGCGGTTGTTAGTGTCCCATTTTAACAACCTTGACTAGGGACAATCATAATTTATGTCATCTTTTACTTATAGGGTTTCATGATCAAGTCTTCAACTTGATGACCTATAAGATGACCATAAAGTACTTTGGGACCATTATTTAATTATCCAATAATTAAATAATACTGATGTCAGTTTTAACTTACACAAACACTGCCAAAGCATGTCTATGTAAAGTTTACAACATAACTAAAATAACTCCCACTAGAATCAAGATCATCTTTTCAGATATCTTACACCTACAGCAACAGAATAAATTCCGTGCTTAGGTTGTGGGAGAGAGTGCGGTGCTATTGCTTGAAACAATTTCAACAAATTACACCGCCATTCAGATAAAAGCACTATTCTACGGTCTACTGCTTGGAGCCTTTCCAACAGTTAGCACCGCTATTCAGACAAAGAGACATAACCAGGTGGGAACCGGGAATCGTCTTTGTCCGACTAACTACTTTCAACTGGTTCGTCACTTTATCAGTTCACCACGAACCTATCCTTAGTGTTTCTCAACACTTGGGATATTTCTGGTAACTATTCAGTGACTATTACCGGAGTACATTGGTATTTTCTCGTCATGCTTTATGCTTAAGCTGCATCTAGACGAGCGCAATATATGGCATTCATGATGGATTCTATTGCATCAGCATAAGTAATCACACTCATTAATACTAGTTCAGATAGTGTTCAAAACACTTCTTCTTGCTAATATTGTTACCAGCTCAGCCAGTGTTCAAGACACTTCATCTTGCTTAGATTATTGCCATAAGACCTTTGGTATGAAGCCATTCTTGGAATCAAGCACCTTAGAGTTGTCCAATACCTTATCAACATAAGGATTTTGACACTACCCAATTAGCTTACTCAATCTATATTACTAGATTCTTATTCCAAGAATTCACGCGGCTACTCCCATGTCTATCGTTTAAGTTTGACTTCCGACCTAAATCTTGACAAGACTTCAGCGTCGGAACGTCGTTTGTGAGATTCAAGTATGTTATCTACATACTGTGTGAGAATTGCCATTACGCTCCCACTAGTCTTCTTGTAAACGCATGGTTTCTTTTTCTTTCTGATCAAGTCAAAACTTTTGACCACATTATCAGAATGTTGATTCCAACTCCAAGATGTTTGTTTCAATCCAGAAATGGATCGGTGAAACTAACATGCATACCCAGCCAATTTTCGGAGTTGGGGCTTACCACCGCTTCTTTGAATTTCGCATGCTCGTCACTTTTCAATGATCAATGGATCACGACAATTGGTTACGAGAAATCACTCTCGAGTTAGTGACGGATCCTTTCGACAATTGGTTACAGCACTTTGTAGATCTCACCGCAGCTCTCCCTCAACAGGTTGAACAGCTTACTGCGTTTATCGAATTTCTTCGATGTGTACTTTTACTCCCACTGTTCCTTTTGAAAGTATGACCTTTCTTAAAAGACACAGTTCTGGATAACAAAAGTACTAAGCCTTGGTTTCCTCAGGACAACCAGCGAGGTAGAACTTATCAGATATGGATTCAAGTTTGTTTGCTGACTGCTGTCTTACACAAACCTTGCAATCCTAATTAATCAGAAAAACAAATTGGAAATCACCCAGTCCACATCCAATGTGGCGTTTTTCACTGATTCTGATAGAAACCTTTTCTGCGCAAAGACAGACATTTCAGGACGTATTCTTAAATCGTTATGGAAGATTCCTGTGACTCATCCTTGATCGGAGCATATCCAATAAGATCCGATTCATTCTGTTAGATGATCACCCAATTGTTGACTCTAAGTATTTTCTTCCACGATCCAATCGAGGATCTTAATACTTCTGTCAAATTGGTTCCACACTTCATCTTGGAACTCCCTTAAGGGATTCCAGCTTGTGTCTAATCAAATGAACACAGCCATGCTTATTGATGCCATCAATAAGGTAATGAAGTACATAATGTTTCCTTTGGCACTAATGCTCGTTTGGGCCGCATACATCAGTATGTGTAAGGCCCAATAAGCTTCTGGCCCATTTCCTTCAGCTCTGCTAAAAGGGCCTTAGTCATTTGGTCTAGTGAACAAAATTCATATCTCAAATGATTAACAATCGAATGAGTCCAAAACTATGGAACCTTTGAATTCGCTTCACTCTATGTGGTTAAACGACTATGCCAAAGAAAAGTCGAGTTCAAGTCATCAGACTTAAACCGTTTGGTATTTATGTTATATTTTAACTCTTGTTGGTTTGAGATATAAAACCCATTCCAAACGGGGTGCTACCATTAAATATTTCATTAAGATCAAAAGGACAAGACTTGTCTTTTATCAAAATGAAAAACATTCAAATTCTTTACAAGAAATTGAAAGACATTTTGCATATAGCAAGTACATGGTGGCAATTACTTAATTTCAAAAACCAAGTAGGAAAGGCTCCTACAAGTGGAGAATCTCTACGGCTCATGCAGCAACCATTGCTTCAACCAGACACGCAGTTCCACTTGTCCTTTCTTCATCGTTCTACTGTTGCTTAGGTCCTGCATATTTCAAAAATATCAGTACCACAACAAGTATCCAATACTTATGTAGAACTTGAATTAATAACACAATACCTGAAGAAGAAGTACCATACATCTTCTCCATCTCTTGTGAATCTTCCAAGAATTTTATGAAATCTCTCTTCCAATGCCCCGACTCATTGCAGTAGAAGCACTTACTAACACCAGATGGGCTTGACTTGGGCTTATAAGATGACACAGGCTTATCCTGATTCCAAATCTGGACGGCCTTGCCTTCACCTTTGTCTCTACAAGATTTCTCAAATCTTTTACCCCTTTTGATGTTTTGCTCTACTGTCTTGAGCATGCTATGCAGCTCAGTCAACGTCTTCGTCAAGCCTTTCTTGATATAGTTCTTAACGAACTTGTCATAGCTAGACGACAATGACTGCAGAATGATGTCAGTAGCCAACTCTAAGTTGACAGGACATCCCAGTCTCCCCAGGTTATCAACGTAACCCATCAGTTTAATGACATGAGGACTAACTGGAGCATCTTCTGGTAGTCTGCACCCAGTGAGAGACTTCACCATCTGGAATCTCTCAACTCGTGCCAGATCCTGAAACTTCAGTTTCAGGCTGGTGATCATCTCTATTGGTGACTCCATGTTCTCATACTGACTCTTCAAGTCTGAGTTCATGGAAGCCAACATCAGACCACGCACATCTACCACATCAGTATAATGCTTATTCCAAGCATTATACACTGCATGCGAGCGATTTGTCCCAAGCTTTTCTGGAAGAGCCTTTTCAAGGACATAGTCCTTGCTCTCCTGCTTGAGAATGAATCTCAGATTCCGATACCAATCCAGGAAGTTGGATCCATTTAACTTGTCCTTCTCAAGGACGGATCGCAACGAGAAAGTAGTCATAGACATAAGCTGAAATCCAAGAAAAACAAAGATTTAGTTATGTATATGATGAGAAATCTTATCGAATAAGAAAACTCGCATTATATTCAAACAATGTTTCCTCTATGAATATAATAATCCAAGATCCATACTTCACCAAAATCTGAGTGGGCGACTCGCCATTACCCAAACTTTAGTTATCTAGGTAAGCAAATCATTGCTAATTGTACTCAGTACAACTCTTGGTTGTGGATGAGACAAACTATGTCTAATCCACTCTGATGTCTCTGGGCTCAGAACTTCTGATAGCTCAGTCAAGTAAACCAATCTCTTTAGTCTTGTGATCATTGACAGTTGCACTGCAAGTATGTCAATGACCACCTGCCTTACCCATGTAGCAGTGGATACCAAGGACTCCAAGACTATCCAACAAACGACACGAGTTTTGACAGTAGACAAGATTGGGCAAGACATCAATGTTACTTGATATTTAGTTGAGGAAACTAAACCCAAAAGTTTAGCAAATCAATTTCTTAGGTCATGTAATTGTTGATGTTAATGCACTGCAAGTCCATCAATGTTATTACATGCCTTACTCACGTAATTGTGGACACCAAGCTCTTGGCTAGACATCACACAACGAAATGAGTATTGACAGTTGACCATATTGAAGCTAAGCTTTAATCAAGGTTTTGGTCGAGTTTGGTTTCTGCAAATTCAAGGTTCAATAACCAGAATTCCGAGCACTGTGTCGATCGACACAGACTCTGTCTGTCGATCGACATAACCAAACAAAACCGGATTTCAATGACCGGTTAATTCAATTAACCCGGTTCATCGAACCAGTTATGTCGATCGACGCAGCCCATGTGTGACGATCGACATAGACCTAAACCGCATATTAGAGCTTGATAACCGGTCCAATTCAATTGAACCGACTTATATGATCAAACTGATCTTAACCAATCGGTTTATACTAATTGGGATGATCAGTTCAATCCAATTGAACCAATTCATCCAATTTAAACCGTTTAAACCAGTTTCAACTGATTGCGATAACCAGTCCAATTCAATTGAACCGACTTATCCAATCAAACTGATTTATCCCATCGGTTCATGCTAATTGAGATAATCAGTTCAATCCAATTGAACTAATTCATCCAATTTAAACCGATCTATTCGGACTTAACCAAGCATGATAACCGGTCCAATCCAATTGAACCGATTAACCATTCGCTCGGCCTGTGTCGATCGACACTCAACCTGTGTCGATCGACGCAGTAGGCCTTTTAGGTTTTCTTCGAGAAAACCCTAGCCGCCGAATAATGGTCTGTGTCGACCGACACTCAAACTGTGTCGATCGACACTCGACCGTGTCTGCTCTGTGTCGACCGATACACCCAGTGTGTCGATCGACACAGAAGGCTTTCGGTTTTTCTTCGCGAAAAACCCTAGCCGCCGATTCTGTCGAATTCGCAACTCTGTGTCGACCGACACACTCAGTGTGTCGATCGACACCATGCGAAAACACAGAATCGGACTTCTGTTTCAATCGATCTAACATGCTATTGTTCATAAACTTATATGAGCGAAATCAATTCATTAGATTCAATGGAAAAACCCTAAGGCTCTGATACCACTGTTGGAAATCCGAGCCAATTCTACCGTATTCAGAATCCTCGCGAGTTCCAGATAGCCTAGGATCTAGGGTCTAGTTAATTGAATCATGGATCTACCTCGTGATTACCTGGTGTTTGGCAGCGGAAGATTGATCAGGTAATACGAGATCTATTGCGCCTCAGATGCTGGAATCCGCCGGGTTGCTAGCGCCGGTGCTCGGATCTCCTGGGAACTCAGTTTCTAGAGGAAGAGCTTCTGTTTTCTCACTGAGAAAACTGTCTGGGCGGCCAGGCTTACCTATGGTCGAAATTATAAGATCACTTATATATCGACTCTGTCATAAACCGAGACATCAGTTTCGGTTTCGCCACTGTGTCGACCGACACATCCACTGGTGTCGATCGACACAAGTCTTGTATCGACCGACGCACCTAATGGTGTCGATCGATACACCTCTTTGAAACTCAATTCGATGTGCATCTAATACACATCGATCAGATCATATGCCAATGATCAATCCCATGCAGAGTATATCCAACTTGCTTAGGTGTGTGACCCTGTAGGTTCACACGATACCAGAAATGAGTTACAACTCATTTGTCATAAGCGGTTTCTAGCAAAACATTATGACTACCTAGTATCATATGAATTGTCCGATCTCGACAATACAACTATCTCTAGAGTTCGTACAATGTGATTTCAGGACATAATCCCAACATAATCCGGCTCGACGTAGCAGGATTCGAGCTGTCAAGGGTAATGATCGACACCGGGAGCTCGGTGGATCTCCTATTCTACGACGCCTTCAAGAAAATGGGTTTCAAAGATTCAATGTTGACTGGCGGGAAGACTCCCCTAACCGGGTTCGACGGCGAAACTACCTATTCGATGGGAACTATAAAGCTCCCGTCTTGCGCCGGGGGGCAGCAGGAGATCCTGGAGTTCGTAGTAGTAAACAAACCAGCCCCGTACAACGCGATATTGGGAATACCATGGATTTACACTATGAAGGCGGTGCCTTCCACCTACCACCAATGTGTGAAGTTCCAAACCCCTACGGGAATAAAAATAATCCATGGAGACCAAAAGGCCGCAAGGTCGTGCTACCTGACTTTCTTCAAACAACTAAAAGCTATGCATGCATAGCAATTACAGAAAGAGGAAGAGCTCGCGGCCCGGACAACAAAGCGCAACAACGATCCGACAGTCCGGGGTCCCCCGCAAGGATTTAGTCGTCCCGGTCTGCATCGACAACACTAACCCAGAAAGATATGTAAACATCGGCTCGGAGCTCCTGAGTTCCACGCGGAATGAACTCTTCAGCTTTCTCAAAGAAAACATAGACACGTTCGTGTGGTCCACCCAGGACATGAAAGGGATAAACATCGACGTCACCTCGCACAAGTTAAATGTAGACCACACATTTAAACCAATAAACAGAAACACCGTAAGCTCGGGCCAGACCGAGCTAAGGCAGTAAACGACGAAGTCGACAGGCTGCTAAAGGTCGGATCAATCAGGGAGGTGAAATACCCCGACTGGTTGGCCAACCCGGTCGTCGTCAAAAACAAAACGGGAAGTGGAGAGTCTACATAGACTTCACGGACCTAAATAAAGCATGTCCAAAGGAAAGCTTTCCGCTACCGCACATAGACCATCTGGTGGAAGCCACCGCCGGACACGAACTATTGTCCTTCATGGACGCTGTAATATCTTGTTCCAAGAAATAGTCAACGGGCAGCAGAGAAGTCAACGGAGGGCATTTTCGTAATTTTCAGAAGATGAAGGGCATTTTGGTAATTTTACCAAAATGCGATCTGGAAGTGGAGACGGGCAAAGTGTTCTTATTTTTGTCCAAAAGAACATTTAGAAGACCAGACGTGGAAGAAACGAAGATTAAACGAGTTTTACGGACTATCGGGAAAGGAAATCGATAGAACCGATAAAACTTGTAAAATCCATAACGGGAGCTACGGGTGTCCGTTTGAGGCGATTCAAATTTCTAAATTCATCTAAGATCTTCTAGAATCTGAAAATGAGACTTGGTGGATTTGTAGAAGCAGCTAAAGGATTTTTAAAATATTCAACGTAAAGCCAGTTTTTCTGAGAAACCGATACATCGTTCGGGCAAGAACTCTAAATTCCACCAAAAATTATGAAATTTTGAACGAAGCTACATTAGAAGATGAAGAAGATATGGTTAAAAGGATTCAGCAAGATTTGATGTCTAGATCAAGTTATGAATTTTGAGTCCTTAATGGGTTATTAAGGCTTAAAAATTCAAAATAAATTCCTTGAGGCTTGGGCTTGAGTCAGGGTATTTGGGACAGTTTACCAAGACCATATTGGACCTAAATCCAGCTCAGTATGAAGCATGGGCCACGAAATTTGAGCCCAAGAAATAGAAGCTTCTTAGGTGCATGAATCTCCAAAGATGTGTTGTCATCAATCCAAGGGCTGCATGGAGGAGGCTACAAGTGGATGGTGGATGATAAAATTCATTGTTTGTGGATGGTTTTTGGTGGAGAGGTCGTGGCTTAAGATGGAGAAGAAGAGGTGACAAGTGGAAGGTGGAGATCTCTTCACTTTAGCTATAAAAGGAGGCCTCCACCCCTCACTTTTCTTCACACCAAAAACACTTCTCAACAAGAGTAGTGAAGAAGAGAGAAAGAGGAGAGGGAGAAGGGAGGAAGAAGAAGAAGAAGGAGGCGGCAAGAAGAAGGAAGAGGAGGAGGAGCCGGGAGAAGAAGAAGAAGCCGGAGGGAGGAGAGAAGAAGGAGAAGCCGGAGGGAGGAGAGAAGAAGGAGGATCCGGAGGGGAGAGAGAGGGAGGAGAGAGAGAAAAGGAGGAGAGAGAGAGTGAGAAAAATAGAAGAAAGATGGGGAAAGGAATATTAATACGTCGGAATATTCTAAAGAATATTCTTCGGAAAGGAATTTTTCCGACGTAATAATCTTCCCGATAAACCGGATTTCTTTTATTTAGAAATAGGATAGACGGTTGTAGTAGCCATCATATGAGGGTTATCCGGAGGTTCGGAATCACCAAGGTCAAGTGCGGGTCAAGTTCGAGTTCGTGCATTCGGGAGGTTCGGGTTCCAGTTCGGGGGTCTCGGGATTCATACCGTGTCAGAGCCGCCATTTCCGCGCCTATCTCACTGTGAGTCGGCTCACAAACTCATAGATTCATATAGACCATAAATTGATAAACCGTAGTGCTAGGATTGCATACCCGTTACTTAACCTAATTAGTAATCAATAATTAATTGGACGTTAATGATAAACCAGTTAGGATCAGATAAGCACGCTAGGTTTAAAGAATTAAATGGTAAATCAATTGTGTGCCGCTAGATTGTTAGTATCGATTGGGTGATGCATTCATATAGACCGTTGTTTAGGACCGCATATGCATCTATATATGTATTAAGAACGATAATTAATGAATCTATATACGGGAATTAAGACGACATTAAAATATGGTTGAACCTAAACAAACGTATAGAATATTATAACGGGGTTGGGGTTTAGGTTTAATAGCGGGATTGAGTAATGAATAAAGTTAATTAATAATGAGACGTCGGGGAGTTAGTAAGTTTACTAACTCTAAACCGACGGATCGAGGAGTTAATAAAAGATATCTAGAATGGGTTAAATAAGGAATGTGGTGAGTTGGTAAGCCGTCTACGGGTTAGCAATCCGCTTACCCAAGGTAGCGGATGATAATGGATTAAAAGACTTAGAAACCCTAATAAACCTGCTTGTGTGTGATTGTGTGATTATGTGATTGTGTGATTGATTGTGATTGTGTGATTGTATTGCTGTTATTGTGAGCTTTGTGTGCAGGTTTGTTAGACTGCTCGGTGTTGGGCCGAGCAGTTATTGCGGACACTTACTCCGGTCACGGGACCGGGTAAGTTAGTGGTGCTGACTAGGTATCTTACCTAGTCAGAGCGGTGGTAACGTAGTGGCTTGCGGAATGGTTGGAGATTTATTATTGATATTGATTGCGTGATCTGTGCTAGAGTCCCAGCGAGTCTGCGTGTTTATATTTCTGCACTAGGACGCTAGGGTGCGTTAGATTCCGCAAGCCTAGGTTTTGTTTACGTTCCGGTACTTCCGACCCGATTTGATCCTTGGGTTTTACCTAACCGGATCATGGTGATTCCGGTTATGGTGTTAACCTATCGGGTGACGCCGGTAGGTGTGTGATTCGGAGAATACGGGGTCATTTCCTAGGGCCGAATCACAGTGAAACTCTGGCTATCTAGGGGTAGTCCGAGTCACCGCGTATCGATGGACAGAGAACGGTGTCCTACTCGTGGGACCTTGTGTACACGTTTAGGAGTCGTGGGTTAGTTACCATATAAGTGACGATGTAAACCCGTGGAAGTTACCGAGTTCGTAGGGCCCATTGTTGTTTATTCTTTCTTTCGTTGCGCGATAGATAGATCGAGTCCAATCGAGGACATGTGCCGCAGTGCCTTCGATTTCCCTTAATTCACTTTATCTCTGGAATTGATTGTGATGTTTGGGTTTATCACGACATGGTAGTGCGTGATCGACTATTTTTCCTGCTGATTGTTATTTTGGGTTTTGGGGCGGGAATTTGTAGACTTAGATAGATTAGAAGCCATTAGTGGGGAGCCGATTCACTGGGTGATCTTAGATCGCTCATTATACTCTTTTGTGTTTTTCAGGTTTAGCAGCGACGGACGCGGGAGGTTCTCGGTGTAGTTTCGGGATGGCTTGTGACGGGATTTGATTTGTGATTTTTGAGTGTTTTCTCGGTTCGGCGTTATTGTTATTTCGTGTGTTGATTTCTTTGTATATTTGACTTGACTATTGTTTGTGAAAATTCTATTAAACGTTGTACTCAATGTTGATTACTCAGAAATGAAATTGTTTCCCTGATATGAGGTTTAAGTCCGAACCGACACAACTCATCGAAGTAGTGCAAGTGGTACCGCTTGTACTATGGATATGAGGATAGCGGAGTCGAGGATAGATTGGTGCGAGCCTTTGTCTCAAACCGAACTAACTTTGGCTTCGTCCTGTGGCGAACTTTTCCCATTCGACTTGCTCGGGTTCGATTGGTCATGTTCTTGTTTGATTGTTGACCGGTCAGCTCGACGGTCAGCGGAGAATGGGAAAGGGGCGTTACAGACGCGTTCTCTGGGTATAAGGTGATGCCTTTCGGGCTAAAAACGCCGGAGCCACTTACCAGAGGTTGGTGAACAAAATGTTCGCCAATCAGCTCGGGAAGTCGATGGAAGTCTACATTGACGATATGCTAGTAAAGTCCTCTAAATAGAGCGACCATATAGCACAGCTCCAGGAATGCTTTAAAATCTTAAACCAGTATGGGATGAAACTCAACCCAGCCAAATGCTCTTTCGGAGTACCGTCGGGAGAATTCCTCGGGTATTTAGTGACGGAGCGAGCAATCGAAGAAAACCCAAAACATATAGCGACCTTCCTGGAAATGCCCTCCCCGAAGAACAAGAGGGAAGTACAAAGGCTAACAGGGCGGATAGCAGCTCTGAACCGGTTCATATCTCGATCCAAAGACAAATGCCTGCCATTCTACAACCTCCTCAAGGGAAACCGAAAGTTCAAATGGTATGAGGACTGTGAAAAGGCCCTAAACGAGCTCAAGAAGTATCTTAGTGAACCTCCGATACTGGCTAAACCCGCGGAGGGCGAGCCATTATACCTCTACATCGCAACCTCCCCCGCCGCGGTAAGCGCAGTCCTGGTTCGCGAGGAACAGAATGAGCAAAAGCCCATATACTACATGAGCAAGACGCTCATAGACGCAGAAACGAGATATCCGACGATGGAGAAGCTCGCGCTCGTAGTAGTAATGGCGGCCATGAAACTACGGCCATACTTTCAATCGCACGCCATAGTAGTAATGACGTCACATCCCATAAGAACAATACTCCATAGCCTGAGTCAATCCGGTAGGCTAGCCAAATGGGCAATCACATTAAGCGAATACGACATCGAGTATCGCACCAGAACAAGCGCCAAGGCACAAGTCCTTGCAGATTTCATAATCGAGCTCCCACCTACAACTCCGGAGGAGGAAAATCAGAACAAGTATTGGACCCTCTACGTGGACGGGGCCTCATCCAAACATGGCTCCGGAGTAGGAATAAAGCTCACAACTCCCACGGGAGAAGTAATGGAACAATCCTTCGGACTTGGCTTCAGTGCCTCCAACAATGAAGCCGAGTCTGAAGCCCTCATCGCCGGACTCCGACTCGCGATCGGGATCGGGGCACGTGAAGTCCACGCCTACAACGCCTCACAGCTAGTTACGAGCCAGTACCACGGCGAATACGAGACTAAAGATGAGCGTATGGAAGCGTACATCAAGGTAGCTCACGAGTTGGCAAGCCAGCTGAACGACTTCACACTCGAGAGAATACCTTGGGGAGAAAACTCCTCCGATGATGCCCTGGCAGCATTAGCCTCGACGTCCGACCCTAAGGTCAAAAGAATATTACCCGTAGAAGGGATAGATAAACCAAGCATATAAGTAGCACTGAAAGCACAGGCTACTGACAGAACCGTGACTTCCCAGGCGGGTGCGAGCGAAGATTCGCCTGAAGTCCCGAACTCCGAAGTCCCCTCGGAAGCGGTGTTGACATGCTCCGAAGTCTACGACATCGGTCTTTGGAGCGGTCGACAGGTTCCAGAGCCTCCGGTCGAAGAAGAATCCGAGCCAGAGGCCGAGGAACCGGACGCAGAGTTCCTGAACAGGCCAGATTGGCGGGAACCGATCCTAAACTACATCCGGATCGGCCAAGTCCCCGACAACAAATGGCAAGCCAGAAAGCTCAAAGCCCGAAGCGCCCGGTACTGCATAATCAACGATTGCCTATTCAAACGCAGTACTGCGGAACCTTACTTGCGATGTGTGCATGTTGTGGAAGCTCTCGCCGTGATGGGTAACACCCACGAAGGCACCTGCGGCAACCACTCCGGAGGACGAGCCCTAGCCATCCGCATCAAAAGACAAGGGGTTCTTCTGGTCAACCATGATCGCAGACTGCGGAAACTACACCAGACTGTGCGATAAATGCCAAAGGCACGCACCAATTATCCACCAACCTGCAGAAAAACTGTCCTCGATCTCTGCACCATACCCCTTCATGAGGTGGTCGATGGACATAGTAGGTCCTCTCGTTTCGTCAGGACCAAAGCAACTGAAGTACCTCCTGGTACTAACCGACTACTTCACTAAGTGGATAGAGGCTAAAGCCTACCAGCAGACTACAGAAATCGAAGTACGACACTTCATCTGGGAACATATAGTCTGCCGACACGGGCTTCCTTATGAAATAGTAACCGATAACGGTTCGCAGTTTATCTCCCGAGCTTTCAGAAACTTCTGCAAGACTTGGAAGATACGCTTGACCACTTCAACCCCGAGGTATCCCCAGGGACACGGTCAAGCAGAAGCTGCGAACAAAACACTACTCAGTAGCCTCAAGAAGAGACTCGACTCTAAGAAGTCTACATGGTCCGAAGAGCTACCGGGAGTCCTATGGGCCTCCCGCACAACACCTCACAGCGCGACTGGCGAGACTCCATTCTTGTTAGCATACGGGATGGAGGCAGTGGTCCCTGCAGAAGTATCAGTTCCGAATATCAGAAGGGCCTTGAGCCCGAGACACGAGGAGCTAAACGAGCAAATGCTCCGAGATCTCCTAGACATGATCAAGGAACAACGCGACCGAGCGCTAATACGAATGCAAAACTATCAGCAAGCAACTTCCCGATACTACAACTCCAGAGTCCGACCTCGGAAGTTTATCGTGGGAGACCTAGTATTACGCAAAGAATACGGAAACACCAAAGAGCCAGCTGCCGGGAAGCTCGGGACCAACTGGGAAGGACCCTACAAAGTCACCGAGGTAGTCCGCGACGGCGTTTACAAGCTCACGAAAGTCAAAAACGGAGTACCCGTGAAGAGGCCATGGAATGCCATGAACCTCAAGCTATACAACTCGTGAGTACTCACAAAAATCGAACTACGTTAGACTTGATCCCTTGGCGGGGTACGTAGGCAGCTCGAATCTCGAGTGCAGCCACTCCACCCAAAAAAACTTAAAATTCTCCATCCATTCTTTTCGTTTTTTTTTGGGGGGGGGGGGGGGTGTTGGAATTGTGTCCAGTAATCTCGGTACTGTCTCTAGAAAGTAAGAGTATGTCAATGATCAGACATAAGTCATATAATACTGGGGGTCATGATGGCTTGCTAGAGTCCGCTCATGATCTATAAGTCTTGGACTTATTGCCTTTATTATATGATCCCATATGGGTCACACGCCTAAGCTAACAGGAAAACGTGTAGGAATGGTTTGGCAGAAGTACGGTAAAAGTGCTAGGCATTTACTGTACTTAGAGAGAATAAAACGGTTTAGGCACTGTGTGTCGATCGATGCACAAGGCGTGTCGATCGACACAGTGCGCGAATGCCGTCGAGTTAATTGGTGTTTGGGCCAAATGGCCCAAACGGAACCGGACAAGTTTTATAAATAAAACTCGAGTTCAGAACCAAAAGCCCTAGCCGCGAGCCTCCTCTCTCTCTCTGCGCCGATTTCCTCCTGGTCTAGCAGCCTCTTCCTGCTCGGTGTGCGTGTGTGAACCTCTGGAGGAGTTATCTCTCGGTGGCTCTCTGATCTCTGACCTGTTCTCCCTTTTCGCTGCACAAAACAGGTAAAAGGTGAGATCAATGTTGTTTCTATTCAAGAGAACCTAGATCCGCATGTTTAGGATAATCTGAATCAGAGAATTGAATCAGGATTATCATCTAAACATTCCTTCAGTGGTATCAGAGCTGTTGGTTCTGGTTTTTCTTGTTTAGATTCAAGTTTAGGATTGTTTTTCTTGTTTAAAAGTGTTTTGAATCAACTACTGATAAGAGAAATCACTTAAGTAACAAGAATTGAAACCTAAACATATGAAAAATCGCATGATCAAGCTATATGATTTGGTATGCGATCTGATCCGAGAGAATGAGTATCGGCTGCGATCGCATGGATCGATCGATACGATCGCATGGATCGGTCGATTCAGACTCTCGGCAAAACCTGTTAACGCGTGAAAGCATCGATCGATGCAGGATCGATGCAGGTTCGATGTTGGTGCATCGACCGATGCGGTTGGTGCATCGATCGACACGGTTAGGGTTTTGGCTCGGTTCCGTGCATGCGTGAGAGCATCGATCGATACAGGATCGATGCACGATCGATGCAGGATCAATGCTAAGAGCATCGACCGATGCGGTTGATGGATCGATCGACACGGTTGGTTCATCGATCGACATGGTTGGTTTAAGGCTCGGTTTAATATTTTGATTAAAATTAAACGTCATGGTTTAATAAACAGATTTAATAATTTTATTAAGTCTGGTTAAACCGGGATAAGAAATCCAAAGTCGAAAAATTGGATTTTGTGCCTAAACCAGGATTTTCTAATTTGATTTGGTTGGACCAAATAAATTGAGAAAATCCGGTTTAGTAAATAACCGGTTGACAATTGTGGTCATCGTAGCAATTAAAATTTGGTTAGACCAATTTTAATGAACCAGACCGGTTATGTCATTTAATTGGACAATTGGGTCATGTCTTGGACATGGACCAATTCTTGGGCCTCGGGCCAAGAAGTTAAAACAATTGGGCCAATTATTTGAGTCTTTCTTCAGATTAATTTAAAATTTATTTTATAAAATTATAAAGTCGATTTTAAATTAAAGTTTCCGAAATTTTGAAATTAGAAAGTTTCTTAAATTAGAAGTTTCTGGATTTGCGGGTTTTGGATTTTAAAGAAATTTCTAAAGTTAGAAAGTTTCCGTTTTTAGAAAGTTTCCAATTTTAGAAAGTTTCCAAAATAGTAGGTTTCCAAAAATGGAAAGTTTCCCGAAATAGTAATCTTCTATTTTGAGAATGAATTTTTAAATAAACCTACGAACCTCAAACAATATCAAGCGTTGGATGTCTTGTCCAGGCTATGTCAGCTGTCGAAGCCCATTCAATTGTATTCATGGCCTTACAGTGTGAGGGTGTCTGCTTTTGCGTGGGTAAGACGGTTTGTGATTCATAAATGTCATTGGGAGTCCCAGACATTCATGATTACATGACTGTATAGTCTGGTTTTCTTGACTAGGCCATCGGGAGTCCCGGGCCTTGAGACATCAGAGTGAATTGGGCCTCGGGCCCAGATTCACAACCAAGAGTTATATCACGGATATAATTAGCCGACATAGGGCTTACCGATATAAGCTAAGGTTGGGTGACGGCCAGTGGCCCACTTTAATCTTAGTTATATGTGGATCTTGGAATCATTATATTCTATTGAGGGTAACTGATGTTATTGAATATAATGCATGATTAATCATATTAAATTTAATACGAGATTAATCATCTTGAACATATTAACTAAAATCCTTTTATCTTATATATATTTCAGTTATGACTAGCACAAACAATCAAAACACTTTCTTGATCCGGTCTGTTCTTGAGAAGGACAAACTGAACGGATCAAATTTCTTGACTTGGTCGCGGAACCTGAGGCTAGTTCTCAGACATGAGAGAAAGGACTATGTCCTTGAGAGAGCTCTCCCCGTGAGGATCGGGTCCAATGCTTCTCATGAAGTATATGATGCTTGGAATAAGCATTATAATGATGCGGTAGATGTGCGTGGTCTGATATTGGCTACCATGGACTCAGACTTGCGGAAGCAATATGAGAACATGGAGTCGCCAATAGAGATGATCAGCAGCCTGAAATTGAAATTTCAGGAGCAGATAAGGGTGGAGAGATACCAGTTGGTTAAGTCTCTCACTGGCTGCAAGCTACCAAATGATCATCCAGTGAGTCCTCATGTCAGTAAAATGATGGGTTACGTTGATAACCTGAGGAAACTGGATTATCTAGTTAGCCAAGAATTGGCAACTGAGATCATACTACAGTCACTACCGTCAAGTTATGATAAGTTCAAAAGGAACTATATCAAGAAAGGCTTAACGAAGACGTTGACTGAACTGCATGATATGCTCAAGACAGTTGAGCCAAACGTGAAGAGTACCCTGAATAATCTCATGAATGAGAAGGGTAGGTTTAATAAACCTAATGCTGATAAGGGTGAAGGCAAAGTTGTCCAGATTTTGAATCATGGCAAGCGTGTGTCTTCTGAGCCCGAGTCAGATACCTCTTACGTTGGTAAGTGCTGCTACTGTAAGGAGACAGGGCATTGGAAGAGAGATTGCATTAAATTCATGGAAGATCATGAGGAGTTGAAGTTGATGTATGCGACTACTTCCTCAGGTATTCATGTTATTGCTTCAAGTTCTACCTTAAAGGTATTGGATACTGGTTGTGGCACTGATATTTGTGATAATATGCAGAGCCTAAGCAACAGTAGAACGTTGAAGGAAGGGCAAGTGGAACTACATGTCTGGAAGGAGCTATGGATGCTGCCTCAGCCGTAGGGTTTTCACTTGTAGATGCCTTTGAGGCTTGGTTTTATTAAGTAATTGCTACAATGTACCTGCTTTAAGCAGGGTTGTCTTTCATTTTCTTGTAAGAATTTGAATGTTTTTCATTTTGATAAAAGATAAGTTTTGTTCTTTTGATCTTAATGAAATATTAATTGTAGCACCCTATTCATGGAATGGGTTTTATATCTTAAACCAAAAGTGCCTAAATGGTTTTATTAAGTAATTGCTACAATGTACCTGCTTTAAGCAGGGTTGTCTTTCATTTTCTTGTAAGAATTTGAATGTTTTTCATTTTGATAAAAGACAAGTTTTGTTCTTTTGATCTTAATGAAATATTAATTGTAGCACCCTATTCATGGAATGGGTTTTATATCTTAAACCAAAAGTGCCTAAATGGTTTTATTAAGTAATTGCTACAATGTACCTGCTTTAAGCAGAGTTGTCTTTCATTTTCTTGTAAGAATTTGAATGTTTTTCATTTTGATAAAAGACAAGTTTTGTTCTTTTGATCTTAATGAAATATTAATTGTAGCACCCTATTCATGGAATGGGTTTTATATCTTAAACCAAAGAGTGCCTAAATGTAACATAAATACCGAATTGGTTTAAATCTGATGAATTAAACCTGATTTTCCTTGGCATAAAAGTCTTGGTCACATAGAGTAAGTCGGATTCAGAAATCCCATAGTCATGGACTGTTGGGCTCATTTGATAAAATATCTTATGAGACTTGAATTCTGTTTACTAGACCAAAAGGTAAAGGGCCTATCTTAGCCGAGCTAGAGAAAGGCCCAAAGGCTTATTGGACCTGGAACATACTCATGTATGTGGCCCAATGAGCAGTAATGCCAGAGAAAATCTCCTGTACTTCATTGTCTCTACTGATTACTTCAGTGAGTGTGACTGTGTTCATTTAGATGAGACACAAGTCGGAATTCTTTGACATGGTCGAAAGAGTTCCAGAATGAAGTATAGGATCTGAATGACAAAAGTATTAAGACTCTGGATTAAATCACGAGTGAGAATACTTAAGTCATTGATTGTGTGATCATCTAAATGAGTGTGAAATCGTTTCACAGCTCATTTCTCCTGAAAACCTGAAGGTTTTTCTGTGAGAAAGAATCAGATCTTATTAGAAATGATTAAAGATGATTCACACGAATCTTCCATGATATTATTTAAGAATAACGCTCTAGAAATATCTAAGTTTACGCTGAAAAGGTTCCACCAATATCAGTTGAAAGACACCACGTAAATGTGGATTGGAATCAATCCAAATTCGTCTTTACTGAGTATTTGTAGTTGAGCTACTTCGCTGGTTGTCCTAGGGAAACTAAGGCTTGTTACTTTTACGTCCATTCTGATTTCTAAGAAGGGAAGTTATTTTCCAAGAAGAACAGTGGGAGTAAAAGTATAACTCGAAGAAATTCGAGACATACAGGAGGCTGCTCAACCTGTTGAGGGAGAGCAACGGATGGATTTACAGATTTCTGTAGAATCTACACCTGTGGAGCCTGAAGTTCGCAGATATGAATGAATCAGTTACTAATCCGAGAGTGATTTCTTGTCATTAGTTGAACCTGATAATCATTGAAATCTGCACCTGTGGAGCCTGAAGTTCGCAGATATGAATGAATCAGTTACAAACATATCGGAGTTGGAATCTTCGTTCTGTTGAAGTAGTCAAGGTTTTGACTTAAGCAGGAACGAAATGGAACTGTGCGTTTACTAATAGATAAGTGGGAGCAATATTGCATTTCTCAAAGTGTATGTCGATGACATACTGATTCTCGGATATAACGTCCCAATGCTGTAGTCGGTAAAGGACTAGCTTGGGAGTTGGTTTAATGATTGACATGGGTAAAGCCACGTAGTTCTTGGATTTTGGATCTAAAGATAGAGATCCAAAAGAGCTGGTAGGACAAAGTCAGGATTCTTAAATTGACAAAGTCCTACAAGTTTTGAGCAATCCAAGAAGGGTTTTATGCCAATGTCACATGGCATTAAGTTAAGCAAGATACATTATCCTACGATAACTGCTGAGCTTAAATGCATGGATGAGATTCCATATGCGTCGGCAATTGGATCTATCATGTATGCCATGAAACATACTTGTTTGATGTTGCTTTAATGTTAAGCAAGACAAATAAAGACCAGTCAAATCCAGCAAAGAATCAAGTTTCCTAAAGTATGTCCTAAAGTATTTGAGGAATACTAAGGATAAGTTCTTGATTTACGGAGGAAGTGAGGTGCTATAAGTCGATAGAGTCTGAAAGGCAAGTTTCCAACAGACAAAGATGATTTCCGGTCACAGTCCGGTTATATCTTGTGTTTGTCTGGCGGTGCACGGCACTGTTGCTGACTCCATGACTTAAGCTGAATCTTTCGCAGCTTGGGAAGCGGCGAAAGAGGTTGTTTGGAAAGAAGAGTTCATCACTGAACTTGATGTGATTCCCAGCATAGATGAGACTAGCTGCACATCAGAGGTCCAAACACCTTGAGATAAATGACAGAGATGTTAAGTAGATCATCAAGTTTCAACAAATGAAAACGTTGCTAATCTATTAACGAAGCCACTCCTTAGCCCTAAGCACGAGTCACGGACTGTAGCTGTAGGATAAGTGAAGTTAAGATATAGTCTTAATTTCAGTGGGAGTTAGTAAAGGGCTTTATTTAGTTATTGATATGTTCTTGTAAAACATTTGAGATGTTTAATAATGAAATTATTATTTCAAGATTATTTTAACTGTGATGAAATAATCGTTCCAAAATGATATGAACCATTTTATAGGTCATCGAAGTAAATGACTTGATCTTGAGTTATCAAAGTCATTTAGCTTGATCATGAGACCCTATATTTGATAAATGACTTATATCATTATGTCCCTAGTCGAAGGTTGTTGAAATTGGAACACCAACAACCGTGTGAGACTGGATTGGTACGTGACTTATGACAAAGTCTCAGTGTGTCATAGATGCGCGGCATCAAAGTCAGTACATAGGTGTATGTTGGGGAACATACGACCGGACAAGACCCGCTTATAAGAACTCTTCAGGATATTTATATCTGTGTCATAAGAGATTCTTACTACGACTATAGAGTATAGTCCTTAGACCTGAGTTCGCATGCATGTGACTGCACATGGACTGATGCACTTTGATCATTGTCTAACGCTATCGTTCTGCGATAGTTATAAGGACCTTGTTTGGGTACATTATGAAATGAGTAGTTTACAGTGATGGAATAAGACGGAATTTGTCCCTCCAATATAAATGGAGTGAATATCTCTAGGCCAATCGGAGATTTGAATACTGGAAAATGCATGGCCATGCTCAAACGGACTGTCCCGAGTCGTTTGGATTGTCAGTATCAAATCAGAGTCCGATGAACAAGATTAGGCTTTATAAGGATGACACTAATCTTGCCTTATGACTAATCGAGATATTGAGACAAAAGGATTATGAATACAGAGATTCCAGTACAAGTGGGAGATTGTTGGAATTGTGTCCAGTAATCTCGGTACTGTCTCTAGAAAGTAAGAGTATGTCAATGATCAGACATAAGTCATATAATACTGGGGGTCATGATGGCTTGCTAGAGTCCGCTCATGATCTATAAGTCTTGGACTTATTGCCTTTATTATATGATCCCATATGGGTCACACGCCTAAGCTAACAGGAAAACGTGTAGGAATGGTTTGGCAGAAGTACGGTAAAAGTGCTAGGCATTTACTGTACTTAGAGAGAATAAAACGGTTTAGGCACTGTGTGTCGATCGATGCACAAGGCGTGTCGATCGACACAGTGCGCGAATGCCGTCGAGTTAATTGGTGTTTGGGCCAAATGGCCCAAACGGAACCGGACAAGTTTTATAAATAAAACTCGAGTTCAGAACCAAAAGCCCTAGCCGCGAGCCTCCTCTCTCTCTCTGCGCCGATTTCCTCCTGGTCTAGCAACCTCTTCCTGCTCGGTGTGCGTGTGTGAACCTCTGGAGGAGTTATCTCTCGGTGGCTCTCTGATCTCTGACCTGTTCTCCCTTTCCGCTGCACAAAACAGGTAAAAGGTGAGATCAATGTTGTTTCTATTCAAGAGAACCTAGATCCGCATGTTTAGGATAATCTGAATCAGAGAATTGAATCAGGATTATCATCTAAACATTCCTTCAGGGGGGGGGGGGGGTACAGGGTTATCACCCAATATAAACTCTGGAGCATACGTTGATGAAATTTTGACAGCCAGCACAAGCTATCACAAATACGCTAAGTCTTAAAACCTTAGCAATTGTAAACATCAGCAATTTTAAACTCCAAAGTATGTATTAATAAAGTACTACCTTATACGTTTAAAGATCTACTCTACGCAGTACTTCGAATCTTTGTCGAACCTCTCTACAGCCAACGCAGGCTACAAACAAACACAAACCGCAAAAATGCTAAGTCCTAAAACCTTAGCAACCGCGAGACACAACTCTAGAGGATTCATCCAGAATAATCCTCCATAGCCTACGACCCGCAACCAAACTTGGAAGTAAACCCTAAGTGACTTTGCACGAGTCAAACATGTATTCAAAACTAAATCGAACTAAAGGCTCTAAGTCATCAAACGAACTCTAAAAACCAAAGAACGTCTGGCCAGACTAAGCAATTAACAAAGGGTTCCGTTCATATGACCTTAAGGTTTAACATGCTAGCTATCAACGCATAAACAGACCTCGATATTTTTCTAAAGCAAAATCCAAACTCCAAACAAAATTTAAACATAAAAACCGTGCATTTAAAAGGCTCACTCGAGCCAAAAAGAGTTATAGATTAAAACCCTCCCGGGCAACAACAGAAAGAAAAATAAAAAGAGTTCAACTTTAGCCCAAAAGGGGGCTTTAGGGAATTCCAAAAAAACAACAAATTAAAAAATTTCAAAGGAACAGTCGTCAGCCCTACTCCTCACCTCCAGCTACTGCCCCATCGCCCCTGGACTCCGATCTCAACTGTCTGGTTCACCCCGGCCCTCGCACCTCCTTTCATCATCTCGGCATTCAACCCAAACTCGTTGAAGCCGGTAGAGCGAGCTCCACGCATCACCGGATCGTCTGAGATCTGAGGAATGGCACGCAGCTCGGCACTCAGGGAAAAGTCGGAGACCTGCGCAGCCTCGAACTCCTTTGCGAATGTCTCCCTCTGCTCCAGAAGCTAGGGAAGCTCCTCCTCGATGTCGTAACTCCATTTTGCAGAAGGTTGATCAACTCAATGTTGGCTTCGACCTCATGAACTTTGAGCTCGCAGCTCGTCTCCTCCTTCTTCCTCTCGAACTTGTCTTTGTGTGCCTCGAACATGTCGAATTAATGGCCGTCCCATATCCTCATTCTATCATGCATGGCCGAGCGGATCGCAGTCTCTGCCTTCTCAAGGAGTTCCTTGGTTTTCTTCTCCAGAGTGACCGTCCTCTCCACAGCAACCGAGCGCTCGGACTTCACAACGTTAAGTTGGGCCTCGCAACGCTTCATCTCCTCTTGGAAACTCTTGAGGCTCGTGGTCAACCGGTGCACGACGCTCTGAGCTTGCCCGAGCTCCTCTTGGCGGGGACACACCTGAGGCTCTGCTCATAGAAGGCCGTGAGCTGGTTATCCGCCTCCAAAGCCTGAAACAGAAAACCAGCATTAAAAACCAGAAAAGGAGGGAAGAAGCGAAAGCCCAAAAATCTACCTTTCCCTTAGCAATCATTGCTTTGACATACAACTCCCGACCTATCAGGTTCTTCACCGAAGGGAGAGAACATCCAGCGGCCTTGAAATGACGGAGAAAATGAGTGAGTCCATCGGGATCATCCGTGATCGGAAAATCCTTCGTATGGTCGAACTTCCAGTGAAACGGTTTAGACCTCGGAGCATGCGACGAGCCCGACCCAACAACTTCCTCCTTTTCATATCGAGGCTTCTTGTTCAAAGGCTGCACCGAGAAATCACTCCCGGTGGCCCTGGAACTCAAATGAATCACTTGGTCGGGGCGTGCAGCTTCCGGTCCCTTCCCAGACTCCGTGTCCCGGCGCGGAGGCGGTGGAGGAACACCTCCAGACCTCTCAACATTAATAGCAGCGGCTAATGCGTCACTCAGCTGACCAGCACGGATGGGCGCGTAACCGCCAGACGTTGCCTTCTCAGAGGGCCTCTTGGATGACTCGCGAACGGTGGGGCGTCTCCTCATCTTGTTCTTCAGTTGAGTTGTACGCGGCGAAGCAGCTTCAGAAAGGGAGCGCTCTCGAGAAGCTACAAAACAGAAAAAGAGAGTTGGGACTCGTACCCGGGCTACGAAATAAGTGAAAAACGCGTATGTACTCACTGGTAAATGTCAAAGCAGGACGAGTCTCCAATGGCTCTATCGCCTCCGGGAGCTCGAGCGCGCGCTTGACTCTGTCAACGGTGAACGATGACCAGAGCACGTCTCTGGAGCCTAGAGTGACCGCTAACCTTCTAATCGCAGGGGTTATTCCGTACCTCTCCGGGATTTCTGAAAACGCTGAAAAATGAAAAAACAGTCAGATATCTCCAGATAAAACCAAAACCGACATGCAGCAAAGGAAACCCTAGCTAAACGCTATCCCTAACCAATAGACTCCGACCACAAGGTCACGATTCTAGATGGGTCGTAGTCCCCGATTGAGTGACGGTCAAGCTTGAACAAGATGGGCCGCTCTCTCCAACGATCCTCCCGGTTCGGCACAACCACCAAGACCGCCAAACTTCTCCGAGGGGAGAGGTAGAAGAGTCCCATCCCCGAATTATGTTTGATCAAACATAAATCGTGGAGAACAGACAAATCAAACGGAACTCCCTCCTCTTGAGCCCTTACCAACATGCCGATGAGGTAGCGGATGAAATTTGGGGTTAGCTGCGGAAGAGCTATCCCGAGTTCGCCTAGCACGTCCAACAGAAGTCGAGGAATCGGAAAGACCAGGTTACACTTCTCAAAATAAGCCTTATAGGCGCAGCAGTAACCAGGTCTAACCGATTACGGCGTCTCTCCGGGATCAAGGAGCCTCAGCTCCACCGTCCTTGGCACGCCGTGCGACGAATACAGGTTCTCGATATCCTCCGCCTTCGTAGTCGGAACATGATGTTCAAACTCCTCTTCTTCGACCACCTGGTTTTCCTTTTTAACCCTAACCAGACTCGATTTCGACATCGTTTAAACATTGATAGAAAACAATTTCTTTTTCGCAAACAAAAGAAAGAGAGAAAACCACGAAAATAAGAAAGAAAAAGAGAGACAATCGCTATAAAAGAAAAGGAGTGGAGAAGTTACCTTAAGATTGGCGGTTGAGTCTTGGAGAGTGGGTTCACGAGGAGAGGAATTATAAAGGCATCATAATTGCTAAACCTCGAGACTCCGCAAATATTTTAAGATCTCGCAGATCGCAACCGTCAGATCTTCGAGGTATCTCCCACGCGCCGCATTCACGCGTGCCCAAGATTCGCCTTTAATCCCAGCCGTTGGTTTTGGCGGGATTCTGATCCAACACATAATCCGATGGTACGCTTGGGAAGACGAATCGGTCGCGTATCTCGGACACTGTTTGAACGACCAAATCCGAACCTATCCAGAGAAATGATGTGGGCCTTACACGAATGGACTCCGCCTTTCAAGCCCGATAAATCACTTGAAAGGCTGGGGGCAAATGTTTGGGCCAGAATTCACCCCGAGTGAATTCAGCTGAGCAAGGCCCATTTCTCAAAGCGAGGGCCCAACTGTTGAAAGAGGCCCGGCTCCAAGAGGCGACTCGATAAGAAGACGACGTAGTCATCTTGAGATAGGGGACCGAGAAAGAAGGAATCACGCAACAAGAAGATCCCGAAGAAAGTGTGAGACGTTGGAGCGGACTCCGAGATGAAAGGAAAGCGGTTGAAGACGGAGAAAGACTATAAAAGGAGAGCTCCGACGACTCATAAGGTATCCGATTTCGAACTCATCATTAGACCTAGCACTAAGACTTTGTAATCACCTCATAGCTCAAGTTCTTAGTGTTCGTATATATAACTTAAATACAAATCCATAATTCCACTATTGTTAGCTTGTTCCGATCAAGTTCATTCAAGAGTCTAGCCCACCCCTTTTACAAATCAGCTCATCTAACACTCCAAAATTCGAGTGAGGGTTTTAGGATCCACAATATATGATAACGATAAACAACTAATGTTTATCCTAACTAACTTAGTGTATATCCTAATACCCCCCCCCCCAAGTTGGCGGTGAAATGTCCTGAATCCCCAACTTGGACAAGAGATATTGGAACAGACGAGTTGGAAGTGTTTTCGTTAGTAGATCCGTTGGCTGTTCTTTGGTGGATAAGTGTATTGTCTTTATGAGGCCTTCTTCAACAGCATCGCGAACAAGATGACAATCCAGCTCTACGTGTTTCGTTCTTTCGTGAAACACAGGATTAGCGGCAATGTGGATTGCTGATTTGCAGTCACAGTAAAGATGCATTGGCGAAGAATGAGGAATGCCAAATGAAGAAAGAAGCTGCTTGATCCATTTCATTTCCCGAAGTGCGAAGGCCATTGATCTATACTCGGCCTCAGGACATCGAAACAGTCTTCTATTTATTTCTTTTCCAAGAGACAGGTGAGGATCCAAGAAGAAGTACATAAGCGCTAAGAGAACGACGCGAGAGAGGACAAGCTGCCTAATTAGCATCGCAATATGCGTTGACGCAAAGAGATGAGTCGGAACGAAGCAACACACCTTGCGCCGGACAACCTTTTAAATACCGTACAACACGCAATGCAGCATGCCAATGTTCATGCAACGGATTGTTCATGAACTGAGAAAGGACTTGAACGATGTAACAAATCTCAGGGCGTGTGAAGGTAAGATATATCAGTCGGCCGATGAGTCTGCGATACGAGGCGGAGTTAGGGATAGGATCTCCGGTGGCGAGCAAAAGTTTGTGATTCAACTCGGTTGGAACGGGTGAGGGTTTACACGACAAAAGACCAGTCTCAACTATAATATCCAAGGCATACTTTCGTTGGGATAAGAAAATACCTTCTTTGCTTCGGGCAACTTCTATGCCGAGAAAGTATTTGAGACATCCCAAATCTTTCATGTGAAAGCATTTGCTGAGATAGTTTTTGAACCGTTTGAGAGTAGATATATCATTCCCAGCAACAATGAAGTCGTCCACGTAGATAAGAATATGTAAAAAAACCGATCCCTTCGTGTATGAGAAGAGTGAGTAGTCGGCTTTGCTCTGAGTAAAACCGTAAGTAAGTAGAGTTGTCCGAAGCTTGGCGAACCAACACCGTGGAGCTTGCTTCAGGCCGTAGAGAGATTTCTTTAGACGACTAACCATTGATGGATCCGAGCATTTGAAACCGGGTGGAAGTTTCATGTAAACTTCTTCGTGAAGATCACCGTGGAGGAACGCATTATGGACGTACATTTGATGGATTTCCCAATTCTTAATGGCCGCTTTTTGAAGCATTAAACGTACTGTTGTAGGTTTGGCAACTGGCGCGAAAGTATCGTTAGAATCTAACCCTTCTTTTTGGCGGTTTCCAAGAGCCACCAAGCGTGATTTATGACGAGCTAAAGTACCGTTGGAATGATACTTGAGTCGATAAACCCACTTACTTCCTATTGCGCGTTTACCAGGAGGTAGTGAAGTTAGTACCCAAGTGTTTTTATCTTCGAGAGCTTTGATCTCAGCATTCATTGATCGCTTCCAGTCATTGAGTTGAACAGCTTCTTTGTAAGAGACAGGCTTGGTATGAGAAGTGACGGAAGCTAGGAAAATCCGATGAGAGGAAGTGTGGTAAAGCCTAGGATCTAGGGTTATAGTATTGAATCAGTCGATCTCGTGTTTACCTCAGAGATGGCAGCGGAATGAATGGTAATCGAGATCAACATAGACTCAGATGCTTCGCCTCTACCAGATACACACGCACACAAAGCTGGAAAGCCGGGATGCTAGTGCCGAATCTTGGGATCACTGAGTTTAGGTGGTTCTACTTTCTCTGCAACAGAAAAGTGAACGGCTAGGGTTCCAGGTCGTCCATATAAGCCTTTATATATGACATGGAATGACTAAACCGAAATCAGAATTAATTCCAATTCGTTTAAGTCATGAAATCGAAACGTCAGTTTCGAAACCCGATCTGTGTCGATCGACACACTAACTGTGTCGATGGACACACCACTATAAAACTCAATATCAATGTGTATCCAATACACATCAACATGATCATTACCATAATGATCGTTCCCATATTTATGCTTCCAGTTTGCTTAGGTGTGTGACCCTATAGGATCATATAATACTGGCAGTAAGTCCACTACTTACAGATTACAAGAGGCTTCTAGCAAAGCATTGCAACCACCCAGTATTATACGAAATGTCTGATCTCGACAACCAACTATCATCAGGAGTGAGTACGAGTGTGATTTCAGGACACAATCCCAACAATCTCCCACTTGTACTGGAATCATCAATTCCTATAATCCTTTTGTCTCTATATCTCGATTTGGCATAAGGCAAGATTAGTGTCATCCTTATTAAGCCAATATCGTGTTTATCGAACTCCTGATCTATACTGAACAAGACAAACAACTGAACTACAGTTCGTTTGAGTGCGGCCACACATTTTCTCAGTATTAAATATTCGATAGGCCCTGAGATATTTATCTCCCGTTATACAGGAGGGACAAATACCATCTTGTTCCATCCCTGTTTCCATACACACTTCATGATACACCTAAGCAATGCCTTTATAGCCGCCAGTTAGGGTCGACATTTGACAAGGTCAAAGCGTACCAATTCATATGCAAGAAAACATGATGAACTCAGGTCTAAGGACTATACTCTATAGTCGAAATGAGAACCTCTCATGACACAGATATAACTTGTTGGGATTATGTCCTGAAATCACATTGTACTCACTCTAAAGATAGTTGTATTGTCGAGATCGGACAATTCATGTGATACTGGGTAGTCATAATGTTTTGCTAGAAACCGCTTATGACAAATGAGTTGTAACTCATTTCCAGTATCGTGTGAACCTACAGGGTCACACACCTAAGCAAGTTGGACATAGTTCATATGGGATTGATCATTGGCATATGGTCTGGTCGATGTGTATTGGATATACATCGAATATGAGTTTTAATGAGGTGTGTCGATCGACACAATTGGGTGCGTCGGTCGACACAAGATGTGTGCCGATCGACACCACTAAGTGTGTCGGTCGACACAAGGCCGAAACCGAAACTGATGTTTCGGTTTACGTCGAGGTCTGAATATATAAGCTTGTATATTTTCGACCTAGAGTATGAGCGCCGCCCAGATAGTTTTTCTCAGAGAGAAAACACAGAAACCTCAGAAACTAAAATCCCAGGGAGATCCGAGCACCGGTACTAGCATCCCGGTGGATTCCAGCTTGTGTGCGTGTGGACTACAGTAGAGGCGCAGCATCTGAGGCGCTGGAGATCTTGTTTATCTGACCATCTTCCGCTGCTAATCTCCAGGTAAACAAAGATCAGATCCTTGATTCAATTAACTAGACCCTAGATCCTAGGCTATCGGGAACCTGACAGCAATTCTGAATATGGTAGAATTGGCTCGAAGTTCCATTAGTGGTATCAGAGCCTTAGGGTTTTATCATTGAATCAGACATGTTTATTGAATTTGATGATTTAGATTCGCAAACTAGGTTGTTTGGTTAGAACAGGTCAGATCGATTTCGATCATGATCGAGTCTGTGTTTTCGCACAGTGTCGATCGACACACTAGGTGTATCGGTCGAAACAGAACAGCGAAATCGACAGATTCGGCGGCTAGGATTTTTTCGCGAAGAAAAACCGAAAGCCTACTGTGTCGATCGACACAGGTTGTGTGTCGGTCGACATAGAGCATATTCGGCACAATGTCGTTCGACACAGACCTAGCGAATGGTTGATCGGTTCAATTGGATTGGACCGGTTATCATGCTTGGTTAAGTCCGAATAGATCGGTTTAAATTGTGTTATCGAATTGGTTCAATTGGATTGAACTGATTATCTCAATTAGCAAGAACCGATGGAATTAATCAGTTTGATTGGATAAGTCGGTTCAATTGAATTGGACCGGTTATCGTAATTAGTTGAAACTGGTTAAAATGGTTTGAATTGGATGAATTGGTTCAATTGAATTGAACTAATTATCCCAATTAATATAAACCGATTGGTTAAGATCAGTTTGATCTGATAAGTCGGTTCAATTGGATTGAACCGATTATCAAAACTGTCTTCGGTTAAGGTCTATGTCGACCGTCACACACGGGTTGTGTCGATCGACATGACCGGTTCGATGAACCGGGTTAATTGGATTAACCGGTTATTGAAGTCCGGTTTTGTTTGGTGGTGTCGATCGACAGACATAGTCTGCGTCGATCGATACAGTGCTCGAAATTCTGGTTATTGAATCTTGAATTTGCAGAAACCAAACTCGACCTAAACCTTGATCAAAGCTTAGCTTCAATATGGTCAACTGTCAAGACTCATTTCGTTGTGTGATGGTCTAGCCAAGAGATTGGTGTCCACAATTACGTGAGTAAGGCAGGTAGTTATGTTGATGGATTTGCAGTGCTAAACATCAACAATTACATGACCTAAGAGATTGATCTGCTAAACTTTTTGGGTTTTAGTTTCCTCAACTAAATATCAAGTAACCTTGATGTCTTGCCCAATCTTGTCTACTGTCAAGACTTGTTTCGTTTGTTGGATAGTCTTGGAGTCCTTGGTATCCACTGCTACATGAGTAAGGCAGGTGATCATTGATAGACTTGCAGTGCGACTGTCAATGATCACAAGACTAAAGAGATTGGTTTACTTGACTGGGCTATCAGAAGTTCTGGGCCGAGAGACATCAGAGTGGATTAGACATAGTTTGTCTCATCCACAACCAAGAGTTGTACTGGGTACAATTAGCAATGATTTGCTTACCTAGATAACTAAAGTTTGGGTGATGGCGAGTCGCCCACTCAGATTTTAGTGAAGTATGGATCTTGTATCATTATATACATAGAGGAAACATTGTTTGAATATAATGCGAGTTTTCTTATCAGACAGATTTCAGCTTATGTCTATGACTACTTTCTCGTTGCGATCCGTCCTTGAGAAGGACAAGTTAAATGGATCCAACTTCCTGGATTGGTATCGAACTGAGATTCATTTTCAAGCAGGAGAGCAAGGACTATGTCCTTGAGAAGGCTCTTCCAGAAAGGCTTGGGACCAATCGCTCGCATGCAGCATATAATGCTTGGAATAAGCATTATATTGATGTGGTAGATGTGCGTGGTCTGATGTTGGCTACCATGAACTCGGACTTGAAAAGTCAATACGAGAACGTGGAGTCGCCAATAGAGATGATCACCAGCCTGAAACTGAAGTTTCAGGATCTGGCACGAGTTGAGAGATTCCAGATGGTGAAGTCTCTCACTGGGTGCAAACTACCAGAGAATGCTCCAGTA
The DNA here is from genome assembly GCA_030180135.1 of Orychophragmus violaceus. Lineage (NCBI taxonomy): Eukaryota > Viridiplantae > Streptophyta > Magnoliopsida > Brassicales > Brassicaceae > Orychophragmus > Orychophragmus violaceus. The sequence goes on along the minus strand of CM058230.1, from coordinate 99,945,442 downwards.
AGTCCTCATGTCATTAAACTGATGGGTTACATTGATAACCTGGGGAAACTGGAATGTACTGTCAGCTTAGAGTTGGCCACTGACATCATTCTACAGTCACTGCCATCAAGCTATGATAAGTTCATTAAGAACTATATCAAGAAAGGCTTGACGAAGACGTTGACTGAGCTGCATGGCATGCTCAAAACAGTCACTACAAGAAATATGGGTATTGATAGCACTTGGGGATAGCACAATTTTGGAAACTGCTATGATAGAGGATGGCATGGATCGGGTATTCTATCACAATATTAAATTAACGCTATTCTAAAATTTTACTAAGCGGGAACCAAAAATGACCTTTGGAGCCTAAATTTCTGCTATTGAGCGCGACACTTAGATTTTTTGGTTTTATTGAAATTTTTCTCCAATTCTTTTCCCACAAATATTTTCCTTTTCTTCTCCTCTTTGACAAAACACTTCATTAAAAAAAAAACACACACACATACGGATTAGTTCATCTCCTCTCCTTCTCTCTTCGTCTGTAACCACGACCAATATACTGCTTTATGCGACCAAGACACTCCTCTATGCCTTGTCAATCCCGATCTACAGGCGGCAGCGCAACCGTCTCCGGAGGACGGATTGTCTGTTTCCACCGCCGGAAACTAAGAAGAGAAGATGACGGCGCCGGAAGCTCCAATTAAGTACGTCGGAATCCTAAAGGAATCTGCCGCTTTCCGGCTAATGAAATCGATGGTGAGTTTAATTTTTCTGAATGCTCAAAGCGTAGAGATTTTTGCAAAGACCTAATCGTTGGAATGGTAATTCTTTTTAGGGTTAGGAAGAGGGAGAAGGACTTGGTAAAGATAAGCAAGGGATCAAAGGCTATGTGAGAGTGAAGAACACACAAGATACAACTGGTTCGTTTCTTATTCGTAATTCTATTAGTCGCCTGTCTTGATAGGTGTATGTAATGGCGATCATTGATGTAAGTCTATAGTTTGGTGAATGTAAGTTGGGGAATTTAGATCGAGGAAACTGAAATAGAGCTACAAGCACTTTTATACCCCAAAAAGTTATGAATTTTGGTTGAATGTGTGTATATACTCTATTATGTAAGCATTAGGACTAAAGATTTGAAATTTGGGAGCAGGTTTGGTGTTGGTAAGCCGAATCCATGGGCATTTGATACAACACAGTTCGATAACATTCTCAAGAAATTGAAAGTGGTAATGGCCGCTCCTGTGTTTATCGTCTAATAACCTCTTTGAAAATATTCAAGTGATTTCAATCCTTTTTCTTTTGTGTTATTTGCAGCAAGCAGCACCTAGCAAGAAAGATGAAGGTAAATCTACTTCGTATCAACTTCAATTATTTTAAAATTATGGCAGTTTAGTTACTCTAATGACAGTGGCATGTAACAGGTTCGGAGAAGTAAGCTGAAAGTGAAGATGAAGCTGCCAAATCTGAGCCTGCCAAGTCGAAGGCTGCTAAAGTTACTCGTCTACAAGGAAGGTTGTTAGATCTTTTCTTTTCTTTTTTAATTATCCCTTTAGAATTTATCTGTCGCATTGTGTGTGTGTGTGTGTGTGGGAGTATGTTGTGTCTTTTCTGTACTTAGGCATAAACGCAGAGAGAAAGGGAAACTTGTCAATTCATACTCTTCTAAAGATCTTGAAGGAATACTGGTAAGCTTTCTTTTTAATTATTTCTCTCCTTGTTTGATCCGCTCATGAACAAGATTTATACTTGATTGATATATCAAACTTAACATGGGTCGATCTCAACCATTCAGTTGATCTTAGCGACTTGTCAGGATTATTAGGAGTTGAAAATCTTCAAAGATTGAACCTTGAAGGCTGCAAAGAGTTGAAACTATTAGACGCAATGATGCAAAACTTGACAAGCCTTGTTTTCTTGAACCTGAGAGGCTGCACAAGTCTCGTATCACTCGTGGAGAAGAATATGGAGTCTCTTAAAACACTCATCCTCAGCGACTGCTCGAATCATGAGGACTTTCAGGTAATATCAGAGCAACTAGAAGCACTGTACTTAGATGGCACAGCGTTAAAAGCACTTCATCCATCCATTAGCAAGCTCCAAAAACTAGTCTTATTAAACCTCAAGGACTGCACAACGCTAGCGACCGTTCCCGATTGCCTTGGAAATATGAAGGCTCTTCAAGAAGTAATACTCTCAGGTTGTATAAAGCTAGAGAGTTTTCCTGATCTGCAAGAGAACATGAGACGGCTGCGGATTTTTTTGCTTGATGGAACATCGATAAAAGATGTGCCAAAACTATTGCAAAATCAAGGCCTTTCAAGATGGCCACATTAGTTATAATTTTGTAATGTTTGTGCAAGGTATTTTGAGTTATTAATAAAAGTTCTAAAGTTTTAATCTATTTTTTATATAAATACAATACAACAACAATATATGTATATACATATTATAATCTTCAATTGAAAATATATTTTATTTATATGAAAAAATAAAAAAAAATGAAATGATACACAATAGTTTAGGGTTTAGGGTATATATAGGGTTAGAAACAAATAAAAGTTAGAAACAAAAATAAAATAAAATATTAATACTAATATTAATAGGTTTAGGGTATATATACGGTTAAAAACAAATAAAAGTTAGAAACAAAAATAAAATAAAATATAATACTAATATTAATAGGTTTAGGGTTTAGGGCATTAGTTTTACTTTTATAGGTTTTAATAAAATCTTCTAAAGCAAATTTTAAATATTAATATATTTTATATAAAGTCTCACAAACACATTGTATAGGGTTTAGGGTATTAGAGGGTTAGGGGTTAGGATTAGTCTAAAAAATAAAATTTCCAATTAATACAAAAGTTAGTCTCACAAACACATTGTATAAGGTTTAGGGTATTGGTGGGTTAGGGTTTAGTGTTAGGATATTGATAATTATTTTTCATCTTAAATTCTAAAACCTTAACTTCTACCATAAACACTAGCCCTAAACCTTAAATCCTAAACTCCTAACCAATGTTTTTAAAACCGGACCGGCGATTGAACCGGTAAAATTTTTGGGTCATGAGTTAATATGGTTCGACCGGATTCAACCAGTATTGGGTTTTATAATCAACCCAACCTGGGTATGCTTCCGGTTCGCGGTTCAACCCGGTCCGACCGCCGGGTCGATCCGGTTTTAAAAACACTGCTCCTAACCCATTTCTAAATCAAAAACTTAATTATCAAACCTTAAACTATAAACAATAACCCTTAATTTTTATTCTCAACCATATTATGAATCCTAAGTCTTTCATCTTAAATTCAAAAACCTAATTAACAAACCCTAAATTAAGAACTCTAAACTTAAATTTTATATCAAAATACTAAATTTAAATCATAACATACAAAAATAAAATATAGTTATGAAAATAAGAATAATTATAATTGATATATTTTATCAAATGATTTTGAAAATAGTAGTAAAAACAAAAATGTTTTACAGTTCAAATAAACTAAATACAAATGTTTTACATATAAAATAGCACTGATTTTTCATTGGTCAATAGAAAGAGATGAGGATCACCCTATTTGATCTTTTACCATTGATAGACCCAGATCTAACGGACAGAACAAATTTTTCTTGTGTTGTTAAGGAAAAAAAAAGGTTCAATTCGTGATGTTTTAGAAAAAAAAAGCTTCCATCTTTTTCTTCTTTCTCTCTAGGTTGTTCTCCCGACCATGGATACGAAGCTAAATTCGCCGTTGACTTGTCCGGCTTGCTCATCTGTTCTACCACGGCGAGCAAATCCGTTTAGGTTTCGTTGGTGGCAGTTTGGGATCTCCTCCTCCACGGTGGCTCAACAGAGAGAAAGCCTCTTCACTTGGTTTCTCGAATCGCTTATGCTGCCGATTGTTCAGTGAGCCGCCATGGTACTATAATCTTCTTTCTTTATTTCTTTCCTCGTTTTCCGATTTACTGGGATTATAATTGTTCAGGACTTGAAATTTGGAATCCCAGTAGAAAAGTTTTGAAATAAGAGTCTGCTGAATTGAAGTTTGAGTTCACTCACTCGTTCTTGAGAGAGCTTGAGAGACAGAGAAAATGTCGACGTTTCTGCAATCGTTCATCGATCCGAAGAAGAACTTCCTCGCTCGTATGCATATGAAATCCATTTCCACTCGCGTTCGGAGATATGGTCAGATCTCAATTGAAAACCCTGATTTATGAATCTGGATTTGTTGTGTATCTGTTTAGGAGTGAATCTGTTTTCGTTGATTCTGATTCTGCACCGTGCGAATGATCAGGTCTCAGGTACGATGATCTGTACGATCAATATTACGATATGGACATTAAAGAAGCTCTGAACAGATTGCCCAGGGAGATCGTCGACGCTCGTAACCAGCGTCTCAAGCGTGCCATGGACCTCTCCATGAAGCACGAGTACCTCCCCAAGGATCTTCAGGTACTTCTTCACTATTCCATTTCGTGTATATTTTTAAAAATTGGTTATCGATGAAATTGATGTTGTTACAAGCGATCTATGATATCGAAAATGTTTGGTTGAGCAAAAATATATGTTTTTGACATGGTGAAACACTAGTGTTTATGGATAACTAGTGTTTTATCATCAAATTAAATCTCGTGTCCTAATGTCTTGAGTGTGGAGTAAAGACTTAGCAAGTTAAACTCTCTATTTCTGCTACACCAACATAATTAGAAGCTGAACGGAGGTTTATGTGAGTGTTGTCTAGTCTAAAGTTTTATTGTATGTTTAGATTAGATCCAATGATATTGGTTTTCTTACTCTATGATCTTGTAGATGAACAAGAAGAAGCAAGATGGGACAATAACAATATCGAGGGATGGGAGGAGAAAAGGTAGTTCATATGAGTTTATTTAAATGACAAAACCTACGGATGGTCATTTGTGGGTATACTTGAGTATACTTGAGTATGTATTGCTTGTATGAGTTTGTCTTAAGACGTTTTCTGGTCAATGTCATGCATGTGAGAATAGCAAATGAATGTGGAATGGTTCTGTCAATGGCGTTATGGTGTTGTGAGGATAGGGCAGAGAGGAGACCAACAATGTCATAAGTGGTGAAGTAGAAGCTAGCAAGGATGTAGGAGTTAAAGAACTTTTAGAGTACCATTTGTATATTAAGTTAAAACATGTGTTTTTGTTGACGTTTGCTACTATGTATTGATATTTGTTTTTATATTTGAAAAAAAAAAATCCAATTTTCAAATATAATTGTTTTTATATAAATTTAATTGATTTTTAAATAATTCATAGCTAGAATTTTAAATAATATTATATAATGAAATTTTAATGGTTCTCATTAATATTAAACATGACAAAAAATAAAAGTGTTCATAAAATATTCAACAGCCATAAAAATTGGCTATTATAAATAATGATACAGCAACTACAAAACGCTAGTATAAAGTATAATACAACTCTAAAACATTGCCACTACAAAATTTATTATTGCAAGAAAAATATGCTACATTAAAATAAAAAATGGCAATCATACAATGCTACTGAAAGATAATTAATCACAGGAAAATTAACGCTATCATATACATATATTTTATAGCATCTCAAATTAGTGCTATCGTAGATGGCTGACCTAAGATGGCAGCGGCAAACATAGCGTTTATGGAAACGCTACAATAGACATATGATAGCGTTTTCGTGGTGCTATCAATACCCATATTTCTTGTAGTGAGTAGAGCAAGACATCATAAAGGGTAAAAGATTTGAGAAATCTTGTGTTGACAAGGGTAGAGGCAGGGCCGTCCAGATCTGGAATCAGGATAAGCCTGTGTCATCTTATAAGCCCAAGTCAGGCCCATCTGGTGTTAGAAAATGCTTCTACTGCAATGAATCAGGGCATTGGAAGAGAGATTGCATTAAATTCTTGGAAGATTCACAAGAAATGAAGGAGATGTATGGTACTTCTTCTTCAGGTATTGTGTTATTAATTCAAGTTCTACGTAAGTATTGGATACTAGTTGTGGTACTGATATTTTGAAATATGCAGGACCTAAGCGACAGTAGAACGTTGAAGAAAGGACAAGTGAAACTGTGTGTCTGGTATGAAGCAATGGTTGCTGCATGAGCCGTAGAGATTCTCCACTTGTAGGAGCCTTTCATACTTGGTTTTAGAAATTAAGTAATTGCTACTATGTATCTGCCTTGTGCAGAAATGGCTTTCATTTTCTTGTAAGAATTTGGATGTGTTTCATTTTGATAAAAGACAAGTTTTGTTCTTTAGATCTTAATGAAATATCATATGGTAGCACCCCATTTGGAATGGGTTTTATGTCTTAAACCAGCGAAAGTTAGAATATAACACAAATACTAAAGGTTCAAGTCTGATGACTCGAACTCGACTTTTCCTTGGCATAGTCGTTTAACCATATAGAGTGAAGCGGATTCAGGAGTTCCATAGTTTTGGACTCATTCGATTATTAATCATTTGAGACATGAATTCTGTTCACTGGATCAAATGACTAAGGCCCTTTTAGCAGAGCTAAAGTAAACGGGCCAGAGGCTTATTGGGCCTTACGCATACTGATGTGTAATACCCTGTATCAAGAAATGGTCAACGGGCAGCGGAAATGTCAACGGAGGGCATTTCCGTAAATTTGTGAAGTTAAGGGGTATTTTGGTAATTTTACCAAAATATGAGCCGAAAGAAAAGACGGGCCAAATGTTATTCTTTTTAAAGAAGGAAAACATTTAGAAGATCAGGAATGGTGGAAACGGAGATTAAACTAGTTTTTCGGGTTATCGGGAATGGAAACCGATAAAACCGACAAAACTTGTAAAATTCATAACGGGAGCTACGGGTGTCCGTTTGAGGTGATTCGAATTTCTAAATTCATCTAAGAGCATCTAGAATCTAAAGATGAGACTTGGTGGATTTATAGAAGTGGCTAAAGGGTTTTGAAAATATTAAACATTAAACCAGTTTTTCCGAGAAACCGATACAATGTTCGAGCAAGCGAGAGGACCTTCTAAACTCCACCAAAAATTATGAAATTTGGACCACAGCTTCATGAGAAGATTTAGAAGCCACGGTTACAAGGATTCAGCAAGATTCAGTGCCTAGATTAAGTTATAGATTTTAGATCATTAATGGGTGATTAATGACTAAAACTCCAAAATAAATTCAAGAGAGCTTGGGCTTGGTTTGGGATGATTGGAGCTGATATCTGAAGACATTATGGACCTAATTCAAGCCCAGTTACAAGCTGAGCCACGAAATTAAGCAATAAGAGGCAAAAAGAGGCCTTGTGGATAAGATACAATGAATCTACAAAAAGGGTTTTGGCCCAAACTTAAAGGCTTCTAAGTGGGCTTTCTAGATGTGAAATGGGTGATAAACTAAGGTATTTCTGGCCCTGCATGGAGTGGGTTTCGTGGCATGTATAAGAAGGAAGCTTGCTCTCCTAGGTTTCACATGCATGGAGGGATTATGTGTCAAAGAAAGAGATGAGATGTGTCATGAGACACTTGTCACCTCTCAGCTCAATGGGTTTGGCTATAAAAAGAGGCTGAGACTCTCATTGTTCCTCACACCAAAAACAAACAAAGAAAAAAAAGAGAAGGAGAGGAAGAGGAGGAGAAGCGTGGGGAGAAGAAGAAGAGAGGAGGAGGAGAAGAAGAAGAGGACGCCGGAGGAAGAGGAAGAGAGAGAGAAAGAGGAGAGAGAAAGTAGAGAGAGAAAGAAGAGAGAGAGAGAGAGCCGGTAGAGAGAGAAAGAAGAAAGAGAAAGAAGGGGGAGAGAGAGAGAACTGGAAGAGAGAGAACCGGAGGAAAGAGAAAGAGAACCGGAAGAGAGAGAAGAGATTAGTCCGGAGGCTCGATCGGCATCTCGAAGGTCAACGGTCAAGTACGGGTCAAGGTCGGGTCAAAGCGAAGGAGGTTCGGGTTAGCGTCGGGTCCGTGCCGGGTCTCGTTGTTCCGTCCGTCCGTCATCATAATAGCAATGTGAGTCGGCTCAAACACCGTAGATAAGGGCATATAGAACGGGGAAAGAGAAGCCGTAGAATTAGGGTTTGCATACCCGGTTGTGAATGGATGGTGATTAAGAACCGACTTAAATGATTAATAATAAACTGGTTAGGGTATAAGACGCATGTTCGGATCGTATAAGTTAAACGGATTAAACCTGTTGTGTGCCACTAGGTGGCTAGTAATGTTGATTGGTGCATTCATATAGCCGTGGTGTGATAGGACGGTATATGCATACATATGCATTAAAGAAATGAATATGAATGAACGTATATACGGGAAGTAAGACGGAATTAAAAGACGGGCGGAAACCTAACCAATGTATAAAGTATGAATTGGTATCGGGAATACATTAAAGGTTAAAGAAAGTAAGTGGATTAAGTAAGTGAATAATGAGATGTCGGGGAGCTTAGCAAGCTGCTAGCTCTAAAAACCGACAAAACGGAGAGTGATTAAAAGACACATAAGAAATGGGTATGAGACGAGATATGTGTGAAGTGTGTGATGAGCCGTCTACGGGTTAGCAATCCGCTAATCCAAGCTAGCGGACTTGAATCGGTTAAAAGACATTAGAAACCCCTAATAGGCCTGATTGTGTGGTGATACTGTTATTGTGTGGTTGTGTGGTTGTTGCTGTGTGTTCTTGTGCATGCCTATTAGATTGTCTCGGTGTTGGGCCGAGCAATCCGTGTGGATACTTAACCTGGTCATGCGACCGGTTAAGTCGTGGTTGCTGACTTGGGGTGGTGCCCAGTCAGAGCGGTGGTGTTTGTGTGTGTGCGTGTGTAGACTTGCGGGACGTGGTGTTGAGATTGTTGTTGAGTAATGATTGAGTATGGCTGCTAGAGTCCGAGTGAGTCTGCGTGTTTACTTTTCTGCACTAGGACTCTAGGGTGCGTTAGATCCCGCAAGTCTAGGAGATTGAATACGTTCTGGTACTTCCGACCCGATTGGATCCTCGGGAAGTGAGAACCTGGTCAGTTCACGTACCTTTGGTAGTGGTTCTGGCAGGTGCGAACCTATAGAGTGACGTCCGTAGGGTGTAGTCCGGAGAACACGGGGTCGCGTCCTAGGGCCGGACTGCATGGAAGCTCGGGTTGCCGGGGGTAACCGGAGTCACTGCGTATCGATGGGCTGAGAACAGTGTCCTGGATCGTGAGACTTTGTGTTAACATCTGGGAGTCGCGGGGGTTTGTTACCATGTCGGTAACGGTAGAAACCCGTGGAAGTTACCAAGAAGCGTAAGGGCCCAGTGGTGTGTTGATGATGATGGTGTTGCGCGATAGATAGATCGAGTTTCGATCGAGAGCATGTGCCGCAGTGCTTTCGATTCCCTTCGTTATTGTGTTATGTTATTATTGGATTGCTTGTGTGTTGTGGAGCTCGTCACGTCTTGGTAGCACGTGACCAGCTGTTGATACTTGATTGTTATTTTGGTTTTGGGCGGGAGATTGTAGATGCTAGATAGCATAGAAGCCGTAGTGGGGAGCCGTCTCACTGGGTAATCTTAGATTGCTCATTAGACTCTTTTGTGTTTTTCAGGTTTGGCATAGCTCGGCGGACGCGTAGGATACTCGGAGTAGTCTCGGGTTGGCGTTGGGTATCGATTGGTTGCGCTATTTGGACTTTACTTTTGGTTTCGGATTTTATGGGCCCAGTTAAATGATTTGTATTGGATCATATTTGATTATGAATGAGATTTGAATTTTCCAAGTAATAAAAACGGAATGTTTCCCTGATATATGGTTTCGTCCGAACCAAACACAACTCGTGGAAGCGGTACGGGTTGAAAAGCTTCGTATCGTGAAAACGAGGAAAACGGAGTCAAGGGTGGTTTGGTTCGAGCCTTTGTCTCAAACCGGACCGCCTCTGGCTTTCGTATTGTGACAAACTCTTCTCGTATGACTGCTCGGGTTCGATCGGTCATGTTCTTGTTTGATTGTTGGCCGGTCAGCTCGTCGGTCAGCGGTAAATGGGAAGGGGGCGTTACAATAAGGTGGTATCAGAGCATGGTTCGTCATGGGTTCGAATATTCCGATTTTTCGAAGTTTTCAACGTTTTATCGAGTCAAATGGGTCGCCAATGCAACCATTAGGAATCCGAGTCGCGTTCGTCAATCCGGGGAAATGGGTATTTTATTAAGATTGTGCTAATCATTTGGTATTTTGTTGCAGTCACGCAGCAGAGTTGTCCTAGGGGGATTGGTGTGTGTGTGTGGTTTGCGCCGATAAGATAAGGGACATTAGTATGGATGACCATAAGTCCGGTGGATCTACTCAGCTAGTTGAGGTCCGTACTTCCAGCATGCGGAATGTTCCCATAAATTGCAGCCTACTCTGGAGTATGTGATTACCGGTGCCGAGCCCGTCATCGTTCCACCCATTCCATAGCCGCCTTATGATACGATTACATCCGGAGTATCACCATCAGTAGCGCGCACCGTCGACATTCATCCCCAATGACATGGCAATCAAATACATCCTCGGGAAATGGGAGCTATAACCACCTGCTATCCGACCACAAGTCTGACGCATTGGACTCTTCGTTCCTTGCCTGCGGTGACACGTGTCTGTCATTTCCATTCGGTGTCAATAGTTTGGCCAAGCATATCAGTCACCACCGCATTGACGCCGATTTTTACTTATGACATTTGCGGCCGAGATAAACATTGTGCTCCTTTTCGTCATAACCGAGACCGAGTCGCTCCGCCACCACCACCACCACACTCATTCTATCCTCCTGGCACTTCTGTCAGTTAGGATCCACATGAGTTGTACCGCTCATGTCGGAAAGATTAGGAAATCGGTTAGGCCCAGGTAAGTAAGGGCTCTAACTCGTTGTTTGATGTGTGTGTAAGTCGGCTTGCGTTCGTCTCTGACAATTCAGTTGTGTGTAGCGGTGTTTCGTTTGGGACGGATGAGTAACCGCGAGAATGTAGACTCCGACGGACCTACGTATTTGAAACTCTATGTGGTGAATAGATGTTTTATTTACGTAGTGGATGTGGAGTATTCGGTATTTGTCGTTTAAGTAACGAAGTGATCATATTGCATGTATTGGGATAATAAATGCAATACGGTTATAACATGAAAGCAAATGATGATCCGAGGAGACGGTTACTACGACCCTAAGAGACGACCGTATTTGCCGATTTGCTTGATTGATTGATTGTCTTGCTAGGGTGTTAGAATGTTGAATTGATTGATGCATTGATTTCTCGCTAGGTTGGTAGTCGATGATTTTAAATCATTGCATTGATTTGATCGTTAAGATATTTGTTTGGTGGTAGAGCGGAATTATAAGATATTGTTTATTAGCCACGTGTGACCGTTGGGTCCGTGACTAAATACCAATATCTCTATAAGGAAGCGATATCGAGAGTATGTTAGAAAGGTCTAACCGTGTGGGTGTTGTTGAGGTTGTTAATGTAGGACGTGATGGACGATTTGACGAGGACACGAGACCGAACCCGAACCCGAGAGACAAGATGTTATGAAGCGGCTTGACCCGAGTTGGCTACGAAGAGCTAGTCAGTGTGGACTCATGAAAGCATTTGGGTATCAGTGGTAGAAGGAATTAAGGCAAATGAGTTCAATGAGATAGCGGAGAGATTCAGAAACATCAAAGTCAGTGGGAGAGTTCGTTCGAAGATATCAATGGGAAGAGAAGTTTTGGGAATCAGTGAAGTGTGGAGATCCGTAATCAAGGAATTTCGAGGCATACATGAGTATGGCGGTTTCATTAGAAGAAGGAACATCAATCCTATCAGAACATGATGGGAAGCGATAAGTTGTAAAGGCAGAACATGTACCGGGGATGGAGAACGAGTCAGTGTCGCGTGATCAGGGAAGTCAAATAAGAGTGGGGAAGTCATCAATTGACGCATGTGGATTCAAAAGTCATCAGCTGGTGCAAAGTCTTTGAAAGAATCAGAATGGAGCAGTCAGACGGAACCAATGGTCTGAAATCAGAAATGAGTCGGAAGTCCAATGGAGATGGAGAACCAGGAAGCAATCAGGAATCAAGCACTTCGGTGTTGGGAATTCAAAGCGACGGCATATTGGGGTTGCGCAAGCTTGCGTAGAAGGAAGTCATTTGGGCATCGGAAGTATGAGTTCGGAAACCAGAGATATAATCAATGAAGTAATCAGATGGAGAAGCCGGGATTGATTGAGAGTCAAGCCCTTTCGCGTGGGAAGTTCAAAGATGTCAATGTGATGAGAATGGGCACAAAACCATGATTCAAGAATCAGTGGAAGCATCGGGAGTGTAACTACAAATTCAAGAGTTCAAGCAGTATCGTGTGGCGAAGAAGAAAACAAGACTCATAATGAAGTCGTGCAGTCAAGAGAAATGATTATGTCATCAGAAAGAAGTTCGGTGTAGCGACGTTTGTGCAAACCAGTGGGTTGAAAGTCAGTAGGCATCGGAAGAGCGGGGTTACCATGAGATCAGAGCGTAAGAAGCAAAGCAGAGTTGGATTGGAATAAAAAACCAAGTGAAGCAGTTCAACCACGATCGTTGGTATTGAGAATCAAGATCGGAGTCTGTAAAGCGAGAAGATGTGAAACCAGAAGTGATCGTGAGTTAAGTTTTTGGTATGGGAAGTTCGAGATGTCCGCGTGAGCAAGACGGGGTTTCAGAAGTCAGTACGCATCGAAAGTATAGTTCAGTCAATTCAGCGTTCGGGTGTGGAGCAGACATATCGGTTTCAGAAGTGGTAACTTATGGGGTTCAGTCCCGATTCGAAGTTAGTAAGTAACGGAGAATTCGGGGACCGAATTCCTGTAAGTGGGGAAGAATGTAATACCCTGTATCAAGAAATGGTCAACGGGCAGCGGAAATGTCAACGGAGGGCATTTCCGTAAATTTGTGAAGTTAAGAGGTATTTTGGTAATTTTACCAAAATATGAGCCGAAAGCAAAGACGGGCCAAATGTTATTCTTTTTAAAGAAGGAAAACATTTAGAAGATCAGGAATGGTGGAAACGGAGATTAAACTAGTTTTTCGGGTTATCGGGAATGGAAACCGATAAAACCGACAAAACTTGTAAAATTCATAACGGGAGCTACGGGTGTCCGTTTGAGGTGATTCGAATTTCTAAATTCATCTAAGAGCATCTAGAATCTAAAGATGAGACTTGGTGGATTTATAGAAGCGGCTAAAGGGTTTTGAAAATATTAAACATTAAACCGGTTTTTCCGAGAAACCGATACAATGTTCGGGCAAGCGAGAGGACCTTCTAAACTCCACCAAAAATTATGAAATTTGGACCACAGCTTCATGAGAAGATTTAGAATCCACGGTTACAAGGATTCAGCAAGATTCAGTGCCTAGATTAAGTTATAGATTTTAGATCATTAATGGGTGATTAATGACTAAAATTCCAAAATAAATTCAAGAGAGCTTGGGCTTGGTTTGGGATGATTGGAGCTGATATCTGAAGACATTATGGACCTAATTCAAGCCCAGTTACAAGCTGAGCCACGAAATGAAGCAATAAGAGGCAAAAAGAGGCCTTGTGGATAAGATACAATGAATCTACAAAAAGGGTTTTGGCCCAAACTTAAAGGCTTCTAAGTGGGCTTTCTAGATGTGAAATGGGTGATAAACTAAGGTATTTCTGGCCCTGCATGGAGTGGGTTTCGTGGCATGTATAAGAAGGAAGCTTGCTCTCCAAGGTTTCACATGCATGGAGGGATTATGTGTCAAAGAAAGAGATGAGATGTGTCATGAGACACTTGTCACCTCTCAGCTCAATGGGTTTGGCTATAAAAAGAGGCTGAGACTCTCATTGTTCCTCACACCAAAAACAAACAAAGAAAAAAGAGAGAAGAAAAAAAAGAGAAGGAGAGGAAGAGGAGGAGAAGCGTGGGGAGAAGAAGAAGAGAGGAGGAGGAGAAGAAGAAGAGGACGCCGGAGGAAGAGGAAGAGAGAGAGAAAGAGGAGAGAGAAAGTAGAGAGAGAAAGAAGAGAGAGAGAGAGCCGGTAGAGAGAGAAAGAAGAAAGAGAAAGAAGGGGGAGAGAGAGAGAACTGGAAGAGAGAGAACCGGAGGAAAGAGAAAGAGAACCGGAAGAGAGAGAAGAGATTAATCCGGAGGCTCGATCGGCATCTCGAAGGTCAACGGTCAAGTACGGGTCAAGGTCGGGTCAAAGCGAAGGAGGTTCGGGAAAGGTTCGGGTTAGCGTCGGGTCCGTGCCGGGTCTCGTTGTTCCGTCCGTCCGTCATCATAATAGCAATGTGAGTCGGCTCAAACACCGTAGATAAGGGCATATAGAACGGGGAAAGAGAAGCCGTAGAATTAGGTTTTGCATACCCGGTTGTGAATGGATGGTGATTAAGAACCGACTTAAATGATTAATAATAAACTGGTTAGGGTATAAGACGCATGTTCGGATCGTATGAGTTAAACGGATTAAACCTATTGTGTGCCGCTAGGTGGCTAGTAATGTTGATTGGTGCATTCATATAGCCGTGGTGTGATAGGACGGTATATGCATACATATGCATTAAAGAAATGAAAATGAATGAACGTATATACGGGAAGTAAGACGGAATTAAAAGACGGGCGGAAACCTAACCAATGTATAAAGTATGAATTGGTATCGGGAATACATTAAAGGTTAAAGAAAGTAAGTGGATTAAGTAAGTGAATAATGAGATGTCGGGGAGCTTAGCAAGCTGCTAGCTCTAAAAACCGACAAAACGGAGAGTGATTAAAAGACACATAAGAAATGGGTATGAGACGAGATATGTGTGAAGTGTGTGATGAGCCGTCTACGGGTTAGCAATCCGCTAATCCAAGGTAGCGGACTTGAATCGGTTAAAAGACATTAGAAACCCCTAATAGGCCTGATTGTGTGGTGATACTGTTATTGTGTGGTTGTGTGGTTGTTGCTGTGTGTTCTTGTGCATGCCTATTAGATTGTCTCGGTGTTGGGCCGAGCAATCCGTGTGGATACTTAACCTGGTCATGCGACCGGTTAAGTCGTGGTTGCTGACTTGGGGTGGTGCCCAGTCAGAGCGGTGGTGTTTGTGTGTGTGCGTGTGTAGACTTGCGGGACGTGGTGTTGAGATTGTTGTTGAGTAATGATTGAGTATGGCTGCTAGAGTCCGAGTGAGTCTGCGTGTTTACTTTTCTGCACTAGGACTCTAGGGTGCGTTAGATCCCGCAAGTCTAGGAGATTGAATACGTTCTGGTACTTCCGACCCGATTGGATCCTCGGGAAGTGAGAACCTGGTCAGTTCACGTACCTTTGGTAGTGGTTCTGGCAGGTGCGAACCTATGGAGTGACGTCCGTAGGGTGTAGTCCGGAGAACACGGGGTCGCGTCCTAGGGCCGGACTGCATGGAAGCTCGGGTTGCCGGGGGTAACCGGAGTCACTGCGTATCGATGGGCTGAGAACAGTGTCCTGGATCGTGAGACTTTGTGTTAACATCTGGGAGTCGCGGGGGTTTGTTATGAAGGATTGTTTAGATGAATCCTGATTTAGTTCTTAGAATCATATCAACCTAAACATGCGATCTAGGTTCTTCTCAGAATAGAAACAAATGATGATCTCACCTTATACCTGTTTGCAGCGGAAAGAGATGGTATGTCTGAGATCAGAGAAACACCGAGGGATGAATCCTCCAAAGGTTCACACACGCGATCACAGAAAACGGCTGCTAGACCACAAGGAGCTCGGCGCAGAGAGAGAGAGAGTTTTCGGCTGAGGGATTAGGGTTAATTGCTCAGAAACTCGAGTTTTACCTTATAAAACTTGTCTGATTCCGTTTGGGCCATTTGGCCCAAACACCAATTAACTAGACGGCATTCGCGCACTGTGTCGACCGATACCCCTTGTGTATCGATCGACACACAGTGCCTAAACCGTTTTATTCTCTCTAAGTACAGTAAATGCCTAGCACTTTTACCGTACTTCTGCTAAAACGTTCCTACACATTTTCCTGTTAGCTTAGGCGTGTGACCCATATGGGATCATATAATAAAGGCAATAAGTCCAAGACTTATAGATCATGAGCGGACTCTAGCAAGCCATCATGACCCCCCAGTATTATATGACTTATGTCTGATCATTGACATACTCTTACTTTCTAGAGACAGTACCGAGATTACTGGACACAATTCCAACAATCTCCCACTTGTACTGGAATCTCTGTATTCATAATCCTTTTGTCACAATATCTCGATTAGTCATAAGGCAAGATTGGTGTCATCCTTATAAAGCCTAATCTTGTTCATCGGACTCTGATTTGATACTGACAATCCAAACGACTCGGGACAGTCCGTTTGAGCATGGCCATGCATTTTGCAGTATTCAAATCTCCGATTGGCCTAGAGATATTCACTCCATTTATATTGGAGGGACAAATCCCGTCTTGTTCCATCACTGCAAACTACTCATTTCCTAATGTACCCAAACAAGGTCCTTATAACTATCGCAGAATGACAGCGTTAGACAATGATCAAAGTGCATCAGTCCATGTGCAGTCACATGCATGCGAACTCAGGTCTAAGGACTATACTCTATAGTCGTAGTAAGAATCTCTTATGACACAGATATAAATATCCTGAAGAGTTCTTATAAGCGGGTCTTGTCCGGTCGTATGTTCCCAAACATACACCTATGTACTGACTTTGATGCCGCGCATCTATGACACACTGAGACTTTGTCATAAGTCACGTACCAATCCAGTCTCACACGGTTGTTGGTGTTCCAATTTCAACAACCTTCGACTAGGGACAGGATGATATAAGCCATCTATCAAATATAGGGTCTCATGATCAAGCTAAATGACTTCGATGACTCAAGATCAAGTCATTTACTTCGATGACCTATAAAATGGTTCATATCATTTTGGAACGATTATTTCATCACAGTTAAAATAATCTTGAAATAATAATTTCATTAAACATCTTAAATGTTGTTTCAAGAACATATCCAATAACTAAATAAAGCCCTTTAATAACTCCCACTGAAATTAAGACTACATCTTAATTTCACTTATCCTACAGCAACAGTCCGCGACTCGTGCTTAGGCCTAAGGAGTGGCTTCGTTAATAGATTAGCAACGTTCTCATTCGTTGAAACTTGCTGATCTACTTAACATCTCTGTCATTTATCTTACGGAATAGGTTATACCTATCCTCAAGGTGTTTGGACCTCTGATGTGCAGCTAGTCTCATCTATGCTGGAAATCACATCAAGTTCAATGACGAACTCTTCTTTCCAAACAACCTCTTTCGCCACTTCCCAAGTAGCGAAATGTTCAGCTTAAGTCATGGAGTCAGCAACAGTGCCTTGCACCGCCAGATAGACACAAGATATAACCGGACTGTGATCGGAAATCATCTTTGTCTATTGGAAACTTGCCTTTCAGACTCTACCAACTCATAGCACCTCACTTTCTCCGTAACTCTAGAATTTATCCTTAGTATTCCTCAAATACTTTAGGATATTCTTTACGGCAATCCAGTGTTTCTTTGCTGGATTTGACTGGTCTTTACTTGTCTTGCTTAACATTAAAGCAATATCAAACAAGTACGTTTCATGGCATACATGATAGATCCAATTGCCGACGCATATGGAATCTTATCCATGCATTTAAGCTCAGCAGTTATCGTAGGATACAGTATCTTGCTTAACTTAATGCCATGTGACATTGGCATAAAACCCTTCTTGGATTGCTCAAAACGTGTAGGACTTTGTCAATTTTAAGAATCCTGACTTTGTCCTACCAGCTCTTTTGGATCTCTATCTTTAGATTCAAAATCCAAGAACTACGTGGCTTTACCCATGTCAATCATTAAACCAACTCCCAAGCTAGTCCTTTTCCGACTACAGCGTTGGGACGTTATATCCGAGAATCAGTATGTCATCGACATACACTATGAGAAATGCAATATCGCTCCCACTTATCTATTAGTAAACACACAGTTCCGCTTCGTTCCTGTTCAAGTCAAAACCTTGACTACTTCAACAGAACGAAGATTCCAACTCCGATATGTTTGCTTCCATCCATGAATGGATCGATGAAGCTAACTTACATAAAATGTAATTTTTCGGAGTCCGGGCTCACTTTCGCTTCTTTGAATTTCGCAGATTCATCGCTTTCAATGATCATCAGATCATGCGAACTTTCAATGATTATCAGGTTCAACTAATGACGAGAAATCACTCTCGGATTAGTAACTGATTCATTCATATCTGCGAACTTCAGGCTCCACAGGTGTAGATTCTACAGAAATCTGTAAATCCTTCCGCTGCTCTCCCTCAATAGGTTAAGCAGCCTCCTGTATTTCTCGAATTTCTTCGAGTTGTACTTTTACTCCCACTGTTCTTCTTGGAAAGTAACTTTCTTTCTTAGAAAACAGAATGGTCGAAAAAAATACTTTTTACTCCCACTGTTCTTCTTGGAAAGTAATTTCCCTTCTTAGAAAACAGAATGGTCGTAAAAGTACCGAGCCTTGGTTTCCCTAAGAAAACTTCGAGTTATACTTTTACTCCCACTGTTCTTCTTGGAAAATAACTTCCCTTCTTAGAAAACAGATTGGACGTAAAAGTAACAAGCCTTAGTGTCTCTAGGACAATCAGCGAAGTAGCACAACTACAAATACTCAGTAAAGACAAATTTGGATCGATTCCAATCCACATTAACGTGGTGTCTTTCAACTGATATTTGTGGAACTATTTCAGCGTAAACTTAGATATTTTAGAGCGTTATTCTTAAATAATATCATGGAAGATTCGTGTGACTCATCTTTAATCATTTCTAATAAGATCTGATTCTTTCTCACAGAAACACCTTCAGGTTTTTCAAGAGAAATGAGCTGTGAAACGATTTCACACTCATTAAGATGATCACACAATCAATGACTTAAGTATTCTCACTTGTGATTTAATCCAGAGTCTTAATACTTTTGTCACTCAGATCCTATACTTCATTCTGGAACTCTTTCGACCATGTCAAAGAATTCCGACTTGTGTCTCATCAAATGAACACAGTCACACTCACTGAAGTAATCAGTAGAGACAATGAAGTACAGGAAATTTTCTCTGGCATTACTGCTCATTGGGCCACATACATCAGTATGTTCCAGGTTCAATAAGCCTTTGGGCCTTTCTCTAGCTCGGCTAAGATAGGCCCTTTTCCTTTTGGTCCAGTAAACAGAATTCAAGTCTCATAAGATATCTTATCAAATGAGCCCAACAGTCCATAACTATGGGATTTCTGAATCCGACTTACTCTATGTGACCAAGACTTTTATGCCAAGAAAAATCAGGTTTAATTCATTAGATTTAAACCAATTCGGTATTTATGTTACATTTAGGCACTCTTTGGTTTAAGATATAAAACCCATTCCATGAATAGGGTGCTACAATTAATATTTCATTAAGATCAAAAGAACAAAACTTGTCTTTTATCAAAATGAAAAAACATTCAAATTCTTACAAGAAAATGAAAGACAATTCTGCTTCAAGCAGGTACATTGTAGCAATTACTTAATACAAAACCAAGCCTAAAAGGGATCTATAAGTGAAAACCCTACGGCTGAGGCAGCATCCCAAGCTCCTTCCAGACATGTAGTTTCACTTGCCCTTCCTTCAACGTTCTACTGTTGCTTAGGCTCTGCATATTATCACAAATATCAGTGCTACAACCAGTATCCAATACCTTTAAGGACGTTCTACTATTGCTTAGGCTCTGCATATTATCACAAATATCAGTGCCACAACCAGTATCCAATACCTTTAAGGTAGAACTTGAAGTAATAACATGAATACCTGAGGAAGTAGTCTCATACATCGACTTTAACTCCTCATCATCTTCCATGAATTTAATGCAATCTCTCTTCCAATGCCCTGTCTCCTTACAGTAGCAGCACTTACCAACGTAAGAGGTATCTGACTCGGGCTCAGAAGACACACGCTTGCCATGATTCAAAATCTGGACAACTTTGTCTTCACCCTTGTCAGCATTAGGTTTAGTAAACCTACCCTTCTCATTCATGAGATTGTACAGGGTACTCTTCACGCTTGGCTCAACTGTCTTGAGCATATCATGCAGTTCAGTCAGCGTCTTCGTTAAGCCTTTCTTGATATAGTTCTTTCTGAACTTATCATAGCTTGACGGCAGTGACTGCAGAATGATTTCAGTTGCCAACTCTTGGCTAACTGGATAATCCAGTTTCCTCAGGTTATCTATGTAACCCATCATTTTACTGACATGAGGACTCACTGGATTATCATTTGGTAGCTTGCAGCCAGTGAGAGACTTAACCAACTGGTATCTCTCCACCCTTATCTGCTCCTGAAATTTCAATTTCAGGCTGCTGATCATCTCTATTGGCGACTCCATGTTCTCATATTGCTTTCGCAAGTCTGAGTCCATGGTAGCCAATATCAGACCACGCACATCTACCGCATCATTATAATGCTTATTCCAAGCATCATATACTGCATGAGAAGCATTGGACCCGATCCTCACGGGGAGAGCTCTCTCAAGGACATAGTCCTTTCTCTCCTGTCTGAGAACTAGCCTCAGGTTCCGCGACCAAGTCAAGAAATTTGATCCGTTCAGCTTGTCCATCTCAAGGACAGACCGGATCGAGAAAGTGTTTTGATTGTTTGTGCTAGTCATAACTGAAAATTAAGATAAAAGGATTTTAGTTAATATGTTCAATATGATTAATCTCGTATTAAATTTAATATGATTAATCATGCATTATATTCAATAACATCAGTTACCCTCAATAGAATATAATGATTCCAAGATCCACATATAACTAAGATTAAAGTGGGCCACTGGCCGTCACCCAACCATAGCTTATATCGGTAAGCCCTATATCGGCTAATTATATCCGTGATATAACTCTTGGTTGTGAATCTGGGCCCGAGGCCCAATCCACTCTGATGTCTCAAGGCCCGGGACTCCCGATGGCCCAGTCAAGAAAACCAGACTATACAGTCATGTAATCATTAATGTCTGGGACTCCCAATGACATTTATGAATCACAAACCGTCTTATCCACGCAAAAGCAGACACCCTCACACTGTAAGGCCATGAATACAATTGAATGGGCTTCGACAGCTGACATAGAATGGACAAGACATCCAACGCTTGATATTGTTTGAGGTTCGTAGGTTTATTTTAAAATCTCATTCCCAAAATAGAAGATTACTATTTCGGGAAACTTTCCATTTTAGAAAACCTACTATTTTTGGAAACTTTCTAAAATTGGAAACTTTCTAAAACCGGAAACTTTCTAACTTTAGAAATTTCTTAAAATCCGAATCATGCAAATCTAGAAACTTCTATAAAATTAAGAAACTTTCTAATTTCAAAATATCGGAAACATTAATTTAAAATCGATTTATATTCTTTATAAAATGAATTTTAAATTAATCTGAAGAAAGACTCAAATAATTGGCCCAATTGTTTTAACTTCTTGGCCCGAGGCCCAAGAATTGGTCCATGTCCAAGACATGACCCAATTGTCCAATTAAATGACATAACCGGTCTGGTTCATTAAAATTGGTCTAACCAAACTTTAATTACTACGATGACCACAATTGTCAACCGGTTATTTACTAAACCGGATTTTCTCAATTTATTTGGTCCAACCAAATCAAATTAGAAAATCCTGGTTTAGGCACTAAATCCAATAATTCTTTCGACATTGGATTTCTTGTCCCGGTTTAACCAGACTTAATAAAATTATTAAATCTATTTATTAAACCAGGACGAATTAATTTTAATCAAAAATTAAACCGAGCCTTAAACCAACCATGTCGATCGATGAACCAACCGTGTCGATCGATCCATCAACCACATCGGTCGATGCTCTCAGCATCGATCCTGCATCGATCGTGCATCGATCCTGTATCGATCGATGCTCTCACGCATGCACTGAACCGAGCCAAAACCCTAACCGTGTCGATCGATGTGCACCAACCGCATCGGTCGATGCACCAATATCGAACCTGCATCGATCCTGCATCGATCGATGCTTTCACGCGTCAACAGGGTTAGCCGATAGACTGTATCGACCGATCCATGCGATCGTATCGATCGATCCATGCGATCTTCGAATTGTATCGACCGATCCATGCGATCGTATCGATCGATACATGCAATCCCAGCCGATTCTCATTCTCTCGGATCAGATCGCATACCAAATCAATATAGTTTGATCATGCGATTTTTCATGTGTTTAGATTTCAATTCTTGTTACTTAAATGGTTTCTCTTATCAGTAGTTGATTCAAAACACTTTTAAACAAGAAAACAATCCTAAACATTGAATCTAAACAAGAAAAACCAAAACCAATGGCTCTGATACCACTGAAGGATTGTTTAGATGAATCCTGATTTAGTTCTTAGATTCATATCAACCTAAACATGCGATCTAGGTTCTTCTCAGAATAGAAACAAATGATGATCTCACCTTATACCTGTTTGCAGCGGAAAGAGATGGTATGTCTGAGATCAGAGAAACACCGAGGGATGAATCCTCCAAAGGTTCACACACGCGATCACAGAAAACGGCTGCTAGACCACAAGGAGCTCGGCGCAGAGAGAGAGAGAGTTTTCGGCTGAGGGATTAGGGTTAATTGCTCAGAAACTCGAGTTTTACCTTATAAAACTTGTCTGATTCCGTTTGGGCCATTTGGCCCAAACACCAATTAACTAGACGGCATTCGCGCACTGTGTCGACCGATACCCCTTGTGTATCGATCGACACACAGTGCCTAAACCGTTTTATTCTCTCTAAGTACAGTAAATGCCTAGCACTTTTACCGTACTTCTGCTAAAACGTTCCTACACATTTTCCTGTTAGCTTAGGCGTGTGACCCATATGGGATCATATAATAAAGGCAATAAGTCCAAGACTTATAGATCATGAGCGGACTCTAGCAAGCCATCATGACCCCCAGTATTATATGACTTATGTCTGATCATTGACATACTCTTACTTTCTAGAGACAGTACCGAGATTACTGGACACAATTCCAACATGTTACCATGTCGGTAACGGTAGAAACCCGTGGAAGTTACCAAGAAGCGTAAGGGCCCAGTGGTGTGTTGATGATGATGGTGTTGCGCGATAGATAGATCGAGTTTCGATCGAGAGCATGTGCCGCAGTGCTTTCGATTCCCTTCGTTATTGTGTTATGTTATTATTGGATTGCTTGTGTGTTGTGGAGCTCGTCACGTCTTGGTAGCACGTGACCAGCTGTTGATACTTGATTGTTATTTTGGTTTTGGGCGGGAGATTGTAGATGCTAGATAGCATAGAAGCCGTAGTGGGGAGCCGTCTCACTGGGTAATCTTAGATTGCTCATTAGACTCTTTTGTGTTTTTCAGGTTTGGCATAGCTCGGCGGACGCGTAGGATACTCGGAGTAGTCTCGGGTTGGCGTTGGGTATCGATTGGTTGCGCTATTTGGACTTTACTTTTGGTTTCGGATTTTATGGGCCCAGTTAAATGATTTGTATTGGATCATATTTGATTATGAATGAGATTTGTATTTTCCAAGTAATAAAAACGGAATGTTTCCCTGATATATGGTTTCGTCCGAACCAAACACAACTCGTGGAAGCGGTACGGGTTGAAAAGCTTCGTATCGTGAAAACGAGGAAAACGGAGTCAAGGGTGGTTTGGTTCGAGCCTTTGTCTCAAACCGGACCGCCTCTGGCTTTCGTATTGTGACAAACTCTTCTCGTATGACTGCTCGGGTTCGATCGGTCATGTTCTTGTTTGATTGTTGGCCGGTCAGCTCGTCGGTCAGCGGTAAATGGGAAGGGGGCGTTACATGATGTATGCAGCCCGATGAGCATAAGTGCCAAAGGAAACCTTCTGTACTTCATTACTTTATTGATGGCATCAATAAGTATGGCTGTGTTTATTTGATGAGACACGAGCAGGAATCCCTTGAGGAGTTCCAAGATGAAGTGTAGAACCAATTTGACAGAAGTATTGAGATCCTCGATTGAATCACGGAGGAGAATACTTGAGTCAAGTATTGGGTGATCATCTGACAGAATGAATTGGATCTTATTAGATATGCTCCGATTAATGATGAGTCACAGGAATCTTCCATAATCATTTAAGAATACGCTCTAAAATGTCTATGTTTACGCTAAATAAGTTTCTATCAGAATCAGTGAAAACACCACATTGGATGTGGGCTGGGTGATTTCTAAATTTGTTTTTCTGATTAATTGGGATTGCAAGGTTTGTGTAAGACAGTAGTCAACAAACAAACTTGAACCCAAATTTGATAAGTTCTACCTCGCTGGTTGTCCTAGGGAAACCAAGGCTTAGTACTTTTGTTGTCCGGAACTGTGTCTTTTGAGAAAGATCGTACTTTCCAAAAGGAACAGTGGGAGTAAAAGTACACATCGAAGAAATTCGATAAACACAGGAGGCTGCTCAACCTGTTGAGGGAGCAGCGGTGAGGTCTACAAAGTGCTGTAGGACCTACACCTGTGGAGCCTGAAAATCGCAGATCCGAAAGGATCCGTCACTAACTCGAGAGTGATTTCTCGTAGCCGATTGTCGTGATCTGTTGATCATTGAAAAGTGACGAGCATGCGAAATTCAAAGAAGTGATGGTGAGCCCCAACTCCAAAAATTGGCTGGGTATGCATGTTAGCTTCACCGATCCATTTCTGGATTGAAGCAAACATCTTGGAGTTGGAATCAACATTCTGATAATGTGGTCAAAAGTTTTGACTTGATCAGAAAGAAATGAAACCATACGTTTACAAGAAGACTAGTGGGAGCGTAATTGCAATTCTCACACTGTATGTAGACAACATACTTAATCTCATAAACGACGTTCCAACGCTAAAGTCTTGTCAAGATTTGGGTCGGAAGTCAAGTTTAACGATAGACATGGGAGAAGGCCGTGAAAGTTCTTGGAATAAGGATCCATTGGAATGGATCAGAAAGGCTAATTGGATCGTGTCTAAATCCTTATATTAATAAGGTATTGGACAGTTCAAATGTGCTTGATTCCAAGAATGGCTTCATACCAAAGGTCTCATGGCAATAATCTAATCAAGATGAAGTGTTTTGAACACTGTCTGAACTAGTATTAATGAGTGTGATTGCCTATGCTGCTGCAATGGAATCCATCATGAATGCCATATTTTGCGCTCGTCTAGATGCAGCTTACGCATAAAGCATGACGAGAAAATACCAATATGTTCCGGTAATAGTCAATGAACAGTTACCAGAAATATCTCAAGTGTTTGAGGAACACTAAGGATAGGTTCGTGATGAACTGATAAAGTGACGAACCAGTTGAAAGTAGTTAGTCAGACAAAGACGATTCCCGGTTCCCACCTGGTCATGTCTCTTTGTCTGAATAGCGGTGCTATCTGTTGGAGAGGCTCCAAGCAGTGGACCGTAGAATAGTGCTTTTATCTGAATGGCGGTGTGGTTGTTGTAATTGTTTCAAACAAAACACCGCAGTCTCTCCCACAACCTAAGCACCAGATTTATTCTGTTGCTGTAGGTATAAGATATCTGAAGAGATGATCTTGATTCTAGTGGGAGTAATTCTAGTTATGTTATAATATTTACATAGACATGCTATGGTAGTGTTTATGTAAGTTAAAAATGACATCGGTATTATTTAATTATTGGATAATTAAATAATGGTCCCAAAGTATTTTATGGTCATCATATAGGTCATCAAGTTGAGGACTTGATCATGAAACCCTATAAGTAAAAGATGACATAAACTATGATTGTCCCTAGTCAAGGTTGTTGAAATGGGACACCAATAACCGCCCGAGACTAGTATGTGAGGTGACTGTTGGACTAAGTTTCATGGAGTCAATAATATGATTATCACAGTCAGTCACATAGATATATGTTGGTGAACATATGATTGGACATGACCCGTTTAATGAGAACTCCACAGGATAGTTATATCAGTGTCATGGGAGGTTCTCATTACGACTATAGAGTATAGTCCTTAGACCTGAGTTCATCATGCTTTCTAGCATATGAATTGCTGCGTTTTGACCTTGTCAAACGTCATTCCGTAACTGGCGGCTATAACGGCATTGCTTAGGCGTATCATGAAGTATGTGTAGAAACAGGGATGGAACAAGATGGGATTTGTCCCTCCCATATAACGGGAGATAAATATCTCAGGGCCCATCGAAGATTTGATACTGAGAAAATGCATGGCCGTGCTCAAACGAGGTGATTGTCAGTCGTTTGTTTTATCAGTATAGATCAGGAGTTCGATGAACATGATGTTGGCTATAATAAGGATGACACAGTCTCTTGCCTTATGCCATATCGAGATATAGAGACGAAGGGATAGTAGGAATAGGTGATTCCAGTACAAGTGGGAGATTGTTGGGATTATGTCCTGAAATCACATTGTACTCACTCTAGAGATAGTTTTATTGTCGAGATCGGACAATTCATGTGATACTGGGTAGTCATAATGTTTTGCTAGAAACCGCTTATGACAAATGAGTTGTAACTCATTTCCAGTATCGTGTGAACCTACAGGGTCACACACCTAAGCAAGTTAGACATAGTTCATATGGGATTGATCATTGGCATATGGTCTGGTCGATGTGTATTGGATATACATCGAATATGAGTTTTAATGAGGTGTGTCGATCGACACCATTGGGTGCGTCGGTCGACACAAGATGTGTGTCGATCGACACCACTAAGTGTGTCGGTCGACACAAGGCCGAAACCGAAACTGATGTTTCGGTTTACGTCGAGGTCTGAATATATAAGCTTGTATATTTTCGACCTAGAGTATGAGCGCAGCCCAGACAGTTTTTCTCAGAGAGAAAACACAGAAACCTCGGAAACTAAAATCCCAGGAAGATCCGAGCACCGGTACTAGCATCCCGGCGGGTTCCAGCTTGTGTGCGTGTGGACTACAGTAGAGGCGCAGCATCTGAGGCGCTGGAGATCTTGTTTATCTGACCATCTTCCGCTGCTAATCTCCAGGTAAACAGAGATCAGATCCTTGATTCAATTAACTAGACCCTAGATCCTAGGCTATCGGGAACCTGACAGCAATTCTGAATATGGTAGAATTGGCTCGAAGTTCCATTATAACTATCCTGGAGACTTCTCATTTGCGGGTCATGTCCGATCATATGTTCATCAACATATATCTATGTGACTGACTGTGATACTCATATCACTGACTCCATGAAACTTAGTCAACAGTCACCTCACAAGCTAGTCTCTCGCGGTTATCAGTGTCCCACTTTGACAACCTCGACTAGGGACACATCATAATTTATGTCATCTTTAACTTATAGGGTTTCATGATCAAGTCCTCAACTTGATGACCTATAATATGGCATAAACTTATTTTGGGACCATTATTTAGATCACAATAAATAATGCTGAAATCAAATTTCATTAAACATATCCAAAAGTATGTTTACAAGAACATCTTAATATAACTAAAATAAAACCACAAGAACTCCCACTAGAATCAAGATTACATCTTAAGATCTCTAATTCCTACAGCCGTAGTATGACTGTCATGCTTAGGCCTTGGAAGTGGCTTAGTGAGAGGATCAGCGACATTCTCGTCCGTCGGAACTCGGCTGATCTTCACTTCTCCTCTATTGACGATGTCACGAATCAGGTGATATCTCCTCTCTATGTGTTTGGACTTCTCGTGTGACCTGGGTTCTTTCGCCTGAGCAATGGCTCCATTGTTATCACAAAACAAAGCCACTGGCTCCAAGATACTAGGAACCACACCAAGTTCAGTCATGAACTTCTTGATCCAAACAGCTTCCTTTGCCGCTTCTGAAGCAGCAACATATTCAGCTTCCGTCGTGGAATCAGCTACGGTATTCTGCTTAGAGCTCTTCCAGCTCACTGCACCGCCATTTAGACAGAAGACATATCCAGATTGTGATCGGAAATCGTCTCTGTCCGTCTGAAAACTCGCATCAGTGAATCCATTCACCACAAGCTCTTCACTTCCTCCATATACCAAGAACTTATCCTTGGTATTTCTCAAATATTTGAGAATATTCTTGACAACTGTCCAGTGATCTTCACCTGGATCAGATTGGTATATGCTCGTCATGCTTAATGCGTAAGCTACATATGGACGAGTGCAAAGCATGGCATACATGATATATCCTATTGCAAAAGCATAAGGAATCCTACCCATGCGTTCTCGCTCAGCCTGTGTCGCCGGACACTGCTTCTTGCTGAGATTAATGCCATGAGACATTGGTATGAAGCCCTTCTTGGAATCATGCATCTTGAATCTGTGCAGCACCTTATCAATATAAGTGTCCTGGCACAATCCAATCAGCCTATTCTCTCTATCTCTGTAAATTCTGATTCCAAGGATGTACGCGGCTTCTCCCATGTCTTTCATGGAATAACAACTTCCGAGCCAAGTCTTAACAGACTGAAGCAACAGAACGTCATTATCGAGAATAAGTATGTCATCGACATACAGTACGAGAAACGCAATTCCGCTCCCACTAGTCTTCTTGTATACACATGGTTCTTCTTCGTTCTTGATGAAACCAAATTGTTTTACTGTTTCATCAAAACGAAGATTCCAACTCCGTGATGCTTGCTTCAATCCATAAATGGATTTATGAAGCTTGCATACCTTCTCAGCATTCTTAGGATCCACAAAACCCTCAGGCTGTGTCATATACACATCCTCTTCAAAAATTCCATTCAAGAAGGCGGTTTTGACATCCATCTGCCAAATCTCATAATCATAATAAGCAGCAGTTGCTAGAAGAATCCGAATGGATTTAAGCATAGAGACTGGGGAATAGGTTTCATCCAGTGTTCGAAAAGTCGGAGTCCGCGGCCGATTACGCTCCGGGGAGGCGCTCGGCGGAACCGGACCGCCGGGACTAGCTCAAATTGGAGGGAAAAATCGGAGATGTCAAAAAAAAAACTCATTTTTGACGTTTTGGGTTTAGATTTGATAATACCATGTTAGATCTATAAGAATTTGGTGTAGACAAGTTAAAACGCAAAGAAAATGGAGATTTTGTGTTAAAAATCGTCCATGGCAGCCGAATTTAGGGTTGCAGTAGGTACCTGTCGAAGAAGAAGAAGAGAAAATTACTTCAGTACCCTTCATTAAAAAAAAAAACAAAAATTGTCCCTTGTGTGATTCGAACTCGAGACCTATGGAACTAAATAGAGCATGCTTCCCGCTGGACTACTATAAATAAATCAGCATGTTTGATATTTTATTATATATATTTATATAAAATCGAAAAAACTCTAAAATTCTGCCCCGCGTAATCCCCGATTAATCTCCGATTTTCGTTCTAGGCGCTAGGCCCAACCCGACCGCCCGACTAGCGCCTAGCGAGTTTTCGAACATTGGTTTCATCATAGTCAATACCATGAATCTGTTTGAAACCTTTAGCCACCAACCTAGCTTTATAAATTTGGACATTACCATTCACGTCAATCTTCTTCTTGAAGATCCATTTACACTCAATGGCTTTTGCACCATTAGGTAAATCGACCAAGGACCATACTTGGTTTTCTGACATGGATCCCATTTCGGATTTAGAGGCTCCAAGCCACTTTTTGGAGTCCGGGCCCATCATTGCTTCCGCGAAGGTCGCTGGTTCGTCACTTTCAATGATCATCAGATCATTGCAGTTGGTCACGAGAAATCCATAATATCTCTCGGGTTCGTTACGGATCCTTCCGGATCTGCGAACTTCAGGCTCCACAGGTGTGGCCTCCACAGAACTTTGTGGATCCAACTGCTGCTCTTCCTCAGCAGGTTGAGCAGTCTCCTGTGCATCTTGAATTTCTTCTAGATGTACTTTACTCCCACTGCTTTTCTTAGAAAGAAATTCCCTCTCAAGAAAAGAACAGTCCCGAGCAACAAAGACTTTGTTCTCAGATCGGTTGTAAAAGTAGTATGCCTTGGTATCCTTAGGATAACCAACGAAATAGCATTTATCTGATTTGGGTGTGAGCTTGTCAGAGATTAAACGTTTGACATAAGCCTCACAGCCCCAAATCTTCAGGAAAGACAGACTTGGAATATTCCCAGTCCACAATTCATGTGGTGTCTTTTCCACTGATTTAGATGGCACCCTATTTAGTGTAAACGCAGACGTTTCTAGAGCGTATCCCCAAAAGGATAATGGAAGATCTGAATGACTCATCATATACCGAACCATATCCAATAAAGTTCGATTCCTCCTCTCTGACACTCCATTCCATTGGGGTGTTCCAGGAGGAGTGAGTTGTGAAACAATTCCACACTCGCTCAAATAGTCACTGAACTCTTGACTCAAGTATTCTCCTCCGCGATCCGACCGCAGAACTTTGATACTTTTGCCAAGTTGGTTCTGTACTTCATTCTTGAACTCCTTGAATCTATCAAAGGATTCTGACTTATGTCTCATCAAATAGACGTAGCCATACCTACTGAAGTCATCAGTGAAGGTAATGAAGTACTTATAATTTCCTCTGGAAACAGTGCTCATTGGCCCAAATACATCAGTATGAATAAGGTCCAATAAATCACTGGCCCTTTCAGTCGGTTTGTTGAAAGGGGCCCTAGCCATTTTGCCCATCAAGCAAGGTTCGCATTTCTCACATGATTCAAAATCAAATGAGCCCAGAAGCCCATTACGATGGAGCCTCTGAATACGTTTCTCAATGATGTGGCCCAAACGACAATGCCATAAGAAAGTCGGGTTTTCGTCATTTGACTTAAACCGCTTTGTATTTATGTTAAAGACAGGCATTTCTTGGTTTAAGACATATAACCCATTATCTAATGGGGCGCTACCATAAAATGTACCATTACGATGAAAAGAACAAACTTTATTCTTAATAGCAAAATCAAAATCTTCCAAATCCAAAACGGAAACTGAAATTATGTTTCTGCTAATCGCAGGTACAAAGTAGCAATTATTCAATTCTAAAACCATGCCAGAAGGTAAAGACAAATCATAAGTGCCTACGGCCAGTGCAGCAACCTTAGCTCCATTCCCGACCCGTAGCTCAACTTGTCCTTTCTTCAGTGTTCTACTGTTTCTTAGTGCCTGCATATTAGTACAAATATGAGCACCGCAGCCGGTATCCAATACCCACGAAGTAGAACTAGGAGTCATAACATTAAGTTCGATAACATAAATACCTGAATCAGACGCATCATATGTCTTCTTCAGCTTCTCATAATCTTCCATGAACTTCTTGCAGCTTCTCTTCCAATGCCCTAGCTGCTTGCAGTAGTTGCACTTGTCCTCAGGAGAAGGCTCGGATTTGGGCTTGGGCTTGGGCTTGTCTTGACTCTCAGTCTGGATAGCTTTAGCCTTTCCCTTATCCTTACTAGGTTTCTTAAACCTTTTACCCCCTTGTACCATCAATACATTAGGAGTTGCCTTCTTGAGATTCGGCTCTGCTGTCTTTAGCATGCCGTGCAACTCAGTCAATGTCTTAGTCATGTTTTGCATGTTGTAGTTCATGATGAACTGATCAAAACACGACGGCAAAGACTGCAGAATCATGTCAGTGGCCAGCTCCTGGCTAATGGCACAGTCCAGTTTCCCCAGGTTATCAATGTAACCCATCATTTTAAGGACATGAGGACTCACTGGACTGTCCTTAGCCAGCTTGCAATCCATGAGAGATTTAACCGTCTGGTATCTCTCTGTGCGAGCTTGCTCCTGAAACAAGGCTTTCAGGCTGTTAATAATCTCAATCGGTGACATCACGTTCTCATATTGCTTCTGCAGCTCAGAGTTCATAGTCACCAGCATTAGACAATTAACGTCTTTGACATCAGCAGAATGCTTATCCCAAGCATTCTTATCTGCTTGCGTGGCATTGGAACTTGGCCTCTCGGGGAGAACTCTTGTAAGGACATATTCCTTGTTCTCCTGTCTGAGAACTATTCTCAGGTTCCGATACCATTCCAAGAAATTTGATCCATTAAGCTTGTCCTTCTCAAGGACGGATCTTAGCGAGAAAGTGTTGATGTGAGTTGGGACAGACATAGCTGTAATTAAAAGAGGTAGAGGTTTTAGTTATGATGTTCAAGGAAATGAGAATTCTTATTCAATAAGAAAACTCGCATTGTATTCAAAACTATGTTTCCTCAGATGAATACAATGAACCAAGATCCTTACTTCACCAAAATTTGAATGGGCGACTCGCCATCACCCAAACTTTAGTTATCTAGGTAAACAAATCATTGTTAATTGTACCCAGTACAACTCTCGGTCGCAGATAAGACAATCCATGTCTTACCCACTCTGATGTCTCTGGGCCCAGAACTTCTGATAGCCCAGTCAAGTAAACCAATATCTTCAGTCTTGTGATTATTGACAGTCGCACTGCAAGTCTATCAATGATCACCTGCCTTACTCATGTAGTTGTGGATACCAAGGACTCCAAGGCTATCCAACAACGAAACGAGTCTTGACAGTAGACAAGATCGGGCAAGACATCAAGATCACTTGATATTAAGTTGAGGAAAAGAACTATTTAATCTTGATACATATCCAATATGCATCCAAGAAGTTTTTAAGTTGTTCAAAACATCTAGATTAATTAAGTTTAAGTTAATCTAGGAGCAAGGTATTAGATTTGGTTTGGTATTCGCAGTTCGTGGTCCAACCATCAAATCTGTGATTGGTGTGTCGATCCACAAATCCTTGTATCGGTCGACACGACCTAACCAAAACCAAATTGGTTTTTCCGGTTCAATCCAATTGAACCGGGTTGATAACCGGTAAATCTAATTTAACCGAAATCAACCAATTAAACCGGTTCTAAAATAATTGAGATAACCAGTCCAATATAATTGAAGCGATTCATCCAATTAACCGATTTAACCGACACAACCATGCAAGATAACCGATCAATCCAATTGAACCGATTTATCTTTTCGCACAGTCTGTGTCGACCGACACAACCCAGTGCGTCGATCGACACAGTAGGGTAACAGAAATCCGATCTCAGATCGGAACCCTAAAATTTTATAAGTGTTTCGCGGTGTGTCGACCGACACACGATTAGTGTTGATCGACACTATGCGAAAACACTCGATCATCGTTTTAAAGCTGAAACTTAATCCAAGATTTATTCGTTCAAAACATGATCTAGCAGGCATAAATCTATTCAAATACATCATTATTCGAATTAGATGCCTTTGATTCAATGGATTAAACCCTAATAGCTCCGATACCACTGTGGGAAAGCCTAGGATCTAGGGTTATAGTATTGAATCAGTCGATCTCGTGTTTACCTCAGAGATGGCAGCAGAATGAATGGTAGTCGAGATCAGCAGCGACTCAGATGCTTTGCCTCTACCAGATACACACGCACACAAAGCTGGAAAGCCGGGATGCTAGTGCCGGATCTTGGGATCACTGAGTTTAGGTGGTTCTACTTTCTCTGCAACATAAAAGTGAACGGCTATGGTTCCAGGTCGACCATATAAGCCTTTATATATGACCTGGAATGACTAAACCGAAATCAGAATTAATTCCAATTCGTTTAAGTCATGAAATCGAAACGTCAGTTTCGAAACCCGATCTGTGTCGATCGACACACTCACTGTGTCGATCGACACACTCACTGTGTCGATCGACACACCACTATAAAACTCAATATCAATGTGTATCCAATACACATCAACATGATCATTACCATAATGATCGTTCCCATATTTATGCTTCCAGTTTGCTTAGGTGTGTGACCCTATAGGATCATATAATACTGGCAGTAAGTCCACTACTTACAGATTACAAGAGGCTTCTAGCAAAGCATTGCAACCACCCAGTATTATACGAAATGTCTGATCTCGACAACCAACTATCATCAGGAGTGAGTACGAGTGTGATTTCAAGACACAATCCCAACAGGAAGAGTACTTATCGTCAGAAATATAATCAGAGATGGGATAAAGTGTTGTACATGGAGCCGTGTTAGAAGGAGGCTGGTCAGAACATGAAGAAGAAGAGGAAGGAGAGTGTATTACATTAGCTTCCTTAGTCACCACGTAATCTTTGAGTAGTACCGAAGGTGTCTTGTGGCGAAGAGCACGGCCGAGCAGCTCAGGAAGACCTGGAGATGCTGCATGCTGCGGCGAAGTAGAGATAACATGAGTAGGAGAGGTAGGTGGAGTAACTGAGCATGGATCACAACTTGGAGCAATAGCGGTGACTGACTCGGGTTGTGGAGGAGACTGTGGTAGTTCAGCGGAAGCAGGATACGCAGCCGAGGTGGTAAAGCTAGTTGTTGCTGAGACGATTTAGTGAAGAAGACTGCCGGATCTTCCATTTGTCCGACAGTAGGAGCAGAATCAGGAAGACCTGGGAATATATCTTCCTTGAAAATGACATCACGACTTGCAAAAAAATTGTTTCTTGTAAATGTCTTATAAACGCCACGCCTTTTTCCCATATGGATATCCCACAAAAATACAACGTATACTCCTATCACTGAATTTGTCTTTGTTACGAGCTCGGTGATGAGCGTAACATAAGCAAACCAAAAACTCGTATAGAATCAAAAGATGGAACCGTACCATGAAGTAGTTCATATGGCGTTTTGCCTTGGAGGATCGGAGTAGGAGTACGGTTTATTAAGTAAGCAACAGTAAGCAGACTTTCGCCCCAAAATTTCACTGGAAGGTTGGCTTGAAAAAGACACGCTCGAGCAATGTTCAGTAGATGACGATGCTTGCGTTCGACACGCCCGTTTTGTTGAGGTGTATCGACGCAAGACGTTTGATGGATAATGTCGTTCGTTCGGAAGAAAGAGGACAATGCTAAGAATTCACCTCCGTTATCAGATCGAAATGAACGCACCTGTTTGTCAAACTGCTTTGAACTCATGGCGCAAAAATTTTCTAGTAGGCCAGCTACTTCCGATTTTTCTAGCATCAAATAGATTCATACCGCACGAAAGAAATCATCGACAATTGTTAGGAAATAAGCAGCACCGCAAGAAGACGGAGTACGGTATGGACCCCAAACATCACAATGAATCAAAGCAAAGGGTTCGGAAGCTTTATTAGAACTATCATTAAAGGATTCGCGAGTTTGTTTTGCTTTAAAACAAGTATCACAAGTAGAAAATTGCTTGAGAACGTCTTTATTATTCCTAAAAACTGGTAAAGTAGATAAAACAGTAGCAGACGGATGTCCAAGACTTCTATGCCAAAGTTCAGCGGAAGTAGACTTGTCATGAACCAAAGCATTAGCACGAGCAATAGACAGACCGGTAAAGTAATACACTCCCTCATTCTCTTCACCTGCTCCAATCAGCGTCCTCGTAAAACGGTCCTGTAAAACACAAAACGCATCAGTGAATATAGCAATGCCTCCAGTTTGTTTCAAAAGTTTCAAAACGGATATAAGTGTGCAAGTGAAGTTGGGAATATAAAGAACGTCGTATAGAACATAGTTCTTTGTAAGCGATAACGTCCCAGAGTTCGTAGCACGAGATAAACGACCATCTGGAAACGTGATCGAGGAAGACGTGATATCACATATATCGTGCAATAAACCAAGATCGCCAGTAATATGATGTGAAGCCCCTGTATCGATAATAACATCAGAAAAATTTGGTTTACCAGATAAACGCTCAGTGGATACTTGCGGTTATTGAATCAAGTTAAGAAGTGCATCTAATTGATTTGCCGTGTATTGAGTAGTATTGTCGGAGTCTTGTTGAGTAATCCGTGAAGAGTTAGATCGTCCTCGACCCCTTAAAGATAAACCACGACCGCCTCGTCCCCTGGAACCCGATCCTGTCGAGCGAGAGTCTTTGAGTTGTTGTTGTTGTTCATGCCACCACTCCGGATAACCATGAATAGCGAAGCATTCAGATATGTCATGACCCTTTCGATTGCAATGACTGCAAAACCGATTAGGGTCTCGACTTTTTTATGTTGTTGCGGCAGCCATGAGAGTAGATGGTTGTTGAGGTCGTGCTGATTCTGTCCGAACAGAAAAACCTACGGCATCTTGTTTTACTTCTTTAGCACGCATTGTAAGAATATGTTGTTCTTCTCTGATGATCCGAGAGTAGACTGCATTCAACGGTGGTAAAGGATCCTCGTCTATTAGTTGAGATCGTATAGAGTCGAAGCGGGCTTCATCAAAACCGAATAAAAATTTGTGCACACGAGCCTCCTCTCGTTCTTGCTCTAATATGGAAGCTGCGGCACAAGTACACGGACAAGCTGAGGTGATATTGTTGTATTCGTCCCATATCTTGGTTAGACGTCCGTAGTATTCCAAAACGGTTTGACCGTTTTGTTTGCAATTTGTTATCTCGTCAAGAAGCGTGTGTTTAAGCACTCCGTTTTTGACAGAGAATCGAAGTTTGATTGATTCCCATAGTTTAAAAGCGTCTGGTATGTGGGAGACAGTAGAACGTACTTGAGGATCAATGGATGTACGAATCCATCCAACGATCATAGAATTTGCAGCGTTCCACTTAGCAAGATCTGGATTTGAGGACGGTTTAGTGATTGTACCATCGAGAAATCCTATCTTTTGTTTAGATTGTAAGGAATTCCAAAACTCTGTAGCCCAATCCGAATAGTTATCTTCCCGGAGAATAACCGGAGTTATGAGAGTCCCCGGTTTGAATGACGGATGGATAGTATATGGCAATTCTGAGGTAGTGTTTTGATCATCATTGGAAACTCAATATGTCGTAGAGGGAGGTGTTTGAGACATGGTATCGTAATTTGCAAAGCTTTAAACAGTCTGTGAGTTTCTTCGCGAAGAAAAAGACGTTTTAAGGCTTGCGGCTTAGAAGGAATTTAGGTTTAGAAAGTAATAAGGTTTAGAAAGTAATTAGGTCAGAGGATTTTAGGCTCTGATACCATGAAAGAATGTAGAATGTGTTGATGTTTATTCATAATAAGAGGGTCTATTTATACAACTCTTTGGGATCGTAATCCCCATGGAAGTAGGAGAATATATGATAACAATAAACAACTAATGTTTATCCTAACTAACTTAGTGTATATCCTAATATCTCCTTCACCCCTTCTCGCCTATTAAGACCCAGTCCATATTATCACGTAGACACCATCCCAGTCTACTAACAATATCATGATAAACCCATGAGGTATCAATATAGAATGTAGGGATAGAACGAGTTTCGAAGGGATGTTCCGTCAAAGTCTGTTGTGGAGAAGTATCCACATCCACCTCACATTTCTTTTGGTTTGCTATCTTATCATTCTTTACTTTTCATATATACCATGTGATCCAAAGATAATTATCTCTTTGTGACATATGTAAGTCCATTTATTTTGTTCTCCAAAATAAGAAATCTACATTTCGATAAATAGATATATTTGGGAAACAATCTTAGAATTTTGTTCTTTTTCCTTATTATGTGTTTCTTACATATTTTCGGGATTTTAAGAATTTATCCCTATTTTGATGTGACTATTACTAAACAAATGTGTCAGATACGGATTGTTTTTTTCTCTCCATGTTTTTACTTTGTTTTCTGGTATGAGATCAATTTATAGGTCAGACAGCTTGTTAATTCAATGTGTAACACATAAAAGTTCATTTTATAATGATATTTATATTATTATCCAAAAAAATGCTTAAATCTTTCGCATATAGTGCCTATATATATTAATCGTGAATTGGAATCTTTTTACTTTTCAAATCTATACCTTTAAATGAGAAGTAATTTTGGGGAATTACTGATGTATCGTCACGAGAGGGCTCTAAAGGCCGATAATGATGACGTTGAAGTGTGACATGGCAAGGCCAAAAATAAACAATTGGCCTCGGGGTTCGACTTATTCATAGGAATTCCATCGAGGTCGATTTAAAGCTAATTAATTAATTCATTTCCTTAAAAAACCATAATATCTTTGTGAATATCCCACTATTCCGAGTTTAAAATAAGATATTCTAGGGCATATTCCAAGCTTTCGAGAGAAGTTTTAAAATCCTATATAAGGAGAGCTTGGGGTGGCTTCTCTAACACAATCGTTTGCATCGTCCAAAATTTTAAGAAGCTTTCTCTCTTTTTTATTTTATTTTTCATTGGCGATGGAAGTTTTCTTCCGGATCATTAAAACTTTGGTCAAATGATCCGTTGTCATTTCTATTGCTTTCTTCTTCTTGCCATTTTTCAAAGGGTTTCTATGTGATTTGATGTAAACTAACAAACGTTTGAGATTGTATATAGAAAGGAGTGTGAGATCTAAAAGTCCCATTGGATGTTGTTGGCAAGACGTTTTTAGTTCACATCACATGACCCTTTTATCCCAATGAGCTTATGGTCCGAATAAGGGTTGCCTATTACTATATAGATGGATTTGGTGGTAAACTATTGATTCGGTAAATACTTTTTTAGTATTATATAATGTTCAGTCCGAATAAAGCCCGATCAAATACTCTTTAAAAGGATTTCTATATTTTTGGTTTTTAATTCTCTTTTGTTCGTTTGGTCCCATACAAGAAGAAGCCAAGGTTTAATGATGTGAGTTGAACTCTCAAACGTTTGAGAATTTCTATAGAAAGTAAGGATTTCTATGTTTTTGGTTTTAAAATTTCTATTACTTTCTTCTTCTTCAGTATTACATATTGATTAATATGTTTTTTAGTTTTGTTTTGTTATTCTGTCCCATCAAAAGAGAGGCTAAGGTTTAATGGTAGGTGAACTAACATTCATTAGTCCCTATATTTCGAATAAATTTTTGCAGATATATTACATACCAACTTGAAACTAATAGGTACTTATCTGTGATTATTAATTGTTAATAATAATAAAAATACGTCCGTTACTAATAGTAAAAAACGAATAAGTCCCAAGCATATATACTAAAGCAAGAGTTGTCTTTCTATCTTTACACCTCTTGCTCATAACTTTTAGAATCTATAAAGGTTCTTTCCCTAGACGATTCATATTTTACTGTGTACAATTTTCTTTCTAGATTTATTCATAATAAGCAGCGAGTATCAACCATGTGTCATTGGTTTCAACTTGCGGATGCTCGAGTTGTACAAGCACTGTTATATTTATATATAACGCCTCACGATTTCCAGCTCATATTCGGGTTAAACACAATTTTCTGCCTCACGTATGATAATATTCCGGAAGGTCATTTTATTCAATTTGAATCGATTCCAGATATATTAGACGAGAGAGTCTGTGATGAATATCCTATAGGTAACGTTTAGTATATACATTTGTTTTGTTTATCATATTATACTAATTCTGTTTTTGGATGTATGATTTACATGTATACTTTTAACTAAATAGATTAAATTAGTAGACTCTTAATGAATTTATTTCATGAATTATAGATGTCCTTGGTGTTGTTACTCGTGTTGGATTCCTTGAACCTCATTGGACAGGACCAAATTTGGAGTTTGCAATTCGCGACCTAAGGTTAGTTAAACAAATGCCTATAACCTTTCTCACTTATGTTATTTAGGTTTTTGTCTGATAATTTTTTTGA
Organism: Orychophragmus violaceus; assembly: GCA_030180135.1. NCBI lineage: Eukaryota > Viridiplantae > Streptophyta > Magnoliopsida > Brassicales > Brassicaceae > Orychophragmus > Orychophragmus violaceus. Next base: position 99,905,945 of record CM058230.1, on the reverse strand, counting down.
AATGCATTCATTTTTCTAGCCTCTGGAGTGTTCAGTGTTTAATATTCGGGGAAGATGCTAAGGAACTAACTAAGAGGTCTTGGAAGGAAGCTGATAGACATGTCTTTGTTATTCTCCGTTGCTTCTATATAAAGCACGAAATTGGTATGATTTAAAAATTTAATTTTGTTGTTTAAAAGAATGAACAAATTTTATATTACATTGTTTGAATTTAGTATTGAGGATACTTTTTATTTCTATATTGTTTACAATGTCAATTGTCTTTGTTTGTTGGAATTATATAAATAGGTATAACTTGGCTTAAAGGAAAAGAAGGGATGTCAACAATTATGTACGATCAGACCAACATTTCGGATTTTAATGGATTTCAAAATAGGTTTTTGGCATAACCCTAATGCAACTCATTGTGTAATAGTTTTTATATGTTTTCCAGAATTCATACATTGTTTCTATTTTGTAGCTTTCCAAATCCCGTGCCTGACCAATATCCTGAAGAAAAAACAATTCTCTGGTTCAAGATCTTCTAAATGATGTATCTTTTTAGAAGACCTTAATAAACGTTATTATTTTTTTGAGTTAGATGATCATATGATCGTCTTTGTGTTTCTTTTAAAAACATATTTAACGTTAATGTTTACAACCCTGATATCCATAAGCAAAGGGTCTTTTTATTACATCATTTAAATATCATATAGAAGCTCATCTAAATTAATTTGGTCAATGTTAATTTTAATATCAAAATAATGTAATCTCCATGATAGTAGAGGAATCACATTGAAGTTAAATATGACAAATTGTAAAAAATAATAAAAGAGAAACCGTAGTTAAACCAACAAGTCTTGGTTATTTTCAGTATAAGATTACATTTGGGCTAATATAATGTTAACATAACATGATGTTATAATCAGTACTATTAAAGCCCAAAAATGAAAAGCTCATTGTAATATGACTGAAGATGAAACGTTTCAGTATATTTTAGTCATTCTAATCATTCCAAAAATCGTTCAAGTGTTCATAATATCGACGCAAAAAATACCAGTTCAATCTTGGCGCTGCGAATTATATTGAGTATATTGTTCGAGAATTGCGGTCAATCAACAACTAATTCAACAAGGTAACCCTGAATTTTCCTGCAGAACAATATTTTAAATTAGGGTTTGTATATATGGAAACTATCCTTTAGAAACAGTTCTCTATTTTTAGATCGGGTTTAGATCATATTGTTTTGATACATTCATCTAATGATCTTTGATTTTTATGAAAACATAGTAGTTTCTCAAAACAAATTGGAAGATGAAAAACCCACGATTTTGCAAGCCTATGCTTCCAGGCAAATGTAGAAATAGTATGGTATGTAATCTTAGTTCTTTGTCTCACTGAGCTTTTTTTTTTAAGGTTATTTTACCTCTTGCAATCATTTTTTAAATTTTGTGGTGCATACTATCCCAGAAAGGTTCTTTAAGATTTATATACTTGGAAAAACTAATGTTACAGTCGGTAAACTCACGTCTAATGCGAGGCCAAAAGAGTTCCCTATCAAACGAGTTGGTGATAGGCTTACAGATGGCTGGAGACGGTTCTTTAAAGCTCATGCATTAGACGACTTAGATTTTTCAATTTTTGAGTATCGTAGAGCTTCCGATTTCCATATGGTAGAACAGTACGGACCAAGCGGTTGTGAGATCACATATGAAAAACTGTTTCAGATGGAGACTGGAGAATCTAGCACTAGTGAGTGCTTTTCACCTATTCTCGAGACATTTTCTTCACGCTTTCTACTATTTTGACTAATAAGGAATTGATTTTTGAAGGAACAGAGGAGAAGTTTGTTACCTTAAAAGTCACGAGTGATGGCATTAGACGAAGCAGAATTGTAAGTTATTCATTTGTAGTTTGGTTTTAAATATTGTTACATGATCCATATTTGTTCATTTTGCAGTATCTTCTCAAGTCCTTTGTCGATGCTAACGATTTAGAGAAGGTTGCTGGCAACATCATATCGTTGGTCAATGACGCAGGACAGAAATGGTATGTTGAGCTTGCATTCCATTCTGATATTGATATGCGACGTATTCTTTTGGCAGGCGGATTAAGAGAATTCCTGAAAGGAAACAATGTGAACGCCAACCAAACAATCATGCTTCAACTTTTCTGGGAAAATCCAACTGCTCATGTCCTCAGACTCTCCTCTAAGAATGTCTGACTTGGTCTATCTCACTATTTCAGGGTTTAACTCACTATTGCTCCTATGTTTTAATTTTCTTTTTTCTTTCAAAAACTTATGTTTAGTGCTTTGTTTTGTTTGTCTGTTGAACTGCTACTAGATTTTTGTACAATATTAGAAGTTAATATTTATATTTTTATTTAAAAATTTAACTACTACCATACCAAATGTAATTTTGTGTGTTTATAGAATATAAAATTGATTTTATGGAATATATTTGTTTAAAATTTCTCTAAACAAAATTTGAATATCTCTTACAAGTCAAATATGGAACTACTTATCGAATACATTTATAAATTAACAATTTATACTATATCCTGGTAGCAAATGAGATATTCTTGCTGTTAAAATAGAAGATATTATAATAACTATGATATTCTAGTTTGTAAAGTGTGGTATTTTTGTTATAATTTATGTAGCCGATATTAGTAAACAAAATCCTAACAAGAGATATTATCCCTAAGAAACCCTAACATCATAGTACTATATATTTTGATATCCTCTTCTATTAGTATCATTTCTATCTCGAGTTGCTAATGGAAGCTATAGGTAAATTTGAGAACTCTTTGGTATCTTTATTTTTTAACATTACATTTTTTTCCTGTTGAACAAGTCTTACTATTATAGTTAACAAATTTAATTTTTAACAGCTTATTCTGAACGTTCTATTAAACCAATGGATAGTTTACCTATTGTTCTTCCTTCACCACAAATTCTTTTCGACGAAGATGATAGTTTGGCCATATAAGGAAAAAGAAAATAAATTTCTGGCTTGGATGGAATGCAATCGAGTTCATCCTCAAGCAAGTCGTCTTCTATATTCACAAATAACAACTAAATATGTTTGGAATAAAAAAACTCTGTAGTGGAAACACCGCAAACAAGGTAGACCGGGTTTATGTGTTTTACCAATAATTGCAGAAGAAGCTGGAGAATTATATTATTTAGGTCGTCTATTGGATGTAATAAGGGGACCATGTGGCTATTCGGATCTAAGGACTATTAATAATGTTGTTTATGACACATTCCGAGATGCATGGTTTGCCTTGCAAAATATTGAAATTCCCTAATTTATGTTCCATTCTTAATCATCTATTTAGTTATTTACTTAAATAATTTTTGTCTTTCATTGCAAAAATAAATTCTTATGAATAATAAAAAATTCATCATTATTACATATAATTTTTGTAATTTCCATCTAACAATAATTATTAGAACTTAGCTTAAATAGAGAAGACTTATTTGTGGAGAAGTATTTGTTCTTTACAATCTAAACTTCCATTTGGGCTAATTTATTAAAATACTAAAAAACTAATTAAAGCCCAAATTAATTATGGCCCATAGTATTAAGAATAAAGTTGAAACGATCTCTGTTTATTTGTCATTCTGAAATTAGCAAAAAAACGGTAAAGTGCAGTGGCGATTGAAATAAACTTTTTCAATCTTTACGCTGCAATCTAACGAGTTATAGTAAGAGATTTGTGGTTACTCAAGACTTGATCCAAAAAGGTAACCCATAATTTTTCATTAGAACGATGTTTAGCATTAGGGTTTGTTTTCTTAGAATTTCATATTTATATTGAGATAAACCGATGGTGTCGTCTTTCAATTAGTCATCTATTCTGCAACTTGAATATGGTTCCTTCAACTCATCTATTTTGATACATGCATGTAATTATTTTGGGTTTAGACTTACTTATTAAAACTTGCAGACAACAAATCGTAGGATGAAACACCCACTTTTTCGTGTATATGCTTCCACGCAAGTGTAGAAGGAGTTTGGTATGTAATCTTACTATGACAATCTCATCAAAGTTTAATTTTAAGTTGTTTTTATTTCTGACAATAATTGTTTAAACTTTTGTTGCAGATTATACCAGAAAAGTTCTTTAATAGCTTTATACTTGGAAAAACAGATGTTACAATCGGTGTACTCACATCTGATTTAAGGCGAGAAGAGTTCTCAATCAAACGAATGGGTAATAGGATTAAAAATGGTTGGAAACGGTTCTTCCGAGGTCATGCATTAGATGAGTTAGATCTTCTGATTTTCGAGTATCGCGGAGGTGCTGATTTCCGTATGGTACACCAGTTTGGATCAAACGCTTGTGAGATCACATATCAAAAAAACAGCAGAATTAATGGAGACTGGAGAAGGTATCCCGAGTAAGTATTTTTGCCACTTATTTTGCATAAAATTAATGACGATTTCTAATGTTATGACTAATAATAGAGTTGATTTTGAAATAAATACAGCACATCCAAAGGAGACTGGAGAAGGTATCACGAGTAAGTGTTTTTCCATTTATTTTCCATGCAATTCCTGATGATTTCTAATGTTTTGAATAATTATCGAGTTGTTGTTTTGAAGGAAATACATCACACACAATGGAGACTGGAGAAGGTAGCACGAGTAAGTGTTTTTCCACTTATTTTCCAGACAATAAATGATGATTTTTTAATGTTTTGACTAATAATCGAGATGATTTTTGAAGGAGCTAATGAGAAGTTTGTTACCTTAAACGTCACGAGTGACGGCGTAAAGCGAAGCAGAATCGTAAGTTATTCTTTTATATCAATGTTTTAAATATTTTTACATGATTCATATGTGTTCATTTTGCAGTATCTTCCTAAGTTCTTTCTGGATGCAAACGACTTGTGGACGGTTGCTGGCAAAACCATTTTGATGGTCAATGATGATGGACATAAATGGTCTGTTGAGCTTGCATTCCATTCGGATACTAATAGGGGACGTATTCGTTTGGCTGGCGGATTAAGAGAATTTCTGACAGCAAATAATATCAAGGCGAAGCAGAGAATCACGCTTCAGCTTTTCTGGCAAAATGCTACAACTCCAGTCCCGATGCTCTCCTCCTCCGATTCTTAAACTCTCTAACTCTTCCAATGTCGGAATCCTGTTTTAAACTAAACTAAAACTTATGTTTAATGTAATGTCTTACTCAGATTTCTATGTTTGTAAGAATATTTACTAACTTTATATAAACCCGTTATAAATATTTGTATGAGTATATACTTATTATTTTATGCATTCGATCCAAACGTAATAATTCGGATATGGATATTAAACTATGAATTAAATCTTACACCATCACGATATAGACAAAAACTTATATCACTTTTTATCTTGGTGATCGAGAAATACACCTAAGTGCATTAACAACAGAATAATGCCCGCACAATTGAAAACGATTATTTAAATTCAAATGTAACCATGTGCATATAAAACGATTACTTAAATCTCTAATCAATCCCGAACAGAAAAAAAATTAAAATCACGTTTTATCTTCACCCTAATCGAGAAATACTCCTAAATTAACTAACAACAGAAAAATGTCCGCACATGCGTGCGGATCGATCATATATCAAAATACGATTACTTAAATTCGAATGTAATCATGTGCATATAAAACGATTACTTTAATCTCTAACCAATCCCGACCAGAAGAAAATTAAGGCTCCAATTGGTGACCACTAAAATGAACCAAAGGAATTGGACAAAATGTCATTTGAGGAATTGAATTAACAAAATAATAGGAATGTAGAGGAATTTTTATTCATATTTTGTTCCTCATCAAATTTGCAGGGGAATTTTTTTGTTCATTCATTCCTTAAACATGAGGAAAAATAAGAAATATTGTGGGATCCATATGTCTGAATTTTGACAAAAATTCCTTTTAATAGGTAAAAATTTTGAGGAATTAAAAATTCATCATAATTCTTTTCCTAAACTATGGTCACCAATTGGAGCCTAAAATCACGTTTTATCTTGACCCTAATCGAGAGATACTCCTAAATTAACTAACAACAGAAAAAATGTCCGCACATGCGTGCGGGTCGATCACCTAGTCTAATTTGTAACTAAGCAGTAATAATAGTTGATAACAATAATTTTGTAAAACTTTTAACATGTATAAAGTATTTTAAGTGGAGGTTGTTGGCTAGTGGATTTTAATAAATTTAAAAATCCAAACAAAATCACATATATTTTTGAAATAATATTTTTTCGTCGAAACTACTAATTAGTCATCTAATAATTTTAAAATATTAATTAAAAATGATGAGATTTTACCAAAACATTGCAAGTTTTGTATAGATTTTCAAATCAACTAAAATAGAGCAATGTTATTCGGTTTCTGTGTTACATATCCATGAAAGTTGAAAATCAGATAAACAAATATTTTCTAGATAGGACAACTGTACACGTGACAGATAACAAAACAAGTGGGTCAACATTATTGAGTTGATAAGTCAGCCCGATAATACTAAGGCCTAAGACCATGTACAATGGTTATTTTTATCAACACCCATTTTACACTCCACATCACCTCTTCTCTCTTCCACATCATTTTCTCTCTCTTCCACCTAATTATTCAACACTTACTCAATTTTCTTCATCTACAATGGTTTTGTTTAAAAAAATTCAACACCTTACCCCACCATTTTTATTTCTTATTTTTATTTATTTTGTTTTAGTTTTTATGATTACATATATTAATAACAATTAGCGTTTAAAAGTAAACTATAGTATTTAATTAAATAATTGTCAAAAAATAAGAGCTAAATATTTTTTTAATTTATTTTTTGTTTTATATTCTTAATTTCAAAATACAAGTAATAAATACGAGAACAGAAAGAATCATTATTAAAACAAATAAAATTACGAAAAACTTAAAATACAGTACACAATAATAAGCAAACAACACAACCAATTAAACACACATAACTTAATTAGTACTATAAACTCAACTCACAAACTTAGAAATTTCTTTGATCACGACACATTCCGAATCTTGCCCCAAATTTTGTTCAGTGGTCCATTTGGGGCTTCTCCGGCGAGAAAGAGTAGCATCATCTGGATTTTGAGTAGCTTCATGAACACCGCTCATATCACCATGATCCATTTGTGTAGAAAATTCGGGAAATTCTGTTGTTCCAACATTCGGAACAAAGTCATTACCTGTTGATGTTGAAGAATAAATGGGTGCTTGAGATGAATACGACATCATTGATCCATAATATGGAGGATAGTTTGGAACAGCTGACGGCATGTAGAAGTTTGGTGGATAACCATAATTTGGTCTATGTTGAGGTTGGTTGGAAGATTGATTTTGAAATTGATAATTGTTAGAATTTGGGTAGTTAAAAGGATAATTAGAAGAATTTTGGGTGTTGAAAGGGTTATTGTTGGGATCCATTGTAGAGAAATTATAGTAAAAAAAGATGATTTTTTGGGTGTCCAAATCCCTATTTATAGAGTTTGAAAAATGATGAATTTTGATATAAAAAAATATATATAAATATATATAATTTGTTAAATAATTGAATTTGATAATACTAAGGCCTAAACACCTCCATTTTCGAAATACAATTTGTCAGTCCACGATCAAGATTAACCACAACGACCTAAGATCTAAAGGCTTAGATTCAATATCAATTACATGGACATAATAATACAAACAAGATTTTCTTCAGAACCCGAGGCTTTCTCTAACTAAATGATGTACACAAATACAATAAGCAAATTACAATCTTAAACGTACATTGCAAGTAACAATCTCGAAGCTCGTTACAATGGCGGTTTTAAGCAGCCCAAGGTATGAATCCCATGGCGGAGCTAAGTCTGAAAGTGACAAATAACAGATACAATGTGATCAGACCAATGCCCATTACCTTGCTCGGTCGCATCTTGTTGCGTGGTAGCATCACGAGAGCCCAAATCAATCCGAATATTAGAAACCCTAGAGTGTAGAACAAGCTATTGTCCTCTGGGATCATGTAAGTCTCTGGACTCTTCGACCAAGCACCAAGAAGCATTGACATGCCTAACCCAACAAGTGTGTTGAACATTGGACCTGCATAGCAACCGGAGAGAGCGATTTGTACGCCATCTCCACCGTTCATCGACAATGCAATGTTTGAGACTAAGTCACCCATTGAGTTTCCCCAAGCCAGTACGGTTAGACCGAGTATTGAAGGGTTGATTCCATAGATTCCACCAAATGTCACCAACAGAGCAACAAGTTCGTTTGCAATCATGTAGAACCATACAATGCTCATGATGAATCCACCAAGTACCCAAGGGATTAAGTATCTTTGAGGTGGGCGATCCGGTTCTGTGTTCTTGTATGCAAAAAATCCAAGAGTAGATCCAACCACAATGCCGATAAAGTAGGCTACAACGCGAGCTTGAAGACTCACATCATCTTGGCTGCTCCAAAGAAAAGAAACAAGGACAGGAGCCAATGAGACACTAGCTACAGCGTACGTCTTTGACCAGCTATCTTCCTCGATCAATGGGATTGTTAACCGTCTAGGAACAGTCAGTGGAAATTCTAACAAGGATGTGACTTTAGAACATAACGAGCTATCGACATCTCCACCATCTTCAGTCCATCCCCATGGAGGTCTTTCTTCATCATGCACATTGGCTTTATGGTTTGAATAGATGGCTACATTAGTAGCCCACATCCATTGTGGTAGAGAATCATGCAACCGAGGTGGACCTTCCTCGGTGTCAAGTTCTAACAAAGGACTGTACATAGGAATATCATCTTCAGCACTTGGTGAGAACACACTTGCTTGCATAGGGAGCAGAGGTGTAAAAGAATCAAGCTTCAACATCTTCGAATGTTTCCTCAAAATCTCATTCGCAGCCACGAGAGATGCATAAATCACATAGATCGAAACGAACGCAATGGCGATACCAACTGTCACTTTACCAACCATCAAAATCACCATCAAAGCCACCAGTGTGAAAAGGAAGAAACTCAAGTCTCTGATGAAACATTTCTTATCAATCTTGAATTCTTTATCCGCAACACAAAGTGAAACAATCCCAGCAACAACACAAGTTACAAACACAGCACCACCCAAGACGCTGTTAAGACCCACTTCGCCTTTATCCGAACCAACAAAAGCAGCTATACTCGCAAACACATCAGGAGCTCCGTTACCAAGTGGAAGTAATGTAACACCTGCAACAGTTGGAGGCAACCTCAAAAGCTTGGAAAGCTTCTCGAGAGAACAACAGAAGTAATCAGCAGCAGTATTACCTAGCAGATAAAACAAAGCAACAAGCCAAACCCCTAATACAATATAACCGAAGATCTTAAAATCTCTGCAGGAGCAGTAGAAGAATTTGAGGTAATCAAAGAAGCCATCTAAAGAGCAAACCGGGTTCGATTTCAAGAACTCGCATTGATCAGCATAACCTCTGTGTTGATGTAACCCAGAGCACAACACAGTAGTATCACCACTCAAGCTGTAATTACCAGAAGAAGTATCCTTGTCAACTTCACTCATATGTCGACGAGTTACAGTAAACTGTCTAAACCCAATACTGTCGGAAACCAAACCTCTACCACTACCATCGAGGAAAGGTAGATTCTTTAGCAAAGGGTTTCTGAGTAAATCGCTCCGATCATTGAAGAAGAAGAGGAATAGGATTACAACACAAAGACCATTGAAAACCCCTCGAAATTTGGGATTGCTCGAGCTATACAGAAAATTCACAGCTCTCATTCTCGAAATCAGATCCTCGTATTCTAATTATCCAGCCATAAAATCACCGATAGAAAGCTAAAAGATACCTAAATAAACCAAGCTGAGAATTCGTGAAACACTAGGATTCTGGTTTCGATCAGAGGAGATTCAAGCAAAGGCTTTTTCTCTTACACGGGAAATACAAAGGAGAGATCGGTGAAGACAATGGCCCTGTGTCGGATTCTTTACCTGCTTAATTCGCATCTTTGATTAATTGTAAATCAGACCCTAAGTTGTCTCTATAATTTCTTAACGAGCCCAACCGGGCCCATATGAGGCCTGTTAAAACATAGCGACGGAAATCAAAAAGGATGGATGATGAGTGAGATCGTGATCGTGGCAATGGCGACAAGATAACGCCTCCACCTCCCTTGAATTGTGTGTCGTTACCTGCTTAATCCGGATCCTACTCGGGTTTATTTAGACCCGGAAAAAGAAGCATAGGACACGTGACAAAACTTTATATGATTCGAGTGAGTGAAGCCAAAAGATAATGGTAAGGATGAACACAGCAGCTCAGCTTTCGTTTTCAATCTAATCGCTGTTACAACTTTTCTTACAAGTCGTACACGTTTCTCTCACTACTTGTATAAGACTCCGTGATCAAAATCAATCGGAAACCCCATCTTCGATACCATCGAATCGATAAGAAGGTGGTTTCTCTTTTTCTGTTCGCTTTTTTTTTGGAGTTGTTGATTGTTAACTTTCTTTGTTATGATAATCTACTCGTTTTCTTTAATTAGTGTTTACTATGGTTAATTTGATCCATTTGCAGAGATGGGTTCTGCGAGCAACGAGTACGAGTTTCTAAGTGAGATTGGGTTGAGTTCTCACAACCTCGGAAGCTATGTTGGTGGCAAATGGCAAGGAAACGGACCTGTTGTTTCTACTTTAAATCCCGCTAACAACCAGGTTCTGTAGATCGGATTAGGACCAATGATTCATGAAATGAAAATACTTTCTAAATTGGATTACTTGTCTCGCAAAAAGTAACCTTTTGTGTTGAATATTGAAATACTGAACTATCAATGCAGCCAATTGCTCAAGTGGTGGAAGCTTCTCTGGAAGATTATGAGATTGGTCTGAAAGCTTGTGAGGAAGCAGCTAAAATATGGATGCAGGTTAAATGATTAATGTTCATTGACTGAATTGCTTTGAATCTTTCAAAGCTAATTGCATCTAACAGCTAAATAAATACTCTTTTATCAGGTTCCTGCTCCCAAGAGAGGTGATATTGTGAGACAAATAGGAGATGCACTGAGATCCAAACTTGACTACCTTGGTCGTCTTCTTTCACTTGAAATGGGAAAGATCCTTGCCGAAGGAATTGGAGAAGTTCAGGTATCTTTTACTGTCCAAAACTTTAAAGTTTTTTTTTACATTTAAAGTTTGCTACTTTAGATACTACTAGCAAGACCATTTTAGTGAATGCATATACTAATATCTGACTTAACACCTGTTTTTTCATATAGCTTAATAACATTTTGTGTGAAATTTTTGCAGGAAGTAATTGACATGTGTGATTTTGCTGTTGGTTTGAGCCGACAACTCAATGGATCAGTCATACCTTCAGAACGTGAGTTCTGTCTTTCTAATAAGTAATAACATTAGTCTATAAAGCTTATGTAGCAATTATTCTCTTTGATTAGTTGTTATAATTATACTAAAAAGGCACTTGGATTTGGAGATGCTTGTTTTCCTGTTTTCGTTATCTTACCTCAAGATGTATCTCTAAACTCATATCATCTCTTCGTTGCAGGCCCAAATCATATGATGTTGGAGGTGAATTGCGAGTTGCTTTCATTGGAATTTTGAAGAATACTTTTCGTACAACATGCTCATTAACATTCTGCTTGGATATTGTAACGCAGATGTGGAATCCTCTTGGCATTGTTGGTGTTATCACAGCGTTTAACTTTCCATGTGCAGTTCTTGGTAAGTCTTGTTTGTGTCCAATTTCAAATCTTGATGACCGCACCTCACAAAACAGAGGAACGATATAAGACTGTAAATCATCTTACCAGCTAACGTGTCTCACAAGATGGCTCATTTTCTGATTCCCTCATGAAAGTGGACACGATAGATATAGATGAAGCCCCTCATATATTGGCAACTAGATTTGTGGCATTATGATCTAGCTAACATTGAGAAGTACAAGTACTGATAATGCAATATGGAAGTTTGTGCTTCCGCTTTCTCTTCCATAAATTGAAGGACAATGTTTGTGTTATTGCAGGTTGGAATGCTTGTATTGCACTGGTCTGCGGAAACTGTGTAGTCTGGTAAGTAACGAACTTGATCCGAATCCAAACTTTGAGGATTATCTAGCAATTCCTTACTTTTAAACACCTGTTTTGATGATCTTTAAAATCTACAATTGCTATCTAGTGGACTTTTGAAGTAATCCTCCTTGATGTTGTTCCAACGATTATTCCATTAAAACAATACATTGCCGAGAGACAACTACAGTGGCATTTATTACGGTTCACTTGGGCCTAATTTGTGTTGTTAATACGTGTGGTTCCACAGGAAAGGTGCTCCAACCACACCGTTGATAACTATCGCAATGACCAAGTTAGTGGCTGAAGTTTTAGAGAAGAATAATTTACCCGGTGCCATTTTTACGGCCATGTGTGGTGGTGCTGAAATTGGTGAAGCAATAGCAAAAGGACACACGCATTCCTCTAGTATCCTTTACTGGAAGCTCCAAGGTACTTCCTTTCTACTATAATCCACCACCCAACAAAACACACTGAGCCTACTTTTTACTGTCATTGTCTGAACATTTTGATCATGCATAGGTGGGTTTAATGGTACAACAAACAGTGAGTGCGAGATCTGGCAAAACTTTACTTGAATTGAGTGGAAACAATGCAATCATAGTCATGGACGATGCTGACATTCAGTTAGCTGCTCGTTCTGTTCTGTTTGCTGCGGTTGGAACCGCTGGTCAACGTTGCACAACTTGCCGTAGGCTGGTACTAATCCCACTATGATGCTTCTTCTTCTACTGTTCATTTTGCTTAATGCTTTAAAATTTATATTTTTTTTTGTTTTGTTAAAGCTTTTGCATGAGAGTGTCTATGACAAAGTACTTGAGCAACTCCTTACTTCATACAAACAAGTCAAAATCGGTGATCCTCTTGAAAAAGGGACATTGTTAGGACCACTACATACTCCTGAATCAAAGAAAAATTTTGAGAAAGGAATCGAAGTTATCAAATCCCAGGCAAGTTACTTCATTTTTCTATGCTTTGTTGCGAGCTGTAAAATCAAGAATCGATAATTCATCTTTCAATCTAAAGTTAAAACCTTTTTGCATTTGCAGGGAGGTAGAATACTAACAGGAGGTAAAGCAGTGGAAGGTGAAGGAAACTTTGTGGAGCCAACGATAATCGAGATATCATCAGATGCTGCTGTTGTTAAAGAAGAGCTATTTGCTCCGGTTCTGTATGCTCTAAAGTTCAAGGTAAAAAGTCTCTAAAATCATTATATGTTCTTCAGAAATAGACTAAGTTAAACTGGACAGTCATTTGAAGAAGCTGTTGCGATAAACAACTCAGTTCCTCAAGGTCTAAGCAGCTCAATATTCACTCACAAACCCGAAAACATCTTTAAGTGGATCGGGTAAGTGCTACAAAAAGTTTTCTAGTATCAGGTTTTTCCAGTTTGATTTATTGAGATTAGTTTCACTGTGATTGTTTAGACCAATGGGAAGTGATTGTGGGATAGTGAATGTGAACATACCGACGAATGGAGCTGAGATCGGAGGAGCCTTTGGAGGTGAGAAAGCTACTGGTGGTGGTCGTGAAGCTGGAAGTGACTCATGGAAGCAGTATATGCGTCGTTCCACTTGGTATAATTCCAAATTTTCTCTCTGTTTTTCTTTAATATATTTTCAGGTTTATGTTTTTGATTATTGATTCTTGAAATGGGTTCATCTTTTGACAGCACGATCAACTATGGGAACGAGTTACCTCTAGCGCAAGGAATCAACTTCGGTTAATTCCCAGAGATTAACGTACCGGTTACTGTTGGACTAGCTTGTGCAAGATAACGTGCGGTTTTATTAGTAATAATGTTCCTTGATTGTTACTTTAAAGTTCAATCGGACTAAGGTTCTAAGATAATGTATTTAATGTTGTATTTGGCTCCATGTTTAGCGACTTTGAACCGAAGTGATGATTATGATCCTCGAATACAAAAATCGTATGTGATTTAACTTCAAATTAATCCATGATCATTACCAAGAATTGAAATGTTTTTTTTTTTTGTCTTTTTGTCAACTATATCTCACAAATTGTGAATCGAATGTTTGTGTTATTAGATTCGTAGTGTTACGGCTTTTCATTAGCCATTACATTAATCTATATCTAAATCTCTCTAGATACAGATGAACAATATTATAAGATAAAATTTTTTATCTTTATCTCAATACCCTTCTACATAAAGAAAAAAATAGAACTTCTTCCTTTTCAAAGCTTTGGTTAGAATGTCAGCTATCCTTTTTGGTATTGACATGAATTGGTTTGATCAAACCACGGAGAATATTATCACAAATGAAATAACAATCCACTGTAATATGTTTAATTTTTTCATGGAAAATCGGATTTATACTGATGTGTATAGCTGGTTTACTGTCACATAGCAAAATCATAGGTTCTTCATATTGAATTCTGAATTCTCTAAGAAATCCTTTAAGCCATCGAAGCTCTGAAGTGATTTCTGTCATTGCTCGATATTCGGCTTCACTCGACGATCTTGAAACTGTGTCTTGCTTCTTGGTTTTCCATGATATTGGTGAATCTCCCAATTGTACTATCCAACATCTGAGCGATCGTCGTGTTAAAAGGAAAGCAGCCAATCAGAGTCGCACCATCCTTTAAGGGGAGCGATGAGTTCGAGCGGAGAAGTATGCCTTGTCCTAGCGTGCCTTTCAAGTAGTGGACCACCTTCAAAGCAGCTAACTTGTAACGCCCATTTCCCATTATCCACAGACCGTCGAGCTGACCGGCCAACAATCAAACAAGAACATGACCGATCGAACCCAAGCAAGTCAAACAGGAAAGGTTCGCCACAGGACGAAGCCAGAGACAGATCGGTTTGAGACAAAGGCTCGCACTAACTAAAAATATCAAATTTAGATATTTGTACCCGTCTTTGACCCCGCTATCCTCACTTCCATAGTACAAAGCTGTACAACTTGTACTACTTCCGTGAGTTGTGTCGGTTCGGACTAAACATAATATCAGGGAAGCAAATTCATTTCTGAGTAATCAAACGTTAAGCACAACGTTTAATAATTTTACAAAATAGTTTGCCATCAATCAAAATATCACACAATCCTCGATACAAAAATGGTGCCAAAACCGAACCGAGAGAAAACCCAAAATCATCGAATCAAAACTCCGCCACAAGCAATCCCGAAACTACACCGAGGATCTCCCGCGTCCGTCGCTGCTAACCTGAAAACACACAAAAAGAGTCTAATGAGCGATCTAAGATCACCCAGCGAGTCGGCTCCCCACTACGGCTTCTAATCTATCTATCATCTATAGATTCCCGCCCAAAACCCCCAAAATAACAAGCAACACAACAAATAGACGATCACGCACTACCACGTCGTGTCAAGCCCACAACACAATCAATTGACAAAGGAAAGAGAAAGCGATTAGAGGAAATTGGAAGCACTACGACACATGCTCTCGATTGAGACTCGGTCTATCTATCGTGCATTACTAACCACACCAATACAATAATGGGCCCTTACGATCTCGGTAACTTCCACGGATTTCCACCGTTACCGACATGGTAACTAACCCACGACTCCTAGACGTAAACACGAGGTCCAACGACTAAGACACCGTTCTCCGTCCATCGATACGCGGTGACTCAAGTTACCCCCGGCAACCCAATTTTCCATGCAGTCCGGCCCTAGGACGCGACCCCGTATTCTCCGGACTACACACCTACCGGCGTCACTCAGTAGGTTAACACCATAACCGGAATCACCATGATCCGATTAGGCAACTACCCGAGGATCCAATCGGGTTGGAAGTACCGGAATGTATCCAAACACCTAGACTTGCGGAATCTAACGCACCCTAGAGTCCTAGTGCATAAATGTAAACATGCAGACTCGCTTGGACTCTAACAATCATTCACAATCAATAATCAACAACCATCTCAACACCGTATTCCGCAAGTCTACTCACACACACTAACACCACCGCTCTGACTCGGCACCGTACCGAGTCAGCACTACGACTTAACCGGTCCCGTGACCAAGTTAAGCATCCACACGGATCGCTCGGCCCAACACCGAGACGATGTAACAGGCCTGCACAGAAAGCTCAACCACAACCACACAACAATACAATCATACAATCACCACAAAATCAGGCCTATTAGGGTTTCAAAAGTCTTTTAACCGATTCACGTCCGCTACCTTGGATTAGCGGATTGATAATCCGTAGACGGCTCACAAATCACAACACTTTCCTTTTCTTATTCTTTCCTAAATATCTTTTATTAAAACCCGATCCGTCGGTTTAGAGCTAGTGGATTACTAAACTCCCAGACGTCTCATCTTTCATTAACTTAATTCATTTCTTCTCGGTAATTCATGATATCATTCCATATGCTATACGTTTGTTAGGTTTAATTCCATATTTTAACTCGTCTTAATTCCCATACTTAGATTCATTCAATACCGTTCTTTACATACGTATATATGCATATAAGACCCTATCATGCCACGACTATATGCATGCAACAATCAATGGTTTTAACAACCTAGCGGCACACAACAGGTTTAATCCATTTAATCCTTACGATCTTATCATATGTCATAAACCCTAACCGGTTTAACGTTAATCCAACCATTCAGTTCTCAAACACAATCAATCACATCCGGGTATGCAAATCCTAATTCTACGGTTTCCCATTTCTCGATCTACATGCATCTAACTACGGTGTTTGAGCCGACTCACAGTGATTTAGGTCGGAATGAACGGCACGGATGCGGATACGACTCCCCGAGACCCCGGACTAAACTCGAACCTCCCGAACACACGAACAAGAACTCCGAGGCTTCCCGAACACCCGTACACAAACCGCAAACACAAAACCGACCGGAGTCAATGCGTTGACCGGCGTTGACCAGTCGTTGACCGGCGTTGACTTTGACCTCCGATTGACCGTTGACTTTGACCAAGCTTGAACCGGTTGACCCAATCTGAACCAGCTGAACCACTTCAATCAAACCAAACCGACTGAACCGACTTCAAATGAACCGGTTAGATTAAACCGGTTTAGGTCAAATCATTGACCGGTTTAACCTAACGTTGACCGAGGCTTAACCAAGCCTAAACCAATCCAATTCTGAACCAAACCATGCTGAACCAACCCACTGAAGAACCGGCTTGAAGATGGCGGTGGTGGAGCTTCTCCGGTAACTTTTCCGGCGTTGACCGGCGGTGGTCCGACGTTGACCGGCCGGTTCACCCTTTTCCGGCGATTCAGACGACGATCCACCCATCAAACTGATCGGAAAGAGGAGATCTATCCATCCATGGCTTCAAAACGTTTAGATCTGATGAAGGAAGAGAGAGATCCGCCAAAACCCTAACCGTGGCAGATCTCCGGCCATTTTCCGGTGAGCTCTGGCGACGGAGGTTAAGTCTGGCTGGCTGGCGGTTGTATAGGAGGGAGAGAGGAAGCTACTGGGCTTTGAAGAAGTGGATTTGGGTTTGTGGTTTGAAAGTTATGGACTTTCTTGTTATTCAACTCATGAAGAACACTTTGATGTTCTTGAAGAAGAGTTTGAAGATGCAAAGGATTTCTGGATAAATGGGATGAATCTGATGAATAGATAGAGAGAGGATAGAGCTCGTGTTGAGATGAGAGAGTGAGTTTGTGAGTGAAAAGAATCTAATTTGGGTGAATGCAAAAAAAACCAAGTTCATGAACTTGAAACCATGCAATGTATCATGAACCAAGAGGTGGCGCCATCCCAGCTGAGACACCTGTCTCTAGAAGTGTTTTATGATCAAAAACCCTTCCCTTAAACCGCCTAAACCAAGTCTTAAACCCGCTCTTTCCCGATGCTTTGGTTTCCTCGTTCTTGCATTTAATATTTTAGAAAACTCTCAACTGCTTCCAAAAATTCTTCAATCCCCAAAATCTGATTTTCCATGATTTTAGATGAATTTAGCAACTTGAATCACCTCATTTGGAGTTTCCTAGCTCCGGTTATGAATTTCCGAAGTTTTCTCGGTTTAGTCGGTTTTCATACTGATAAGCCGAAAAACTTGTTTCTGCTCCGTTTCTTCCAATTCTGGTCTTGAAAATGTTATTTATGTTTTAAAATATGAACATTTGGCCCATCTCAGCCTCCGTCTCGAACTTTGGCACAATTACCATTTTGCCCCTGGGTTTGGCAAAATTACAATTTTGCCCCTGTTGACTTTTCTTCTGCCCGTTGACCACATTTTTGAATACAGGGTATTACATAACCAATGTTCAGCTTGTGTTGCATGCATAAACTAGGACAGTATGTGAATGGAGTAAGTGAGATTCGGTCGAGTCGCGGCCAAATATATCAACCGTCCTACCAGCCGTCTGTAACGTTCGAGATCGGCTAGTAGGGGAGTGTCGGACAAGGAAAGTTTATGGTTCTGCTCGATCGGTGAGCCAGCTGGTTTGCTATTGAGAACTCCCATTTATTCGACAATATCTGATTCTTTTGACAGAAATAAATCCTAGATGAGCAATGGGCAACCTCCATTCCGAGAAATTATTTAACCGCACCTAAATCTTTCATGTGGAAGCATGTTGCCAAGTATGTTTTGAACTCTCTTATTTCTTCAGAGCAGTTCCCAGAGTTGATCAAGTCATCTACATATATTAAGATTCGCAGTGATATCCCTTGTTTGTTGTAGACAAACAACGAGTAATCTGATCTCGTTTGGCTGAATCCATAAGTGCGTAGTGAATCAACCAATTTAGCAAACCAACAACGTGGTGCTTGCTTTAATCCATATAGTGATTTTAGAAGTCGACACACTCATTTTTTACCAGGCGGTTTAAAATCCTTGATGATGTTTCATATAAACTTCTTCATGCAAATCTCCATGTAGGAATGCATTGTGGACATCCATTTGATGGACTTCGTGATTTTTCTTTGCTGCAAAATCTATAAAACGTACTATTGTCATTTTTCTTGATGATTCCCAAGAACAACTAGGTGTGCCTTATAACGCTCAATGACAGCATCGGATCTGTATTTGGTTGCAAATACCCATTTGCAGCCAAGAGCTTTCTTGTTAGGAGGTAGGGTTTTGAGTCTCCATATGTTGTTTTGCTTCGAGTGAGATGTATTCTTTTTCTATAGCTTTCGACCATTCTTTATGTTTAACGGCTTCCGTAAACGATCGAGGCTCAATATTTGTTGGCAGAGCCGAGATAAAGTTGTGATGGTTAGTCAAAAACGATCACATGTAACAAAGTTGCAAATGGGATAGAGCAAACCTGAGGGTGGCTGAGGAGCGAGTGAAAAAGATGCAAGAGAGTGAGAGGATCGTGAATGGATGTCGTACCAACTACGTAATCCTTTAGTCGAGTAGATGGCAGTTTAGTTCATTGCCTCTGCCCAGATTTTCAACATTCCCATTGTTCTTGTTCGATTATATTCTCTATGGTAGACACAATAACCATGTCTTCTAAACTGATCGGATGAGGTATTTCTTTTATCCTCAGTTGTTTTAGTGACAACCTGGCTCATGGCTCTTTTTTCCAACCCGTCAGCGATGAAGTTATCTTCATCCGTGTCCCAGCTAGTTGTGGACGGAGAAGTCACGTTCTCCGGCAATGATTGTGAAGGTGGCTTCTTGATTGTGAAAGAAAAGCAATATTCTTTGAAGACCACGTCGTGAGAAACAAATATTTTCTCTTGTTTCAGGTCGTATAACTTCCAGCCCTTTTTCCCATAAGGATAACCGAGGAACACACATTTTGTGCTTCGTGAAGCGAACTTGTCTCCTTTATGATTGAGGTTATGTGCGTAATCCAAACAACCGAAAACTTGCAAGTGCTTGTAACTCGGTGGATGACCATAAAGCTGTTCGAATGGCGTGGTGTTGTTAAGCAATATTGATGGAGTCATGTTTATCATATATCCGGCTGTAAGTACGCATTATATTGAGTGGAATATTTCCTTGAAATCGGAGTGCTCTTGCTACATTCATACTATGACAGTGCTTGCATTCTACACGTCCCTTTTCATGAAAGAACCGAGAGAGACACATGAATTCCGTTCAATTGTGACTTCGAATCCTTCTTATCCTTTTTTGAAAACTGTCTTTCTATCATTGCCAAGAACTCGCAGATTTGTTGTGAGACCATGGCTTTGTCTGGTAAAATATATAGCCATATAGCATGAGAATAATCGTCTATTATCATAAGGAAATATCTTGATCCACAAAACGAAGTCATTCAATAAGGGCCCCAATATTAAATCAAAAATTGCATCAACTTTATTAAAACTATCGGAAAAAATTTGACGAGTTTGTTTAGCTCACAAACATACATCACAATTTTTAAGTAAAGAATCAGAACGACTAACTGAATAACTGCTAACACTAGGAATCATTTCGGTGACTTGTACAGACGGATGACCTAGACGGTGATGCCACAAAACCAGATCATCACGAACACTTGTCTTTAGAGATGTCATTGTCTTTATTCCACGAAACCGGTACAAACCCTCTCCCTTTCTCTCACCGCTCCAATCAGTGCCCTCGTTGTTCGGTCCTGAAATATTATTAGTTTATCAGTTACTTGAGCGATCAAGTGGTTGTCAGTAACAGGTTGTCCAAGGGAAATCAAAGTCATATGAAATCCATCAACTAGAAACACGTTTCAAAGTGAGAGTTATGGAGTAAGCAGAATTGTCCCATGTTTGGTCGAGAGTACGTCATTTCCTGCTGCAAGAGAAACCGATGCTGGTGCAATATCACGCATCATGGCCAACATGTATTTGCATCCAGTCATGTGGTGCGTAGCTCCTGTATCAAGTATCCATAATAAATCATCAACCTTACCACTTTGCGGATTTGTTTTTTTTGCTAGTATTGATCAGTCGTTGGATCACGTGCAATTGCTCATCCGTAAGTCCACTCAATCTTAGTCGGTCGATAACTGTGATTGTTGAATTGGAGTTGGATGTTAATGTTTCAGCTCCGATTTGTGTTGCATTCGCTCGAGGAGTAAACCACATCCATGTCCTACTAAAGATTTGGTGCGATTGTCCACTATGTTGTGTGGTCTCTCTCGCCACCATTCAGAATAACCTACTACTTTAATGCAAGATTTTTCATCGTGCCCCATTATTCCGGACACAGTACACTTGGTGTCTCTATTTTCTTGTTTTGAAACATCTTGTGTACTAATTGTGTTTGATTTGTAGGTCAGTTTTGTCTGAGTAGCAAAACTCATTATCGCAGGTTCCTGTGCCACGTTCGATCGCAATGTTTCGTTTTGGACTATTGTATGGTACATGCTATCGAGATCCGGGAGTGGTGTCATTGCACAGATTTAAGATTGTATGACTCCATGAACAGCATCATCGATACTTGAAAGTAAATCATGTATCTGCAGTGTTTCTCTTTCTTTATCCAAAGTTGTATTGATCTCGCTCTTGCAACCATCACAGGTGCATCGTTTGGAGTTCATGCACTCTGTAATCCAATCCCAAATCTTAGTAAGCCATCCGAAATAATCATCAATCGTAGAGCCGTTTTGTTTGCAGCAAGCTAGTTGAGTTCGTAACTGTTATAGGCGTGCTTCACTTTTCTGTGAAAACCTCTTCTTAATAATGTCCCAGAGGTCTTTCGCTATCTATCGAGTTGAGATTAATGATCTTATTTTTGGTTCGATCGTTAGTTTTATCCAGCCAACAATCAGATGATTGTTAGTTAACCAATCCTCTAGTTTAGATGAATCGAGAGCTGGTTTCGGTATTGTTCCGTTCAAGAAACTGAACTTTTTCCGAGAGCTGAGAGCCATTCAAATGTTTATTCCCCATTCATCATAGTTTTCACCGTTGAGATATGGTTGTGATATCACCGCTGAAGTGATGATCGTTTGAACCATATGGTGATATTGTCTTGTGTTTAGAGGTAGTTGTGACCATCTCCATGATTGCGCTTTTTTCTGAGATAAAAACGAGTTTTGAAAGAAGATCGAGGTCAAAGAAGATCAACTTCGGGTGTGCATAAATCGAAAATAATCGAACTCGAGTTTAGAAAACCCTCACTATTGTGAGAAATATTCAATTGTTATGGTTTTTTGTTTTCGATTTTCAAACTTGTTTGGGCTCTGATACCATGACAAATTGTGAATCGAATATGTTTATGTGTTATTAGATTCGTAAGGTCAAGGCTTCTTATGTAGCCATTACATCAAGGAAAAAATATATACTCTAAACCTATCTCGATCTATATCTAAATCTCTCTAGATATACATGAAAAATATTATAGATAAAGATGAATATCATTATCTCAATAATATCCATTAGTAAAACAAAAGTTAGTTGGTTACACAATTTTCTGATGGAATTTCGATAACTTATTGGTTTTGGTCAACATGTGAATATAAGTAATTTTGTTCTCGTGTTTTTTTTACAGAGTTACATGGTATTAACAATAAGTTAAATATATCAAACCGTTCTTGAATAGTATATCTAAGTCATAACTAAACGCCGGTCTATTGGATCATTTATCATCAGTCCATCTTAAAAGTAATAAATAAAATCCCTCTAATTGAGGCACATCATTGTACACAAAAGACCATACAATTACGTATGTGTAACCAAAAGGCTTTTCCGATATCCTTTCTCACCTGATATGATAAAACACATGATATCTCGTAGAAGTCAACCTAGTCCATTGATTGATCCATGGTCGATTCACAAGGTATTGATCTGGCATATAGGGAATAGTAGGATTGGAAGGATATTATCATATCTATCTCTTGCGAGTGGTCTTTTACTTCTATTTACCATTCCTTTTGATTTTGATTGGCTATCCTCTAGTTTTCTGCTTCAAATAGCTATATAGAGAATGTCCATCGGAGATTTCTCCTTTTTGTTGAATTTTTCTATCGCTCCTCGATTTATATATATATATTTTGGTCAAATAACTTTTTTATAAAGAGCTAGGCTCCATAAATAGAGTAATTGTTTCAAAAATACATCGTCATCATGGCATAAAGATCTGAAATTACAACAAGATAAACGGAAAAACATAGAGAGATAGTGGCTAGAAAGCACTTAAAAAAAGTCTCGGAGAATTCCTCAGATCTCATCGACGATTAACCTGTTAAGTAAGAAGAAGCCTTGGGTACTGGATCGAACACCCAAGATTAGAACAGAAACAAGTGCACAATTTCCCATCTCCAGAATGGCTACAAAGGCGATTAAACACCTATAAAGTAAGCCTTTGATGACACCCCTTATAACCCAACAATTTTGATCAAATGGTGAACTCATAGGAGCAAATAACCTCGTGAAGGAGGTAAGGAGACTACTTACTAGAGTCCAAGAACTCCCATTAAACGGGAACAAGATCCTCATAAAGAGGCAATGTAACAAGACCCTCATAAAGAGGTAAGGTGTTGAGATCCACATAAAGAGACAATGTAACAAGATCCTGATAAAGAGGTAAGGATGAGCTAAGAACAAGTTTAACATCCTCATAAAGAGGTAAATGAAATGAAAAAAATTTAAGCCTAAGGAGAGTGAATCTTGCAATAGGACCTAAATCAATCAATTCTGAAACAATCCAAAGAAACGACCAAATCGAACATGATAGATATTGAACAGAGAGATCATGATTGGTCTGAGGATTAAGATGGGCACAAGCTAGGTAAATGTCATGGAAGACATAACAAAAACCAGTGTGCTTGATGAGAGGAACTGAGGCGGGAGAGATGAACGCAGTTGAAATAAACATGTCTCAAAGTTGGAGAGGGTCAATACTGCAGTGATGGAGACAAACACCGAAGAAAAATATGATAGAAAGAGCCTTAGGGTCCGAAAGCTGATATGATTTAGTGGGTCTGGAGGCACTGGTGGCGGCGGAGGAAGAGCCACCATAAAGCATCTCCAAACCCTTAATGGCTGAAGCAGGCAACGACGGGCCAAGTTTCTGAAAAGAGCAGCTATATCTCGCATACCAAAAGAGTAAGCATGAGGCTACAAGAAAATTTTTGAGCCGTAACGAAAGACGATGGGAGAAGATTCTGTATAAAGCAGCAAACAGTCGCATACTAGCGAGATAATTGTACACGAATACATGAGATTCATCAGTTAAAAAAATCACATGCTTAACGTTCCCACAACTTGTGTCGAAGTCACCAAACACCATAGTGGAGAATCTGAAGCATGAGACGTATCTGTGAACAAGGTCCGCAACGGAGAGAAGAACGACTTGAGCGGCGGAGAAATGGGATATCTAAGCTTAGGCGGCGGGACCTAGAAAGGAGATGTCGATGAAGGAAGAACGTGCGGAGAATCCGGAGGAGACGACAGTAGATATGGCGGGACCAGTGAAGCTTAGAGAGGTTTTGTAGATCTGAGCAGCGTATAGAGATATACAAGCCTTTGTGTCGGCCTGCAAGAGGAAACGACGGCTGTGGTTTCACGACGCACAATAGCAACGGAGGAGGTGGAGGTGTGAGCAGCTGAGTTTTAGACGTGAGCAGAGAAGGCATAGACATGAGCAGCATCGACAGAGACGTGAGCGGCAGCAGCGGAGGCGTGAATAGCAGAGTCGGAGACGTGAACAGCGGCGGATGTGTGAGCAGCAGAGGGGGAAGGTCGGGAGGCTCAAGGGGCTCGGAAACTAGCGGTTCACCGCTGCACATGGTGAAATCCGGAAGAGGAAGATGCGGCTAGGCTGTGGAGGACGATTAGGCTTGGGCATAAAAACCGGAACCGAAGAACCGGAACCGAATAACCGATAACCGGAACCGAAATTTTTTATTTGGTTCCACCTAAAATACCCATTGGATCCTGAATTAAGGAACCGTGGGTATCGGGTAGGAACCGGAACCGAACCAAGAACCGAAACACGGAACCGAAGAACCGAACTTACATAAGGCTTAGTAAAATATTACCCATGGTTTCGACATCTACATAAAGAATCATATGAAAATATTGTTAAATCCATGAAATTTATGTTTATGTTTTGTAATTCACATTGAATCATAGATCTCTTTATTTTTTTGGTTAATGATTCGTTGAAATAACATAAATTTTGGGGATTTTTTTTTGTTGATTTCGGATATTTTTTGTTGATTACGGGTATTTTTTGTTGATTTCGGGTAAAAAAATGTTATTTCGGTTCCAAAATACCCGGAACCGTTTAAGAACCGAAAATTTCGGGTATTTTACGGTTCCTAAAATGATGGAACCGAACCGAACCGGAACCGACAGGAACCGAACCGAAAATTGTAAAGTACCCATTGGATCCTAAATTTATAGAACCGAAATACCCGGAACCGAACCGAATACCCGAATGCCCAGGGCTAAGGACGATCATGGGCGAAGAGAGGTCAGGGTGTCGCGAAATGTAATCCTTATTAGATAAATTGTTGTTGAAAATATATTGTCTACAATAAGTTTGGATTAAATATTTACTTTTTTTTTTAAGTAGGAAATGTTAATTTTGAAAATATTAATAATGTAAAATACATTAGTACTTTTTAAAGTATGTTTATGAATTTCAAAATATAAAAATAACAAATAATCTTATATGTTTTATTTTCTATTTATTAGGTATTCTAGTTTTAATTTTAATAAACTAGTTTATACATATATAATATAAATCAATAAATATATATAGACCATGTAATATTTTAATTTTTTTTGAAGAGTTATTGTTTACAATAAGTTTGATCAAGTAACATGATCATTCATATTCCTTTTAAATTGTTTTATAAGTAGAAAAAATGTCCTTTCATATCCATTTCAAAAGTATTTTTGAATACAAATTAAATATTAAAATATATGATTTAAATGTAGAGATGAGATGGCACAATAAGAAAAGAGAAAAGCCTATTTGATATTTAAATAAATTTTTGTTATCATATATAACATTTAAATTGTTTTTAAAGATATATTATATACAATAAGTTTATATCAAATAACATTCATTTACTAAATATATATATCTCTTAAACTGAAAATGTTAATTTTAAAATATTAACAAATTATAGTGTATAAGTACAATTAAATATATTAATTTTATTATTATTTTGTAAAGTATATTTAAAAAAATTAGATAAAATATGAAAAATGATTTTCATGTGTTCTTTTTTATGTATTAGGTATTCTGGTTTTATTTTAAATAAATCATTATTTTATAACATTTAAATTGTCTTTAAAAGACATTTAGTTTACATTCATTTCCTAAATTTATCTCTCCTAAACATAAAATGTTGATCGTTTTTTAAAAAAAGGTATTCTTTTGAAAAAGATTGAAAATTGTTTTGAAAAATGTAATCCTTCTTAGATAAATTGTTATTAAAAATATATCATCTACAATAAGTTTGGATTAAATAATATTTATTTACTAATTTTTTTAATAGGAAATGTTAATTTTGAAAATATTAATAATGTAAAATCAATTAGTACTTTTGTAAAGTATGCTAATGAATTTCAAAATTTAAAAATAACAATAATATGTTATGTTTTATTTTCTAGTTTTATTTTTAATAAACTACTATTATACATATATATAATATAAATCAATAAATATATATAGACTATAATATTTAAATTATTTTTTGAAAAGTTATTGTTTTTTAAAGTTTGGATCAAGTTACATGATCTTTCATGTTTCTTTTAAACTTTTTAGAAGTAGAAAAAATAACACACGTCTTTTTATATTTATTTTAAAAATATTTTGATTACAAATTAAATATTAAAAGATGTGATTTAAATGTATAGACGAGGTGACACAATAAAAAGATAGAAAAATCTATTAAACATAGAAGTAGTGTATTTTTATGTTGTTAATAACTAAAAAGTAATATTGTCAGATCCAGCTCTTGAGATTCCTCCAACAGCTAAATCCTTTTAATAACTCTTCTAATTAATACAAATCCATCAATTTTGTATCTCTTAGGACGACACTTAACCATGCAAGCAATATTCCCAATGTATGACCGTTGGAACTGATCCCTCTCTTGCGTTCTGCGTTGAAGATGAAATCTCGAAGGGTTTGGTTTTGGATTATGTGAAACAGGAGGACTCGGTCGGAAAAGCCAAAGGGGATGATTTGGTCAGGTTTTGTCTGCGTCTTTGATCAACGGAACCATACCCAAGATTCTAAATGAACGTCCAAGATTGAATCTCCATTGATAATGATGATGAACCTCCATGGAAGTAAAGAAAAGTAGTACACAAAAAGTTACAAACCATACAAAAAAGAATCAAACGTTTATCAACAAATGGAGTACTGAAATCTGGCAACAGACTAACAAACACACTCAAACAAGTATATATGCTTACAAGTACAAAAGAGTGAAAAGATCATTCACCAGAATCTGGAGATTTCTCTCAACACTGCCACATGAAAAAGAAAAGAATCACAAAGAATGATATATAATATATGGTTAATTTTAGTGATATCCTAATGTGGGCGCACTTTTTTACTTTCTGGGATGGGGTTTCAATCTTCCTTTCACTGAGACCGTCTCAAATGTGGAGCTGTGGTATATCCTTCAAAGAAATCCAACACAGCGGTTTCAAGATTCTCAACAGAGTATTTCAAGTAGTTCTCCGGATGTCTTCCACTCTCTATATGACCCCTGAATCTTCCAAGAAATGATCTATAAGCCGGGATCAGATGCTCCGATAAAGATATCCTTAGTTCTTCTCTAAGCTGAGTATCTGGAACTGACCATGTCGATTGAATCCTGTGAACCTCTTCAAACATTGTATTGAAAGCTTTAAACCTTTCTCTTAAAGCACTTTTTGATACACCTGAAGAGAAGCTTCCACTCACATGTAATCCTTCGTCTCTCAAGCTGTTCAACACTCTGACCCATGTGGCTCTCTGATACTTGGTGGCTGCGTGTCTGAATATTCCCGTAAGCCTTTTTAAATAGATGTCTCCTATAATCTCTCTTAGCTCCGGCGAGCTTTTGACCTTTTGAACTATGTAATGGACATTGTTCATGATGAATATGTGTGTCAAAGACTCGTCTTTGTAGTGTAAAGACTTGCCTTCTAGATTGAATTGTAGCATTACCATCGTCCATATACAATGCAAAGCTAATGGAGATAATCCTTGAAGCTGACTAAGATCCATATCTGGTTTGTTTGGATCATTTGTGCATTTCAAACCCGCACATGGTTGGGACATGATGAGATCAACAAGAGTTTGCTTATAGTCTGCGATCAAGTTGAGATAATTCATCACATACCTTGTCAATGGATGTATAGTTCCTCCAGGTACAGGAACTACCGACGGTTCACGGAAAATGGCATTCTCAAACTCTACAAGTGTGCCTCTTGCTGCTTCTGCTAATCTTGATTGAATCTCTGTTGCTTGAACAAGAATCGATTCTGATGAGTTTGAGTTGAAGATCTCTTCCATATCTGGCAACAAATCTGCTATAGCATCGTGTAAATCAAGAATCTTGAATAATTTCTCAGGTGATCTTCTGCTGATGCTTATGGCTTCAGGGAAAGTGAAGAGTTGCAGAGCTGAGCCTTTCACTATATCCATGAAGCACGTCTCTTCCATGGCGCCGTCGAATATCTGCTCGCAGAGTCGCTTCTCGCTAGCGAAAACAACCCTAACGCAAACCTTAGCCGCACGGATCCATCGCCTGATCTTTACTTCAACCACTTCCCAATCGAGCCTCTGCACATCTCCGATCCCCAATTTCACAATCCCTAACTGTTTGAAAATCGTTTCCATGGCGGATTTCCGAACGTTTCCATACACCTGGACGCATTCACGGGAGTATCCGGCGCCGATCATCCGCTGCGCAATCGATCTCATATCAGAAACAGCTTCCGGCGAAACCAGATCGATCTCGCGTATACTGGTGGTGGATTTGCAACTGCTCCTCCTACTCGATAACCGGCTCGAACCAGAACTTGAATCGGAACCATCTGGTAGAACCAGATCTAGCTGCTCTTGTTCGTTACCGTCACCAACAACACTTTCGCTACTATCTTCTTCAATCTCGGTACGGGAAGCGAACGAGGAAGCTGATGAATCGAGAAGAAGTGAATCAGGCTCGAAAGTAGAAGTCTGATAGAGAAGGATGTTCCTCAGTTCATCTTCAAGCCTAGCCATGGCGATTTGTATCGTTGAGCTAGCTTTGACTTCGTAGCTACTGTGTTCATCGGAGATGGAGACAGAAGAGACGTGCCTTTGGACTTCATCTACAGCTCGCAAGTATCGATCTACTTCTTCACGATCGCTCTGGAAAATCAGATTCTCTTTCGCTTCTTCAGAGGTCGTTGAATCCCAACGGAGTATTATCTTCTCCGCCGTCTCGAACGTCGCCACATCAGAACCATCGCCACCACGATTCGCCGGTGTTTCCATAATCAAATCAATTCACCCGAAAATCGTAAATTCGAAATTCGATTTAGTTGCCTTCACACCGATCAAAATTAAGGTCTTTCTCCCTTCCTTTGGAAAAAAATTATACTGAAAAAAATTCCAATTTTTAAATCAAGAAAATCAAATTTGTATTTTTTTTTTTGGGAAAAACGTCAATAGACTTTTCAACGCTCAGCTCGTGGGTTGTGCTCTTTTGATTGTTAATTTGTTTTTTTAAGAAAGAAAAAAAAATATCGGATACTAGCCGGCGGCAGAACAAAACACAACTCCGGTGAGAGTATATATTTTCTTCTTGTATTGGAATCATTTCATGCCAATAATTTAAATTTGGGTAAATGATAGATATATAAATCTAAAAGAAAAATAAAATACTATATTAACATTAAATAATGATGCCGACATAGGAGAAAGAACAAACATCAAGGATAAGGAATAATGATTTTGTCTAAGATTGAAACATTTAATATTAGGTAATCAGCCATGCAGTTTTAATCATAATCAAAAATTATATTAAATTAAAAACTGTTGTCGTATTGGTTTGAAAGTTTTCTTTAATAGTAATTTTGATAGTTACATGTTTAAAAAAAAAATGATTGGTTAAAAAAAACATTGTTTGCGAATAATTTGGGCCTTGGGCTGGGCCGGAAGGAAACATTAAAGCTCAATAAAAACTAATTATAATTGGTCAGTGACGGAATCGAATACTAACAGCTCCGTGACATTAGTATATTTACTCTGTCTGAAAGGAAATTGTCCTACTCCTATATATGGTCACTGGTTTCGTACGGACCTTTCTTTACTCCATCACAGAGGGGTGCAGTTTTGTTTTCTCTTTCCTCTCTTATTTCTTTTCCTCCTTTTTTTTTCTTTTTTTTTTTTGGTTTTTTTGTTCTTCATACTTGATTTCGAACCCCTAGCTACGGGGAAAGAGGTCTTTTCTCGGGAAACAAAACCGATATTTTTGTATCTCAGTGAGAGAGAAAAATGCAGAATCCGAGGCTGCAGCAACAACAACAAGCAATGATTCAGCAAGCTATGATGCAACAACATCACTCTCTCTATCATCCTGCTGTTATGGCTCCTCCGCCTCAGGTTTTTTTTTTATCTATATCATCTTCGATGTAATCACCAATTTGGTTTGCCAAATTCTTAGCTTTTAACTCATTTCCAAATTAGGGTTTGTTCTGAAAATTCCGATTCGCTGTCTCTCTATTTGTGGCTAACACCATGAAAAGTTTTGAGCTTTTGATGGTGGGTTAGGTTTTTCGAGTTAGTGATTGTGGATTTCCTTGTTGGGTGTTCAATTTTCGCGAAGAAAAGCAGTGATTTTGCAATCACATCGAAAATGATTTCGCATTTGTTTTGCAGATGGAGCCTCTACCAAGTGGAAACCTTCCTCCTGGTTTTGATCCCACTACTTGCCGTAGTGTGTGAGTATTTTGTTTGAATTCTGGTGTATTGGAACCAAGCATTTAGTTTCAAGGTATTTTGTAAATAGTTATTTTGAATTTGCAGCTATGCTGGCAACATCCCTACGCAGGTCACTGAGGTTCTTCTTCAAGAGATATTTGCAAGCACCGGCCTTGTTGAAAGCTGTAAACTCATCAGAAAGGATAAGGTAGAGTAACATTCAGAGTAAAACTACTACCTCGAGCTAACTTCTAAATTTTTAATTTTTTTGCTCTTCACAGTCATCATATGGATTTATTCACTACTTTGATCGAAGATCTGCTGGTTTGGCTATAATGTCTCTTAACGGAAGGCATCTGTAAGAATCTGGCATTGATACTTCATGTTCCTCTTGTTCAATAGATTATAATGCTGGATTTCACAGGTATGGACAGCCCATCAAAGTTAATTGGGCGTATGCCACTGGTCAAAGAGAAGACACATCAAGTAAGTTGTGAATAGGACAGATTGTTTATCAAAGAATTGCGTTTTGTTTGCTTGTTCTCTAAGAGAGTTGTGTACTGAATGATTCTGTTTCCATGAAATGCAGGTCATTTCAACATTTTTGTTGGAGATCTCAGCCCAGAGATTACTGATGCAGCGTTGTTTGATAGCTTTTCTGCCTTCAACACTTGCTCGTAAGTTGTTTTCCTTAATCAACTGCTCTTAAAGGCTTGTTGGTTTGTTACACAATTAATATGTACTAATATATCACTATGTTGCCCATTGATTAAGCTTGTTTGTTTAGACATTATTTCCATCTGAGTGTTTCATTTTTATCTAGTGATGCAAAAGTAATGTGGGACCAGAAAACTGGACGTTCAAGAGGCTTTGGGTTTGTTTCCTTCCGCAATCAGCAGGTTTTGTATTCTTCAACTCATGCGTGACTGTTTGTTTTAGCTCCATTCATGATTTTATATTGATTTAAGATGTCAAAATGAATTCGCAGGACGCTCAAACCGCCATCAATGAAATGAATGGTAAGAATTAGCATATAGCAGCTTTTGTAAACTTTGGTTTGTCGATGCTTATATTGTAAGGACGCATTTGACTGTATGATAGTATGGCTGTTTTGTGGTCTTCTGTGTTTTGCAGCTTATCGGTGATGAGTTGTTGGGAAGTTACATGTCTTTTTTGTATCTAGAATTGAGTTTTTTCAGTAGTATAATCTATGTTTCAGGTAAATGGTTAAGCAGCAGACAAATCAGATGTAACTGGGCGACAAAAGGTGCTACTTTTGGCGAGGACAAACATAGCTCTGATGGAAAAAGTGTCGTTGAACTTACAAACGGCTCTGCAGGTTATCTTTTGATTACTTTGCAAATTCTGTTATTTTCGTACTTTCTGATTGATGAAGATTACATTGATTTAATACTTGCAGAGGATGCTAGAGAGATCTCAAACGAAGAAGCTCCTGAAAACAATCCTCAATATACCACTGTGTATGTAGGAAACCTCGCTCCAGAAGTAAGTTAGGAATTGCTCTTTGGTGGTCTTTTTGGCACGTTCGTGACAGTTGTCAAATCTTGCAGGTAACTCAGCTTGATCTACACCGTCTGTTCCATACACTTGGCGCTGGAGCGATTGAAGAGGTCCGTGTCCAGCGAGACAAAGGCTTTGGTTTTGTGAGATACCACACTCATGAAGAGGCTGCTCTTGCTATTCAAATGGGAAACTCTCAGCCTTTCTTCTTTAACAGACAGATAAAGGTACTAACGTCAGTTATGATTTACTTAGATCCACTCCAACAGGCACAGCCTCAAACCCACTTTCTTGTTTTCTGTGATTATCAATTACAGTGTTCATGGGGAAACAAACCAACTCCAACAGGCACAGCCTCAAACCCACTTCCCCCACCAGTGCCGGTGACAGTCCCTGGTCTTTCCCCAATGGATCTCTTAGCCTATGAGAGGCAACTGGCTCTAACCAAGATGCATCCTCAGGCTCAGCATTCTCTAAGGCATGTAAATGCAGCTGGAGCAAGTGCAGCTATGTACGATGGTGGCTTTCAGAATGTAGCTGCGGCGCATCAGCAGCTCATGTACTATCAGTAATAAACTCTGGTCTCTTGGCTCTGTCTTTTATTATCTAAATGTTATCAGTTTCTTGCTTTTTCTAGACCTTGTTCAGAGTGTCATGTATGTTTTTCTCTCATTTAAAGTGGTTGTTGAGTCTATAAATATGCTCAGTTTGTAACCTATGGTGTCCAAGTGGATTATAAGCCAAGCAATAAAATAACATGAAATAAGAGGGATTTTTGTTTGGGTTCCAAATTTGCTAAATGGTCTAGAGATGTCGTAATGGTAAAACTTAATCGAAGTATTTTGCGGTTACGTAGATTCAAATGCTTTCTAGTTTCAAACATGTTCAATCAATACTATTAAAAAATATATATATATATATGAAAAACAATGATTTAGTTGAAGTGTTTATTATTTTGTATTTTAGCAAAATCCTTAAGTATTTTTATTAATTATTATAAATATATTTGAATTTAACAAAATTAAACTATGTATTTTCTAATTAATAATTATATATATACATAATATTTTTAATGCATTTTTGTTTTAAATATAAATATATAATTTTACGTAATTTGACATACCTTTCACGTCGATTTAACGTCAAAAGATTATTATATTAAAATTATATCAATAATAATTATTAAATTCAACTTATTATAAATTTAAAAATATTATAAATTAAAATATTTTATAAATCCAAAATATTCATAGCATAATACATTCAAGATATTTTGTCTTTTAGTTCTCGCCTAAGTTCAATTTTTCTAAATATATTTTGGTCATATTTTCAACCATTTTAGGAATGGATGATGAATCCGCCTCATCTTCATTTGTTGTGCTCGAAGTCTGTCTTTCAGCCTGTCTCTTTACCCTAAAAGCCGCCTCTAGTTTAGAATTATCCAACGGTAGGATCTTAGCTGGCGATCATTTTTTGCTATGGAGCCAAAAGAGCCTTTGTATCTTCCAACTCGGCTCGTAATAGAGATGGATCTTCATATGTAGTATGTCGTAGAGCTAGTGTAGAGACAACATGAGTATCTTGGATAAACCATATTCCGATGATCCGTTCTTTCTTCTTCGGAGCCGCCTTCTTCAGAACCACCTGCAAAACCCAAAAATATGTTATTAATTTTAACTATATATTAATATAGTTAGTTAACCAAATTTAACACAACCAAAAAATTAAATAAAATCTTTCTTCTGAATGGTCAACTGGACTGGAGTACCTTCAGAGTAAATTGACTCTCCCGCTCAGTGACTCGTGTCATCGCGTCGTTGTAGATTTTCTCCTCCTTCGGACTCACAAACTCCCTCGCCAAATCCATCGTAGCGGGGCTGATTTACTGCGTCTAACATATCATAAAATCGTTTAACATCTAAGTTGGATCCCTCAACAACATCGTTATGATAAGTACTTATTGTTTCACGAAATGCATATTTAGTTATTTCATACATCCTATTATGTTGGGATTGTGTCCTGAAATCACACTCGTACTCACTCCTGATGATAGTTGGTTGTCGAGATCAGACATTTCACATAATACTAGGTGGTTGCAATGCTTTGCTAGAAGCCTCTTGTAATCTGTAAGTAGTGGACTTACTGCCAGTATTATATGATCCTATAGGGTCACACACCTAAGCAAACTAGAAGCATAAATATGGGAACGATCATTATGGTAATGATCATGTTGATGTGTATTAGATACACATTGATATTGAGTGTTATAGTGGTGTGTCGATCGACACAGTGTGTGTGTCGATCGACACAGATCGGGTTTCGAAACTGACGTTTCGATTTCATGACTTAAACGAATTGGAATTAATCTAATTTCGGTTTAGTCATTCAAGGTCTATATAAAAGGCTTATATGGTCGACCTGGAACCCTAGCCGTTCACTTTTCTGTTGCAGAGAAAGCAGAACCACCAAAACTCAGTGATCCCAAGATCCGGCACTAGCATCCCGGCTTTCCAGCTTTGTGTGCGTGTGTATCTGGTAGAGGCGAAGCACCTGAGTCGCTGCTGATCTCGATTACCATTCATTCCGCTGCCATCTCTGAGGTAAACACGAGATCAATGATTCAATACTATAACCCTAGATTCTAGGCTTACCAACAGTGGTATCAGAGCTATTAGGGTTTAAACCATTGAATCTGAGGCATATAATTCGAATAATGATGTATTTGATTAGATTTGTGCCTGCTAAATCATGTTTTGAACGAATTAATCTCGGATTAAGTTTCTGCTTTAAAACGATGATCGGGTGTTTTCGCATAGTGTCGATCGACACTAATCGTGTGTCGGTCGACACACCGCGAAACGCTTATAAAATTTTAGGGTTTCGATCAGCGATCGGATTTCTGTTACCCTACTGTGTCGATCGACACACTGGGTGTGTCGGTCGACACAGGCTGTGCGAAAGGATTAATCGGTTCAATTGGATTGACCGGTTATCTCGCATGGTTATGTCGGTTAAGTCGGTTCAATTTGATTAACTGGTTCAATTAGATTGGACTGGTTATCTCAATTAGTCAAGAACCGATTTAATTGGTTGATTTCGGTAAAATTAGATTTACCGGTTATCGACCCGGTTCAATTGAATTGAACCGAAAAAAAAAACAATTTGGTTTTGGTTAGGTCGTGTCGACCGATACAAGGGTGTGTCGATCGACACACCGCTCGCAGATTTGATGGTTGGACCTCAAATTGCGAATACCAAACCAAATCTAACTCCTTGCTTCTAGATTAACTTAAACTTAATGAATCTAGATGTTTTAATTAACTTAAAAACTTCTTGGATGTATATTGGATATGCATCAAGATTAAATAGTTCTTTTCCTCAACTAAATATCAAGTGATCTTGATGTCATGCCCGATCTTGTCTACTGTCAAGACTCGTTTCGTTGTTGGATAGCCTTGGAGTCCTTGGTATCCACAACTACATGAGTAAGACAGGTGATCATTGATAGACTTGCAGTGCGACTGTCAATAATCACGAGACTGAAGAGATTGGTTTACTTGACTGGGCTATCAGAAGTTCTGGGCCCAGAGACATCAGAGTGGGTAAGACATGGATTGTCTTATCTGCGACCAAGAGTTGTACTGGGTACAATTAGCAATGATTTGCTTACCCAGATAACTAAAGCTTGGGTGATGGCGAGTCGCCCACTCAAATTTTGGTGAAGTAAGGATCTTGGTTCATTGTATTCATCTGAGGAAACATAGTTTTGAATACAATGCGAGTTTTCTTATTGGATAAGAATTCTCATTTCCTTGAACATCATAACTAAAACCTCTTTTAATTACAGCTATGTCTGTCCCAACTCACATCAACACTTTCTCGCTAAGATCCGTCCTTGATAAGGACAAGCTTAATGGATCAAATTTCTTGGAATGGTATCGGAACCTGAGAATAGTTCTCAGGCAGGAGAACAAGGAATATGTCCTTACAAGAGTTCTCCCCGAGAGGCCACGTTCCAATGCCACGCAGGCAGATACGAATGCTTGGGATAAGCATTCTGCTGATGTCAAATACGTTAATTGTCTAATGCTGGTGACTATGAACTCTGAGCTGCATAAGCAATATGAGAACGTGATGTCACCGATTGAGATGATTAACAGCCTGAAAGCCTTGTTTCAGGAGCAAGCTCGCACAGAGAGATACCAGACGGTTAAATCTCTCATGGATTGCAAGCTGGCTAAGGACAGTCCAGTGAGTCCTCATGTCCTTAAAATGATGGGTTACATTGATAACCTGGGGAAACTGGACTGTGCCATTAGCCAGGAGCTGGCCACTGACATGATTCTGCAGTTTTTGCCGTCGTGCTTTGATAAGTTCATCATGAATTACAACATGCAAAACATGACTAAGAAATTGACTGAGTTGCACGGCATGCTAAAGACAGCAGAGCCGAATCTCAAGAAGGCAACTCCTAATGTACTGATGGTACAAGGGGGTAAAAGGTTTAAGAAACCTAGTAAGGATAAGGGAAAGGCTAAAGCTGTCCAGACTGAGAGTCAAGACAAGCCCAAGCCCAAGCCCAAATCCGGGCCTTCTCCTGAGGACAAATGCAACTACTGCAAGCAACTAGGGCATTGGAAGAGAAGCTGCAAGAAGTTCATGGAAGATTATGCGAAGCTGAAGAAGACGTATGATGCGTCTGATTCAGGTATTTATGTTATCGAACTTAATGTTATGACTCATAGTTCTACTTCGTAGGTATTGGATACCGGCTGCGGTGCTCATATTTGTACTAATATGCAGGCACTAAGAAACAGTAGAACGCTGAAGAAAGGACAAGTTGAGCTACGGGTCGGGAATGGAGCTAAGGTTGCTGCACTGGCCATAGGCACTTATGATTTGTCTTTACCTTCTGGCATGGTTTTAGAATTGAATAATTGCTACTTTGTACCTGCGATTAGCAGAAACATAATTTCAGTTTCCGTTTTGGATTTGGAAGATTTTGATTTTGCTATTAAGAATAAAGTTTGTTCTTTTCATCGTAATGGTACATTTTATGGTAGCGCCCCATTAGATAATGGGTTATATGTCTTAAACCAAGAAATGCCTGTCTTTAACATAAATACAAAGCGGTTTAAGTCAAATGACGAAAATCCGACTTTCTTATGGCATTGTCGTTTGGGCCACATCAATGAGAAACGCATTCAGAGGATCCATCGTAATGGGCTTCTGGGCTCATTTGATTTTGAATCATGTGAGAAATGCGAATCTTGCTTGATGGGCAAAATGGCTAGGGCCCCTTTCAACAAACCGAATGAAAGGGCCAGTGACTTATTGGGCCTTATTCATACTGATGTATGTGGGCCAATGAGCACTGTTGCCATAGGAAATTACAAGTACTTCATTACCTTTACTGATGACTTCAGTAGGTATGGATATGTCTATTTGATGAGACATAAGTCAGAATCCTTTGATAGATTCAAGGAGTTCAAGAATGAAGTACAGAACCAACTTGGCAAAAGTATCAAAGTTCTGCGGTCAG
Source organism: Orychophragmus violaceus (assembly GCA_030180135.1). Taxonomy (NCBI): domain Eukaryota; kingdom Viridiplantae; phylum Streptophyta; class Magnoliopsida; order Brassicales; family Brassicaceae; genus Orychophragmus; species Orychophragmus violaceus. The sequence goes on along the minus strand of CM058230.1, from coordinate 99,868,036 downwards.
ATCGCGGAGGAGAATACTTGAGTCAAGAGTTCAGTGACTATCTGAGCGAGTGTGGAATTGTTTCACAACTCACTCCTCCTGGAACACCCCAATGGAATGGAGTGTCAGAGAGGAGGAATCGAACTTTATTGGATATGGTTCGGTCTATGATGAGTCATTCAGATCTTCCATTATCCTTTTGGGGATACACTCTAGAAACGTCTGTGTTTACACTAAATAGGGTGCCATCTAAATCAGTTGAAAAGACACCACATGAATTGTGGACTGGGAATATTCCAAGTCTGTCTTTCCTGAAGATTTGGGGATGTGAGGCTTATGTCAAACGTTTAATCTCTGACAAGCTCGCACCCAAATCAGATAAATGCTACTTCGTTGGTTATCCTAAGGAAACCAAGGCATACTACTTTTACAACCGATCTGAGAACAAAGCCTTTGTTGCTCGGGACTGTTCTTTTCTTGAGAGAGAATTTCTTTCTAAGAAAAGCAGTGGGAGTAAAGTACATCTAGAAGAAATTCAAGATGCACAGGAGACTGCTCAACCTGCTGAGGAAGAGCAGCAGTTGGATCCACAAAGTTCTGTGGAGGCCACGCCTGTGGAGCCTGAAGTTCGCAGATCCGGAAGGATCCGTCACGAACCCGAGAGATATTATGGATTTCTCGTGACCAACTGCAATGATCTGATGGTCATTGAAAGTGACGAACCAGCGACCTTCGCGGAAGCAATGATGGGCCCGGACTCCAAAAAATGGCTTGGAGCCTCTAAATCCAAAATGGGATCCATGTCAGAAAACCAAGTATGGTCCTTGGTCGATTTGCCTAATGGTGCAAAAGCCATTGAGTGTAAATGGATCTTCAAGAAGAAGATTGACGTGGATGGTAATGTCCAAATTTATAAAGCTAGGTTGGTGGCTAAAGGTTTCAAACAGATTCATGGTATTGACTATGATGAAACCTATTCCCCACTCGCTATGCTTAAATACATTCAGATTCTTCTGCAACTGCTGCTTATTATGATTATGAGATTTGGAAGATGGATGTCAAAACCGCCTTCTTGAATGGAATTCTGGAAGAGGATGTGTATATGACACAGCCTGAGGGTTTTGTAGATCCTAAGAATGTTGGGAAGGTATGCAAGCTTCATAAATCCATTTATGGATTAAAGCAAGCATCACGGAGCTGGAATCTTCGTTTTGATGAAACAGTAAAACGATTTGGTTTCATCAAGAACGAAGAAGAACCATGTATATACAAGAAGGCTAGTGGGAGCGGAATTGCGTTTCTTGTACTGTATGTCGATGACATACTTATTCTCGGTAATGAAGTTCTGTTGCTTCAGTCTGTTAAGACTTGGCTCGGAAGTTGTTTTTCCATGAAAGACATGGGAGAAGCCGCGTACATCCTTGGAATCAGAATCTACAGAGATAGAGCAAATAGGCTGATTGGATTGTGCCAGGACACTTATATTGATAAGGTGTTGCACAGATTCAAGATGCATGATTCCAAGAAGGGCTTCATTCCGATGTCTCATGGCATTAGTCTCAGCAAGAAGCAGTGTCCGGCGACACATGCTGAGCGAGAACGCATGGATAGGATTCCTTATGCTTCTGCAATAGGATCTATCATGTATGCCATGCTCTGCACTCGTCCAGATGTAGCTTACGCGTTAAGCATGACGAGTAGATACCAATCTGATCCAGGTGAAGATCACTGGACAGCTGTCAAGAATATTCTCAAGTATTTGAGACATACCAAGGATAAGTTCTTGGTATATGGAGGGAGTGAAAAACTTGTGGTGAATGGATTCACTGATGCGAGTTTTCAGACGGACAGAGACGATTTCCGATCACAGTCTGGATATGTCTTCTGTCTAAATGGCGGTGCAGTGAGCTGGAAGAGCTCTAAGCAGAACACCGTAGCTGATTCCACGACGGAAGCTGAATATGTTGCTGCTTCAGAAGCGGCAAAGGAAGCTGTTTGGATCAAGAAGTTCATGACTGAACTTGGTGTGGTTCCTAGTATCTTGGAGCCAGTGGCTTTGTTTTGTGACAACAATGGAGCCATTGCTCAGGCGAAAGAACCCAGGTCACACCAGAAGTCCAAACACATAGACATGAGATATCACCTGATTCGTGATATCGTCAATAGAGGAGAAGTGAAGATCAGCCGAGTTCCGACGGACGAGAACGTCGCTGATCCTCTGACTAAGCCACTCCCAAGGCCTAAGCATGAGAGTCATACTACTGCTGTAGGCATTAGAGATCTTAAGATGTAATCTTGATTCTAGTGGGAGTTCTGGTTGTTTTATTTTAGTTATATTAAGATGTTCTTGTAAACATACTTTTGGATATGTTTAATGAAATTTGATTTCGGCATTATTTATTGTAATCTAAATAATGGTCCCAAAATAAGTTTATGCCATATTATAGGTCATCAAGTTGAGGACTTGATCATGAAACCCTGTAAGTTATAGATGACATAAATTATAATGTGTCCCTAGTCGAGGTTGTCAAAGTGGGACACTGACAACCGCGAGAGACTAGCTTGTGAGGTGACTGTTGACTAAGTTTCATGGAGTCAGTGATATGAGTATCACAGTCAGTCACATAGATATATGTTGATGAACATATGATCGGACATGACCCGCAAATGAGAAGTCTCCAGGATAGTTATATCTGTGTCATGAGAGGTTCTCATTACGACTATAGAGTATAGTCCTTAGACCTGAGTTCATCATGCTTTCTTGCATATGAATTGGTGCACTTTGACCTTGTCAAACGTCGACCCGTAACTGGTGGCTATAAAGGCATTTCTTAGGTGTATCATGAAGTGTGTATAGGAACAGGGATGGAACAAGACGGGATTTGTCTCTCCTGTATAACGGGAGATAAATATCTCAGGGCCTGTCGAAAATTTGATACTGAGAAAATGTGTGGCCGCACTCAAACGAACTGTAGTTCAGTTGTTTGTCTTGTTCAGTATAGATCAGGAGTTCGATAAACAAGATATTGGCTTAATAAGGATGACACTAATCTTGCCTTATGCCAAATCGAGATATAGAGACAAAAGGATTATAGGAATTGATGATTCCAGTACAAGTGGGAGATTGTTGGGATTGTGTCCTGAAATCACACTCGTACTCACTCCTGATGATAGTTGGTTGTCGAGATCAGACATTTCGTATAATACTAGGTGGTTGCAATGCTTTGCTAGAAGCCTCTTTTAATCTGTAAGTAGTGGACTTACTGCCAGTATTATATGATCCTATAGGGTCACACACCTAAGCAAACTGGAAGCATAAATATGGGAACGATCATTATGGTAATGATCATGTTGATGTGTATTGGATACACATTGATATTGAGTTTTATAGTGGTGTGTCGATCGACACAGTGAGTGTGTCGATCGACACAGATCGGGTTTCGAAACTGACGTTTCGATTTCATGACTTAAACGAATTAGAATTAATCTAATTTCGGTTTAGTCATTCCAGGTCTATATAAAAGGCTTATATGGTTGACCTGGAACCCTAGCCGTTCACTTTTCTGTTGCAGAGAAAGCAGAACCACCAAAACTCAGTGATCCCAAGATCTGGCACTAGCATCCCGGCTTTCCAGCTTTATGTGCGTGTGTATCTGGTAGAGGCGAAGCACCTGAGTCGCTGCTGATCTCGATTACCATTCATTCCGCTGCCATCTCTGAGGTAAACACGAGATCAATGATTCAATACTATAACCCTAGATTCTAGGCTTACCAACATATCATACTCATGGTAATTATGCTCCCCGTGATAACCAAATTGATTATGATTAACATGCAATTAATTTTTATGCTGAAAATTGCTACTACTATTTTATGCATCATATCCACTACTATAGTCTTCTCTGTGTTGATACTAAATAAAATATTTCAGTGTAAATCCTCTATTCAATAAGTGACGCCAAACTGTTTCATTTGAGATATATTTTCTATTCATATATTTCTGACAAGGACAAAACATCTTACCGCTTTTCATGGTATGGATGTTTGGTTTGCTTGATATATGAAGATGTTCACCCGTTATGAAGCTCTTTCGTCACCACTCCTTCTGCATCCTTGTGTTGATATATCCAACTTCGTAATTCATGTATAGATATTTAAAAATAATTTTTTTCTCAAAGAAAGTTTTTTTTATTTGTGTTTTTCTCGGTTATATGAAGAGGTATTTATAGGAAATTTTCATAAATAAGCAATAGATTAACGATGAATAAAAAACAACAAATTTACAACGAAAACTTCACCAACAAATTTATATCGATTAAGATACCAACTAAAAAGTTTTATTTCATCCCCACACAAACGGTTAAACCATATTAAAAACATGTCTATCTATCAAATAACATTATTTTTAATCTATTGTTAATTTGTTGTTCTAACCAACAAAATATTTTTGAAGTTATTTCGTCATAACTTAGCATCGAAAGTACGATGAATTTATTTTGGTCCCTTAGACGACGTAAAATCATTGTAAGTACCATCTATTTTACGTAAAATAAAGATCGTCGCTAAATACCATTGATTTTACGAAATTAATTTCATTGTAAAATTGATGGTAATTAGCGACGAAATATATTCGACGTAAAATTTTGTCGCAAACGGACTGTTTTTTTTGTAGTGTGAGTTAGATTACGGTTGATGTTTTTACAATCACAGTTTTTAAAGGGTTGTTTTAATAAATTTTCAAAATACTTAGACTATTATAAGATAGAATGAAAGATTAATTTGTTTCGATTCGATTATAAAAATATATAAAAGATTTATTTTCAGGAAGACAAATTAAAAAGATGAATTAATAATTTTAATTATAGAAACATTAAAATGAACTTAAATTAATACAAAATGTTAAATGAACGGATTATCATATTTTAGTTATATTTTTATTTATAAAATATAAATAATTTTTTATATATTTAGACCAATATAAGACGAGTTGAAAAATTGATTAACCAATTTGAATTATAAAATATTAAACACAAACTTTGAATACTGGAAGATGAGTTAAAAATGTATTAATCAATTTAAATTAATTTATTCTTAATTTGATAAAATTTTAAAATTATTAAATATTTATATTATTCGAATATATTATGAGTAAAATTATGTTTGATGTTTTTACTATCCCAATTTTAAAGTTTTTAATCAAAATTTTAAAATATTTAGAATACTATAAGATATGCTGAAATATTGATTAATTTTTCGATTATAAAATATATATATTTTATTCATTGAAAAACAAATTAAAAAGATGAATTAGCCAATTATTATTATGAAAACAATAAAATGAACTTAAATCAATGCAAAGTGTTAAATAAACGGATTTTCATGTTTCAACTTTTATAATATGTAATTATGTTTATATAAAATTAGAAATTTAGTTATGAAAATACGAAAGTCATATATAAGCATATGATGTTCTCTAAAAATAATAAAACAATCATATATGTTTAACATAAGCCTGGAAAATATGTAATTACTGAACCTTTATTGTGCAGGACCCAAATTAAAATTCTCAAAACCAAACCAAATTAAAACTTTAGAAAAAATTAAATGGAATAATTTTTTTTAATACGGAATCAACTGTATATGATTTTAAACCGAACCAAAATGTAAGTCTCTTTGTATTCATTAATGTTTCTACATAGTTAGTAACCTAGGTGGATTAAAGTATTTAATTCCAGAAAAACCTATAATTAAAAGGTCATTGGTTTCCGTGCCCAAGAGAAAAGTAAAGTGCGATCTAGATCTAGTTTTTCATCCCGTCGGCTTCCCGTCGGTGGGCAAATCCTGACCGGATTTCTTCATCCCATTCCGTAATGTCGACTGTGGAGCTCGGCATAGTAACAGAGCCACCGGATGGTGCCTTTCAAAATCCATTTGCGGCGCCAATAACCCAAGTTCCCTCTCCTGAGGTAGTCTCTCCGACGTTGCAAGCTGCTACGTTTCTGGAAGCGACGACTCAGAACCTTGTCAAAACCTCGATTCCGACATCCATTCCGTCCATAGGGGCTCTCTCTTACGCGGATCGATTTAAGGCGTCTTTAAGGAATCTCAGGAAAATAGAATCGCCGCTGGTGATAGAGGATGGAGTGCCAGTTGTTCAGGCACCAGCCTCTGTTATTTTGGCAACTTCAAACCTCTGGAAAGATCATCTCGTTGCTCAGTTTCACGGGCTCGTTCCACCACCTGCGAAGATTTTTCACAATCTTAACAAGGCATGGGGAAAGTTTGGTAAAATCGTCATTCGCTCAGTTTCAAGCACTTCTTGTTTGATCTATGTTCCGTGCGTCTCAACTCGAGAGTGGATTTTGCAAGTGGGCTATTGGCAGGCAGGAAATTGCTCATTCTCCGTGTATCCTTGGTCGCCGGATTCTTCGTTAGAAATGCCGGAGTTAAAGTCAGCACCAACGTGGGCTATCCTCAAGAACATACCACCCCAAATGTATTCTTTAGATGGGATTAGTGTGATTGCAAGTGCCATCGGAGAACCGCTTCATACGGAGAAATCTAAATTGGATCCTTTTCATTTTGGCGATACGAAGGTGAAAGTTGAGATTGGCTTGGAAGCAGATCCTCCGACGAAAATTGTAGTTCGGGATGCTAATGGATTTTCGGTTAGAGTAAAGGTCGAATATCCAAGGCTCCCACCAAAGTGTACTAACTGCGAGAGGTTTGGACATTTGTTAAACCGTTGTCCTCTTCCTTTGATGAAAAAGAAGAAGAGTCCTCCGTGTTGGAATTGTGTCCAGTAATCTCGGTACTGTCTCTAGAAAGTAAGAGTATGTCAATGATCAGACATAAGTCATATAATACTGGGGGTGATGATGGCTTGCTAGAGTCCGCTCATGATCTATAAGTCTTGGACTTATTGCCTTTATTATATGATCCCATATGGGTCACACGCCTAAGCTAACAGGAAAATGTGTAGGAACGGTTTAGCAGAAGTACAGTAAAAGTGCTAGGCATTTACTGTACTTAGAGAGAATAAAAGGTTTAGCTACTGTGCATCGATCGATGCATAATGTGCAACGATCGATGCAGTGAGCAAACACCGACGAGTTAATTGGTATTTGGGCCAAATGGCCCAAACGGAACAGGACGAGTTTTGTGTCATAAAACTCGAGTTTCAGACTGATTAACCCTAAGACTTGAGCCGTAAACTCTCTCCCTCTGCGCCGAGTTCCCCTTGTGGTCTAGCAGCTATTTCCTGTGAAAGCGTGTGTGAACCTTTGGAGGATTCATCCCTCGGTGTTTCTCTGATCTCAGACATACCATCTTCTTCCGCTGCAATAACAGGTATAAGGTGAGATCATCATTTGTTTCTATTCTGAGAAGAACCTAGATCGCATGTTTAGGATAATCTGAATCTGGAATTGAATCAGGATTCATCTAAACGTTCCAACAGTGGTATCAGAGCTTGGGTTCTGGTTTTTCTTGTTTAGATTCATGTTTAGGATTGTTTAAAGAGGTGTTTTTGAATCAATCTACTGATAAGATTAAAACACTTAAGAAACAAGAATTAGAATCCTAAACAAACTGTTTAAAAATCGCATGACCAAACTATATTGATTTGGTATGTGATCTAAACTGATTTTGCATCGACTGAGATCGCATTGCATCGATCGATGCAATGCAAGGATCGATCGTTGCAGTCGCGAGAGATTGACCGCGATCGCATGGATCGTTCAAACGATCGCATGGATCTCACGAGAATCTCTCGGCCAAACCTGATAACCGTTCGTGCACACGTGAGAGCATCGATCGTTGCAGGATCGATGAACGATCGTTGCAGGATCGATGCTGTGAGCATCGATCGATGCGGTTAGGGTTTTGGCTCGGTTTAATTTAATTAAAATTAAACGTCTCGGTTTAATAAACAGATTTAATAATTTTATTAAGTCTGGTTAAACCGGGATAAGAAATCCAATGTCGAAAGAATTATTGGATTTAGTGCCTAAACCAGGATTTCTAATTTGATTTGGTTGGACCAAATAAATTGAGAAAATCCGGTTTAGTAAATAACCGGTTGACAATTGTGGTCATCGTAGTAATTGAAACTTGGTTAGACCAGTTTTAATGAACCAGACCGGTTATGTCAATTAATTGGACAATTGGGTCATGTCTTGGACATGGACCAATTCTTGGGCCTCGGGCCAAGAAGTTAAAACAATTGGGCCATTAATTGAGTCATTCTTCAGATTTAAATTTAAAACTTATTTTATAAAATAAAATTATGAAATTCGATTTTAAATTTTATAAAGTTCCGAAATTTCGAAATTAGAAAGTTTCCAAAATTAGAAGTTTCTGAATTTGCGGGTTTTGGATTTTAAAGAAGTTTCTAAAGTTAGAAAGTTTCCGGTTTTAGAAAGTTTCCAATTTTAGAAAGTTTCCAAAAATAGTAGGTTTCCATAAATAGAAAGTTTCCCGAAATAGTAATCTTCTATTTTGGGAATGATTTTAATAAACCTACGGACCTCAAACAATATCAAGCGTTGGATGTCTTGTCCAGGCTATGTCAGCTGTCAAAGCCCATTCAATTGCATTCATGGCCTTACAGTGTGAGGATGTCTGCTTTTGCGTGGGTAAGACGGTTTGTGATTCATAAATGTCATTGGGAGTCCCAGACATTAATGATTACATGACTGTATAGTCCGGTTTTCTTGACTAGGCCATCGGGAGTCCCGGGCCTTGAGACATCAGGGTGGATTGGGCCTCGGGCCCAGATTCACAACCAAGAGTTATATCACGGATATAATTAGCCGAAATAGGGCTTACCGATATAAGCTAAGGTTGGGTGACGGCCAGTGGCCCACTTTAATCTTAGTTATATGTGGATCTTGGAATCATTATATTCTATTGAGGGTAACTTAGGTTATTGAATATAATGCATGATTGATCATATTATACTTTAATACGAGATTAATCATTTTGAACATATAACTAATAACCTTTTTATTTATATATTTCAGATATGACTACTACAAGCACACAAAACACGTTCTCGATCCGGTCTGTTCTCGAGAAGGAGAAGCTGACTGGAACGAACTTCCTGACATGGTCAAGGAACTTGAGGCTGGTCCTCAAGCAGGAGAAGAAGGATTACGTCCTTCGAGATCCCCTCCCCGAGAGGCCTCTTGCCAATGCTGCCAGGACTCTGCACAATGCTTGGGAAAAGCATTCGTCAGATGAAAATGATGTTTATTGCCTGATGTTGGTGACAATGACTCCAGAGCTGCAAAAGCAGTTCGAAAGTGTATTGTCTCCAATCGAGATCATGGCAAGCCTGAAATCGCTTTTTCAGGAGCAGGCTAGGACCGAGAGGTTCCAGACAGTTAAGAACCTCTTGGACTGTAAGTTGGCTGCGAATGCGGCAGTGAGTCCTCATGTGTTGAAGATGATGGGTTATCTCGATCATCTTCACAAACTCGACTGCCCAATCAGCCAGGAACTTGCCTGCGACATCATTCTGCAGTCTTTACCTGCAAGCTATGATCAGTTCATTCTGAACTTTAACATGCATGGCTTGAGTAAGACACTGCCTGAGCTTCACGGAATGCTCAAGACTGCAGAGCCCAACTTGAAGAAAACCGCCAAGGACCCCAATGTACTTATGGTACAAAAGGGCAAGGGGTTTAAGAAGTCTTCTGCTAAGGATAAGGGAAAGGCCAAGGGTGTCCAAGTCGTGGACTCAGACACGCCAAAGCCCAAGCCCAAGTCCAAGGCTGGGCCTACTGACATGTGCAGGTTCTGCAAAGAACTGGGGCATTGGAGAAGAGATTGCAAGAAATTCCAGGAAGGTCTAAAGGAATTAAAGAAGAAGACTTTCGAGACTTCTTCATCAGGTATTTTTGTTATAGAAGTTAATACAACTACTTCTGATAATACCTCATGGGTCATGGATACTGGTTGTGGGGCTCATATTTGTACTAATATGCAGGCACTCAGCAACAGTAGAAGGCTGAAGCAAGGACAAGTGGAACTACGAGTTGGGAATGGAGCGAAAGTTTCAGCACTAGCTGTAGGAACTTACTTGTTGTCTTTACCTTCGGGATTGATTTTAGAACTTAATAATTGTTATTTTGTACCTGCTATAAGCAGAAATATTATTTCAATTTCTTTGTTGGATTTGGAAGGTTATGATTTTTCAGTTAAGAATAAATTATGTTCCTTCAATCGCAACAATTTGTTCTATGGTTCGGCCCCTCTTACGAATGGGCTTTACATACTCGATCAATCCGCGCCAATTTATAACATCAATACAAAACGGTTTAAACCTAATGAGGAAAACCGAACGTTTCTATGGCATTGTCGTTTAGGGCACATCAGCGAGAAACGCATCAAGAGGCTCCATTCGAATGGACTTCTTGGCTCATTTGACTTTGAGTCATGTGAGAAATGCGAATCCTGCATGATGGGCAAAATGACACGGGCCCCCTTTAATAAACCTAACGAGAGGGCCAGTGACTTATTGGGCCTGATACACACTGATGTGTGTGGCCCAATGTCCACTAATGCAAGAGGAAACTATCAGTACTTCATTACCTTCACTGATGATTTCAGTAGGTATGGATATGTTTACTTGATGAAACATAAGTCTGAATCTTTTGAGAAGTTCAGAGAATTCCAAAATGAAGTACAGAACCAACTTGGCAAAAGCATTAAGGCTCTTCGGTCCGACCGAGGAGGAGAATACTTAAGCCAAGAATTCAGTGATCATCTGAGAGAGTGTGGGATTGTATCCCAACTCACTCCTCCTGGAACACCTCAATGGAATGGTGTGTCTGAGAGGAGAAATCGGACCTTATTGGATATGGTTCGATCTATGATGAGTCACACAGACCTTCCAATATCCCTTTGGGGATATGCTCTGCTAACAGCAGTGTTCACACTAAACAGAGCGCCATCAAAAGCAGTAGCAAAGACACCATATGAATTATGGACTGGAGAAACTCCAGTGCTGTCTTATCTAAGAATTTGGGGTTGTGAAGCCTATGTAAAGAGATTAATCTCAGATAAGCTTACACCAAAATCTGATAAATGCTACTTCATTGGTTATCCACGGGAAACCAAGGCTTATTACTTCTATCTACGTTCCGAGAACAAGATCTTTGTTGCCCGGGATTGTAACTTTCTTGAAAGAGAGTTTCTCTCTAAGAAAGACAGTGGGAGTAAGGTACTGCTTGAAGAAATTCAAGATGAACAGGATACTGCTCAACCTAATGAGGAAGAGCAGCAGGAGGATCTACAAGAAATTGTAGAGCCTGAACCTGTAGTACCTGAAGTTCGAAGATCCGGGAGGATCCGTCACGAACCCGAGAGATATCAGGGATTCCTCGTGACTGACTGTCATGATCTTTTGATCATTGATGGTGATGAACCATCGAACTTCAATCAAGCCATGATGGGCCCAGATTCCTCTAAGTGGCGCAAGGCCACTGATTCCGAAATGGACTCCATGTCGGTCAACCAAGTATTTTCGTTGGTTGACTTACCCGTTGGTGTAAAAGCCATCGAGTGCAAATGGATCTTCAAGAAGAAGATTGACGTGGATGGAAATGTCCAGATTTATAAAGCCAGGTTGGTGGCAAAAGGTTTCAGACAAGTTCACGGTGTGGACTACGATGAAACCTATTCACCGGTGGCTATGATGAAATCTATTCGGATTCTACTAGCAACTGCAGCTTTTCATGATTATGAAATTTGGCAGATGGACGTGAAAACCGCCTTCCTGAATGGTATTCTGGAAGAGGATGTGTATATGACACAACCTGACGGTTACATAGATCCAAAGAATGCTGGGAAAGTATGCAAGCTTCATAAATCCATTTATGGATTGAAGCAAGCATCGAGGAGCTGGAATCTTCGTTTTGATGAAGCGATCAAGCAATTTGACTTTATCAGAAACGAAGAAGAACAATGCGTGTATAAGAAAACTAGTGGGAGCAAAATCGTTTTTCTTATTCTGTATGTTGATGACATACTGCTTCTCGGAAACGACATTCCAATGCTGAAGTCTGTAAAAGACTGGCTTGGAAGTTGTTTTTCCATGAAAGACATGGGTGAAGCCGCATACGTTCTTGGAATTAGGATCTATCGGGATAGACCTAAGAGGCTGATAGGCTTGTGTCAAGACTCATACATTGACAAAGTCCTACAAAGATTCAGCATGAAAGATTCCAAGAAGGGCTTCACGTCAATGGTACATGGCACGACGCTGAGTAAGAAGCAGAGCCCTACGTCGGCTGCTGAGCTTGAGCGCATGAAGAATATTCCTTATGCATCTGCAATAGGATCTGTCATGTATGCCATGATCTGTACTCGTCCTGATGTTGCTTACGCATTGAGCATGACGAGTAGATACCAGTCAAATCCAGGTGAAAACCATTGGATTGCCGTAAAGAACATCTTGAAGTATCTAAGACATACTAAGGATAAGTTCTTAGTGTACGGTGGAAGTGATGTGCTTAAAGTCAGTGGATTCACGGACGCAAGTTTCCAGACAGACACAGATGATTTCCGGTCACAGTCCGGTTATGTCTTTTGTCTGAATGGCGGTGCAGTAAGTTGGAGAAGCTCCAAGCAGGACACCGTTGCTGATTCCACTACAGAAGCTGAATATATCGCCGCCTCAGAAGCAGCGAAGGAAGCTGTTTGGATACGAAAGTTCATTATGGAACTAGGTGTGATACCAGATTCGGCTGAGCCTCTGGCACTGTTTTGTGACAACAATGGTGCTATAGCTCAGGCAAAGGAACCAAGATCACACCAGAAATCCAAGCATGTTCAAAGAAGATATCACTTGATACGTGACATCATTAATAGAAAGGAAGTCAAGATCAGCTGAGTTCCGACAGATGATAACGTCGCTGATCCGTTGACAAAGCCACTCCCAAGGCCTAAGCTCGAGTTCCTGACTGAAGCTGTAGGCATTAGAAACATTGAAATGTAATCTAAATTCGAGTGGGAGTTTTGTGAGCTTTATTTTAGTTATTTGATATGTTCTTGTAAAACATTATTTTATGTTTTAATGAAATTATTATTTCAAGATTATTTTAACTGTGATGAAATAATCGTTCCAAAATGATATGAACCATTTTATAGGTCATCGAAGTAAATGATTTGATCTTGAGTCATCGAAGTCATTTAGCTTGATCATGAGATCCTATATTTGATAAATGTTTTATATCATCCTTGTCCCTAGTCGAAGGTTGTTGAAATTGGAACACCAACAACCGTGTAAGACTGGATTGGTACGTGACTTATGACAAAGTCTCAGTGTGTCATAGATGCTCGGCATCAAAGTCAGTACATAGGTGTATGTTGGGAACATACGACCGGACAAGACCCGCTAATAAGAACTCTTCAGGATATTTATATCTGTGTCATAAGAGATTCTTACTACGACTATAGAGTATAGTCCTCAGACCTGAGTTCGCATGCATGTGACTGCATATGGACTGATGCACCTTGATCATTGTCTAACGCTATCGTTCTGCGATAGCTATAAGGACCTTGTTTGGGTACATCATGAAGTGAGTAGTTTACAGTGATGGAACAAGATGGGATTTGTCCCTCCAATATAAATGGAGTGAATATCTCTAGGCCAATCGGAGATTTGAATACTGGAAAACGCATGGCCATGCTCAAACGGACTTTCCCGAGTCGTTTGGATTGTCAGTATCAAATCAGAGTCCGATGAACAAGATTAGGCTTTATAAGGATGACACTAATCTTGCCTTATGACTAATCGAGATATTGAGACAAAAGGATTATGAATACAGAGATTCCAGTACAAGTGGGAGATTGTTGGAATTGTGTCCAGTAATCTCGGTACTGTCTCTAGAAAGTAAGAGTATGTCAATGATCAGACATAAGTCATATAATACTGGGGGTGATGATGGCTTGCTAGAGTCCGCTCATGATCTATAAGTCTTGGACTTATTGCCTTTATTATATGATCCCATATGGGTCACACGCCTAAGCTAACAGGAAAATGTGTAGGAACGGTTTAGCAGAAGTACAGTAAAAGTGCTAGGCATTTACTGTACTTAGAGAGAATAAAAGGTTTAGCTACTGTGCATCGATCGATGCATAATGTGCAACGATCGATGCAGTGAGCAAACACCGACGAGTTAATTGGTATTTGGGCCAAATGGCCCAAACGGAACAGGACGAGTTTTGTGTCATAAAACTCGAGTTTCAGACTGATTAACCCTAAGACTTGAGCCGTAAACTCTCTCCCTCTGCGCCGAGTTCCCCTTGTGGTCTAGCAGCTATTTCCTGTGAAAGCGTGTGTGAACCTTTGGAGGATTCATCCCTCGGTGTTTCTCTGATCTCAGACATACCATCTTCTTCCGCTGCAATAACAGGTATAAGGTGAGATCATCATTTGTTTCTATTCTGAGAAGAACCTAGATCGCATGTTTAGGATAATCTGAATCTGGAATTGAATCAGGATTCATCTAAACGTTCCAACACTCCGGCCCCTGATAAATTGCCCACGGCGGAAACGTCAACAGTCATTAATCTAGCAATGGATCCGAAAGGAAAGGGCATTGATCTGTCGGATGAGGTTGAAGAAGGGGAAATTCGTGATCAGCCTCGGTTTAAGTATATGAAGTCTAAGGAGAGAGTAAGATACAAAAGTGTCCCACCTCCGCCAAAGGGCTTGCGTCAAAGTCTGGAAAGGGAGGAGATTGGAAATATTCAGCAAGTTCACAAAGATACCAAATCTGGGTTGAGTGGCGAATGTTCATATAGCGGTGTGGTTAGGAAGTCAGTGCCGGAGAAGCGTTCAGAGGAGGTCTCCGCTTCAAAGGTACTGCCAAAGTCGGAGAAGCGTTCAGAGGACGACTCCGCTTCGAAGATAATGGCACATGGGAAGTCTTTACCAGCATTTACTGGCCCAGAGAAATATTTGAATTCTGTTGATGAAGAAGGATTCATGTTGACAGGAAAAGCTCTCAAAAGTAAGCGGAAAAAAGAAAGAAGAGAGGCCAAAAGGTTGGCAGAGAGTGGCAGTCCTTTTGGGAATTTACCTCAGGAACATCACCATCTTAAGCGAGGAGAGGCCTCGTTAGGGATGGCAAAACTCAGTTAAATCATGGATACACCTTCAACCTTTTGTGTAAATATGAAGGTTTTCAGTTGGAATATCAGAGGACTAAATAGCCTTTCGCGTCAAAGAGTTGTCAGACGTTGGATGAATAAATCAAAGCCTCTTATCGGAGCAATTTTGGAGACGCATGTCCAAGAGGATAGCGCCAGTAGTATAGTTTCAGCCACTTTTCCGAACTGGAGGCGGGATAATAATTACGAATTTTCGGAAAGGGGGAGAATCTGGATAGTGTGGGATCCAGTGATCTCCGTTTTAGTTCTTAAAAGATCGGAGCAGTTGGTGTTCTGCGCAGTTTTTGATCCGATCTCAAGGATATCTTTTTCGGTTGCATTTGTGTATGCTTGCAATACGGAGATGGAACGTAGAGTTTTATGGGATGAAATCACGGATATCAAATGCAACTCTCCAGCAGGCTGTAATCCGTGGCTTTTGGTCGGTGACTTTAATCAGATTTTAAATGCTTATGAGCATTTTTCTATTCACCCGTATGATCTTCCTTTACGCGGAATGACAGCTTTCAGACACTGTCTTGAGACTAATGAGATCGTTGATTTACCATGGAAGGGTTTGTTTCTCACATGGTCGAACGGGAGACCGGAAGACCTGATCTCGCGTAAGTTGGATCGTGCCTTAGTAAATGAAGAATGGTTGACAGCTTTTCCAGACTCTGTTGCGAGATTTGATCCACCCGGTGGCTCAGATCACGCTCCATGTTTGATAAGCTTGGGTTCTAGTGTTGAAAGGAGCAAAAAATCTTTCAAATATTTTTCATTTCTCTCATCCCACCCGCGGTTTTTGGTCATGATCAAAGAAGCTTGGGAGAAACCAATTTTAGTTGGCTCGCAAATGTTTTCTCTAAGTCAGAGATTGAAGGAAGCAAAAAGCTCTTGTAGGAGGCTGAATCATGAAGGCTTTGGGAACCTTCAGCAGAAAACAAATGAAGCTTTGGAGGAGCTGGAGAGGATTCAGTCGCAGCTGTTAGCTAACCCGTTAGACATGCTTTTCAGATTGGAATTTCAGGCCAGAAAATCTTGGAATTGTTTTGCGCAGGCTCTTGAGTCCTTTTATCGCCAGAAGTCGAGAGTGCGTTGGCTTAGTGACGGGGATTCTTGCACGGCTTATTTCCTCAAAGTCGTGGCAGAACATCAGACTAAGAACGCCATAAGATATCTCATAAATGAAGGAGGGGATAGAGTGGATGACATTGGTTCAATTAAGGAGATGTCCACTGACTATTTCACGAGCTTGCTTGGAACTGCAAATTCTGATGTTTCTCCACTGTCAGTAGCGCAGATAAGGGAGTTGCAGGATTTTAGATGCTCAGATGACTTGGCGACGAAACTAGTGCAAATCCCATCTGAGGAGGAGATCACGCAGACTCTGTTTAAAATGCCTAATAATAAAGCTCCGGGACCGGATGGGTTCTCTAAAGAATTCTATGTCGAAGCTTGGAGTGTCGTAGGCCCGGATGTAATAGCCGCGGTTAGAGAGTTCTTCACATCTGGCCGTCTGTTGAAGGGGTTTAATGCTATAGCTATTGCGTTGCTTCCGAAAGTCCCGGGAGCAGATAGGTTGAATCAGTTCAGGCCGGTTGCCTTGTGCACCACTATTTATAAGATAATAGCTCGATTACTAAAGAAGAGGTTGAAGTTATTTGTAGCTCAGGTGGTGCAAGGTAATCAAGTGGGGTTCGTAGAAGGACGAATGCTATGTAAAAATGTGTTACTAGCTTCAGAATTAGTCACAGATTTTCATGCTGTCGGGGAAGTAACAAGGGGTTGTCTTCAGATTGATCTTTCCAAGGCGTACGACAATCTTAATTGGGACTTTGTTCTGAATATTCTCAAGGCACTGAAATTACCATCAGTCTTCATCAATTGGATTAATCAGTGCATATCCACTCCATCGTATAGCATCGCTCTCAATGGAGAACTAATCGGGTTTTTTGACGGAAAGAAGGGAGTGCGGCAAGGAGATCCGATATCTTCATTGATCTTTGTATTAGCAATGGATGTTTTGTCAAAACAAATGGATCTTGGAGCGGCCCTAGGCAGATTCAGACATCATCCTTTGTGTGACGCTCCGCTTGTGACCCACTTAAGCTTCGCTGACGATGTGTTGATTTTTTTTGATGGTGCGGAGGATTCGTTGAATAGTATCTTGGAAATCCTCGAAGAATTCAGAAATGCCTCTGGTTTGGCTCTTAACAGGAAAAAAACAGCGTTGTTTTTAGACGGTGGAAATTATGAATCAGCAAAGGAATTGGCAGACAGATTGGGACTGGTTCATTGTCTGTTCCCGGTCAAATACCTTGGCCTTCCGTTAAGTTCAAGGAAGATGCGCAAGCAGGATTTTCAACCTTTGCTTGACAAGATTGCTAGTCGTTTTTCGTCATGGACAGTAAGGTTCCTTTCCTTCGCCGGTAGGTTACAACTTATTCGCTCAGTAATATATTCGACAATTACCTTCTGGGCATCAGTGTTCATTTTGCCAAATAAATGCCTTGCTGAGATTGATCGAATGTGTAGTGCGTTCTTATGGAAAGGGACGATTCAATCAGCTCGTGGTGCCAAAGTAAGTTGGGTATCAGTTTGTTCTCCAAGAGAAAACGGAGGGTTGGGATTGAGGGAGTTGAAAGCATTGAATAAAGTTTTATGTTTAAAGCTAATATGGCTACTCTTCGCCTCAGCTGGTTCGTTATGGGTTTCGTGGGTGAGAAGGAACCTCATCGGGTCTGTGAACTTTTGGGAATCTCCGGTTCCAAACGGTGCTAGTTGGATATGGAAATGTCTGTGCAAGCTGAAGCCTATGGCACGTCAGTTTATATTCTGCGAGGTGGGATCGGGAATGACGGCAAGCTTCTGGTATGATGATTGGACAGGGCTAGGACCGTTAATTGAGGTGGCAGGGATAAACGGTCCGAGAATTACAGGCCTACACTCTGCGGCTGTGGTCTCAGAGGCAATTTCGGAGAATGATTGGTGGATTATGCGTTCTCGAAGTCGTCATCCGGTCATTGTATTGCTCAAATCATGTCTCCCTTCTCATCAGATAATTAACCCAGCGATGGAAGATGATAGATATCTATGGAAAATTGGAAATGGAATCCCTTCAGATAAGTTCTCGACAGCGAAGGTCTGGGATTTTCTGCATCCGAAAGCTCTGACAGTGGATTGGTTTGAAGCTGTCTGGTTTTCTAATAAAATTCCGAAGCATTCGTTTATCACCTGGTTGGCTGCTCGTAACAGACTATCAACTCGAGAAAGAATGAGAAGTTGGGGCTTGCAGGTGCCTGATTTATGCGTTCTGTGTAATGCGGGAGTAGAATCGAGACAACATTTGTTTTTCGATTGTGTTTTCAGTGCTCAGGTTTGGTCTTTTTTCACATCTAGAATCCAAGTTTCTTCTCCCTTGTTATTTGAGGACGGGCTCAGATGGCTTAAAGACCCTTCACCTAATCCGAATCACAGACTGATCTTAAGGCTCGTCTTTCAAGCAGCGCTATACCTTATATGGAAAGAAAGAAACTCTCGGTTGCATTCCACTGCTACTCGTTCGCCTCAAGCAGTTATTGTTGAAGTTAAAAGCTTGGTTAAGTGCAGGCTAATTCCATTGTCGAGAGAACAGGGTGATATTCTTCATGATGTTTCCTTTCTTCAATCTTGGTTACGTTTGTTCTGATTCTAAGTGTAGAATCGTGTTTTACTTCTCTGTCTTTGTGGCTCTTGTAATTTGGGCTCTCTTGATCCGGTTTGGACCAAGATTTGAGATTATATTAATATAATATCTTTAAAAAAAAAAAAACCTAGGGTTCTACTTTGTTGTCAAAAAAAAAAAGTAACATAGGACAGGTAACGACGTAGACTAAATCAAACTGAAATATAGAATAACAAAAATAATTCATTTGTATTAAATAGACACAAAATTTTAAACATTAATATATTTAATTAGTCTATATAATTTTTCTAATAAAAATATTTTTAGTAGTATTTAGGTAGTCTATATAATTTTTCTAATAAAAATATTTTCTACTAAAAATATTTTTCAAATTTAATATTAACAAAATAATAAAATTCATTATATAAATTATATTATCTATAACAAACTCTCTCTCTCTCTCTCTCTCTCTCTCTCTCTCTCTCTCTCTCTCTCTCTCTCTCTCTCTCTCTCTCTCTCTCTCTCACACACACATATATATATATATATATATATATATATATATATATATAAAACTCAAACAGTAATATATTATAATAAAAGTTATTTGATCTCTAAAGTTTTATTATCGAGATTATATATATTTTAAACAAAATTAAAAAGATTAATTTAATAAGTAACAAAATTTCTAAACTAAAGTAATGTTAACTTAGTAAAAAAAAAACTAATTTCACTCATAGTAAACAAATAATCAATCAATTTAGAATCAATGAAAAATTAAACCACTCCACAATTAATATAAAAAGTATAATATATTTTTTTGTACCATCATGAGATTATCAATTCTGAACTGATCCAGAGGTGAGCATCGGGAGAGAGAGAGAGTGCGATTAGAGAGAGAGAGTGCAATTTTTTCAAAAAAGCAGATTCCTTTACCTTTCGATGCAAGGTGATGCACTCATCACCAAAGGGGCCTCTTGTTCCCCATGTTCCGCCGTTAGATCCGGCTCCAGCCACCGATGGATCTCCACCTCCGACATCTGAAGACCACCACGGCTCCGTCCTTCATCTGGCTCAGGGGAATATCACCGACAATCCCATCTTTGAAGACTCGAGCTCGACCACGCCGGAAGAAACCAGAGAGTCTTCCAAAGCTTTACTGATGACTTCTCAAAAAAAAACTACTGCAGGACCTTCTTCAGCTTGGAACTTGGAAAACAAAGATATAGTGATGGATCTCAACGTACAGAAAATTCAAGTCTCGATGGTTGAGGGAATTGCAGAGGTGTGTCTTCCGGAGGAGTTCTCCATCAACGAGAAGCCTCTATGGAACTGTTACCTGCTTGGCCATTTCATAGGAGATGCGCCTCATATTGGCACCGTCCATGCCACGGTCAACCGGATATGGAAACTCTCATCAAAGGGTTCCAAAATAGATGTGCAGTTCTTGACGAAGACAGCTGCTCTGTTCCGAATCGACAATGACGGGATGCGGGAACGTGTGCTTAGAAGGAAGTTCTGGCACATCGGAAATGTCCCACTAATGCTTCAGTCATGGTCCCCCGAGGCTGATATCACGGAACCAAACTTCACATCCTTGCCAATCTGGGTTGATTTCTCAAACGCCCCAGCAGAATACTTCAACGAGAAGGGTCTGAAAATGATTGGAGGTTTCATCGGAAAATTTGTTAAATTGCATCAACTCACGGAGCGATGTGCTAGACTCGATGTTGCCAGAATGCTGATTGAAGTGAACATTCATAAGACTCTCCCTGAAAAAATCAGACTAAGGAAGGGCACTGAAGTGAAGGAAATTGAAATTAACTTCCCATGGCTTCCACCAAAGTGTAGTTCATGTAATCGCTGGGGACACGTACTAAAGAATTGTCAAGGGAACAAGTTCTTTCAAGTGAAGGGTGATGTCCGAACAAATGTTACCACAGATGGTGTAGCTGGCCCAACCATTGATCTGTCAATGGAAAAGGAACAGGCTGATGCAGATTTTTCTCAAAAACAGAGGATTGGAAGTAATGATGCGAGCAAATCAGATACAAAAGTTCAAGTCACAAATCCGAATGAGGTAATAGACAACCTGTTAAAGGACCTGCGACAGGTTGTTGCTCCACCACCAGTTGTTACGGTCATAAACGATTTAAGCAGTGGAGATCACAATCAAGTGGAAGGCTCAGAAACAACTTGATGAATCAACACCAGAGGAAGGTGAAATAAAGGAGAATGAGGAAGATAAGTGCTGGACAGATGTGCCATATCGGAAATCATCTCCAATAAAGGTTGTGGCTACGACATCAAACATCACAACTCATACTGCTTTCGACTCGTTATCAGGCTTGGGAGAGGACGGCAAGTCACTAGAAGATGATGGTCAGCCGATAGATGTAACTCAGGAGGACTCATATGCGCCTAGCCTGCCCACACAGTCAGAAGCTATGTCAGCAGAAGGATCGACTGTCAAAACCAAGAAAGAAAAGAAGGAGAAAAAAGATAGAAAAGCAAGAACACTAACGTTCTTCCAAAAGAAGGAATTGGCAAAGCTTGGGGTACAAGGCAAAAGCAAAAATGCTTCCTTACGGAAGTAATATGTCGTCAATCTTTGCATGGAACATGCGTGGGTTCAATCTGCCGCGCAAACATGGAGTTGTGAAAGATTGGCTGAGAAATGCGGGATGTTGTATGGGTGCTTTTCTTGAGACGAGGGTACAAGAGGTTAACTCTTTACATATTATCAAATCTGTTTGCGAAGGTTGGTCTTACTATCTTAACTACCAGTCACATCCGTTGGGAAGGATCTGGGTTGTTTGGTCGGACAAGGTCGAGGTTCAAGTCATCTATTCCCCGGCTCAAATGGTTAGCTGTGGCGTAACGAACAAGGATTTGCAAATCCAATTCATCATCTCTTTTGTGTATGGTTATAACACAATAATTGGGCGAAAGGAACTATGGAGAGACATTTGCTACTTCCATGACTCTTATGTAAAGTCAACCTATGCTTGGGCCTTAGCTGGCGACTTCAACGAAATCCTCTCATCTTGAGAACATTCGCGAGCCTCTGAATACATGGTGGATCAAAGTGGTATGCAAGACTTTCTCACAACTAAATTGTTTTGTGGACTTCAAGACTTACCTTCCATTGGAGCATCTTTTACCTGGACTAATAATCAAGAGTCCAACCCCATTGGAAAGAAGCTAGATCGGGTTCTCATCAATGAAGTGTGGAGTCTGAAACCAATTCAAAGCTATGCAAAGTTCAAAGCAAGTGGCATATCAGATCACACTCGTATGACCATTAGATTTTCGGATAAGGATTCTTCAAACAAAAGGCCTTTCAAATTCTTCACGCATATCACGGAGGATCCACAGTTTATGGACATGGTAAGGGAGTCGTGGATGTCTTCTCCTCCTTTATTACACTCACGAATGGCTTTAACTCTCTTCTCCAAGAAGCTGAAATTACTCAAGCCACTCCTAAGGAATCTAAACAAGACTAGATATGGTGATCTCCCTATGAAAGTAAAGGAGGCTTGGGAAGAGCTTTGTATAAACCAAGAGGCTGGTTTTGAATCGCCATCCGAGGTTAATCTTGCAAGGGTTTCGTCATCAGTTGAGCGCTGGAATAAACTAGCAGCAATTGAGGAACAATTCTTCAAACAGAAATCACGCATCCGATCGATAGAACTAGGTGATAACAACACCAGATTTTTTCACCAAGTTGCTAATGGAAGGGCAGCAAAAAACAGCATTAAGCTCTTAAAACGTCAGGATGGTTCATTGGCTACGGAAATCCCAGAGATCAAAAAAGAGGCGTTACATCACTTTGAGAGTTTATTGCAATCAAATCCGTGTCCCAAAAAAATTCTTTCACGGCAGCGGATTCTCTTTACTGGATTTCAGACTATCAACGGCAATGGGTATGCAACTTACGCGGCCGATCACACGGGAAGAGATAACCAAAGTTATTTTTGCGATGCCTTCTAACAAAGCACCAGGACCTGATGGTTTCCCAGTGGAGTTCTACAAGATAGCTTGGCCGATTGTGGGTGAGGACATGGTAATTGCTGTCCAATCGTTCTTCATGTTTGGCCTGCTCCCGCGGTCTACAAATGCAACAATTTTATCGTTGATTCCTAAGAAATCGGATGCAGAATCTATCACTGATTATAGGCCTATCGCATGCTGCAATTTGTTATATAAGGTCATCTCCAAGATATTGGCTAATCGACTAAAGGCAACACTGCCGGAAGCTATTGATCTTAATCAATATGCATTTGTTAAAGGCCGTCTTCTGCTTGAAAACGTTCTGATGGCAACAGAACTTGTAAAGGATTACCACAAAGACACGGGCCATAACCGTAGTGCGATAAAAGTGGATATAGCGAAGGCGTTTGATACCATCCAATGGTCATTCATCTGCGACACTTTACAAGCGATGGGATATCCTACTATATTTGTCCATTGGATTCGGTTGTGCATTTCAACGGCGGCTTTCTCAATTTCTATAAGTGGAGATTTGGAAGGTTTCTTTCCAAGCAAGCGTGGGATTCGTCAGGGGTGTGCACTATCCCCGTACCTCTATGTCATTATCAGCAATGTTCTCTCTCGCATGCTAAATGAGGCAGCTAGAAATGAGGAATTTGGATACAACCCATTGTGCTCAGCCACAAGTCTAACTCATTTGAGCTTTGCCGATGACATTGTAGTCTTCACAGATGAGAATGAAAACTCTTTAAGAGGGGTATTCAAGGTTTTTAAGGAGTTTGAAGACGTATCGGGTCTGGCTATGAACACCTCGAAAACATCTTTCTTCACGGCGGGAAGAGACAAGGCAGAAACACAAAGAGCGGCTTCTGATTTGGGATTACGTATACAAGAACTTCCTTTCAGATATCTTGGGCTCCCTTTAACAACAAGAAGCTTAAGGAGACAAGATTATGAGCCTCTTATTGATCGTGTTCGGGGCAGACTGACATCATATTCAACTAAACGCCTATCATATACGGGGAGACTTCAATTGATAACCTCGGTGATCTCTAGCATCACTAATTTTTGGTGCTCCGCTTTCCGGCTACCAAAGAAATGCTTCAGAGAAATTGAGAGTTTATGCTCTGCTTTTCTTTGGAATGGTGATCCGAACATATTCACAGGGGCAAAGGTAGCTTGGGAGGATATATGCTTCCCCAAAAAGAAGTGGGGCTAGGAATCAGGAAAATGCAAGACGTATCGATGGTGTTCTCACTTAGCCTAATCTGGAGACTCCTTAAACCTTCTAGGTCAATATGGGTTGATTGGGTAAGCACCCACTTGATCAGGCAGGGATCATTTTGGGACGTTCCTCCGACAACATCCTTAGGCTCGTGGATTTGGCGAAAGCTATTAAAACTCAGACTGATAGCCTTGGAGTTTACACGCTGGGATGTCAAGGATGGTTCTAAGGTTTTATTCTGGTCAGATCCTTGGTGTGATATGGGACGACTCATCGACATAACGGGCGCTATGGGCACACGTTCCTTGGGAATCCAGAGGTGGAAAAAAATAAATGAGGTCGTTTCAGATGTTGGATGGAACTTTAGAACCACAAGATCGCCTACAATGAGGGCTATTATCGAAGCTATAAATCGGGTATCACCCCCAACACAAGCTGGCGGTCCGGACTGTCTTCTTTGGCGTCACCAGGGGGCTGATTTTAAACATGGATTCTCTTCCCACAAGACATGGAACCTAATCCGATGTTCACGACCACAGCTAGAGTGGACTGATCTTGTTTGGTTTTCAGGACAAAAAACCCGGATTGGACCATAACGATCGATAGTATCAGGGCAAAAAAGAATGATAGAATTGATTATCTTCTTCTAAGGATGGCGCTGCAAGTCACAATCTATAATCTTTGGAAAGAGCGCAACGGACGAATTCATGGCCAAGCTAATAGACCACCAGAGGTAACAGCAAGATTCATCGATCGGTACATCCGTGCGCGTATAGCATCCGTGGGCTATGAAAACAATCAACGATTGCAAACCCTACTTCAAAGGTGGTTTAGTTCACGTGTCCAATATGATGCAAATTAAAGATGGACGGTATTATGTTGGTATTTGGTTTGTTTTTTGATAAGATTGTGTAACAAAAGTCTGTTGTACATAACTCAAAACTTTCGACATTTATAAATTTGAAATTTCAACAAAAAAAAACAAAAAAAAAATTAGTAAAAAATAAATTCTCACTTAAATAACATAAATGTTAAATTAAAATAAACAATTTTGATGAAAATGAGTAAAATATTTTTTTTAATATACTTTTTTTCAAAGGCCAAATTAAGCCAAAACAAAATATGTTTTGATTTTGAATGATATTTATTTTTAAAGGTCAAATTAAAGAAAAATAAACTAGAATCTCAATGAACCAACAATGTAAATAAAGACTTGAATCGACAAATTGGATTTGTATTGAATGAATTAATGAGTTTACAAGAAGATAGTAGCTAAAACACAAGTGTAGCTATGTAAAAATTGGATCCCCTCAAATGAATGAGAAGGGGGTCCTTTTATAAGTCTGTCTATGCAGCTAACTCCGTAACTACTACTTGCGTTCTCAACGTACTTCGTGATTTGCGGGATCTTAGGGACTCGATCTACTCCGCGCACGTGCTAACAGATTCCAGAGATCGCGGGATCTATTATGACTTAGTCTTGCATTCGGTCTTCGACGTAGATCTTGATGTCACCAAAATCGAGCTACGAAGGTATAGAGCTCACTGGAGGTGTAGAGCTCGATGTTATATGGATCGAGCTATAGATAAAGATGTGGAACTCGGTATTACAGAAACATATAGAAAACTTACCTTTTCACCGATCAACATTGCGCCACATTTTGACTTTCCTTTACTGGATTTAAGTGTTAAATTAAACTCAAACAAACATAATTTCTAAAACAAAAAAACGAATCAAACTGAACCGAATAACGAAATACCCACTTGATAAAGAACCGAATAAGCGCCTTTTCGATTCTATAGACAATTTAAGAGTGATCATATCACTAATATTTACATAAGTACATGCATATGTTATTAATATATACAAACATAAAATAAACCCGTAGAAATTTCTCTCTCTCGACGCTTTCAACGGTCCAATGCGTTTATTACAATCCTGCATTTTAGCATAAACTCAAAAGCATATAAGATTATCTTTTTTTTTTTTTTAGAAACCATATTTTATTAAAAGAAACCGGTTACATGCCAGGATCGAAATCCTACAGTTTTTATAAAGCAAATAAAAATAGAGAGAAAGATAGAGATACAAAAGATCTAGAAACAATCGAATCTTCCGCTTCAATTGACTTTAAAGATTAGGAAATGAACACTTTTAGCCTCGTCCGCCTCGATTCCCTCGTCCTCGAGTTCCTCTTCCACGAACTGTAGACTGTATGTGCATATCTCTAACCTTTGCCGATGGTTTAACTGGTCTTTCTCGAAGGATCCGTTTCCCTGTAGGTGTCAAAAGATCCATTGGATCCATCTCAATGTCTGAATCTGATGAATCTTCCTCTTCTTCCAAAGATATCAATGATGCAAACTTGTTAGAACCATAATCGGGCTCAACTACTCTACTACTTTCCCTTTCGACCGTAGACTTTGCTTGAACAATAAGAGTATCAGAAACTGTAGAAATCTGGACAGACTCCAAAATCGGAGACTCAATAGCTTCATTTATGTAGACAAAAGTACGAGCGGGTTCAGAAACCATGTTCTCAAGTACCGAGATTGCGTCTAAAGAAATGAGGTCGTCCGCAATGACAATATCACTTGGATCAACAGTTGCTGATTCATTATTAACATCAAGAAGAGTGTTAGGAGGAGATACCTCAATTCCCGAAACCGAAACTGTTGTAGAGTCTGGTTGAGTAATCTTGGGTAAAATGATGGTCGTGGTCACAATGCTATCAATCGGAGCAATCTCAGTAACTATGGCAACTATAGAAGAATCACTGTCAAGTTGTAAGCAACGTTTGACCTTGTGTCCAAGCTGACCACATCTTTCGCATTTAGAAGGCAACCAAGCATATTCCACATCAACCATAGAAATAAACCCGTTCTCGTCATCTGCATCAATTCTTGAAGGAAAAGCTTTACTCAACTCAACCTCAACCAATATCTTAGTTTCACCCATTAGAATCAGATCTAATCGGGGTTTGTAGGTTGCCATATGAGCACCTAAACCTGAAGCTATATGGCTTATTCCAGGGATAGAATATAAGATGTTGGGAATTTTCTTGAGAGTTACCCACACCGGTATGGTTTTAATCTCAGGAATTGCTAAGGATGCTTCTGGAGTCCACGATGCTACAAACATCAGACAATCATCAACATGCCATAGTCCTCTTCGGATAACCCATGTCCTAGTAGATTCGTCAGGAATATGAAATAGATAATTAGAATCTCCAAGCTTCCTAATGGTTACTCTGCAATTCCTTCCCCATAATTTATTGAAGACTGCATAGATCAATCCACCTGATGGAGGAGAGCATCTATAAAACTGTCCTAACACATATTTCTTCTGATTCTCCAAACCTTTTAGGAAGACACGTTGAGGTATTGTTACCTTAGGAGTACCGTCTTCAAGGTATTTCGGCTCTGTTGCTCTATAGAGATTCCTTGAAGCCGGATTCATTTTTGCTGCCCATGAAAACCGAATGTTGTCTTCCATTGTTACTGGTGTATGAGTAACATGAGCTTTTTGAGAACGAGTGGGCTTTGCAGTGGTTAAAGAAGGCCACAATGCAGAACCAACTCCTGGAGAAGCTGAAGATTGATGAGAGGTTGAAGCTAAGAGATTAAGCTTTTTAGTCCAAGCACCCTTGAGAACATGAGACCGAGTGTTAACGTCAGTATCTATAACCACATTGACTTTGCCGCTGTTGGTTGAAGCCAATTTTTTTTGCTCGATGACATTCCCAATTAAATTTTACTTTGCCACTAAGATGTCTTCATTAACAATGAAAGCATCAGCCGATGGCCTTAACGGAGACTGACCGTTTATAAAAGGCTCTGAATCAACGGTTACTTGCGACGGTGCAACCAAACCTACTTGCGGCGGAGCAGCAGAAGCAACGTACGGCAGAAGAGGTGAATTGACTTCTGGCGGAAGTGGAGGGTCCAAATCGACGCTCGTCGACGGCTGAAAACCCACTGCGACATTTGACGGAGGAGGAGGACTCGATGGGACTTTCGACGGAGGAAGATTTAGATCGTCAACTTCGGTCGTGATAGGATTTGGAGAAGAAATCATCGTCGCTATGGAGGTTAGGAGAGATTATAGAGGAGTGACGAGAGCACCGGCGAGGGCACAGGAGGTCACCGGCAAGGGCATAGACGGCGACCTTGACGACGGCCGTCGCCTAAAAAGCGGATTTGGTTTGGATTTTGTTTCTCGGGATGCGGACCAGGGAGGGTTTCTCGACTTCTTAATTGTCGTCCTTTTTATATTATAACATTCTATATAAGATTATCTATAATGCAATTACATAACATATATAAGACATTTTATGAGAAAATTAAGTGATAGAGATAATTATTAACCATTCATAAGTAGTGAGACTTGCAGCATCAACTTCACCAGCGGATGGAGTTTTTTTTTTTTTGCTGTCAAACAGATCTTTATTAGCCCAAAGGCCAAGATTCGGTTTACAACAGAAGCCCAAAGAGCCCATTACAAAGTATTCGACGAACCCAAAACATGCTCAAAGAGGATAAGAAGAAAATTGTTGTGCAGAACACGTGGAGAACATCGAAAAGGCATAACACACGTGGCATCCATTGTAGAAGACACGGGAAGCTTCGATGCTGATGTCACCACCGACCAGCTACAGACCACCGGCGACGGAACGAAGAAATCAGCACCTCCGTCAGAAGCTACAAACAGAACCGAATCCGATCTGCGACCACAGCTCCGCCGGAGATTCACCGAGACGTCTGTGAAAGCATAAGCACGAACAGCTCCAAAGCACCAGAGATTGAAACCGAGACGATGGAGGCTCCGTTGGGGGCAATTCTAACAAGAAGTGCCATTGAAGGCGTGGAGAGAGACGAAAGTCACCGCGCCGGCTCTAGCAACGAGCCTAAAACCAACAAAGATATTAATCCACCAAATAACGGGAAATCAACTGGAGCGGAGGAGAAAATAAAGCGCCGGCAAATCAAGGAGGGACGAAACCGGATCTAAGCCTCAATACAGAGGCAACACACCAGAGAAAACCGACCGAAAGCCAGCCTCACCGGCGAACTCTCCAGACCAACCCAGAGAGAGAAAACCATATTCGCCAAAACGGCGACGAGAGTCGGTCCCAAAACCCGATCGAGAAGAGAATAAAAACATTGAAGAGATCGGGGAGAAACGTAAAACCGAAGGGAAAAAAAGATTAGAGTCTCTGAAAGATGGAGATGTGTGAAGAGAAACTAATCAGAAAAAAACCCCATAAGAACAGGGCTTAGAGAGAAAAATCTCTCTCTAAGAGAGAGAATCCCCCATCGAGCGGATGGAGTTTTATCGGCACTGAATGGTCCAAAATTATCACATGGCGTGCTGGCTGCATATAATGTGTTTTATCCAAAATATGAAACTTTAATTGTGATAATAATAATCTGACTTTAATAGTGATAATAATATCATATTATTATTATCATTTTGTGATACTAACTTCTACGTAATATTTGAAAAGCCATAATATCGTCATATTATTATTATTATTATTATTATCATTATTATTATCATTATTATTATTATTATTATTATTATTATTATTATTATTTTGTGATACTAACCTCTACGTAATAATTGAGAAGCCAAATTTTTTGCTCACTATCATTTTAGAAAATATGTTTTTATTCTTGTTTTTTGAAATAAAACTATATTAGAATATATGAACTTAACTCTATAATGTTTATAGAACATACCATTCATATATTCTCCAAATAACTACTCCAAAAATTACCCTCCAGTAATTAACAATGATTTTTTATTCTCCATTAATTAACATTCATTACTATATAGTATCATGCAAATAAAAAATATTTATTTTATTATGTTAATATTAATCGGTGTTTAAAAAGCGTTAGACGCTAAATAAGTGGTGATCCGGAACCTAGCGCCTAAAATGCTAATCAAAACCTAAACAAATTTGGGCGATGTTGACGTTTATAAGAGTAAAAACGATATAAATATTATATATATAATATAATATATGATATACCCTAAAACCATATTCAAAACTCAAATTATATCAAAATATTCAGCATAAATAACATAATATGAAAACTAAACACTAAATAAATTCAGTAAGAAAAAGATATTAATTTGAAAATAAATAATAGTCAATTTTATAAAGAATAAACTAAAAATAATTTATCCAAAAAATTAATTATAAATTTATATTAATCGTGTTAAACTCAATATGAGAGATATATCAAAATATTTATAGTTACATCTAGGTCTGGGCAAAAAATCAGAATCGAAGAACTGGAACCGAACCGAACCGACCATCCTACTAAAATACCCATTGGATATTGAATTTGTGGAACCGAGGGTACCGGTTCGGTTCCGGGTATTATCCGGAAACCGATAAAAGGAACCGATTACCCGAATATACATATACATTTATATATATATATATATATATTTTTTTTTTTTTGTCAACAGGTATACATTCCATTGGGCCGATGCCAAATTACAATCGGGCCGAAGCCCAAATACAACAAGATAAGAGTAAGCTAGAAGATAAGGACACGTGAGAAAAGATCCACCACGTGTTGACACCGGAAGAGAACCGGCATGCATCCATCCGCGTCACTCGTCGGAAAAACCGCCGGGAAGCGACGAAACCTCGTGGAGGAGAACGAAGCGAAGCCTTCACCGGACCAACTTGTCATACTCGTCATGGACCGATTGCCGACCAAGCATCCCAAATCGACCATCCACCACCACCGGAAGCAGAACATGCGAGAAACTCCACAGAGAACCACCACCGAGCCATGGAGACGCCGTCGCCGTTAGGGCAAAGACCTAGTTGTGTCCACGATATGCTTTTCCTCAAAAGCCGTAGTACGATGACGATATTATTCCAGACCATCGGAGAAGCCAGAGCAGAGCAACCGCCAAAACAGGGAGAGGACGGCACAAGATGATAGGGTGGGAGCGAGATCGTGAAACTCGCAAAGCGAGAAGAACCGGGAACACCCGGCGAACTCCGATTAATCGGAAAGAAAGTCAGCCGTAGACAGACGTCCGAGTTTATTGGAAAACCGGAGAGCCGGAATCTGTACAAAACCCGGCGAGAAACCGGTGAACCAAACAAAGAGACCAAAAGAACCACCGGCGAACCGGTGAAGCGAATCCCGTAAACATCGAGAAAAAAGACGTCGCCCTCTGAAAGATCTAGAAGAGAGAAGAGGGAGAAACCAAAAAAAACTCGAAAAGCGGAGGAGACCGCTCAGAAACGGAGACGAGTCCGGCGAAGCCGGAAATCGCCTTCTCTCACACGAGAGAGAGAAACGCTTTTGTTATTATACATTTAAATATATAGTATATGATTTTTAGCATATCAAATATTTTTTTAGTTTTCAGGTATTTTTTATTTTATTGGGTAAAATTGTTTTTATATTTAGGGTATTTTCACATATCGGATAATTTTTTAATATTTCGGGTATTTTTATGACATATCGGGTAATTTTTTGTATACTACAGATATTTTCTGACATATCGGGTAAGTTTTCTTATATTTCAGGCATGTTTTGACATATGGGGTATAAAATACCCGAACAGATAAGAACCGAATTTTTTTTCGGGTATTTTCCGGTTCTTCAACCTATGTACCCGAACAACCTGGAACTGATGAGAACCGAACCGAAAACGAATAGAAAATAAATAAATATCCATTATATCCTACACCTCCGTACCCGAAATACCCGAAACCGAATCGAATACCCAATATCTTAGATCTAGTGACATCACACAAATTTTTATTTTGATAAACATGTAATTAGAATTCAAAATTATGAATAATTACATATAGTGAAAACTGAAATAAGACATCAAAACAAACACAACTATTAAAAATTAAATGAAATTGATTAAAAATTGTGTAGAACCGCCTATAACAGTCTAAAGCGGCATAGGATCGCCTAAAACCGCATAAGATCGTCTAAAATCATATAAATTCATTTAATAATAATTCCGCCCAATTCCAGTGTCTAAAAAAAAATCTCCACAGACGGATGTCTAGATCGTTTTTTAAAACACTGATATTAATATTCATTGCTATTTTTCTTTAATTTAACATTCATTTCATATGCTAAATCTACCATTACATGACACCTTGAAACCGTAATGGATACAAATTTCAATGGAAGTCAAGTAACCACGTAGCTTTCTTTTAACAAATACTTTCTTTTAACTTGACCTTCACGGTAAGTACCTAATTGTAGTCGTGATTAATATTATAGTTTTAGAGGGAGGAAAAATAAATACGGGTTAAAGGCGTCCCCGGGTTGCTACTTGACCCGGTCGGAGAATCCGGAACACGAGCCGGATCCATCTTCAATTTCCGGAGACCACGGACAGTGTTATTCCCCTTGGTAATAATTATGCTTCTGGTGACTTGATCCCTGGATAGAGGAGCTCTCGGACGGTGGATAATGAATCGTGCTTTCTCAATTTTCCGACACCACTTTCCGGTGCCGGTCCGGCGACCGTATCATCCCACAGCTTGTGTAAAAACCCCATCCGATCAAAATGTTAGCCAATATATTTTTAAAAGTAATTATTTGGGTTTTTATTCTGTTCTATATCTTCAGCGAGGATAATGATTTTATAGAGGTAGAGATGTAAGGGAGAAATATAAGCATTGAATATTTTTAGTGAGGTTAATTATTAGCTTTAGCTTAATTAAGGAGATTTTAATTATGGATAAAGATGCTGACTAATCAATAGTTTCTTCCTAAGATATCTGTAAACTCATTGTACTTAAGACATGGTGAATATTCTATGAGTTGTGTCTTAACTTGGAATCACAAATTGGAACTTAAAGACATTTAAGTACTGTCTTTTTTTTTTTTTTTTAATTTGCCCATGCTCAGACAAGATAACATAACAACAACAGCATGATGATGATCAGAGTTCTAAACCCTGCCATAAACTTCTACATTTACACATCCCACAAAGCACAACAACAGCAACAACAACAACAGAATCATATCCTAATCCAGCAATCTAGAGACGTTTTTTAATCATAGCAAGAATAAAACATTTGTGTTCAATTGTCAGCTACTTACATCACCATTATTCTTCACATTACCATCATCATTGATCCTTCTTTCTCCTCGCTTGCTCATCTCCTCTTCTTGATTGTTCTGTGTTATCTCCATTTGAGTTTTCAAGAACTGCATTCTCTGCAACTCCATCTCTTTGGCAAACTTCATCCTCTCCTTTTCCAGTTCCAACATTAGCTTAAGCTTGGCAGTTTCCGCCTTCTCATAAGCCTCAGTGAATCCAAGAATCGCCTTTGCCACCTCTCCAACTCCACTCCCTCCCGACTTATCCATCTTCAACCGCTTTGGCATATGAAGCGGTTGAGTCGGTTGTGGCGGTGGTAGACTCTCAGCTGAGTCAGGAGAAGGCTCAGGTTCAGGATCAGACTCAGACTCAGTCTCAGAAGCACTTCGTTTCCTAAAATGCCACCGCATTGAATCAGAGCTTCTTTTCAAATCCCCTTGCTGCATAATCTGCGTTCCTCTAGCTTGACGTTTCGAACGGCTGTTCATAAGAACTCCCATGGGAGCCTTTTCGGAGGATTTCGAAGTGGTGTTGCCTCCACCAATCAAAGTCTCGAGCTTTTTGAAGAAAACCCATTTGCTAGGTCCATCACCAGAAGCGATTTTGGCCTTCTCTTGCTTGTACTTCTTCTTCACCGTATCGATCCTGTTCTTACACTGAATATCGGTCTTGGGATACTTGCATAGACGACTATTGTTGACGATCTCAGCTACTTCTTTCCAATGTTGTTGCTTCAAAGTTCCTTTCCCTGGCTCAGAAAACCGATCCCCCCACGCATCGATTAGAACCTTGGTCGCTTCTTCGCTCCAACAATCGTCTCTTCCTCCGCCTCCGCCACCGCTTCGTCCGTTTCTGTTACCACTAATCCCTCCACCACCGGTAACAGAAGGAGTATGAACCACTAAAGCCAACGATTCCCTCGACGGAGACTGAGAAGAAACAGGCGGTTTCGTCAGAGAGGCCACCGTAACGTCGTTCGTAGGCAAAATCGGAGGAGAGGAAGGAGCTGGTGACAAGGAATCTCCTGGAGATTGCAGCGACTGAGTCTCGTCTTCTTCCTCCATGGAACCTGAATTTTGAGATCGGAGAAGGTAAAGATGTGAAATTTGGTGATTGTAGATCTGAGATTTTCTCACCGGCGAAGGGATAAGGTCACCGGATGAGTAATCTCCGTTATTGACCCCGATTGGTCTTTTATAAATTGACGAAAAGGCCCATCACTCGAATTAATAGAGACGTGAATATTCGCATGGTATTATGGTAAATTCACTTATTATTACGAATGTATTTATGCTCTTTTGACATTTTTTAATCACGAATATATATTTGCCAATATAGTTTTTCTTCTTCTTGATTCTGTTAAATACATATGCAGATTGGCAAAATTAATCAATTAAATATGACAAAACGAAAGAAAATGTATTATTATTTTTTATAGACATGCATTTATGTATGATGTATCTATTGTTTGGTTAGGTAGATTGTCGGGATGTCTCAAGTCTCTCGAGACTCAACTAAAAAAAATAGAACAAATTAGTTTGTATATTAAAAAAAAAACTGGCCCAAAATAAAACAAATCAGATCCAGTGAGCCATGGGCTTAATAACTTTCAAAGCCCAAGAAAAGAGGAAGTGGAAACAGTCCCATGTCAGTAACGTAGACACGTGTACGTCCCAGATCACTAGGACCTTCTAGAGTTTGCACTCTCGAACTTTCCAGCTAATTGGCCCTTTATATCTATGGAGCGAAACGTTCACTGTCATTCAAACGAATTACAAGTCTACAATCCGAAGAAGAAGAAGATTCAATCGAAAAATGAGCGCGGTTGCAATTAACCACTTGTTTGGTTTGCCGGAGACGGTCGAGAAGTTAATCTTTCCGATTACACTCTCCGGCGAGGGTAACGAGGTTCGTGGAGGAAGCAATACTAACATCCCAATCGACATTCTGGAATCTTCCAAAGAGTACATCTTCTACATCGACATACCAGGAATCTCCAAATCCGATATCCAGGTATTTATCATTATACAACACTGTAGATAATGTGTGATTTTGAATATGAACACGGAGTTAGGGTTAAATTTGATTTGGGGGTTTTTAATAGGTAACTGTAGAGGAAGAGAGGATTCTGGTGATTAAGAGTAACGGGAAGAGGAAGAGAGATGATCATGAGAATGAAGAAGGATGCAAGTACATTAAACTGGAGAGGAGACTTCCTCAGAATCTGGTGAAGAAGTTTCGTTTACCGGAAGATGCTGATGTGGCGGCCGTCGAGGCTAAATATCAAGATGGGGTTTTGACAGTCACCGTTGAGAAGCTACCGCCACAGCCACCGAAACCTAAGACGGTTCAGATCGCGGTTTCTTGAATTGTTTAGAAATGCAGACCGGTTTTTGTGTTTGTTTTGTAGTTTGTAAAATCTTCTGTCTTTGGATCTTGAAAGACTTAAGGGTTTCAAAAAAAAAAGAAAAAAAAATTTCGCGCCAGAATCAAGATTATCTTTAGTAATGTAAGATTTGCTTTGCAAGTAAATTTTGTTATGCATTTCATTAAGCATGGTTATCTTTAGTGGAGCCACAGATGTGCTCATGTTCCAGAAATTGTAACACAACACAGATAAAAGACTAGAGGACTTGGAAGCCTTTTGAATTAATTTTCTGAAGTCATGGATGAAAGCTTAAAGCTCTGGCTGTTATAGTATTATATATGAAAAATTCAATTAGCATATGGTTGCTACATTCTTTGCACGCACAAAAAAGACACTTGTTCATCGGTATATGGCTGTTAAAACTTGATATAAGCAAAACTTCTGACGAAATTTAATGGCATGCCATTGAATCAGAAATGATAAAAGTTAGGCTTTGCAGAGAGAAAATGGTGTGGGTTGATCATCAAGTGTAACATAGTATTGCTCAGTGGTGCTCCAGCTAGAAAAATCATTCGTATCGGATATATACCGAAGATATTGTGCATAGAGATATACTCTAAGGTTGTTAGGATATTATACTCTCGAGTCATGTATATATAGTCATGTATGTCGATCAATGTAAACTAACCTTTTCCGAAATCATATTCTCTCTAAGTTATCATGGTATTAGAGCCTAACTAAAAGATCCACAGAGAGTATATCGATTTCAAAGTAATCAGAAAAAAAGATCAACACAAAATACGATGGCTAATACAAGTAGTAGTGGTGAAGAACGTATGGTGTCGGTGTCGCCATATTATTTGGCACCGTCAGACAATCTGGGGACGTCGATCTCTTCAGTCTCGTTAACAGGAGAAAATTATGCTGAGTGGGTTTCGGAGTTCGAAAACGTTCTTCGTGCCAAGCGTAAGATCGGCTTCATCGACGGAACGCTGACGATGCCAGATGAAAAAGAGAAACCAGTGGATGCTGAGATGTGGAGGACAGTGAACTCCAAGATCGTAGGATGGATCAGAACGTCGATTGCACCTGCAATACTGTAGGAACTGTTTAGTTGATCCTGATGTAATTCACAGATTCATATCAACCTAAACATACAGATCTAGGTTCTCTTGAATAGAAACATTAGATGATCTCACCTTTTACCTGTTTGTTGCAGCGGAAGGAATAGAACAGGTCAGAGATCAGAGAGATACACCGAGGGATGAATCCTCCAAAGGTTCACACACGCGATCACAGAAAACGGCTGCTAGACCGAGCTGATGGGAGGCGCAGAGAGGAGAGGGAAATCGCGGCTAGGGTTCAGGTTGGGAGAAAAGACTTGGCTTTTAGTTTATAAAAGCCTTTTCTTTCCCTTTTGGGCTTTTGGGCCCAAAATACCAATCTGATTAAATCCCATGGATTTAATCAGACCCATTAGTCTCTCTCTTAGTACGATAAATGCCTGGCACTTTTACCGTACTTCTGCTAAGCCGTTCCAACATATTTTCCTGTTAGCTTAGGCGTGTGACCCATATGGGATCATATAATAAAGGCAATAAGTCCAAGACTTATAGATCATGAGCGGACTCTAGCAAGCCATCATGACCCCCAGCATTATATGACTTATGTCTGATCTTTGACATACTCTTACTTTCTAGAGACAGTACCGAGATTACTGGACACAATTCCAACAATCTCCCACTTGTACTGGAATCTCTGTATTCATAATCCTTTTGTCTCAATATCTCGATTAGTCATAAGGCAAGATTGGTGTCATCCTTATAAAGCCTAATCTTGTTCATCGGACTCTGATTTGATACTGACAATCCAAACGACTCGGGAAAGTCCGTTTGAGCATGGCCATGCGTTTTCCAGTATTCAAATCTCCGATTGGCCTAGAGATATTCACTCCATTTATATTGGAGGGACAAATCCCGTCTTGTTCCATCACTGTAAACTACTCATTTCACAATGTACCCAAACAAGGTCCTTATAACTATCGCAGAACGACAGCGTTAGACAATGATCAAAGTGCATCAGTCCATGTGCAGTCACATGCATGCGAACTCAGGTCTAAGGACTATACTCTATAGTCGTAGTAAGAATCTCTTATGACACAGATATAAATATCCTGAAGAGTTCTTATAAGCGGGTCTTGTCCGGTCGTATGTTCCCAAACATACACCTATGTACTGACTTTGATGCCGCGCATCTATGACACACTGAGACTTTGTCATAAGTCACGTACCAATCCAGTCTCACACGGTTGTTGGTGTTCCAATTTCAACAACCTTCGACTAGGGACAGGATGATATAAAACATTTATCAAATATAGGGTCTCATGATCAAGCTAAATGACTTCGATGACTCAAGATCAAGTCATTTACTTCGATGTCCCATAAAATGGTTTATATCACTTTGGAACGATTATTTCATCACAGTTAAAATAATCTTGAAATAATAATTTCATTAAACATCTTAAATGTTGTTTCAAGAACATATCCAATAACTAAATAAAGCCCTTTAATAACTCCCACTGAAATTAAGACTACATCTTAATTTCACTTATCTTATAGCAACAGTCCGAGACTCGTGCTTAGGCCTAAGGAGTGGCTTCGTTAATAGATTAGCAACGTTCTCATTCGTTGAAACTTGCTGATCTACTTAACATCTTTGTCATTTATCTTACGGAATAGGTTATACCTATCCTCAAGGTGTTTGGACCTCTGATGTGCAGCTAGTCTCATCTATGCTGGGAATCACATCAAGTTCAGTGACGAACTCTTCTTTCCAAACAACCTCTTTCGCCACTTCCCAAGCTGCGAAATGTTCAGCTT
The DNA here is from genome assembly GCA_030180135.1 of Orychophragmus violaceus. Classification (NCBI taxonomy): domain Eukaryota; kingdom Viridiplantae; phylum Streptophyta; class Magnoliopsida; order Brassicales; family Brassicaceae; genus Orychophragmus; species Orychophragmus violaceus. The sequence goes on along the minus strand of CM058230.1, from coordinate 99,829,648 downwards.
AAGTCATTGAGTCAGCAACAGTGCCTTGCACCGCCAGATAGACACAAGATATAACCGGACTGTGATCGGAAATCATCTTTGTCTATTGGAAACTTGCCTTTCAGACTCTATCGACTTATAGCACCTCACTTTCTCCGTAAATCAAGAACTTATCCTTAGTATTCCTCAAATACTTTAGGACATACTTTAGGAAACTTGATTCTTTGCTGGATTTGACTGGTCTTTATTTGTCTTGCTTTCCATTAAAGCAACATCAAACAAATATGTTTCATGGCATACATGATAGATCCAATTGCCGACGCATATGGGATCTCATCCATGCATTTAAGCTCAGCAGTTATCGTAGGATACTGTATCTTGCTTAACTTAATGCCATGTGACATTGGCATAAAACCCTTCTTGGATTGCTCAAAACGTGTAGAACTTTGTCAATTTAAGAATCCTGACTTTGTCCTACCAGCTCTTTTGGATCTCTATCTTTAGATCCAAAATCCAAGAACTACGTGGCTTTACCCATGTCAATCATACAACCAACTCCCAAGCTAGTCCTTTACCGACTACAGCGTTGGGACGTTATATCCGAGAATCAGTATGTCATCGACATACACTTTGAGAAATGCAATATTGCTCCCACTTATCTATTAGTAAACGCACAGTTCCATTTCGTTCCTGCTTAAGTCAAAACCTTGACTACTTCAACAGAACGAAGATTCCAACTCCGATATGTTTGCTTCCATCCATGAATGGATCGATGAAGCCAACTTACACAAAATGTAATTCTTCGGAGTCTGGGCTCACTTTCGCTTCCTTGAATTTCGCAGATTTGTCGCTTTCAATGATCATCAGATCATGCGAACATTCAATGATCATCAGGCTAAACTAATGATGAGAATTCACTCTCGGATTAGTGACTGATTCTTTCATATCTGCGAACTTCAGGCTCCACAGGTGTAGATTCTACAGAAATCTGTAAATCCTTCCGCTGCTCTCCCTCAATAGGTTAAGCAGCCTCCTGTATTTCTCGAATTTCTTCGAGTTGTACTTTTTACTCCCACTGTTCTTCTTGGAAAGTAATTTCCTTCTTAGAAAACAGAATGGTCGTAAAAATACCGAGCCTTGGTTTCCCTGAGAAAACTTCGAGTTATACTTTTACTCCCGCTGTCTTTCTTGGAAAATAACTTCCCTTCTTAGAAAACAGATTGGACGTAAAAGTAACAAGCCTTAGTTTCTCTAGGACAACCAGCGAAGTAGCACAACTACAAATACTCAGTAAAGACAAATTTGGATCGATTCCAATCCACATTAACGTGGTGTCTTTCAACTGATATTTGTGGAACTATTTTAGCGTAAACTTAGATATTTCTAGAGCGTTATTCTTAAAATATCATGGAAGATTCGTGTGATTCATCTTTAATCATTTCTTATAAGATCTGATTCTTTCTCACAGAAACACCTTCAGGTTTTCAGGAGAAATGAGCTGTGAAACGATTTCACAGTCATTCAGATGATCACATAATCAATGACTTAAGTATTCTCACTCATGATTTTAATCCAGAGTCTTAATACTTTTGTCATTCAGATCCTATACTTCATTCTGGAACTCTTTCGACCATGTCAAAGAATTCCGACTTGTGTCTCATCAAATGATCACAGTCACACTCACTGAAGTAATCAGTAGAGACAATGAAGTACAGGAGATTTTCTCTGGCATTACTGCTCATTGGGCCACATACATGAGTATGTTCCAGGTCCAATAAGCCTTTGGACTTTTCTCTAGCTCGGCTAAGATAGGCCCTTTACTTTTTGGTCTAGTAAACAGAATTCAAGTCTCATAAGATATTTTATCAAATGAGCCCAACAGTCCATGACTATGGGATTTCTGAATCCGACTTACTCTAAGTGACCAAGACTTTTGCCAAGAAAAATCAGGTTTAATTCATCAGATTTAAACCAATTCGGTATTTATGTTACATTTAGGCACTCTTTGGTTTAAGATATAAAACCCATTCCATGAATAGGGTGCTACAATTAATATTTCATTAAGATCAAAAGAACAAAACTTGTCTTTTATCAAAATGAAAAACATTCAAATTCTTACAAGAAAATGAAAGACAATTCTGCTTAAAGCAGGTACATTGTAGCAATTACTTAATACAAAACCAAGCCTAAAAGGGATCTATAAGTGAAAACCCTACAGCTGAGGCAGCATCCCAAGCTCCTTCCAGACATGTAGTTTCACTTGCCCTTCCTTCAACGTTCTACTGTTGCTTAGGCTCTGCATATTATCACAAATATCAGTGCTACAACCAGTATCCAATACCTTTAAGGTAGAACTTGAAGTAATAACATGAATACCTGAGGAAGTAGTCGCATACATCGACTTTAACTCCTCATCATCTTCCATGAATTTAATGCAATCTCTCTTCCAATGCCCTGTCTCCTTACAGTAGCAGCACTTACCAACGTAAGAGGTATCTGACTCGGGCTCAGAAGACACACGCTTGCCATGATTCAAAATCTGGACAACTTTGTCTTCACCCTTGTCAGCATTAGGTTTAGTAAACCTACCCTTCTCATTCATGAGATTGTACAGGGTACTCTTCACGTTTGGCTCAACTGTCTTGAGCATATCATGCAGTTCAGTCAGCGTCTTCGTTAAGCCTTTCTTGATATAGTTCCTTCTGAACTTATCATAGCTTGACGGCAGTGACTGCAGAATGATCTCAGTTGCCAATTCTTGGCTAACTGGATAATCCAGTTTCCTCAGGTTATCAATGTAACCCATCATTTTACTGACATGAGGACTCACTGGATGATCATTTGGTAGCTTGCAGCTAGTGAGAGACTTAACCAACTGGTATCTCTCCACCCTTATCTGCTCCTGAAATTTCAATTTCAGGCTGCTGATCATCTCTATTGGCGATTCCATGTTCTCATATTGCTTTCGCAAGTCTGAGTCCATGGTAGCCAATATCAGACCACGCACATCTACCGCATCATTATAATGCTTATTCCAAGCATCATATACTGCATGAGAAGCATTGGACCCGATCCTCACGGGGAGAGCTCTCTCAAGGACATAGTCCTTTCTCTCCTGTCTGAGAACTAGCCTCAGGTTCCGCGACCAAGTCAAGAAATTTGATCCGTTCAGCTTGTCCATCTTAAGGACAGACCGGATCGAGAAAGTGTTTTGATTGTTTGTGCTAGTCATAACTGAAAATTAAGATAAAAGGATTTTAGTTAAAATGTTCAATATGATTAATCTCGTATTAAAATTAATATGATTAATCATGCATTATATTCAATAACATAAGTTACCCTCAATAGAATATAATGATTCCAAGATCCACATATAACTAAGATTAAAGTGGGCCACTGGCCGTCACCCAACCTTAGCTTATATCGGTAAGCCCTATATCGGCTAATTATATCCGTGATATAACTCTTGGTTGTGAATCTGGGCCCGAGGCCCAATCCACTCTGATGTCTCAAGGCCCGGGACTCCCGATGGCCTAGTCAAGAAAACCAGACTATACAGTCATGTAATCATTAATGTCTGGGACTCCCAATGACATTTATGAATCACAAACCGTCTTACCCACGCAAAAGCAGACATCCTCACACTGTAAGGCCATGAATACAATTGAATGGGCTTCGACAGCTGACATAGCCTGGACAAGACATCCAACGCTTGATATTATTTGAGGTTCGTAGGTTTATTTTAAAATTTCATTCCCAAAATAGAAGATTACTATTTCGGGAAACTTTCCATTTTGGAAACCTACTATTTTTGGAAACTTTCTAAAATTGGAAACTTTCTAAAAACGGAAACTTTCTAACTTTAGAAATTTCTTAAAATCCAAAACCCGCAAATCCAGAAACTTCTATTTTAAGAAACTTTCTAATTTCAAAATTTCGGAAACTTTAATTTAAAATCGACTTTATAATTTTATAAAATAAATTTTAAATTGATCTGAAGAAAGACTCAAATAATTGGCCCAATTGTTTTAACTTCTTGGTCCGAGACCCAAGAATTGGTCCATGTCCAAGACATGACCCAATTGTCCAATTATTTGACATAACCGGTCTGGTTCATTAAAACTGGTCTAACCAAGTTTCAATTACTACGATGACCACAATTGTCAACCGGTTATTTACTAAACCGGAATTTCTCAATTTATTTGGTCCAACCAAATCAAATTAGAAATTCCTGGTTTAGGCACTAAATCCAATAATTCTTTCGACATTGGATTTCTTATCCCGGTTTAACCAGACTTAATAAAATTATTAAATCTGTTTATTAAACCAGGACGATAAAATTTTAATTAAAATTTTAAACCGAACCGAACCGAAATTGGTCACGGACCATTCATGGCCGTGACCTAGCCGCAAGCCAGCACGCGAACGATCGTTGCTGCTTCACGGGACGGGACGGAACGATCGTTGCGATCCATCCTTGCACGATCAAGATGCGATCATCGGATCAGCCGTGATCATCCGATCGATCCATGATCGATCGATGCATCAACAGCCATCGGTCGACGCAATCCAAGTCATATAGCTTGGTTTGCGATTTTCAAACGTTTGTTCAGGATTCAATTCAGTTTCTTAAGTGTTTTTCTTATCAGTAATGGATTCAAAACACTTCTAAACAGAATAAACAACCTAAACATGAATCTAAAACAAGAAATCCTAAGAACCAATGGCTCTGATACCACTGAAGGAACTGTTTAGTTGATCCTGATGTAATTCACAGATTCATATCAACCTAAACATACAGATCTAGGTTCTCTTGAATAGAAACATTAGATGATCTCACCTTTTACCTGTTTGTTGCAGCGGAAGGAATAGAACAGGTCAGAGATCAGAGAGATACACCGAGGGATGAATCCTCCAAAGGTTCACACACGCGATCACAGAAAACGGCTGCTAGACCGAGCTGATGGGAGGCGCAGAGAGGAGAGGGAAATCGCGGCTAGGGTTCAGGTTGGGAGAAAAGACTTGGCTTTTAGTTTATAAAAGCCTTTTCTTTCCCTTTTGGGCTTTTGGGCCCAAAATACCAATCTGATTAAATCCCATGGATTTAATCAGACCCATTAGTCTCTCTCTTAGTACGATAAATGCCTGGCACTTTTACCGTACTTCTGCTAAGCCGTTCCAACATATTTTCCTGTTAGCTTAGGCGTGTGACCCATATGGGATCATATAATAAAGGCAATAAGTCCAAGACTTATAGATCATGAGCGGACTCTAGCAAGCCATCATGACCCCCAGCATTATATGACTTATGTCTGATCTTTGACATACTCTTACTTTCTAGAGACAGTACCGAGATTACTGGACACAATTCCAACAAATACGATCGACAATACCATTCATGCGGGATGCAATCAAGTTGTGGGACGATGTTAAATGGAGATTCTCCATAGGGAACTATGTTCGTGTTCATCAATTAAAGGCAGAACTTGCAAACTGCAAACAAGATGGTTCCACGGTGTTGGAATATTTGGTCGTCTTTTGCACAAGTGGGAGGAGCTTCTTAATTACAAACCTCTTCCGCAGTGTACATGTTCTGCATCTGAAAAGATAATGCAGGACGATGAAGAAGAAAAAGTCCATATGTTTCTGATGGGCTTGGACGAGTCACGCTTTGGCGATGTATGCACAACGATCATTGGAATGGAACCACTTCCAGACCTAAATTCTGCATACCAACGAGTTGTGAGAGAAGAACGTCGTCTTCTCACTTCACGTGTGGAACCTAAGCAGGAGGTTGTTGGGTTCGTCGCAAAAACGGAGTCAACAGGAGGTGATCAAGCAGGAACAAGAAACATAGGAGGACCTTCGGTTACTTGTTCTCATTGTAATTGTACTGGTCACGACAAAAGTGATTGTTGGGAGCTAGTTGGCTTTCCCGAGTGGTGGAACGAACGTAACCAGGGAAGCAGTCATGGACGAGGACGAGGTAGAGGTCGGGGTGGTGGTCGTTCCCAACCGCGATCCAATGCCGTACATGCTTCTTCCGTAGGAACAAATAGTGGTGTACCGAGCTTCACAGCTGAGCAATGGGCTTCACTTACTGCTCTACTGGAAGCACAGAAGCCAAAGGCGATTCCTGACAGATTGAGTGGTAAGAAGCAGACAGGAGAAGTAATTCTCGATACAGGAGCTTCACATCACATGACTGGTGATGTGAAACTGCTTACTGATCTGCGGGACATAGTAGCGTGTCCAGTAAGTTTCGCAGATGGTAGTCAAGTTCCAGCAACACAGTGTGGCGTGTTGCGACTTTCGGATAAGCTTAGACTATCTAATGTTTTGTTTGTGCCTAACTTAAATTATACACTTCTTTCGGTTGCAAAGCTACTAAAGCAGACATCCGTCTTTTGGTGTTTTTGGATTTCTTTCGTTTATTTCTGGTGTTACTTCGAGTTTTGATAAATTTGGTGGTTGTGACATTTGCTTTAAGTCAAAACAAACACGTGAATCGTTTTCCAACAGTTCTAATAAAGCATTGGTTCCTTTTGAATTGGTACATGTCGATCTCTGGGGTCCATATCGCGAACCATCGTCGTGTGGGGCTGTGTATTTTCTGACAGTGGTGGACGATTATTCTCGAGCCATATGGTTACATCTTCTGCTTGGGAAATCAGAAGTACGAACGATCTTACCAAATTTCTGTGCATTCGCAGAACGACAGTTCGGACATCAAGTCAAAATGATCCGTAGTGACAATGGCACGGAGTTTCTGTGTCTATCCAAGTTCTTTGCCGAAAAGGGCATCATTCATCAGACATCATGTGTCTCAACGCCACAACAAAATGGGAGAGTCGAACGTAAACATCGACATATCCTCAATGTTTCGCGGTCGCTAATGTTCCAAGCTCATCTTCCTATCAAATTTTGGGGTGAAAGTGTACTTGCTGCAGCTCATATTATCAACCGTACACCGTCGAGTTTGCTTCAAGGGATGACACCGTATGAACGTTTGCATGGTAAACAGCCTTCGTATGCGGACTTGAAGGTCTTTGGGTGCCTTTGTTTCGCGCACAAGTTGTCTCGGGTGAAAGATAAGTTCAAAGAACGGAGCAGGAAATGCATATTTGTCGGGTATCCTTTCGGGAAAAAAGGCTGGAAGGTGTATGATATCGAGACAAAGGAGTTCTTTGTATCTCGTGATGTGGTGTTTTATGAGTCAGCATTTCCTTTTCGCTCGCTACCAGATGATCATGTCCATGACCACATAGTTAATTCGACCCATCCTATGTATGACGATGAGATCGTACATGACAGGGGGAGTACACAGCCTGTACTTGTTGAGATAGTTGACGACCAGTCAGAAATTGTTGAGGAAACTGCTGAGCTTGCTGCACCAGTTGAATCAGAAGTTATAACCAGTGAACAGGCGGTAGGCAGAGGGCACCGTGTTCCACAGCCTTCGGTGAAGTTGCACGATTACGTCTTATACAACGCGCAATGTCTCCTCGATAAACATACCACAACACACAGTCCTGCTCTCATTGCTTCTTCACCAGTCAACGATTCCTCTGAAACAGTCCAAGGTAAATGTCCTTATCCTATAGCTGCATACATCACTGATACACTGTTTTCAGAAAAATACCAAGTCTTTCTTGCAGCAATAACAGCTGGTGTCGAGCCTCGTAGTCACAAAGACGCTATGCTCGACCCTCACTGGAACAAAGCAATGGTCAGCGAGGTCAGTGCATTAGAAGAACAACACACATGGGACGTTACAGACCTACCAATTGGCAAGAAAGCATTGGGATCAAAATGGGTGTTCAAGCTCAAATTCAATGCTGATGGCTCAGTTGAGCGACATAAAGCAAGACTAGTTTGTATTGGGAATAAGCAAGTCGAAGGTGAAGACTTTGCCGAGACGTTTGCGCCAGTGGCGAAGCTCACTACAGTTCGTACCTTGCTTGAAGTAGCAGTGGCAAGGAATTGGGAAGTCCATCAGATGGACGTTCACAATGCATTTCTCCACGGTGACCTTGAGGAAGAAGTATACATAAAGATGCCTCCATGTTTTTATGCTGACACTCCTCATAAAGTCTGTCGATTGCGAAAATCCTTGTATGGGTTGAAGCAGGCACCACATTGTTGGTTTGCGAAACTGTCGACTGCTCTGAAGAGGTTTGGATTTCGTCAATCATATTCGGATTATTCACTGTTCACATATATCAAGGGTGACAAATGCTTGCGTGTGCTTGTATATGTCGATGATCTCGTTCTCGCAGGCAATGACTTGGAGATGATGACAAAGTTTAAAGTTTATTTGAGTGACTATTTCAAGATGAAGGACCTTGGCAAATTGAAGTATTTCTTGGGCATTGAGATAACAAGGGGACCTCTAGGCATATTTTTTTCTCAACGTAAATATGCACTAGACATATTCAAAGAAACAGGGCTTCTCGGTTGCAAGCCGTTTGCGAATCCTATGGAACAAAACCAGAAGCTGCTCAAAGACAAAGGTCTTTTCTACAAAGATCCAGTCAGGTTCATGAGAGTTGTTAGGCGTCTAGTATATCTCACGATATCTAGACCCGAGATAAGTTACTCGGTCCACGTCTTGTCTCAAGTAATGCATCAGCCTCGTCAGGCACAATGGGATGCAGTGGTTCGGATCTTACGTTACATCAAGGGTTCTCCTGGTCAGGGAATAATGTTGAAGGCGGATAGCGATTTGAAGGTCCGTGCGTACTGTGACTCGGATTGGGCTTCGTGTCCGAAGTCTCGCCGGTCTTTATCATCGTTCATTGTATTGCTTGGTAGCTCACCCATCGCTTGGCGTACGAAAAAGCAGGATACAGTCTCTCATTCGTCTGCCGAAGCTGAATACAGGTCGATGGCTACGTGTCTTAAGGAGATGAAGTGGTTAAAACGGTTGTTAGCTGATATGGGTGTGGATCATACTGATCCAATGGAGTTATACTGCAATAGCAAGTCCGCTCTCTATATTGCAGCAAATCCGGTCTTTCACGAACGAACAAAACACATCGAGTCGGACTGTCATGCTGTACGGGATGCGGTTCAAGATCGTCTCATCGCAACAAGACATGTTCGTACGACGGAGCAGCTAGCTGACATCATGACCAAAGCATTGGGAAGTACTTCCTTTCATTACTTATTATCCAAGTTAGGCGTTTGTAATTTACACGTACCAACTTGAGGGGAAGTATTAATAGGATATATCCATAAGATATTAGATATATAGCGAAGACATTGTGCATAGAAATATACTCTAAGATTATTAGGATATTAGACTCTCGAGTCATGTATATATAGTCATGTATGTCGATCAATGTAAACCACCTTTTCCGAAATCATATTCTCTCTAAGTTATCAGTAAACGCTCAACAAGGTGTATTGATGAGCGAGCATGAGGACAGCATATTAATCTACAAAAAAAAGTCTGCAACCATAAACGCTAAAGGTTTGTCCTCTGATCATCAAAACAGAATTTTACAACTTACAGGTACCACAGAGAAGTTATTGGTGGTGACCCAGTAAAGACAAGGAAGATAGTAGCTTGGAAAATAAAATCGAATGTGTATTCTTATGTTAAGAGTTCCGATCGAGTTGTTATCCTTCAATAATATTGTAACTGTTGAATAGTTTACTTAACCGTAATTTTGGATTTAAAGCATGACATTATTTCAGTTAGTCAAAGGAATGAATGAGATAATTTCATGTTAAAAAGGATTTAATCTCTGAGTTGGACCCAAAGAAAAAACAAATCTTCTACAAAATAAAATCGCTAATTCAGAACCATTTTATTTATTATTAAAAACATTTCTTCCTCAATTTTTAAGATTGCAATTGAGATTACTTCACTGTTACACAAGTGACTATTACAAGTTGACAAAACAGAATTGGTCAGCTCTTTAGAATCCACGATCTCTACTTGCGATATATATGATATTATATAAAGGTAAATTTAGTATCACAAAAGTCTTCTACTATATAGTCTAGAAGCCACTAACCATGCTTGGATAAACAAAAGAATATAACAAACCTCTTAAAATTGGCTTAAAACGAATAGTCGAAGATGGTAGTCAGTTTAAGGTTTGGAAGGCCTGTTGATCTATACAGATCCTCCAAGACCAGCAAAAGGAAGTGGACTTGTCACAAATTCTAATATATATATATATATATATAACTGGTTAATATTTTAAAGCCCGGACCGAACTGGTGGTTAGACCCGGTTCAACCACGAACCGGATGATCAGACTGGTTAGGTGAAAAATTCAAAGAGTAGTTGAACCGGTTAAAAATCCATATCAAACCGGCCAAAACCTAGAATTCAGCAAACCAATCAAACCGGTTGACCCGAGTTTGATCATTACACATCAAAATTATCAAAAAATTATCTATCTTAGATATTTTTTTCTATTCCAATTTCTAATAACCGATACTAAAGTTTTCTTTTAGCAATTTTGACCTTTATAATTATATTATTTTATTTTAGTTTCTTAATTTTTTTACAAACTAGAAATCTGAAAACAAAGTGTTTTTTCTTAAGTTTTTATTGATTGATATGAAAAAATTGAACACAACATTCTACAAAAAGTCAATAATTTTAATAAGATATCAAGAGACGTAATTGATTTTAAATACTCCCGTAAAATCATAAATACAAAACCTTAACTTATTAGTTTACTATGTTCAAATATTGATAATTTGTTTTAAAGATATTTTAATGATTATTTGAGTATTTTTTACAAAGGTTTTTTATATATATATTTGGACAACTTATACTTGAAGATCATATGTATAAATATAGCTTGAGACGTAGAGGGTTGATAGGAATGAGAAGAGCACACCAAGCTAGCCCAAGGAACGTGGTAGGGGGGAGTGCAAGCAGGAGATTGATTTATCAAAATCAGGTACCACAAAGAAGAAGAATGCTAAGGAGTGCTTTGGACGAAAGGGGAGACTGTGAAATGTATCAAGAGGCAAGGAATGAGGAAACCATTGGCGAGGCCCAGGAGGTTGCATCAAGAACTGAGCAATCTGAGCATGCTCCACAGAGAGAGCAGAATAACATCGGACGTGACAGAGAGCAACGCATGGAGGATTTTCAGTTTACTCGAAAGTCGGTTCCTTAGCCACATTGAGCTGGAACTGTTGCAGTTTGGAAAACCCCGAGACAGTTCGTAGACTTAAGGAGATGCGGAAGAAGTTCAAACCGGAGATACTTTTTCTGATGGAAACAAAGAATACGGATGAGTTTGTAATCAAGGAGCTTCAAAATCTGAGTTATGCAAATGTATGTTTGGTCTCACCACACAGTCCGGGAGGAGGCGGGTTAGCGCTTCTCTGGGATGAAGGTGTTGAGATAGAGGTTCTGCAGAAATGTAATAATTACATTGATACAAGAGTGAAATACAAGAAATAATCTTATTGTGCTACCTTTGTATATGGCGAACCGGATAGAGCAAAACGGAAGCAAATTTGGGAGCAAATATCGGAACTGAACAGATTCAGAGATTCGAAATGGTTTCTCACGGGTGGCTTCAATGATCTAACATCGGAGGACGAGAAAGAGGGAGGAACAAAGCGACCGGAGGGCTCTTATTCCGACTTTCGGGCATTCTTTTCGGAGAAAGATTTGTATGATCTGCAGCATATAGGGAACTTTCTGTCATGGAGAGGCAGACGCGGATCACATCTAGTCTTATGCAGATTGGATAGGGCTATATCGAATGGAGAATGGGCTGAAGCGTTCCCATATAGCTACACCAAATACCTCAATTTTGAGAGTTCGGACCACAAGCCTTTGATTTCTTTCTTAGAGCCTCCGAAGAGGAAAAGAAGACATTTGTTTCGTTATGATAGAAGCTGGAGGAATAACACTGAGGCGAAGAAGGTGATTAAAATGGCTTGGACTGACAGAAAGAATAGTTCAGTAACTGGCAAGCTAACAAACTGCAGGCAGAAGTTAATGGAATGGAACAAGGCAAAACACATAAACTATCAAAAACTCATCACTGCCAAAAAAGAAGAACTTGAGAGAGCAATGGCTGACCCACTTGGGGAAGAGAGCGAGGTGATGAGAATAATTAAATGAAGTCCTAAAGAAAGCGTACAAAGCGGAAGAAGAATTTTGGAGACAAAGGAGTAGAGTGATTTGGCTCAAACTTGGAGATAAGAACTCCGCTTTCTTCCATGCTGTTACACGAGGAAGGAGAGCTGTGAATAAAATTTCTGTATTGGAAACAGAGCAAGGGGAACCAGTGTATGAAGAAGAAGAAATTTCAAAGATGATAGTCAAATATTTCCAAGATTTGTTTACAGCAGGGACTCATGATCCGATCCCAACAGTTAAGAGAGGGCTAAGAAGGCTTGTCACGGAGGACATGAATAGAGAGCTACTGAGTATCCCTTCTCCAAAGGAAATCAGAGGAGCTTTCCTATCTATACACGCAGACAAAGCGCCGGGACCGGACGGGTTTTCCGCTAGCTTCTACCACACAACATGGGATGTTATCAAAGAGGAAATAATCAAGGAGGTCCAGGATTTCTTTCGGACAGGCATACTACCACAAGGAATGAATCATGCGCATATCAGATTGATACCCAAGTGCAAATCACCCAAAGAAGTGAAGGACTTTCGACCTTTGGCTCTTTGCAATGTATTCTACAAGGGAATTTCTAAGATTTTGACGAAAAGACTCAAGCTGCTGCTGAACAAGTTAGTGTCGGAAAATCAGTCGGCTTTGTATCGGGGAGGGCGATCACGGATAATATCTTAATTACGCATGAGATGCACCATTATCTCAAGAAATTAAAGGCTACTAAGCGATGCACTATGGCGGTTAAAACCGATATGAGCAAAGCTTATGACAGATTGGAGTGGAAATTCATTGAAGTGGTTTTGACGGAATTTGGCTTCGACAACCGGTTTGTAGAGTGGATTATGCATTGTATATCCACTGTGACTTTCTCAGCCATTGTTAATGGAGAAGCAAAGGGGAAGATTATTCCGGAAAGAGGTATCCGTCAAGGGGACCCTTTATCCCCATTCATTTTTATCCTTTGTAGTGAGGTGCTCTCGGGCCTTTGCGCACGAGCACAAAGGAATGGAGAATTGATTGGAATGCAAGTGTCTAGAGGGGGGCCAAGGATCAATCATATATTATTTGCGGATGACACGGTGTTCTTTACAAAGACGGATACCAAATGTTGTGCACACCTAAAGCGGATACTCTTGGAATATGAGATGGCTTCGGGACATGTTATTAACCGAGCAAAATCGGCGATTACTTTTTCATCCAAGACGCCTGAAGAGATTAGATCACGAGTGAAAGCGAGCTTGGAAATAGAGAAAGAGGGCGGAGGAAGAAAATATTTGGGCCTACCGGAGTTGTTTGGTAGGAAGAAGAGGGACTTATTTACTTTCATTGTGGATAGGATTAAGCAAAAAGCTGTAAGTTGGTCCACTAGACGGCTTTCGATTTCGGGGAAGCTGGTGCTTCTAAAGTCAGTGCTTATGGCGTTACCAACATATACTTTAGCAAGATTTAAGATACCAAAGAGCCTATGCAAAAGGATTCAATCCGCTTGGACCAGATTTTGGCGGGAAACTAACCCGGAGAAGAAGAGTATGTGTTGGATTGCGTGGGACAAAATGGCTAAACCGAAGGTTGATGGGGGACTGGGATTAAGAGATGTTGAAGCACTGAATGATGCGATGCTGGCTAAAATAAGCTGGAGAATTATAAAGAATCCCGAGAGCCTGCTAGCACGAGTATTACTAAGAAAATACTGCAAAGATGAAGACTTCTTGAACGTTGAGGCAAGTTCAGACTGTTCACATGGATGGAAAGGGATTCTGTTGGGAAGAGAAGTGATTAAGAAGGGGCTTAGCTACGCAATTGGAGATGGGAAAAATGTGAGCATTTGGAAAGATTCTTGGATATCCCTGGACAAAGCGGAGATAGCGTATGGACCAGCTACAGAGAATACACTTGACTGGAAAGTTTCAAATCTATTTATTGGAGGTACTTCCGAATGGGATAAAGAGAAGGTTAAGCTGACTTTTCCGGAGAGAGAGGAGGAAATTTTAAGAATACTGCCAAGTGGGTTAGGAGCAAGAGACAAGCTGTTTTGGGTTCATGGTACAGATGTGCAGTATCAAACTAAGAAAGGGTACTACCAAGCGATCAAGGATGGAGAGGAGAAGGAGAATGTTTCAGAACAGGATCAACGCTTCGACTGGATGACAAACATATGGAAGCTGGACACTGCACCGAAGGTCCACATGTTCCTATCGAAAGCTAAGAGAAACGCTCTGCCGGTGGGAACTAACTTGAGAGATCGCAGAGTAACATCAACGGCAAGCTACCCGAGATGTGGAGAAGATGAAGACACAGTGCACATACTGTTTCACTACTAGTATGCAAAGGAGGTATGGAACTTAGCCCCTTTCTCATCACCAATCAGAACAGAACAATGGACTACCATGGAGCTAGCTCTATCAAAGGCCAAGCAATTACAGGCTCTACCGCCGTTGGGAGTAAAAGGAGAAACGTTGTTTTCAGCTTTGTGCTGGAATGTGTGGATTAGTAGGAACAAACTTGTTTTTGAGAAGCGAAAGATAGGGGAAGGGGAAGCTAGAACGCAAGGAATGGTGGACGCAAGAGAATGGACAGTGGCGCAGATTTTAAAGGCAACAGAAGAAGAAACACAGGAGAAGGAGAGAGTGCAACTGGTTATGGACAGAGACAAAAATGAGGAAGCAACGACGCAAGTATACACGGATGCGGCTTGGAACAGAATGACTGAGAAGGCGAGACTGGGATGGATAATAAAAAACAGAGACGTGACACGAGTGGTGAAGGAATTTCTAGCAGTTCTAATCAGGATTAGCAACCCTAGTCTGAATTCCGAGCCTAGGATCTACATGTTCATGTAATTGAATCTATCAGATCTAGTGATTACCTGGTGATTAGCAGCGGAAGTTATTTGCAGATAATCGAGATCTAGAGCGCCGCAAATGCTGCGCCTCTACTGGTATCCACAGGCACACAAGCTGAACAGGAAGGGATGCTAGTGCCTTTTGAGATCTAATCTCAGAGAGGTTTCTTTTCTGTTTCTGGTGGCTGTGAATTAGGTTATTCACGAGTTTAGGTCGACCATATATCTTATATATGTCGACTTAAACCGCCCCGGGATTAACTAATGATTAAACCAATTTAATCCGTCAATCCGCGAGTCGTGTCGACCGACACACTCTATGTGTCGATCGACACGGCCAATCTATGTCGACCGACACTCTTAGTGTGTCGATCGACATCGCCCAGAAATGTCGATATTGAATGCATATCAAATATGCATTCACCCGATCATTACATTAATGATCATCCTCTCATGCAATGTCCAGTTTGCTTAGGTGTGTGACCCTGTAGGATCATATAACACTAGCAATGAGTTCTCAACTCATTGATCATAAGTGGCTTCTAGCAAAGCATTATGACTACCTAGTGTCATATGATTGTCTCATCTCGACAACACGACTTTCTCTCAGAGTAAGTACAAATAGATTTCAGGACATTCCCAACAATCTCCCACTTGTACTGGAATCGTCTATTCCCTTTTAATCCCTTTGTAGCTATATCTCAATCTAGCATAAGGCAAGAACTGTGTCATCCTTATTAAGCTAGATCACGTTTATCGAATCCCGATTTGTACTGATGAAAAAACAAACAACTGACAATCAGTTCGTTTGAGCGCGGCCACGCATTTCCAGTATCAAATCTTCGATAGGCCCAGAGATATTTAACTCCTGTTATATAGGAGGTACAAATCCCATCTTGTTCCATCCATGTCTCTTTTATACTTCATGATACGCCTAATCAGTGTCTTTATGATCACCAGTTACGGCTGACGTTTGACAAAGTCAAGACGAACCAATCCATATAAGAGAGGACATGATGAACTCAGGTCTAAGGACTATACTCTTTAGTCGTAATGAGAAACTCTTATGACACTCATATAACATCTTGTAGAGTTCTCATTAACGGGTCAAGTCCGATCATGTGTTCTCTAACACATATCTATGTGATTGACTTTAATACACTTATTAATGACTCCATGAAACATGGTCATCAGTCACCTCACATACTAGTCTCACGTGGTTGTTAATGTCCCACGTTAACAACCTCGACCAGGGACCATTCTAATTTATGTCATTTATTTCTTATAGGGTTTCATGATCAAGTCACATACTTGATGGCCTATAAAATGTCATAAATTACTTTGGGACAATATATATATATATATTTAATTAACACAATTAAATAATGCTGAAACAATTTCATTAAAATAACATAACTATTATGTCTTTGTGAACATCATGTCATAACTAAAACAAATACAACTCCCACTGAAATCAAGATCATATCTTAAGATATCTAATGCCTACAGCAGTTGTATGAAACTCATGCTTGGGCCTTGGGAGGGGCTTGGTTAGTGGATCAGCGACATTCTCATCCGTCGGGACTCTGCTGATCTTCACATCTCCTCTATTCACAATATCACGGATAAGGTGATATCGCCTTTCTATGTGTTTGGATTTCTGGTGTGATCTAGGTTCCTTTGCTTGCGCAATGGCTCCATTGTTGTCACAATACAAAGCCACTGGCTCAGAAATACTAGGAATCACACCAAGTTCAGTGATGAACTTCTTGATCCAAACAGCCTCCTTTGCCACTTCAGAAGCAGCGAGGTACTCAGCTTCAGTTGTGGAATCTGCTACAGTGTCCTGCTTGGAACTCTTCCAGCTGACTGCACCGCCATTCAGGCAGAAGATGTAACCAGATTGTGATCGGAAATCATCTTTGTTTGTCTGGAAACTAGCGTCTGTGTAACCACTTACTACCAGCTCATCACTTCCTCCATACACCAAGAATTTATCCTTGGTATTTCTCAAATACTTCAGAATATTCTTGACTGCTGTCCAGTGACTTTCACCTGGATCCGATTGGTATCTGCTCGTCATGCTTAAAGCACAAGCAACATCTGGACGAGTACAGAGCATGGCATACATGATGGATCCCAACGTTGAGGCATAGGGAATCCGACTCATGCGCTCTCGCTCAGCAGGTGTCTCAGGACACTGCTTCTTGCTGAGACTTATGCCATAAGACATTGGTATGAAGCCCTTCTTGGAATCTTGCATTCTGAATCTGTGTAAGACTTTATCGATATAAGTGTCTTGACACAGTCCAATTAACTTGTTTAATCTATCTCTATAGATTCTTATTCCAAGAATATACGCGGCTTCTCCCATGTCTTTCATTGAAAAACAACTTCCGAGCCAAGTCTTAACAGACTGTAACAACGGAACGTCATTTCCGAGAAGAAGTATGTCATCTACATACAACACGAGAAATGCAACTGCGCTCCCACTAGTCTTCTTGTAAACACATGGTTCTTCTTCGCTTCTGATGAAATCAAACTTTTTGACTGCTTCATCAAAACGAAGATTCCAACTCCGAGATGCTTGCTTCAATCCATAAATGGATCGATGAAGTTTGCATACTTTCCTAGCTGCATTTGGATCGATGAAACCTTCGGGTTGTGTCATGTACACATCCTCTTCCAGAATTCCATTAAGGAAAGCTGTTTTCACGTCCATCTGCCAGATCTCATAATCATAATGAGCAGCTGTTGCTAGGAGAATCCGAATGGATTTAAGCATGGCGACAGGTGAATAGGTTTCTTCATAGTCAATACCATGAATTTGTTTGAAACCTTTTGCCACTAGCCTTGCTTTATATATCTGAATATTTCCATCCACATCAATTTTCTTCTTGAAAATCCATTTACACTCAATGGGTCTTGCACCATCGGGTAAATCAACCAAAGTCCATACTTGGTTCTGTGACATGGATCCCATTTCGGATTCAGCGGCTTTCAGCCACTTTGCGGAGTCAGGGCTCATCATTGCTTCTTCGAAATTCGCTGGCTCGTCACTGTCAATGATTAACAAATCATGACAATTGGTTACGAGAAATCCATATCTCTCGGGTTCGTGACGGATCCTTTCGGATCGGCGAATTTCAGGCTCCACAGGCGCCGTTTCTACAACTCTTTGTAGATCCAACTGTTGCTCTTCCACTACGGGTTGAACATTTTCCTGCGGTTCTCGAACTTCTTCGAGTTGTACTTTACTCCCACTGTTTCTCTTGGAAAGAAATTCTCTCTCAAGAAAAACGCTGTTCCGAGCAACAAACACTTTGTTCTCGGATTGGTTGTAAAAGTAGTATGCCTTGGTTTCCTTAGGATAACCAACGAAGTAGCATTTATCAGATTTGGGTTCGAGCTTATCTGTAATTAATCGCTTGACATAAGCTTCACAACCCCAAATCTTCAGGAAAGACACACTTGGAACATTTCCAGTCCACATCTCATGTGGTGTCTTTGCAACTGATTTTGACGGAACCCTATTAAGTGTAAACGCAGACGTTTCTAGAGCGTATCCCCAAAAGGATAATGGAAGAGTTGAGAGACTCATCATTGATCGAACCATATCTAATAGAGTTCGATTTCTCCTCTCGGACACCCCATTCCATTGTGGTGTTCCAGGAGGAGTGAGTTGTGAAACAATTCCACAATTTCTCAAATGATCACTGAATTCTTGGCTTAAGTATTCTCCTCCACGATCTGATCGAAGAGCCTTAATACTTTTACCAAGTTGATTCTGTACTTCATTTTGGAACTCTTTGAACTTTTCAAAAGATTCCGACTTGTGTCTCATTAAATAGACATAGCCATACCTGCTGAAATCATCAGTGAAGGTAATGAAGTATCGAAAATTTCCTCTGGCACTTGTGCTCATTGGGCCGCATACATCTGTATGTATAAGGCCCAATAGGTCACTGGCCCTTTCATTTGATTTGTTGAAAGGCGCCTTTGCCATTTTGCCTAGTAAACAAGACTCACATTTCTCACATGATTCATAATCAAATGAGCCCAAAAGCCCATCACTATGGAGCTTTTGAATCCGTTTCTCGTTTATGTGGCCCAAACGACAATGCCAAAGAAAAGTCTGATTCGTGTCATTTGATTTGAATCTCTTGGTGTTAATGTTATAGATTGGTGCAGTTTGGTTTAAAACATAAAGCCCATTCTCTAATGGGCTGCTACCATAAAATATATCATTGTAATCAAAAGAACAACATTTATTCTTAATTGAAAACTGATATCCTTCCACATCCAAAACAGGAATGGAAATAATATTTATGCTTATAGCAGGTACATAGTAGCAATTATTAAGCTTTAAAACCAAACCAGAAGGTAAAGACAAGTTATATGTTCCTATGGCTAATGCAGCAACTCTTGCTCCATTTCCCACGCGCAGGTCCACTTGTCCCTTTTCCAACTTCCTACTGTTGCTTAGGCCCTGCATATTTGTACAAATATGAGCACCACAGCCGGTATCCAATACCCAATAAGTAGAAACAGAAGTAGTAACATTTACTTCTATAACATAAATACCTGAAGATGAAGTCTCGAAAGTCTTCTTCTTCTTCTTCTCTTCCAAGAATTTGTTGCAATTTCTCTTCCAATGCCCAGGCTCTTTACAGTAATGGCACTTATCAGTCTCAGATGGGCCCGGCTTGGGCTTCGGGGCTGGCGCAGGCGTGTCCTGGTTCTCAACCGGGACTGCCTTGCCCTTTCCCTTGCCTTTGCCTAGTTTCTTAAACTTCTTACCCCCTTGTACCATAAGTACATTAGGAGTGCCCTTCCTGATATTAGGCTCAGCTGTCTTGAGCATGCCATGCAGTTCAGTCAACGTCTTCGTCAAGTTGTTCATGTTATAGTTCATAACAAACTGATCATAACTTGACGGCAGTGACTGCAGGATGATGTCAGTAGCCAACTCTTGGCTAATGGGACAATCCAGTCTCCCCAGGTTATCAATATAACCCATCATCTTAATGACATGAGGACTGACCGGACTGTCCTTTGGTAGTTTGCATTCAATGAGAGATTTAACCGTCTGGTATCTCTCAGTTCGTGCTTGCTCCTGAAACATGCTTTTCAGGCTAGTAATCATCTCCACTGGCGACTCCACGTTCTCGTATTGCTTCTGCAAGTCCGAGTTCATGGTAGCCAACATGAGACAATTCACATCGACCACATCATTGGAATGCTTGTCCCAAGCACTCCTTTCTGCATGTGCAGCATTGGATCTCGGTTTTTTCAGGGAGAACATTTTCAAGGACATAGTCCCGCTTCTCCTGCTTGAGAACAATTCTCAAGTTCCGATACCATTCGAGAAAATTCGATCCATTTAACTTGTCCTTCTCAAGGACAGATCGCAGGGAGAAAGAATTATTATGAGTAGTAGTCATAGCTGAGAACATAGAAAAGAAAAAGTTTAGTTATGATGTTCAGGAAATGAGAAATCTTAACATTTAAGAAAAACTCGCATTATATTCAATCAATGTTTCCTCAGATGAATATAATGATCCAAGACCCATATTTTACTAAATTCAAGTGAGCCACTGGCTATCACTCAACTTTGGCTATTTAGGTAAGCAACAACCTTGCTAGTTATATCCAATATAACTCTTGGTTGTGGATCGACATCTTATGTCCAATCCACCTGATGTCTCTGAGCCCAAAACGATTTTGATGGCCTAGTCAAGTGAACCAATCTCTTCAGTCATGTAATTGTTGATGTCTTGCACTGCAAGACCATCAACACGATTACCTCTGTCTTACTCATGAAATTGTGGACATCTTGCACTGCAAGTCTATCACACAACTAAATGGGTCTTGACAGTTGACAAGATTGGAAAGACATCAAGTATCACTTGATATTTGATTGAGGAACGGAATCATTAAAACGTTCAGTTTTATTATGTTTTAATTCTTATAATTAATTGATTTATCATGATTTGGTTCTGTGATTGCATGCTCCAAAACCCAATCATCGAATCTGATGTCGACCGACACTACTATAGTGTCGATCGATACAGAATAACCAAAAGCAATCCGCGATAACCGATCAATCCAATTGATCCGGTTTCGAATACCAGTCGGTGTCGATCGATGCTACACTAGCATCGGTCGATACCAACCTAATCAAACCAATCGCAATTCAAACCATTTAACCAAGCTCGATAACCGGTCCAATCCAATTGAACCGGTTCATCAATCTCGCGAGGTTTGTGTCGACCGATACAACTCTTGTGTCGATCGACACTAGGCGAAAAGTTTTATTCGGGTTATCCTTCTGTGTCGACCGATACCCGCTTGGTGTCGATCGACACAGGGTGATAATCCCTAATCGTTTTTCAAGTTAAAACCCTAAAACTAGATTTTAATCAAAAACGAATTTCAGCATGCTTGTATCAACTATACAGAGATCCAGATTCAACTAATCTAATCAACATGCCACAGATTCAATGGAACCCTAAAGCTCTGATACCACTGAAGGAATTTCTAGCAGTTCTAATCAGGATTAGCAACCCTAGTCTGAATTCCGAGCCTAGGATCTACAGGTTCATGTAATTGAATCTATCAGATCTAGTGATTACCTGGTGATTAGCAGCGGAAGTTATTTGCAGATAATCGAGATCTAGAGCGCCTCAAATGCTGCGCCTCTACTGGTATCCACACGCACACAAGCTGAACAGGAAGGGATGCTAGTGCCTTTTGAGATCTAATCTCAGAGAGGTTTCTTTTCTGTTTCTGGTGGCTGTGAATTAGGTTATTCACGAGTTTAGGTCGACCATATATCTTATATATGTCGACTTAAACCGCCCCGGGATTAACTAATGATTAAACCAATTTAATCCGTCAATCCGCGAGTCATGTCGACCGACACACTCTATGTGTCGATCGACACGGCCAATCTATGTCGACCGACACTCTTAGTGTGTCGATCGACATCGCCCAGAAATGTCGATATTGAATGCATATCAAATATGCATTCACCCGATCATTACATTAATGATCATCCTCTCATGCAATGTCCAGTTTGCTTAGGTGTGTGACCCTGTAGGATCATATAACACTAGCAATGAGTTCTCAACTCATTGATCATAAGTGGCTTCTAGCAAAGCATTATGACTACCTAGTGTCATATGATTGTCTCATCTCGACAACACGACTTTCTCTCAGAGTAAGTACAAATAGATTTCAGGACATTCCCAACAAGTGGCGACAAGATGGAAAGGGAAGAACAACGTGAGGTCAAGCTTAATGGCCGAAGCAATAGCTTTCTTGGAAGCTTTGAAACACCTAAAGGCGATATACCCGAACAAGGTGATGGTGTCTTCGAATCCTTAAACCTGATCCGCGCCTTATCCAAGGAAGATTATCCGATAGAGATTTATGGAGTAATAAGTGACATTAAGACATTAGTTAAGGACTTTGAGTTTTTATGCTTTTCTTTTGTACCAAGACGTTCCAATACTGAAGCTGATTCTTTGGCAAAGATGGCACTTCAGTTGGAGCCAATGGATGGTGCGTTTGTTGTAAGTGGTGACTTAACCGGCTAAGGTTTAAGTAATGAAATATTTGAGTTCAAAAAAAAAAAATGTATAAATATAGAAATGATTATACTATTTTTTTCTGAAAATATCATCAAACCCGATCAAACCCGGTTGGACCATATTTATCCGCGACCCATAAACTTTTTTGGTGCGGTTACCTGTCCGGTTTTTAAAAAATTGTATAAAATGAATATATAAGATCAGCAAACAAAATAGAACTAACGGATGACTACAAACATTTGGTAGATAATTATTTCATGTTAATGGGTAGTGATCAATTCCACAAACTCCACAGTTTGTTTCTTCACATAATTAAACCATATAAGATATTATTTTTTAATTAGTTTATAAACCGAATCAGAATCTGTTTACGTTTATATTTACATTTTTAAAACTATAAAATGCTCTCTTATTTCCTTTTTATTGAAAGCAGTGAGGAAACTTGAGAAGAAGTTATGATTCTTATTGATAAACTTTCATGATTACATTACGATTACATTTATACAAAGCTGTAGAAAAATCTAGACACTAGTCTAAAGATAAGAGAGGAGCGTATTTGTTGCTGAGCTGGAGCTGAGCATTTTTGAATTGAGCTGGCTGCTTTTCCGTACAATGCTGATGTGTTCTGCTTTTCGTTGAAGATGAGGATAGGAACGTTGAGCTCTTCGTCTTTGTTGACTGAGCTGTGCGGATGGGCTGTGTTGGTGGCTGGCCCAATATTGATTTGTGTTGATTTTTGTTGTTGTTCACACCCCCTTCAAACTCGTGGTGGGTAGAACATCAGCACCGAGTTTGAGACGTAATGAGAAGAATGCAGCTTGCCGTAGAGATTTGGTAAAAACATCAGCCAACTGCATTGACCCAGGAAGGTGATGCACAACTAGAGAACCATTGGCGACTTGTTCACGAGCATAATGAAAATGAGAGTAGGACATGGTTGGCTGTAAGATGGATTGCTGATAAGTTGTCACAGAAAACTTCTGCAGGCACTTTTTTGTATGCCGATCTCTTGAAGTAGGATAAATATCCAAGATAACTATGCTGCGGTATCAGATAATGCTATGTATTCTCCTTCAGTTGATGATCTGGATACAATAGGCTGCCTCTTTGCAGACCATGAATTCATATTTGAACCTAGTAACGTGAAAAAACCTCCAGTTGATCGTCTAGTTTCTTGGAAACCTGCCTAGTCGCTATTACAATACACTTTTAACCTTGATTCTGAGTTGGAGAGAAATGCAGTCCTATCTTGAATGTTCCTTTAAGATATCTTAGGATCCGTTTCAGCAATAAGAATTCGGAAAAAGTCGGTTGATGCATCTTCTGGCAGATCAGATTGGATGTCTGGCCTGGTCAAAGTAAGGTACTGAAATTTTCCAGCAACGCTTCTAAAGTAAGTGGGTCCAGTGAACACTTCTTCTTGATGTGGCACTCGATCAAGTTCTAGAGGTAATGGTGTTGGCATAGGAGCACAATTCAGCATACTTGAAGTCTGAAGAAGATCCAAAGCATACTTCTCCTCGTTCAGAAATAATCCTGTATGTGAACTTCGCTTGTATACCCAGAAAATAGCTCAATATGCCCATGTATTTCATTCTGAACTGAGTGTTTAAACTCTGAAGAATCTTTGTAATGAACACTTTGTTATTTCCTCTTACTATGTCATCAACATATAATAAAAGTAGGAGAGTAATGTTACCATGGCGATAGATGAATAGGGATGGATCACTAGTACTGCATATGAATCCAAATCTTAGAAAGAATTCACTGAATTTATCGAACCAAGTTCTAGGCGCCTGCTTGAGGCCATACATTGATTTGTGAAGGAGACACACATAACCAGGATTATTAGGATCCTCAAAACCTGGTGGTTGTCTATATAGATTGTTTCACTCAAATCTCCATGTAAGAAGGCATTCTTGACATCTAGTTTTTTATTTCCCATCCATTGATAGTAGCTTCATATAGAAAAATTCTGACTGTTGCAGTGCGAACCTCATGACTGTAAGTCTCTAAGAAGCCAACACCTTCTTCATGTTCATAGCCTTTAGCCAAAAGTCTTGCTCTCAATTTGTCCAGTGTACCATCAGCCTTGATTTTTGTTTTGAAAATCCACCTGCAGCCTAAGACATTAACTCCTTCGGGTGGTGAGACTAAACTCCATGTTCTTGTCTCATGGCAAGTACTGATTTCTTCTATCATAGATGACTTCCAGCCTGAGTGTTTTAGTGCAGAAGCAAATGTTTTTGATTCTTCAGGTAGCCCCTTAACAGTTTGTAGAAGGTACCTTGGATTAGGCTTTCTAATGCCATACTTTTCTCTAGTCGTCATGGTGTGAGCATTCTGATTGTTCTGAGATTCATGTACCACAGGAGGAAAGTCTTCATTTCTAAGGAGATTGATTGATTGATCACTAGTAGCTGAGGAAGATCCATTTGAGCCCGGTAATCTTGACCTAACGCTGTGGAGTGATCATTTGTTGTAACGTTTACCAGATTAATGTATCTGGTAATACCACTTCTGACTCAGGTGGAGGTGTTCTTCTCTTGTGGGAGAATACATGAGATTCTTGTTGAGTCAAAGTTTCTTATTTTTCTGCTATAATTGAGGTCATACCTTTCAATCAAGTTGATCGAAGAGTAGAACTACCAGGAGGAATAAATGATTTGTAAACATCAATGTAAGGAAAATGTACCTCATCAAAGAGTAAATGCCGACTTATGTGCACCCTTCCTGTAGGTGGATGCAAACATATATCTTTTATGTTTTTCGGTACACCTCATAAAACACAGAGAAAAGACTTAGGATCAAACTCCCCTTCAGCATATGGTCATAGATAAGGATAACATTGCATACAAATACTCTTAATGCAATGTATATGGGGACTTTACCATTCAGCCTTTCAAAGGGACTCTGCATCTTGTCATGAACTAATGTAGGTAAGAGTTAGACAAGAAGTTGGGAGTGAACAGAGCTTCTAACCACATATTTAGAGGAATCTTTCCTTGATATAGCTTGGATAGACTAGTTCCAAGAGATGTATATGCTTTTTTCCCATGCTAATCCATTCTGATCTGGAGTGTGTGGGCATGAAATGTAATGTTTAATTACCACATGTTGTAAGAAGTGTAAAAAACATATAGTTAACATATTCTCCCCCTCCATCACTATGGAAAACTTGAATTTTCTGGCCGTACTGATTTTTGACCAGTTATTGAAATGATTAAAGACTGCTAATACATATGACTTTCTTTTGAGAGGATATAACTAACTGAATTTGGAGAAATTATCAATGAAAATCACATAATAACTGAAACCTTGAACATAAATTACAGGAACATGACCCTATACATCACTGTGTATCCTTTCAAGAGGCTTTTGTTGGGATCCCTGGGATCAAGGGTCTAGGTGATTGAATCTAAGAACTGACCTCGTGATTACCTGAAGATTGGCAGCGGAATGATGAACAGGTAATTGAGATCAAGAGCGCCTTAAATGCTGCACTTCTACTGCAGTCCACACGCACACAAGCTGGAATCCGCCGGGATGCTAGTGCCGGGAATCGGATCTCCTGGGATGTAATGAGTTTCTGTGTCTCTGCTTTCTCATTGAGAAGCAACAACGACGGCTAGGATCCAGGTCGATCATACAAGACTTTATATATCGACATGGGATGACTGAAAACAACCGTCGGATCAAACCCGACTCGTTTAAGTCATTAACTCGAAACGTCAGTCTCGAGACCCAATGTGCATCGATCGACACACTTACTGTATCGATCGACACACCCATTCGAAAACCTGCGTCGATCGACACACTCATTGCATCGATCGACACACCTCTTCAAAACTCAACTCAATGTGTATCCAATACACATTGATCGGATCATATGCCAATGATCAATCCCTTACAAAGTGTATCCAGCTTGCTTAGGTGTGAGACCCTGTAGGTTCACACGATACTAAAAATGAGTTACAACTCATTTGTCATCAGCGGTTTCTAGCAAAACATTACGACTACCCAGTATCATATGAATTGTCCGATCTCGACAATACAACTATCTTTAGAGTAAGTACAATGTGATTTCAGGACACAATCCCAAAAATCTCCCACTTGTACTGGAATCATCTATTCCCATAATCCCCTTGCCGCTATATCTCGATATGGCATAAGGCAAAAAACTGTGTCATCCTTATTATAGCCAACATCATGTTCATCGAACTCCTGATCTACACTGATAAAAATAAACGACTGACAATCACCTCGTTTGAGCACGGCCATGCATTTTCTCAGTATCAAATCTTCGATGGGCCCTGAGATATTTATCTCCTGTTATACAGGAGGGACAAATCCCTTCTTGTTCCATCCCTGTTTGTACACGCACTTCATGATACGCCTAAGCAATGCCGTTATAGCCACTAGTTACGGAACGACGTTTGACAAGGTCAAAGCGCACCAATTCATATGCTAGAAAGCATGATGAACTCAGGTCTAAGGACTATACTCTATAGTCGTAATGAGAACCTCCCATGACACTGATATAACTATCCTGTGGAGTTCTCATTAGCGGGTCATGTCCGATCATATGTTCACCAACATATATCTATGTGATTGACGTTGATACTCATATCAATGACTCCATGAAACTTAGTCATACGTCACCTCACATACCAGTCTTAACGGTTGTTAGTGTCCCACTTCAACAACCTACGACCAGGGACAAACATAATTTTATGTCATCTCTCACTTATAGGGTTTCATGATCAAGTCCTCAACTTGATGACCTATAAAATGAACATAAAATACTTGGGACCATTATTCAATTATCCAATAATCAAATAATGCTGATGTCAGTTTTTCATAAACATGACCATATCATGTCTATCTGAACATCATAACTAACATAACTCCCACTAGAATCAAGACCACGTCTTCAGATATCTAGTACCTACAGCAACAGTACGAAACTCATGCTTAGGTTGTGAGAGATGCTGCGGTGTTCTTGCTTGGAACCATTCCAACAAACCACACCGCTATTCTTTAATAAGCACTATTCTACGGTCCACTGCTTGGAGACCTTTCCAACAGATAGCGCCGCTACACAGACAAAGAGACATAACCAGGTGGGAACCGGGAATCATCTTTGTACGTCTAACTACTCATAACAGATTCGTTATTTTCTCAGTTGAACAAGAAACTATCCTTAGTGTTTCTCAAACACTTGGGCATATTCCTTGCAACTGACCAGTGACTTTTACCGGAACAAATTGGTATCTTCTCGTCTTGCTTTATGCGTCAGCTACATCAGACGAGTGCAAAATATGGCATTCATGATGGATTCTATTGCATAAGCAAAAGGAATCACACTCATAGATACTAGCTCAGCCAGTGTCCAAGACACTTCATCTTGCTAAGATCGTTGCCATAAGACCTTTGGTGTGAAGCCATTCTTGGAATCAAGCACATTTGAACTGTCCAATACCTTATCACCATAAGGATTCTGACACGATCCAATTAGCCTTTCCAATCCATTTCAATGGATTATTATTCCAAGAACTCACGCGGCTTCTCCCATGTCTATCGTTAAAATGACTTCCGACCCAAGTCCTGATAAGACTTAAGCGACGGAACGTCGTTTATGAGATTAAGTACGTTATATACATACGGTGTGAGAATTGCAACTACGCTCCCATTAGTTTACTTGTAAACGCACGGTTTCTATACGTTCCTGATCGAGTCAAAACCTTTGACCGTTTTAACAGAACATAGATTCCAACTCCAAGGTGTTTGCTTCAATCCAGAAATGGATCGGTGAAGCTAACATACATTCCTAGTTAATTTTCGGAGTTGGGGCTCACCTTCGCTTCTTTGAATTTCGCAGGCTCGTCACTTTTCAATGATCAACAGATCACAACAATCGGTCATGAGGAATCACCCTCGGTTTAGTGACGGATCCATTAGGATCAGCGAACTTCAGGCTCCACAGGTGTAGATCTTACAGAACTCTGTAGATCCAACCGCTGCTCTCCCTCAACAGGTTAAACAGTCTCCTGTGTTTCTCGAATTTCTTCGAGTTGTACTTTTACTCCCACTGTTTTCTTGGAAAAACAGAGTTCCGAACAACAAGGCTTTGTTCTTGGATTGGTTGCAAAAGTACTAAGCCTCGGTTTCCCTAGGACAACCGGCGAAGCAGCCCTTTTCAGATTTGGGTTCAAGTTTGTTTGTTGACAATTGCCTTACACAAACCTTGCAATCCCAATTAATCAGAAAAACATACTTGGAAATCACCCGGTCCACATACAATGTGGTGTCTTTCAACTGATTCTGATAGAAAAATATTTGGCGTAAACATATTCATTTTAGAGCGTATTTTAAAAGGATAATGGAAGATTCCTGTGACTCATCATTAATCGAAGCATATCTAATAAGGTCCGATTCGTTTTCTCAGAAACACCATTTAGGTTTTCCAGGAGAAAAGAGCTGTGATATGACTTCACACTCACCTAGATGATCACCCAATTCTTGACTCAAGTATTTTCCTCCGCGATCTAATCGAGGATCTCAATACTTCTGTCAAATCGGTTCTATACTTCATTTTGCAACTCCTCGAAGGATTCCTACTCGTGTCTTATCAAAAGAACACATCCATACTTATTGATGCCATCAATAATGTAATGAAGTACTAAAGATTTCCTTTGGCATTGATGCTCACCGGGCCACATATACCAGTACGTGCAAGCCCAATAAGCCTCGGGCCCTTTTCTTTAGCTCTGCTAATGAAGCCTTAGTCATTTGGCCCAGCAAGCAGAATTCATATCTCAAATGATTTATAATCAAATGAGCCTAAAGCCCATAACAATGGAACTTCTGAATCCGCTTCACTCTATGTGGTCAAAACGACTATGCTAAGGAAAAATCGAGTTCAAGTCATCAGACTTAAACCGTTTGGTATTTATGTTATATGTACAAGCGTACATTGGTTTAAGATATAAAACCCATTATCAAAAGGGGTGCTACCATATAATATTTCATTAAGATCAAAAAAGCAAAACTTGTCTTTTATCAGAATGAAAAACATCCAAATTCTTACAAGAAAATAAAAGACATCTCTGCTTAAAGCAGGTACATAGCAACAATTACTTAATTCAAAAACCAAGATTGAAAGGCTCCTACAAGTGGAGAATCTCTACGGCTCATGTATCAACCATTGCTCCATACCAGACTCGCAGTTCCACTTGTCCTTTCTTCAACATTCTACTGTTGCTTAGGCCCTGCATATTTCCAAAATATCAGTACCACAACTAGTATCCAATACATACGTAGAACTTGAAGTAATAACACAATACCTGAAAAAGAAGTACCATACATCTCCTTCATCTCATGTGAATCTTCCAAGAATTTTTTTGCAATCTCTCTTCCAATGCCCTAACTCATCACAGTAGAAGCACTTTCTAACACCAGATGGGCCGGACTTGGGTTTATATGATGACACATGCTTATCCTGATTCCAAATCTGGACGGCCCCGCCTCTACCCTTGTCAACACAAGATTTCTCAAATCTTTTACCATTTTTGATGTCTTGCTCTGCTGTTTTGAGCATGCCATGCAGCTCAGTCATTGTCTTCGTCAAGTCATTCTTGATATAGTTTTTGACAAACTTATCATAACTAGACGGCAGTGACTGCAGAATGATGTCAGTAGCCAACTCTAAGCTGACCGGACAATCCAGTTTCCCCAGGTTATCAATGTAACCCATCATTTTAATGACATGAGGTCTCACTGGAGCATCCTCTGGTAGCTTGCACCCAGTGAGAGACTTCACCATCTGGAATCTCTCAACTCGTGCCAGATCCTGAAACTTCAGTTTCAGGCTGGTGATCATCTCTATTGGCGACTCCATGATCTCGTATTGACTCTCCATGTCCGAGTTCATGGTAGCCAACATCAGACCACGCACATCTACCACATCAATACAATGCTTATTCCAAGCATCATATACTGCATTCGAGCGATTGGTCCCAAGCCTTTCTGGAAGAGCTTTCTCAAGGACATAGTCCTTACTCTCCTGCTTGAGGATTAATCTCAAATTGCGATACCAATCCAGGAAATTTGATCCATTTAACTTGTCCTTCTCAAGGACGGATCATAACGAGAAAGTAGTTTTAGACATAGGCTGAAATTTTAATAAAAGAACATTTTAGTTATGAAGCTCAGGAAATGAGAAATCTTATCTAATAAGAAAACTCACATTATATTCAAACAATGTTTCCTCTATAAATATAATGATCCAAGACCCATACATCACTAAAATCTGAGTGGACGACTCGTCATCACCCAGAGTTTAGTCATCTAGGTAAGCAAATCATTGCTAATTGTACCCAGTACAACTCTTGGTCGCAGATAGGACAATCCATGTCTCATCCACTCTGATGTCTCTGGGTCCAGAACTTCTGATAGCCCAGTCAAGTTAAACCAATCTCTTCAGTCTTGTGATCATTGACAGTCGCACTGCAAGTCTATCAATGATCACCTGCCTTACTCATGTAATTGTGGATACCAAGGACTCCAAGACTATCCAACAACGAAACGAGTCTTGACAGTAGACAAGATTGGGTAAGACATCAAGGTCACTTGATATTTAGTTGAGTAAGTGGAACTTTAAAAGATTAGTAATTCAATCTCTCAGGTCATGTAATTGTTGATGTCAAGCACTGCAAGACCATCAATACTATTACCTGCCTTACTCATGTAATCATGGATACCAAGGACTCCAATGTTGGATCGTTTAGTTCTTTCCTGATTCAATTCTCAATTGATTCATCTACTAAACATGCAGATCTAGGTTCTCTTATTTAGAAACTTAATAGATCTCACCTTATACCTGTTTATGCAGCGGAAAGAGATGGTATGGGTCAGAGATCAGCAGAACCACCAAGAGATGGATCCTCCAAAGGCTCACACACGCACGCTCGGGAATTGGCTGCTAGACCAGACAGAGAGGAGGCGCAGAGAGCGGCTAAGGGAGGCGCAGAAGTCTGAGGAATTAGAGAGCTTTAGGTCAAGTTTTATTCATTAAAACTCCCTTTAGTTCTCATGGGCTTTTGGGCCCAATTCTCAGTTCTGATTAAATCCCATGGATTTAATCAGGCCCTTTATACTCTCTAAGTACAGTAAATGCCTAGCACTTTTACCGTACTTCTGCTAAACCGTTCCTTCGTATTTTCCCGTTAGCTTAGGCGTGTGACCCATATGGGATCATATAATAAAGGCAATAAGTCCAAGACTTATAGATCATGAGCGGACTCTAGCAAGCCATCATGACCCCCAGTATTATATGACTTATGTCTGATCATTGACATACTCTTACGTTCTAGAGACAGTACAGAGATTACTGGACATAATTCCAACAATCTCCCACTTGAACTGGAATCTCTGTATTCATAATCCTTTTGTCACAATATCTCGATTAGTCATAAGGCAAGATTAGTGTCATCCTTATAAAGCCTAATCTTGTTTATCGGACTCTGATTTGATACTAACAATCCAAACGACTCGGGAAAGTCCGTTTGAGCATGGCCATGCATTTTCCAGTATTCAAATCTCCGATTGGCCTAGAGATATTCACTCCATTTATATTGGAGGGACAAATCCCGTCTTGTTCCATCACTGTAAACTACTCATTTCATAATACACCCAAACAAGGTCCTTATAACTATCGCTTAACGACAGCATTAGACAATGATCAAAGCGCATTAGTTCATGTGCAGTCACATGCATGCGAACTCAGGTCTAAGGACTATACTCTATAGTCGTAGTAAGAATCTCTTATGACACAGATATAAATATCCTGAAGAGTTCTTATAATCGGGTCTTGTCCGGTCGTATGTACCCTACATACACCTATGTACTGACTTTGATGCCGCGCATCTATGACACACTGAGACTTTGTCATAAGTCACATACCAATCTAGTCTCACACGGTTGTTGGTGTTCCAATTTCAACAACCTTCGACTAGGGGCATGATGATATAAGCCATCTATCAAATATAGGGTCTCATGATCAAGCTAAATGATTTTGATAACTCAAGATCAAGTCACTTACTTCGATGACCTATAAAATGGTTCATATCACTTTGGAACGATTATTTCATCACAGTTAAAATAATCTTGAAATAATAATTTCAATAAACATCATAAAATATTTTTCAAGAACATGTCAATAACTAAATAAAGCCCTTTACTAACTCCCACTGAAATTTAGACTACATCTTAATTTCACTTATCCTACAGCAACAGTCCGTGACTCGTGCTTAGGCCTAAGGAGTGGCTTCGTTAAATAGATTAGCAACGTTCTCATTCATTGAAACTTGCTGATCTACTTAACATCTCTGTCATTTATCTCGCGGAATAGGTTATACCTATCCTCAAGGTGTTTGGACCTCTGATGTGCAGCTAGTCTCATCTATGCTGGGAATCACATCAAGTTCAGTGACGAACTCTTCTTTCCAAACAACCTCTTTCGCCGCTTTCCAAGCTGCGAAATGTTCAGCTTAAGTCATGGAGTCAGCAACAGTGCCTTGCACCGCCAGACTGACACAAGATATAACCGGACTGTGACCGGAAATCATCTTTGTCCGTTGGAAACTTGCCTTTCAGACTCTACCGACTCATAGCACCTCACTTTCTCCGTAAATCAAGAATTTATCCTTAGTATTCCTCAAATACTTTAGGATATTCTTTACGGCAATCCAGTGATTCTTTGCTGGAATTGACTGGTCTTTTACTTGTTTTGCTTAATATTAAAGCAACATCAAAACAAGTACGTGTCATGGCATATATGATAGATCCAACTGCCGACGCATATGGAATCTCATCCATGCATTCAAGCTCAGCAGATATCGTAGGATACTGTTTCTTGCTTAACGTAATGCCATGTGACATTGGCATAAAACTTTTCTTGGATTGCTGAAAACGTGTAGGACTTTGTCAATTTAAGAATCCTGACTTTGTCCTACCAGCTCTTTCGGATCTCTATCTTTAGATCCAAAATCCAAGAACTTCGTGGCTTTACCCATGTCAATCATAAAACCAACTCCCAAGCCAGTCCTTTACCGACTGCAGCATTGGGACGTTATTTCCGAGAATCAGTATGTCATCGACATACATTATGAGAAATGCAATATCGCTCCCACTAATCTATTAGTAAACGCATAGTTCCATTTCGTTCCTGTTCAAGTCAAAACCTTGACTACTTCAACAGAACGAAGATTCCAACTCCGATATGTTTGCTTCCATCCATGAATGGATCAATGAAGCTAACTTACACATAGTGTAATTTTCGGAGTCCGGGCTTACTTTCGCTTCTTTGAATTTCGTAGGTTCGTCGCTTTCAATGATCATCAGATCATGCGAACTTCAGGCTTTACGGGTGTAGATTCTACAGAAATCTGTAAATCCATCCGCTGCTCTCCCTCAAGAGGTTGAGCTCGAATTTCTTCGAGTTACACTTTTACTCCCACTGTTCTTCTTGGAAAGTAACTTCCCCTCTTAGAAAACAGAATGGACGTAAAAGGTAACAAGCCTTGGTTTCCCTAGGACAACCAGGGAAGTAGCACAACTACAAATACTCAGTAAAGACGAATTTGGATCGATTCCAATCCACATTTACGTGGTGTCTTTCAACTGATATTGGTGGAACCTTTTCAGCGTAAACTTAGATATTTCTAGAGCGTTATTCTTAAATAATATCATGGAAGATTCGTGTGACTCATCTTTAATCATTTCTAATAAGATCTGATTCTTTCTCATAGAAACACCTTCAGGTTTTCAGGAGAAATGAGCTGTGAAACGATTTCACACTCATTCAGATGATCACACAATCAATGACTTAAGTATTCTCACTCGTGATCTGATCCAGAGTCTTAATACTTCTGTCATTCAGATCCTATACTTCATTCTGGAACTCTTTCGACCATGTCAAAGAATTCCGACTTGTGTCTCATCAAATGAACACAGTCACACTCACTGAAGTAATCAGTAGAGACAATGAAGTACAGGAAACTTTCTCTGGCATTACTGCTCATTGGGCCACATACATGAGTATGTTCCAGGTCCAATAAGCCTTTGGGCCTTTCTCTAGCTCGGCTAAGATAGGCCCTTTACCTTTTGGTCCAGTAAACAGAATTCAAGTCTCATAAGATATCTTATCAAATGAGCCCAACAGTCCATAACTATGGGATTTCTGAATCCGACTTACTCTATGTGACCAAGACTTTTATGCCAAGAAAAATCAGGTTTAATTCATCAGATTTAAACCAATTCGGTATTTATGTTACATTTAGGCACTCTTTGGTTTAAGATATAAAACCCATTCCATGAATAGGGTGCTACAATTAATATTTCATTAAGATCAAAAGAACAAAAAACTTGTCTTTTATCAAAACTTGTCTTACAAGAAAATGAAAGACAACTCTGCTTAAAGCAGGTACATTGTAGCAATTACTTAATACAAAACCAAGCCTCATAGGGATCTATAAGTGAAAACCCTACGGCTGAGGCAGCATCCCAAGCTCCTTCCAGACATGTAGTTTCACTTGCCCTTCCTTTAAAGTTCTACTGTTGCCCAGGCTCTGCATATTATAACAAATATCAGTGCCACAACCAGTATCCAATACCTATAAGGTAGAACTTGAAGTAATAACATGAATACCTGAGGAAGTAGTCTCATACATCAACTTCAACTCCTCATCA
The DNA here is from genome assembly GCA_030180135.1 of Orychophragmus violaceus. Taxonomy (NCBI): domain Eukaryota; kingdom Viridiplantae; phylum Streptophyta; class Magnoliopsida; order Brassicales; family Brassicaceae; genus Orychophragmus; species Orychophragmus violaceus. The sequence continues at coordinate 99,794,363 of CM058230.1, read as the reverse complement.
TCTTCCATGAATTTAATGCAATTTCTCTTCCAATGCCCAGTCTCTTTACAGTAGCAGCACTTACCAACGTAAGAGGTATCTGACTTGGGCTCAGAAGACACACGCTTGCCATGATTCAAAATCTGGACAACTTTGTCTTCGCCCTTGTCAGTACTAGGTTTAATAAACCCACCCTTCTCCATTATGAGATTATTCTGGGTACTCTTCACGTTTGGCTCAACTGTCTTGAGCATATCATGCAGTTCAGTCAGCGTCTTCGTTAAGCCTTTCTTGATATAGTTCCTTCTGAACTTATCATAGCTTGACGGCAGTGACTGCAGAACGATCTCAGTTGCCAATTCTTGGCTAACTGGATAATCCAGTTTCCTCAGGTTATCAATGTAACCCATCATTTTACTGACATGAGGACTCACTGGATGATCATTTGGTAGCTTGCAGCTAGTGAGAGACTTAACCAACTGGTATCTCTCCACTCTTATCTGCTCCTGAAATTTCAATTTCAGGCTGCTGATCATCTCTATTGGCGACTCCATGTTCTCATATTGCTTCTGCAAGTCTGAGTCCATGGTAGCCAATATCAGACCACACACATCTACCGCATCATTATAATGCTTATTCCAAGCATCATATACTGCATGAGAAGCATTGGACCCGATCCTCACGGGGAGAGCTCTCTCAAGGACATAGTCCTTTCTCTCCTGTCTGAGGACTAGCCTCAGGTTCCGCGACCAAGTCAAGAAATTTGATCCGTTCAGCTTGTCCATCTCAAGGACAGACCGGATCGAGAAAGTGTTTTGATTGTTTGTGCTAGTCATAACTGAAAATTAAGATAAAAGGATTTTAGTTAATATGTTCAATATGATTAATCTTGTATTATACTTAATATGATTAATCACGCATTATATTCAATAACATAAGTTACCCTCAATAGAATATAATGATTCCAAGATCCACATATAACTAAGATCAAAGTGGGCCACTGGCCATCACCCAACCTTAGCTTATATCGGTAAGCCCTATGTCGGCTAATTATATCCGTGATATAACTCTTGGTTGTGAATCTGGGCCCGAGGCCCAATCCACTCTGATGTCTCAAGGCCCGGGACTCCCGATGGCCTAGTCAAGAAAACCAGACTATACAGTCATGTAATCATTAATGTCTGGGACTCCCAATGACATTTATGAATCACAAACCGTCTTATCCACGCAAAAGTAGACACCCTCACACTGTAAGGCCATGAATACAATTGAATGGGCTTCGACAGCTGACATAGACTGGACAAGACATCCAACGCTTGATATTATTTGAGGTTTGTAGGTTTATTAAAAATTCATCCCAAAATAGAAGATTACTATTTTGGGAAACTTTCCTTTTTGGGAAACCTACTAATTTTGGAAACTTTCTAAAATTGGAAACTTCCTAAAATTTGAAACTTTCTAAATATAGAAATTTCCTAAAATCCAAAACATGCAAATCTAGAAACTTCTAATTTAAGAAACTTTCTAATTTCAAAATTTTGGAAACTTATTAATTTAAAAATCGATTTTATAATTTTATAAAATAAATTTTAAATTAATTCTTAAGAAAAGACTCAAATAATTGGCCCAATTGTTTTAACTTCTTGGCCCGAGGCCCAAGAATTGGTTCATGTCCAAGACATAACCCAATTGCCCAATTAAATGACATAACCGGTCTGGTTCATTAAAATTGGTCTTAACCAAAATTAATTACTATGATGACCACAATTGTCAACCGGTTATTTACTAAACCGGATTTTCTCAATTTATTTGGTCCAACCAAATCAAATTAGAAAATCACTGGTTTAGGCACAAAATCCAATTTTTCGACTTTGGATTTCTTATCCCGGTTTAACCAGAACTTAATAAATTTATTAAGTCTGTTTATTAAACCGTGATGTTTTGATTTTAATCAAGTTTATAAACCGAACCATAAAACGAACCGAACCGATTGATCACGTGAACCGATCACGACCTAGCCGTGAGCTTCACGCGATCACGTCAGCCGCAAGCCGCACGCGTTCGATCCATGATCGGGACGGCTGCTTCACGGGACGGGACGATCGTCGAGCTCGGGTCGTGGCTTCACGCGATCGCCGAGCGATCGGGACAGCCGGGACGACGATGAGCTCGGGACGGGACGGGCGAGCGACGATCGGGAACGAGTCGGGTCATGCGATCGGGACGACTATCGGGTCGAGTTATCGCGATGATCCACTCGGCTCTCGATCACGCGGGACGATGCTGGCTTGGCCGAGACGCGACGTGAGCTCGGTCCATCCACGCGATCGGGACGCGATCCATCCGACGATCGGGACGCGACAACGCAACACGATCGTTACCGATCGGTTCGTGCGTCTTCCGCGATCCGGACGATCCGACGCATACCGATTCATATAGATCGGATCATGCGATTTCTTGTTTGTTTAGGTTTTAATTCTTTGTTTCTTAAGTGTTTTTCCTTATCAGTAGATTGATTCAAAAACACTTCTTAAACAATCCTAAACATGATTCTAAACAAGAAAAACCACAGAACCAATGGCTCTGATACCACTGTTGGATCGTTTAGTTCTTTCCTGATTCAATTCTCAATTGATTCATCTACTAAACATGCAGATCTAGGTTCTCTTATTTAGAAACTTAATAGATCTCACCTTATACCTGTTTATGCAGCGGAAAGAGATGGTATGGGTCAGAGATCAGCAGAACCACCAAGAGATGGATCCTCCAAAGGCTCACACACGCACGCTCGGGAATTGGCTGCTAGACCAGACAGAGAGGAGGCGCAGAGAGAGGCTAAGGGAGGCGCAGAAGTCTGAGGAATTAGAGAGCTTTAGGTCAAGTTTTATTCATTAAAACTCCCTTTAGTTCTCATGGGCTTTTGGGCCCAATTCTCAGTTCTGATTAAATCCCATGGATTTAATCAGGCCCTTTATACTCTCTAAGTACAGTAAATGCCTAGCACTTTTACCGTACTTCTGCTAAACCGTTCCTTCGTATTTTCCCGTTAGCTTAGGCGTGTGACCCATATGGGATCATATAATAAAGGCAATAAGTCCAAGACTTATAGATCATGAGCGGACTCTAGCAAGCCATCATGACCCCCAGTATTATATGACTTATGTCTGATCATTGACATACTCTTACGTTCTAGAGACAGTACAGAGATTACTGGACATAATTCCAACATCCAAGACTATCCAACAACGAAATAAGTCTTGACAGTTGATCACATTGAATACTAATCTTTGATCTAATACACATCCAATGTGTATTAGATAGGTTTAGAACATATTTACTTCTAATTTTAATTAAATTTTAATTGTTCTTATTTAAGCGGGTTATGTCATTTGGTTCGGTTTTTTTCAATAATCTGGTTCAAAACCAAACGATTACGGTTCACATCGTCACCATATGCATCGACTGACACACTTGGTCGACACTTGATATGCAACCTTAACCAACCCTATAACCGGTCAATCCAATTGAACCGATTCTACCAGTTTTAACCAATCGCGATAACCGGTCCAATCTAATTGAACCGACTTATCCGATCATACTGATCTTAACCAATCAAATCGGTTTATACCAATTGAGATAACCAATTCAATCCAATTTAATTAATTCATCCAATTTAAACCGATCTGATCTGCTTTTAACCAAGCATGATAACCAGTTCAATCCAATTGAACCGATTAACCAATCGCAAGGCCTGTGTCGACCGACACTAAACCTGTGTCGATCGATACAGTAGGGTATTAGGGAATTTTAATCGAATTAAACCGACATAACCATGCGAGATAACCGGTTCAATCCAATTGAACCGATTAACCATTCGCACAGCCTGTGTCGATCGATGCACCTAGTGTGTCGATCGACACAATGCGATTTCTAAATCGAAACCCAAATTTTCAATAGGCGAATTCGCGGTACATCGACCGACACAAACTTGTGTCGATCGACACTATGCGAAAACACAAGTTCTGCATTTTCGCGGTGCATCGACCGACACACCCAGTGCATCGATCGATGCTATGCGAAAACCCTAAAATAATTTTTGCCGTTTTCGCGGTCTGTCGACCGATACAAACTTGTGTTGATCGACACAGTGCGAAAATACAGTTCTTCGTTTTCGATATTAACAAATCCGAGATTCTTTTACCAAAACGAAAAATAATTAACATCAATTCAATCAAATACTACATTAATCGAATTCCATGCTACAGATTCAATGGATTAAACCCTATGGCTCTGATACCACTGTTGGGATCCCTGGGATTAAGGGTCTAGGTGATTGAATCTAAGAACTGACCTTGTGATTACCTGGAGATTGGCAGCGGAATGATGAACAGGTAATTGAGATCAAGAGCGCCTCAAATGCTGCGCCTCTACTGCAGTCCACACGCACACAAGCTGGAATCCGCCGGGATGCTAGTGCCGGGAATCGGATCTCCTGGGATGTAATGAGTTTCTGTGTCTCTGCTTTCTCACTGAGAAGCAACAACGACGGCTAGGATCCAGGTCGATCATACAAGACTTTATATATCGACCTGGGATGACTGAAAACAACCGTCGGATCAAACCCGACTCATTTAAGTCATTAACTCGAAACGTCAGTCTCGAGACCCAATGTGCATCGATCGACACACTTACTGTATCGATCGACACACCCATTCGAAAACCTGCGTCGATCGACACACTCATTGCATCGATCGACACACCTCTTCAAAACTCAACTCAATGTGTATCCAATACACATTGATCGGATCATATGCCAATGATCAATCCCTTACAAAGTGTATCCAGCTTTCTTAGGTGTGTGACCCTGTAGGTTCACACGATACTAGAAATGAGTTACAACTCATTTGTCATAAGCGGTTTCTAGCAAAACATTACGACTACCCAGTATCATATGAATTGTCCGATCTCGACAATACAACTATCTTTAGAGTAAGTACAATGTGATTTTAGGACACAATCCCAACAACGTTGTTGACTGAAAAACTGAGCTATAAAAAGAAGTTTACTGGATTTCCCTAAATGACATGACTCACAACTAGTCTTAGAGACTTTATTGACTGAAATATCTTGAAACGAAGATATATGCTGTAGGACTTGTTGGTGAGGATGCCCCAATCTTGGGTGCCATAGCTCTTCACTGGTGCTTTGTTGCCGAGGTAAATAGAAGGCCAAAAACTGAGGATCTTCTAACTTGTATAGTCCTTTAAGCTTGGTTCCCCGACTGAGACCCTGTTTTCGTTTTGTCCTTAACACAAACATTGTGAGCATCAAATGTAAATTCACATGGGTAGTCATCAATGAGTTTTGATACTGAGAGTAGTGATTTGGTGATACCAGCGCAAAAAAGAACTTCTTGAATAGTAATATTACATAATACTGTGGGAAGAGAGAAATAACATATATGTGAGATGGGTAGGAAGTCTCCATTACCCACAATCACTGAATCTGAGCCATTGTAAGGAAGATCAATTTTGAGATGCTACACTGAGTTAGTAACATGATGTGTTGCTCCTATATCAGGGTACCATTCTTTTCCAACATGCGTTTGCTCATCTGAAACCCTTACAATTGTCATAGCCTGAGGAAACTCTGGAGTCTGATATTCTTTATCAGATCGCTTATAACACTTAAACGCAACATAATCTTATTTTCAACAGATCGGACATGTAGGTATGTTGGATGATCCTTGTTGACACAACTCTGGCCAAACTATTGGTACAACCCTATTCCTTGAGTAGAGTAGCCTCCCATGCCCCTGTAGGTACCTTGTCCTCTTCCTTTGTTTGAGTAACCTCCTTTGTCGGTGTAGAAGGCCTGGTGAGGTGAAACTTCTGTTGGAGCAGAGTGGACTTGAAGTTTGTCATCAAAAGATGTCAGTTTGTTCATGACATCATCTAAGCATGGAGGTGGGAACGTATCCATTGAGTTCTCTCTAACAACACAGATAGACTCATAGTCTCTCCCAAGACCCTTTAGCACTCCAAATATCTTTTCATTATCTGGAATAGGAGCTCTTATGGAGTCGAGTTGATCAAAAAGGTTCTTTATTTTTGAGAGATAGGCTGGCATTGCCTTGGTGCATTTTCTTGTAGTCTGAATCTTCCTCTGAAGTGTGAGTTTTCTCGTTGCTGAGACTCTGTTAAACTTCTTGGTGAGAGAATACAATACTTCATGAGAAGAGCAAAGACCATAAACAGATCTGAGTGCACCTTCAGACAAAGTTCCATAGATCTAAGCCATAATAAGCTGATATTTTTGCACCAATTTGAGAAACTCCGGATTGGCTGCTTGAGTGACTTGATCTCCATTTTGCCATGTGATAGTCTGGGGTGGTCGGGGAAGAGCGCCAATGACATAACCGAGTAACAGTTGACTAGAGAAAACTGTTCAAAATGCAGTTTCCATATGAAATAGTCCTCGTCATTGAGTTTTAGTGTGACACATTGAGAGATCGTGAGATTAAAAGTTGAATGAGGATCAGGGTTGCCTTCCATGGCTCTAATACCATGAAACAGTGAGGAAACTTGAGGAGAAAAGAGAAAACATGATGAAGAAGTTATGATTCTTATTGATAAACCTTCATGAATACATCACAAGTACATTTATACAAAGCTGAAGAAGGATCTACACACTAATCTAAAGATAAGAGAGGAACGTATTTGTTGCTGAGCTGGAGCTGAGCATCTTTGAATTGAGCTGGCTGTTTTGCCGTACAATGGTGATGTGTTCTACTTTCCGTTGAAGATGAGGATAGGAACATTGAGCCCTTCTTCTTTGTTGACTGAGCTGTACGGATAGACTGTGTTGGTGGCTGGCCCAATATTGGCTTTGAATGGTAAACATATATCAAATAATGCAGATTATGTAGATCATGCAGATCAAGCAGAAATGAAAATCATGCAGATCATACATAACAAATGCAGATCAAGTAAATTTAACAATTTATAATATATTCAAATAATGAAAAACTATACAAATCAAAAGATTTAAGCGTAGAAAATACAGAAAATAGTAATATAATTACATTAAATTTACTCATAGTTTTAAGATGTTTAAAGTTTAAACAGTAATCACACTTATTTACTATTTAAATATAATTTTTATTTTAGATAGCACTAAACAATCATGAAATCCTATATAATGAAACACAAATATATAAAAAGTAATCCACAGTACATGCATGGTAATAATCAGAAAATCCTACCTAATGAAACTAAGTTAAATATCTTATTTTGTACACAAGAAATTGACATATTAATAAAAAACTCCTATTTTTTACAGCTAAATGAATTTATAATAAATATGTGTGGTAACCAAAAAGTAATTGAACGAAAGTGTTTAGAATTTGTAAAAACAAAATAGTTATGAATATACGAAGTAATAACAAATAGTATATTTAAATCAATTTTAACATTAAAAAAAAGAAAAATGCAAAATATAGGCGGACATGAATAAAAATTAGGGGAAATTAGGTTCTATGACTATAGATGAGACCAAAATTAGGTAAATAAAAAGTAGCTTTTGGAGAGGTTGGAAAGTTCGATATTGCCCATCACCATAACTCGGTTACACTATTGAATATTCATGCTAGCACTGACAACTTTAGTATTTCGGCTGACATTGTACTGCATTATGACCCCACAACGAAATCACCCATCACTAAAACCTTGAATATAAACCTTTGTTTTGGCCAGACCGAAGCTCACCTTTTTTTACCCAGGCTGAAGCTCTTCGCATTTGAAGCTATATCAGAGCGAAAAACAATCGTAAGATCCACCATCTTTTTGTTTCAAATTGGTATTTTAGCGTGAATCCGATTCGGAATATATCAATTCCAAACTAGTAGATCTAGCTGGGTGTTCTGGGTGTTCTGAGTGTTCATGTGGTTTCTTATTTCCGGAATCAGGATGTTTTCGAATTTTAAAATCGTTTTTTTCCTTTCGTAATCTGGGTTTTCTTGATTTCTCACTCTGAAATTTTGAGTTTCCCCTATTTTTACCTTATTTTAAAAGATTCGGCAAGTCGTTGTAAAAAAATAAGTGCTGGATATGTTTTTATTTCTTCTTGCCAGCAAAAGCTTCGATCTTCAGTAGTTGTTTACAGTTTCGATACAGTAGTCGTGTACGTTATTTGGACTATATTTACAGTGGTTCTCTACGATTTTCCTTATAGTAGTCGTATTTGTGTTTCCAACTATTTTGCTTAGTAGTTGTATACGGTTTTCCATATAGTAGTCGTATATGTGTTTCCAACTATTTTACTCAGTACTTGTATTCGGTTTTCCATATAGTAGTCGTATATATGTTTCCTACTATATTTGCAAAGGGATTTTGTTTTCCGACTATATTTGCAGTAATAGTCAGTAGTCGTCTACATTCTGACTACTAGTTTACTAAAATATACTTACGCAATTCTGTTGTTTCTTTGAATGCTAACATGACTCCACTTTCCCTTGATGAAGATCTAAAGGACTTACTACCTAAAATTCTATCCTTGGTTGGTAGATCATCTGCAAAGGATGCTTGTCGTCTAGGATGTTGCTCCAAGGTTCTCTATCGAGAATTTAAAGAGCCATCAGTCATATCTGTACTCGACATTGAAGAGTTTGTGCATGACCCAGAACTAATTGACCGCTTTCCAGACTTCTTCAGCTTGGCAGTTGAATAAAAAAACCCCAAAGCTAATTACTTAGCCGGCTTGCATAGGTTACTAGTTGGAGGTGAAATCTACGCTGCTTCTCCCTTTTTGCGCACTGCATCGAAAGCTGGGATTGATGAGGCTACATTTTTGTCTGCTATTTTTGTGTGGCGTTTGGTCATCCTCAGTTTGCTGAAGAGATCTTAGATCGTATCCATGAATGGAAAACCCGATTGGATTACATGGACCAACTACCCCAAAATGTTGTAGACACTATCACCATGATGAGAACTACTGATGTACGCTACAATCTACCACCCGTGTTTCGCGCTTTCCCTTCATGTTTTCTCCACCACAATCGCAACACCTGTTCTAAATGTTACCTTTTCTGGCATTACCAGCTTATAAGGACTGAGATCTGAATTTTCTCTCCAATAATTACTTTTCTGGTCAAATAAGTACTATGTCGTGTTTAGTCCTATGTCAGTTTTAGCTACTCTCGCTTAAGTGTTTATTTTCTTTGTATTGTATTCACGCTCTATCCCACTTTCAAGTTTTTTTTTCTTTTCGTTTTGACTATTTATCTAAAGTAGTCGACTACTATCTTTTATTATATTTACTATCTGCCTATCTTTACGTTATAACAGTTTTCATAACTGCATTCATAAAGGGATGTGTTTATTGTGTCTTCTCGGCAGTATGGGCATACCCCTATAAATAAATGATAAAAAACACTAAATGAAAGAGGGAACTGCCACAGAAATTGTTCTGGAAAAAAGAAACATGTTGAGGCTAAATGAGAATCTCTTACTAACGATTCTGGAAAACTCCCTCAGGTGTGGTTTTTGCGAATTTATTCGTACAAAGGCAACATACACGACGATGAGGAACCTGGCTGAAACGGAAGAATTCTATAGAAATGTTGATTTCTTCTACAATCAAATTCAATTATTTTCAATAGCCCCTGCAACCGCATTTGTTGACATTTGCATTACCAACAATAATCATTCCGCGCTTCTCCTGAAAGGTATGTCTAAATGCATGTACACTAATCAGCAGGCTGTAGGGGAGTCTATGATCAAACGATCTGCAGAAGATGGTTGGGAAACTGGTAAGTACATCTACTACATGCTAGTGCGACTAAATTATGGGAATGAAGAATTGCAAAAGCGCGGGCTAATGCTAACTAGAGAAGTGGCAAAGAAAGTGCGAATGCAAATAAGCGTTAGAAAAGTACTACCATGGCCAGAGGATCCAATTAACCTGTGGTTCGAGAAGGAAGAGCAAGTAGATCTCAACAGCGTCACAAAGTGCAGATGTGCTATTATAAATCGATGGCTACGCTATTGGGATGAAGAATGGAAGCAACCTACCATGTGCAATGGATGATTCTGGACCTTAGAAACCATATTGTTTTGCAGATTAGCTAGAACCAATTTTTTCATATGGCCAAGACTATAATAAAACATTGGATGTGTTTTGTGAACAACATGTTAAGGTCCCTTTTGTAATGGAGTATTTCCTCCAATAATATTATAAGATATTTTAATTAACTCATTTTCAAGTAGTCGACTACTATTTTTGTAACTTATTTAGTCAATGTATTTGCCTATTTTATTTTATAACTAGTTTGTATATCCAGATCTACTAACTCGCTATTTTAGAAAAAGTAGGCGTCTACTATCATTAATTTATTTTATAACTACTTCGTATATCCAGATTTAATTCGCTGTCATTATTTTATACGCAATATTCAATTATCCCAGTGCCAAATTACCAAATTGCCACCACAACGTTAAAAAATCCCTCTGACACTAGTTACTTTTTGTTTCGATAACTGTTATCACGTTTTTTTAAAAACCTCCCCTTTTATTTCGGATTGTTCAGTTTCTCACTCTACCACCACTTTAAGAAAACGTCCTACTTAAAGTCCCATTAATATCAGTTTCTCACTCTACCACCCCTTTCTTCTTTAACCTCCATCTTTCTATTTCATCATTCCTCCAAATCGACAAGAAAAAGAAACCCACAACAGAAAAAACAAGTTCCTTTCTTGCCACATAGTCTTTAGCCCTAGGTGATTTTCATAGCATCTATTAAAACCATGTTTTGAATTAATCCCAAGAAATTAGGCGCACATTTGATAGAATCTGGTCATAATTTGTTAAAATTTTGTCTTTTTGCATGTTTGTTTATTTTGATTTCTACACTCTGATTCACGGGATTCATTTTGTCGTTTTGCATGTGATTTCAAACTAGTTAACTAGCAACTTAACAAGTTTAATTCTAATCTATCTGTGTATTTTCGTCATCGATTTATGCTTCCTGTTTCGACCTTTAGAATTTTGTATTTTCGAGATCCACAAATACGGGTCACTGCCATTTTGGTTTCATTGTCGTATGTGTGTTTCTGAATTTGTAGTCCTTCATATTGTATTTCTACTTTGTTTAGTAGTCGTATATATGTGTGTTGAATACTTTTTGTTCAAACTGTTAACTACTGACATATAAATACTTGGTATATGTAGTTGACTATGGGTGACACGAATCTACCCAAACGTTTGTTCAAATCGGGTCATCAACCAAAGGGTGACAACAACTCAACACATACTTCCAGCTTAATTATATCGAAGCCGTTAAATTTTCGCTTGAAGAAGACGACATGGAGAAGATTCAGAACTCCAATTTGGGAAAATGATTGAAATCGGGAACCAAATAGTATCATCTGTAAGATTTCTTCACTTTCTCCTATCTAGGCAGCTTGTCATTAAGAAGCGCCACGAAATCTGGGTCCTGTTTAGTGATCAACCGATTAGGTTCTCAATCAGAGAGTTTGCTATTGCTACAGGTTTAAACTGCTCGATTATTAAAGACGTCATTCCTCAAGTGGAAGAGAAGGAACTGTCGAAGTACATGAACTAGATGTTTGCAACAGAAACGAACCCTACACCTCTTTGGATCATGAAAAAACTTTTAGGCAAACCTTATAAGAACAAAGAAACCAGGTAAAAAAGTACTTTCCATATAATACTCGGTTACTTTTAATTAACTATCTTGTTGTCAGTTTCAAATTACTTTTTCCTGATTAGTAATTTATACATTTACGTACTAGTAGTCAACTAATTTTAATTAGCTATCTTGTGGTCAGGTTCAAATTAGCACTCTTGTTACTTGTTGAGGGAGTTCTTTGTCCAACATCCAAGCAAGAGAAGATCAATGGAGATCTACTTGTGATGGTTCAAAATACTGACCGCTTCCTAAACTATCCATGGGGTCGCAAGTCTTTTGATATGACTCTAGACCATATTAAAAGTCGGACCGCCACTTTGTCAAACCTTTGTCAAGCCACTTGTGACATTCATGGTTTCCCTCACGCTTTACAAATGGTTCTCTTGATTTCTGCTCCCATCATTTTATCTAAGGAAGTCAAAGGCAAGTCTTCAAAACTTATTCTAGCTGATGATGATGTTGAGGAAGATATTGTCCTGATAAATCGCCCTGGTACCCAGAAATCAATAACTATCTCCTTGCCTTACGTCAAAACGCTAGACAGAGATGGGAAGGTACATTTTGTTTGTTCTGAAGTAGTTGTCTATATTTCAATACAGTTGTGGCTTACGTAGTCGTCTATCTAGATTTTAATTATTTTATCAGTATTATCTTATTAGGGGAACTCCAAAAACTTGATGTTGTTCTGAAGTAGTTATCTACATAACATTATATGCGGCTAACAAGTAGTTGTCTACTTTTCAGGTCTCTGCTAAAGCAATAATCGAGGACGAAGAGGATATTTTCGACGAAAACGAAATGGGTTACGATGATGAAATAGAGGACACCCGCGTCGATAACCTCCTCGAAGCTATTAATCGTGGCGATGTGTTCACGAGGAAGTCTTGGATAGGTGGTGCAAAGGCAAGTGATCATTTGAAGTTGGCAAAAGGTCAATCATCCACAACGGATAGGATACCTTCCGATATAAATGTTGACCGTGTAATCGAAGCTGCCGCTGCTGCTTTCTCCAAGAAATCTGAGGAAGCGAATAAACTGATTTTGGATCAGATTAAGTCTCTAAATCAGAACTTCGCTCTCCTACATATAAAATTTCAATCCCAGTTCAGAACACTTTCTCTTGAGTTTAGTAATCTCAAGAAATCTGGCATCAATTTTGTTCCACCTCCTAAACCGCCGTTAAACACCTGTAAAACAACTGTTCCTGCTCAAGACAAAGGTGTACATGCAAAAGCAAATGCTGGAAAAGTGGGTGCATCTACTTCTGAAGAAGAAACTGGAGACGAAGATGAAACAAGTGATGAATCTTCCAAAGAAGAGGTAATGACTGACCAAAACCTGAACAAGGAAATTGTTGGAAAGCAGCAAGAGGCACATGGGAACAAACAGAAACATGTACCCAACTTTTTTACCTATTTGTAAATGAATACTTATAGCCAACTATAAAAGTATTCAATTTATTGTTTTAAAACTATCATATATCACTTACTTCAATTTGATGTATTCTAACTTCACTAGGTAACATCTGGAGATGACGAAGAAGAAGAAAGTTCATCGGAAGAGAAAGATGATGAATCCGACGCTGATAAAATTATAAATAAAGTGATAAACTCCGACTTTAACACACAAGAGGTAATCTACTTTTCGTAGGTGTCTAATAGTATCCGGATACTAATATTTGGCATAGTTATAAAAGTGTTTACTCATTTACTAATAATTTTATAAAGGATTTGGAAGAGGAAGCGTGGTTAATGGAACCCGTCGTAACGAATGTATCCCAATCTGAAGAAGAGGACCATGTGAACAAACAACAAAAGGTATCATTGCGCTTCCTATTATAATTGAAATACTAGTATTCAAGTACTATTAACCATATTCAGGACGTTACGAAAACCAACAAGGAGCCAGTCGGAGCATCTGTTTCCACCACTGCTCTTCCAGTTATTACTGAAAACACAAAACCAGATTCTACTTCCGAAGAAGAAACAACTGGAGATGAAGACGACACTGGTAAGGACTCTTCCGAGGAAGAGCAAAGGACTGACAAAAACGTGACCAAGGAAAACGCTGCCAAGCAGCAACATGCCGAGGGGAATAAACAAAAACAGATACCCAAGTTTTATTTCCTTTTGTAGTCGAATACCTTTAACCAACTACAAAAGAAGTCGTATAATTGTTATAGGTAGGCAACTACACATATATTGTATCATTTATAAGGCAGGTCCTTTAGTTGATATTATTGTAACTACTATCATATATCACTTACTTTTATTTAATGTTTCCAACTACACCAGGCAATAGAAAACGTGACAAAGGAAAATGCTGCCAAGCAGCAACATGCCGAGGGGAATAAACAAAAATAGGTACCCAAGTTTTATTTCCTTTTGTAGTCGAATACCTTTAACCAACTACAAAAGAAATCGAATAATTGTTATAGGTAGACAACTAGACATATATTCTATCATTTATAAGTCATGTCTTTTAGTTGATATTATTGTAACTACTATCATATATCTCTTACTTTTATTTAATGTTTATAACTACACTAGGCAACAGGCTCCACCAAGGTAGACAACCAACAACATGTACCTAAGTTTATTATCTCTTCTAGTTGTCTATTAGTCGCGAACTACTTTGTATAAGTAGTCAACTATATTTTTTACTGATTTCAGGCAACAGTTTCCATCACTAATGCTCCACCATTGGCTCCAGTAGGAATTACTGAACCTAGCTTCTCGCTGGGTCTGACTCAAGAAGCAAAAACTCCACCTCCCGCACCTCCAGCTCAACGCAAAAGTGGTAGACAACTTGCTTCATGAACATTTGCAGATTTTGTGACAGACACCAAAAGGCCCAAGAAGATTAACGAACCCGCTCTCATATTTGTGAGCCCCAGTCCTGATGAAATCTCTATGCTACAGTCGGCCATCAACGCATCACCGTAAGAATACCTTTTGCAGTATATTGAATACTTCTTAGTATACTTGTCTACTGACCATACTTTCATAGGTTTGACCGTCTCTTCCCACCATGGAACGAGCTTACTTTATCTATAACCGATTTTAAGGAAATGATCACTCTGGATTCCCGATGTCTACATCGACCTCATCCCTCACGGGTTACGACTATTTGTCATACGACTTCGTCAAAGGAATTGCTAACCTCCAAATTCCGAAAAGAATACTCCCTGACGCATCAAACGATGCAGTCACATATGTGAAATCAAGAAGGCAGTGGTGCAAAGACAAGTTTTTGCTGTACTGCCCATATCTGCTGGAGAATGGTTATTGGGTTGGCCTATGCATCAACCTGGACAGTCGCACCATAGGTGTTCTACCAAGCAAGCAGAAGGCGCCTGGCTCTGAGATTATTGATACTGTTACTCCCTTAGCACAAAAATTGTCATACTTCATTCAGAAAGATGCTTACAACCCAGAGATGAAGTCTATGTCCCCTAAACCGTTCACCATTAATATTGGGAAGCCACTTATGCCGAAAGAAAAATCAGGTTACCTACATCTTAAAAATAGTCAACTATTATATACTAACTTATTATGAAAATAGTTATAACTGTATTCTTCTACTATTGCAGAAAATTCAGGGATACACACACTTATGCTACTTGACTTACAGTCATCCAGCCAGATGTCCCTCTCTCATCATGTAACTGAAGTCATGGTCTGTGATGCATCTCTGAAGTACGCGTTCTCTCTGTTCAGAGAGATCGACCATAGTGGTACTACTTAGAGCATCTTTAATTATGACTGGTCTACTGTTTGGTTATTTGTAAACGTATGTAAAACTATCCTACGTGTTTGTGTTATGTTTAAATTATCTGTCTATCTATGTAAACATATAACATATGTTACCTTTCCTCAGCTATGTTAACTTTCCTACGTTTTGGTGTTATTTGTGTACTTATCTGACTACGAGTATTTAACTACTCCAACATATATCTAACTACTTTTTAAAGTACTTGTCTGAACGTATCTATCTACTAGTATTTAATTACTAATATTTTTTGAATACTAGTTTTGTTATTAGTAAACATATCAGTTTACTAATATTCAACTACTAGTATCGGTTGAATACTAATTTTGTTATTTCTACTAGTATTCATCTATCCTAACATCTAATTAACAACAACCAATGAATATTGCTAAATATAAGAAGACTAATAATTGCTATTAAATATGAGAGTTCAAAACAACAAAACTAGAGAGTACTATGCCAAACTGGCTAACTAAAGTCATTCCAAAACATGATGCATTGTACCAAAAGTAAATCTTCAAAATAGGTAATAATTCCCCATATTATTAAGGATTATAAGTTTTTTTGATGTGCATCAATTCCGCTTCTCCCATGGCAATAATATAGTAAGTTTCCTTCACCTTTCCCGCTTAGGTAATTTTCAAGACGCCATGTTGTGTCCTTTTCCAAGACATCTACTGCAAACTCTCGCAGCCTTCTTCGCCCGCCACTAATTCATAGGAATTGCTTCTTTACTATAATTTCAACTTAAATAGTCAACTACTTTTTATTAACGAATAGTCAAATATCCTACTTTTACCTTGAATTCTCCTCGTGAGAGGATCCTCTGTTTTCTTGGTCGACCTGGTGGGCGCCTCATCACCGTCGGTAGCAGATCTACATTACCAGACTCTACTGGTGTTGGAACTGGATGAAATACCCTTTCATAGATTGCTTTTCTGAATTCTGTTGTGTACACAATCCCGACCAGCTTGTCTGTTGTGTAATTACTATAAGACGCGGCAGCTAAAGCGTGGCTACAAGGTATCTGGATCATCTGGTACTCCCTGCAGCTGCACATCCCTTTTGCTAAGTTCACTTCGAACCTCACTGCTTTTGTGTCTCTCATATCAAACTCTTCGCAGTTAAGCACAGTCACCTACAATTATACATATACATAGGTTAAACTATACGCAGATGAATACTTTATATATGGTAACTGCCTATTAAAGTAATTGTCTATGAAGTTAGCTGACTACATTCAATACTTACTTTCATATTCGTGCTGTCAATAAAATTTACATCCAGCATTTCTCTCACTTGTGGCATTAGTATGCTATCATCTGATGAGGCTGCTGCTTTTCTCCTCCCAAACCAACCGATCAGACTCATTCTTATAGCTTCAAGCATCGAGATAAGTGGAAATTCTCCACACTCCTTTAAAACCTTGTTTAACGACTCATAAACGTTTGTGGTCATCAGATTGTATCGTTCACCCATGAAGTATGAACGTGTCCAGTGTGGGAGCCCCAAATCAAGCAGGTATTGGGCGATTTCCCTACACCTCCACACTTTCCAGTACGAGATGTTAACCTGAAATAGACAACCATTTTTGACAAATAGTTATACCTCCATTCTCGGCTATTGTTAGTATTCAATAAATAGTAGTTGTCTATCAAATAACTATAAACCTGGAAATCTTCCTTTCCGTCCATCAGTAAATCTAGTTTGAATTAACTCCCCAATTACTTGTGTCGTAGCTTGTCTGTGGTATTGACGCCTACCATAAATCGAGCATGTGTGTTTAAAGTTTGCTGTTTTGATCTGGAAGTTTCCAGTACGGTCCATCATGGATGCATTCACACGACAGTGACACTTATCGCTAATGCACACGAATTCCATGTAAGTAGGTGTTGAGAGTGGAGTTTTGAAATGGAATTTCTTTTTAATCGCGTGTAAAGCCATCTTCAGTTTGCACTCAGCTTTGTTCCGAAATATCCGTCCCACAAATATACCGACACCCTCGTAGCTAACATCATCCAAAGCATCGTCTATGCATGCATAAAAACACTCATTAATTGCACAAACTAGTAGTTATCTACAAATAGATAATTATTATGAATAAGTAGTTAGGATTAAGTTGTCATTTACATTCCATCACTTGGAAATTCATCAACAATTTGTGGAGCATCTCTTCCAAACATAGCTGGCAGGTCTTCCCTGTCTTCGAAAACTCCATCAATCGTTTCTTTTGTGCAACTAAACCTCATTGAACTGTTGTGTACTGCTCTCAGGCTCTTCATCAGCTTCTTCACCTGAGTTGTATTCGCCTTGTCCGATTTAAAACCATCATCATGGTTTTTCTCATCATTTTCATTAACTGCAAATTCATGCCATTCTTCATTAGAGTCGTTCGCAGAATTGTCTACACCTTTTCCCTTATCGATATCTTCTCCATCAAGATAGAGTATCGCCATATCATCCACCTCTTCGAGATCTTCTGCTCGTCGTTGTCCAGGTCGTTCAATGCAAGCCAAGCTACTCAAATATGCAACTATGTTAGTTATAATACAAAGTATTTAACTATACAGTAAAAAAGTATTCAACTACCTATTTATATACTATCAAACAAATATTTTTATTATTAATAACCTGAGTAGTCAACTATACAGTAGAAAGTATGCAACTATTTATTTATACGGTTACTATCAAACAACTATTTTTATTAGTAATAACCTGAGTAGCCAGCTAGTTATAAAATACAACTTAGTATTCGACTCTCTCACCTTCAATCTCAGCATCCCGAACTTTCTCTTCTGGGTTTTGAAACAACACCATAACTAGTTTATACGTTGTATTTTTGAACAAATCATAACAATGTTAGACCATATCATAGAAGTAAAACACGATATTATGACACTGATTATTTGAATCTTACCACTCTCCTGAGGTGTATTCACCTTTTCCTCGTTCATGCAGTCCACCATATCTGTTAACCCATTAAAGTAGTCAACTACTCTAACATCATACTTGAGAAACAAACTATATTCGACTATTTACGGAGAAAACTTACCAACATCATTCTTTGCAATTTCAGTCTCTTTCACAGTTACGCACAAGTTCAGTTGATCGATTTCACCCCTCATTTCGACAAACAATGACACATCATCATCAATCTGAATCATAACTGGTGGTGCGTCTCTTCCCTCGTCCATCAACATGTATTGAGGCCACTGGTATGTTATTTCCACAGCTCGGTCTTCCTGGATGTCCATCTTTTCTTTGACTATCTTTTCCAGATAGTCAAATGTTGACCTTGAGCTTAACCAAATCCCTTTGCTGTTTCCTTTTTTCTCGAGCTCGAAACTCCAAATTCTAGTGTTACCTTCACGCCATTTTCCTCTAAGAAGCAAAACTGTCTTCCTTCCATCCATCTACAGCCAAAGAAAATTTAGATAGTTAACAAAGTATTCATCTTTGTCTACTACTCGAAGTAGTCTTCTACGAGTTTTTGTGGGACAAATTGAATGTCGGATTCTTACTCTGACAAAATGAGATATTCTTATCTCCAGGGGACCATATAAGTCTCTACAAGTCTCACAATGTAGGTCACCCAATGGAGGTAGAAGATAGTCCTCAGCGATATTTTAAAATGGTGACCAAGAATCGCCAGCTCACATCTTTTCTTTATCGAAAAGGTGTTGATGTTACTGCACAATTTCAATTGCTACCGTCCAAAACTTTCTGAAAAGCATCTGTTGCTTTTCAGCGACCTGTCGCTGTCGTACCAGACTGTCCAAAACGAGGAAACAAGGGCAAATGTGTATAAGTTTGCGTATGAAAGTAGTTGTGTTCTGCCATAAACCTAATTCCGAGTAAAATTTTTCATAGACCTAATTTTTGGTCCAATTCATAATATTGACCCAATTGACCCTAAAAATTATGTAGTATGGATACATCTCTTTTTTGAACTGCATACGGTCCACTATTATTATATTAATATTTTAGTTATTTGTTTTTTTACATGGTAACCAAAAACAGATAGTCCATAGATGTAGTTAATCTGTATTTGGTCTGCACTTGTTCTGCATAACATTCGAAACCATTGATTTGTGTTATGGGCTGTTCTGTTGTTCACATTTATAACATCAAAACACTTTTTTTTGTTAAACTTATTTTCATTAAAAGACATAAAGGTTCAATGTCAAAGATGCAAACCCACACAATACCAAATTACAATCGTGATTGAAAATAAATCAGCTTAACCCACCCAATATATTGATAGAGTTAAGAGGAGACGGTGCCACGTAAGTAACACGTGTTGAGACGTGAGCAAACGTGAGATATTGTGGAGAACGAAGCGGTGCCGGAAGATAGCACGATCCCCTGAACGCCGATCGCCGGATTTTCACCCTTGACTCGCCCTTTCACCAGAGTCCGCCGGAGTAAACCGAATGGAAGTCACCACCCCCGTCAAAGTAAGCACCAAGAAAACGAGATCCTCATCTCAACTCTGAGTTGCAGTAGGAAGCTCCGCCATAGATTCGACATATCGACGAGTATATTACTCCTTCCTGAAACAAGAAATCAAGCGATGGAAAAGTAGAAACTTCAAAGAGTTCACAAGCCGGGATCAAAGGATTAGCATTGGGAAGGTCAAAAACTGGAGATCCATAATACTCCGGTAGAAAGTCTGCAAAAGAACGAAATCAAGCCGGACAAAAAATCCAGAATTTATTAAATCGAAATAAAACATAGAAAATAAGCGATCAATTCCTTCTTTATCAAACAAGGAAAATTGGAGGAGGGAACAGTCTAGAAACTAAAACAAAATTAATCCGACCATCGGAATCGGCAAGACGCCATCCGATGGCCGGAGCTAGAATACTGAAAGTCGACTTGTTAAAGAGAGTTTAAAGGACTCATACTCTCCTTCCTATGGATGGAGAAGTATAATCTCAGCTAGATCTCTGGTTAGAAAAAGGACTTATTAAGAGGGTGGGTCCGGGAGCATCCATTTCAATTTGGAATGATCCTTGGATACCAGCCTATTGTCCGAGACCAGCCACCAGAAAACCCCATATGGATATCAATTTATATTCGGTAGACTAGTTGATCGATCATCAGAATCGAGTGTGGAACAAATCATTAATAGAAGCGGCAATAATTCCAGAAGATGCGGCTTGAATTGAGAGCATGCCAATAAGAAAATTTATTTACCCGAATAGATGGGGCTGACACTTTACTAAGTCGGGACGTTATACGGTGAAATTGGGGTATAATACAGAGAGATAATTCCCGGATAAAGGTAATTCTGCACATGTGCAGGGCCTAAATGTTAAAATATTGCAAGCACATACATGGAAACTATAATGTTCACCTAAATTGAGGCATTTTATATCGGGCTGTCTCCCGGTGTCAAAAAATTTAAGGGCAGGAGGGGTGAAATGTGATACATGTTGTATCCGGTGTGGTAGAAGAGACAATAAATCATGTACTGTTTGAATGTCCACCAGCATTACAGAATTTGGCTTTATCGAGAATCCCAACGAACCCAAGCAGCTTTCCTACGGAGGCGGTTTTTACAAATATGGATTATTTATTCTGGAGGCTACTACCACATGAAATAAACTTTCAATTTCTATGGATCCTATGGTATATATGAAAAAGTAGAAATAATATGGTATACAATCAAGTTGACAGGGACCCAAATGAAACTTTAAAACTAGTGGAAACAGAATATATGACTTGAGAAGGAGCACAAAAAATTATATCAGATAAGGTTTCACGGGTTAATGGAGCTCAAGTTACTATCACAAACAGTGTTTCACAAAAGGGACAATGGTGTTTTGTCGATAGAGCTTGAAAGGAAGGGAATGTTTTTACGGGACAAGGATGGTATAGTTGCTATGAGGGAGATGTAAATGTGATGATGAGTTCGATGAATATTAGACAAAGTTTATCACCATTGCGTGCTGAATTTGAAGCTTTGGTTTGTGCTATGGAATGCATGAAGTTTTTCAATCAGAAACACATTACATTTGCGACGGATTGTTCGGAAGTGGTGAAGATAGTGTCAGAACCGAAGAACTGGTCAACCTTTGCAGTATACATTGAAAAGTTCGAAAGGAGGAGGATATTCTTCACGAATTTCGCGCTCAAACATATATCACGTACTCTCAACTAGACGGCGGATAGACTGGTATGAAGTGTTCGAATCAGACAGTTTTTGAGCGTTTTTATTGATCCGGAGCCACCAACTTAGATGATAGGGAAATAGTGTTTTAATTTCTTCATTTTGTTGTAAAAAAAAAAGAGAACGAGTCTATAGAGAGAAATCAATGGTTTTTAAACACTTTCTATTAAGTTTACGGAGAAAACTTCTTCAGTTTTGAATCGATGAATTTACTAAAAAAAATAAATTTTATGTTTATCTTTTTAACTAGATAATTTATACGGATATTATTTTGATAATACTTTCTTTTACATAATTTTTTTTTGAAGACTTTTTTTACATAATTGAAATAATTAAAAGTTGGTTACGTCCAAGTGCATGTACAAAGATTGTGACACATATGCTAATAATGTAATTATGATGCGACACCTGACAACTTTCATAGCCATAATATGTGAGTACTGCCTTGTTTGTTTGCAACCGAGTTCACGAGAAGAAGTCTACAATTTCCATACGTTGTCGCCATCTGTGCGCAAAATAATACCATGCAGTCACTACCTCGAGTCTGCAACAACCGCGTGCTAATTATCTTCCAAAGACGTTAAACAAAAGCTACCAAACTTAACTCGGACTAGAGTGAATTAAAAAATAAAAATCCACATTAGAGTGGATTCAAAAAATTTGGACACCTGGTCTATAAATATAATAACGTGCATAGAAGGATGATGAGGGACACAAAACAAGCAAGCAGAAAAACAAAAGACTTTTGAGCTAATTTTTAATTGCGAGAAGAAGATGAATATCCCATGTACACTCACTCAAATCCACCATGCTGCCTCACATCAATTATGTCCCACCTTACTCACTCAAGCTCGTTATCCTTCGCGACGATTCCGTCATGCCTCGCACATCTCTACTCGACGTCTGAAAATCACAGCTGCTGCTCCAACTGTGCAAGGCAAATGTGTAACATACACATACCGGCCCGTCAAAAATTTTGTTTAAAAAGAAAGAAAAGCCCAAAAGCCCAGCCCAAATCCACCTTCCTTTTCCATTATTTCCCTCATAAATGAATTTTCTTTTCTGTTATAAGGCCAAAGCCCATTAGACAAGCCCAAAGACCTGGTTTCCTTTTCTGAAACTTTAGGGTTTCTGCAGAGCTCTCCCTATAAATAGCTGCCTCCTTTTCCAGAAACTTCATTCTCT
The DNA here is from genome assembly GCA_030180135.1 of Orychophragmus violaceus. Lineage (NCBI taxonomy): Eukaryota > Viridiplantae > Streptophyta > Magnoliopsida > Brassicales > Brassicaceae > Orychophragmus > Orychophragmus violaceus. The sequence goes on along the minus strand of CM058230.1, from coordinate 99,771,547 downwards.
TTCTTTCGGCGAAGCTCTGTCGGGATCTGGAGAAACTCGAAGCTTCCAGAGGCACTATTCACGTTTTTCCCTTCTCCCAATCTCACCAGGTAACTCCGGGAACCAGATCTGAGCCTTCTTAATCTAAAAACGTTTTCAACTTTCCATACCTTTCGAAATACCCCAAATCCCGAGAAACCGAGCACACCACCGTGACCGTCGCGACAAGACGAAGCCGGAGCCGCCGAGCCGACCGCCACGCACCGCCGCACGCGCCGAAGGAGTCACGGGCGCGTGAGATCCACGCGCGCCGGAGGAGCCACGCGCCGGAGCCCACGCGCCGACCGCCGGAGCCGTCCGCCGCCGCCACGCGCCGCCGCCGCCGACCGGAGCCGCCGCCCGTCGCCGGAGATCCGCCGGAGCGCCGCCGCCGTTGACCGCCGTCGCCGCCGCCGTTGACCGCCGCCGTCGTTGACCGTTGACCGGACCCGTTGACCGGTTCGGGTCGGGTCGGATCGGGTCGGGTCGGGTTGGACCCGTTCGGGTCGGATCCTTGACCGGGTCTGGTTTAGGTTGACCGGCTGGTTTAATCCGGTTTAGTCAATTTCAATTTCGATTTCCAATTTCAATTTCAATTCCCGGTTTAGATCGGTTTAACTGGTTTGAGTGGGATATTTTCAATCGATCATATCTAGCTCATCCTAAGCCCGATTTAAGCGATTCAAAAGCTCATCTCACTTGAAATTTCGTCCTATTTTCAGAACCGATGTCCGTTCGGGCTAATGGGGCTTCCAAATTACCGTTTCGCCCTCTTCTTTGGCTAAGGTGAGGACCGAACGTGATCTCCCTTACTTCATTCAATTCCGGGCGATAGTCCCTTGTTAATGTCGTCTTTCCTAGGTAGTCTAGGGTAGTAGAGATCTCAATGTGATTGTTTGCAGAACGTAGAACTGCTAGGTTATCGCTGAGCCTGAAAACGTTGTATGTGTGTGATGGATATGATTGGTAGTTGTGGTAGGGCCCCCGAAAGGGTGTTTCGTGGCAGGGCGCGTATAACGAGTTTTGGTACGCGCCCTTTAAATCGTCGGATGGGAGGTGATGGCGAGCCTCCCCAGGTGAAAAGGCCGTGGGCCAAGAGATACCGGGTGGGCCGGTTGCGTGAGCCTTCGGGCTAGAGAGGGGTTCACGAGTGCGAAAGCACGAGTGGATGTAGTTTGCGTGGTGAAAGCCTTCGGGCCTGATTGCAAGGTGATATTAGCTTAGGACTTGTGAACCGTAGTTATGTGGTGTAAGCGGGATAGCGGACTCCCTAAGTCCGTCCTCACTGGGTGATTGTGTTTGAAACAATTACTCAGGCCTCTTTCCCCTTTCCTGTCCCCGTTTTCTTGCAGGTCCGGATGCGGGATCGATACAGTCGAGTGACGTCATTGGTGGTTTTCAATAAGAAGGAAGCGCCGGGTCCTGGGACAAGTTGAGTTGGCGTCCCGGTTGGACCATGTTCGGTTCAACGGGCGTCCTAATGCCGCGTCTCCGGTTATGCCGGGAGACGGGTGTTACAATTTGGTATCAGAGCCTAGGTTAAGGTCTCCCAGTCCTGCCCTGGGAGATCAGCTTTCGTTGTTTACCCCAAAACCCAGTTTTCAATCTTTTCAAACCGTTTGCGAAATTTTTATAAAACAGATACTTTGCGAAATTTTCAAACACCAAGATATCACTGATTATCTCCTGTTGTGACCTCTCATAGTTTCATTTTATGCAGGATGTCCACCGATTCACACTCTGATTTCGGGTCCGACTGGACTCCAAACCCTACCAGTGTTCTGCGCACACGTGCTGCGCCCCGCAGGAACAAACCGAGGAGACAGAGGAGACGTCTTACGATTGGAGCATCAGTTGAGATTCCCGGCGCCACCCAGTCATCCGCCCGGCACCCAGAGGATAGATCAGTGTCTGCATCGGTTCCAGTTGAGACAGTTGTGAGACCAGCGAGGGGTAGAGGCCGACCCCGGAAGACGCCCGTAGTGGCCCCACCGGCGACAGTGGATTCACCCCGAGTCCAGAGGTCGGGGAAGGAGCACGTAGTGGCGGAGGATCATTCCGATCCACCGGGCCGTGTGTGCTTCATGACTGTGAGACCATCAGGCGGGATACCAGGGGCGTCGACATCGAGACCCCAGGCGCCGCAGATTCCCTGGGACGTCCCCCGGCCCTTTCAGATGGCAGGCATGAGCGTGCAGGAGTACATGGACGCGTTCATTTTCCGAGCTGGCTGCACCCACCCCAGATCCCGATCCATTTGATGACCATGTTTATGGGTGGGCTAGCGCCAGAGATCCGAGAGGGGATGACAGATGGGAGTGAGTACGGAGAGTACAGTCTGGTTGCGATGGCTGCCAGGTACACAGAGGCTATGGACAGGAACCAGAGGGATCCAGTGTTCCAGCAGCAGATGAGGGAGAGGCGTCGTAGTGACGAGGACACCCGACAATGGGTCATGGCCGAGCAGCAAGCCACATGGGATGAGGAGCTGCGTCTGAGGCGAGAGCAGGAGGTTGCCGACCGGGCTCAGCTGAGGGAGCAGAGGGACGCCTTGGAGCGTATCCGAGAGAGGTTTGAGCAGCAGAGGGCAGAGTGGGCCGAGCAGCAGGCTGACTTGGACCGAAGGTGGGAGCAGAGGATGCCAGAGGACCGAGAGTATGCCTGGTTGGATGAGCAGCTGAACATTCCTGAGGAGGGACCGGATGGATTTGATCAGCAGTGGGCTACACCGAGTCAGGAGCAGGCAGCAGCACCTCCGGTGATCATCATCTCAGATTCAGAGGCGGAGCCAGAGTCAGATCCGGAGGAGTATGACAGCGAGGAAGGCCAGCTGTACCGAGGAGATATGGACCTTGAGCTACGGACCCCGGTATCATCGAGTGGCTAGAGTCGGGGGGCTTTGGGGATTTGTTAGGAGTAGGGCATAGTTATTCTTGTTAGTGTTTGGGGTTTTATTTTCGTTGGTTTTATTTCCGTTGGTTTTCTTTCCGCGGTTTTCGTGTAGCTGGTTTTCTCCTTTTGATTCGAACCTCGTGTAGCCTTATTCCTTATTCTATTGATTCTTTATTTACATCGTGCCTTCCGAACGGACTTCCGTTACGATTAGCCTCGCGCTTGAATGGAGCAGAGCCCTTGAGTTCAGAGGTGGACGGGAAACCGCACATCACCGAATTCGGGACGAATTCTTTTCAAGGGGGGGGGAAATTGTAACATACCCATACCGGCCCGTCAAAAATTTTGTTTAAAAAGAAAGAAAAGCCCAAAAGCCCAGCCCAAATCCACCTTCCTTTTCCACTATTTCCCTCATAAATGAGTTTCCTTTTCTGTTATAAGGCCAAAGCCCATTAGCCAAGCCCAAAAGCCTGGTTTCCTTTTCTGAAACCCTAGGGTTTCTGCAGAGCTCTCCCTATAAATAGCTGCCTCCTTTTCCAGAAACTTCATTCTCTTTCTTTCGGCGAAGCTCTGTCGGGATCTGGAGACTCGAAGCTTCAAGAGGCACTATTCACGTTTTTCCCTTCTCCCAATCTCACCAGGTAACTCCGGGAACCAGATCTGAGCCTTCTTGATCTAAAAACGTTTTCAACTTTTCATACCTTTCGAAATACCCCAAATCCCGAGAAACCGAGCACACCACCGTGACCGTCGCGATGAGACGAAGCCGGAGCCGCCGAGCCGACCGCCACGCGCCACCGCACTCACCCAGAGTCACGGGCGCGTGAGATCCACGCGCGCCAGAGGAGCCACGCGCCGGAGCCCACGCGCCGACCGCCGGAGCCGTCCGCCGCCGCCACGCGCCGCCGCCGCCGCCGCCGCCGTCACGCGCCGCCGCCGCCGCCGACCAGAGCCGCCGACCATCGCCGGAGATCCACCGGAGCGCCGCCGTCGCCGCCGCCGTTGACCGCCGTCGCCGCCGCCGTTGACCGCCGCCGTCGCCGCCGTTGACCGTTGACCGGACCCGTTGACCGTTGACCGGTTCGGGTCGGGTCGGATCGGGTCGGGTCGGGTCGGACCCGTTCGGGTCGGATCCTTGACCGGGTCTGGTTTAGGTTGACCGGCTGGTTTAATCCGGTTTAGTCAATTTCAATTTCGATTTCCAATTTCAATTTCAATTCTCGGTTTAGATCGGTTTAGCTGGTTTGAGTGGGATATTTTCAATCGATCATATCGAGCTCATCCTAAGCCCGATTTAAGCGATTCAAAAGCCCATCTCACTTGAAATTTCGTCCTATTTTCAGAACCGATGTCCGTTCGGGCTAATGGGGCTTCCAAATTACCGTTTCGCCCTCTTCTTTGGCTAAGGTGAGGACCGAACGTGATCTCCCTTACTTCATTCAATTCCGGGCGATAGTCCCTTGTTAATGTCGTCTTTCCTAGGTAGTCTAGGGTAGTAGAGATCTCAATGTGATTGTTTGCAGAACGTAGAACTGCTAGGTTATCGCTGAGCCTGAAAACGTTGTATGTGTGTGATGGATATGATTGGTAGTTGTGGTAGGGCCCCCGAAAGGGTGTTTCGTGGCAGGGCGCGTATAACGAGTTTTGGTACGCGCCCTTTAAATCGTCGGATGGGAGGTGTTGGCGAGCCTCCCCAGGTGAAAAGGTCATGGGCCAAGAGATACCGGGTGGGCCGTTTGCATGAGCCTTCGGGCTAGAGAGGGGTTCACGAGTGCGAAAGCACGAGTGGATGTAGTTTGTGTGTTGAAAGCCTTCGGGCCTGATTGCAAGGTGATATTAGCTTAGGACTTGTGAACCGTAGTTGTGTGGTGTAAGCAGGATAGCGGACTCCCTAAGTCCGTCCTCACTGGGTGATTGTGTTTGAAACAATTACTCAGGCCTCTTTCCCCTTTCATGTCCCCGTTTTCTTGCAGGTCCGGATGCGGGATCGATACAGTCGAGTGACGTCATTGGTGGTTTTCAATAAGAAGGAAGCGCCGGGTCCTGGGAAAAGTTGAGTTGACGTCCCGATTAGACCATATTCGGTTCAACGGCCGTCCTAATGCCGCGTCTCGGGTTATGCCGGGAGACGGGTGTTACAGAATGGATCAAGGTATATATTTGGAATTAAAGGAATTAAAAGGAATTAAAAACTCGACGTCATAACTGGTTTTTGTTTTTATGAATCCATGGAATTAAAGGAATTAAAAGGAATGGGATTGTGGTTTTATTCCTTTTCATTTATCCCTTTTCATTCATGATTTTTTTTTATCCTGAATGGTTTTTAACAATTCACAAATTTTTCTTTTATCCCACATGTATATTGTGGAATCAAAAACTTTTTTTTTTCCAATATAACTAGTAACTTATTTATGGAATCTTCATGAATGACTTATCCCACACAATTTTATCCCACAAAATATATATTCAGTTGCAGCCATTATTTATTTTACGAATGTTTCTACATTAAATGTTGATTTATTTAATTTCTCACAATTTCATAGTTATATACGTGACTAGTCTTGACCTCTAGAATTAATATACTAGTTTTATGGTCTCTAAATTAGATATTTTTAATTAAAATTTACAATTAAATTAAATGTTTAAGGCCCCTAAATGTTAGGACCGGACTTATATATATCATCATAATCATGTTTTTGACTAATAGGTGGAGCAGAAAGAAGCAAGTGCACCGGGAAAGAGATGCTCACACGGCATAGCTGTAGTCGGGGACAAGCTCTACTCTTTCGGCGGCGAGTTGGAGACAAACTTTGCCATCGACAAAGACCTTTACGTCTTTGACCTCAACACTCAAAATTGGTCAATCGCTCCGGCCAACGGAGACGTCCCTTACATCAGCAGCTTCGGCTTCCGCATGGTCCCCGTGAGAACTAAGCTCTATGTTTTCGGAGGCCGCAATGAAAAGAAAGTGCCCAACGACTTTTACTCGTACGATACGGTGAACAACGAGTGGAAGTTCCTGACGAAGCTCGGTGAAAAGGGAGGACCCGAGACTCGTACTTACCATTCCATGGCTTCGGATGATAACCACGTGTATGTTTTCGGTGGAGTGAACCAAGGTGGTACGATGTCAACGCCCTTTCGGTTCAGGACGGTCGAGTCGTATAACATTGCTGATGGGAAATGGGTTCAACTAAATGATCCTGGAGACAATTTCGAGAAAAGAGGAGGAGCCGGGTTCCATGTGGTGCAAGGGAAGATTTGGGTGGTTTACGGGTTTGCGACTTCGCTTACGCCTGATGGGAAAAATGACTACGAGTCTGATAAAGTGCAATTTTATGATCCCGCTACTCAAAAATGGACACAAGTGGAGACCAAAGGAGATAAACCTTCAGCGAGGACGTGTTTGCGACTGCAGTTGTGGGAAAACATATACTAATATTTGGAGGTGAGACCTGGCCGGATCCAAAGGGCCATTACGGTCCGGGGAAGTTGACCAATGAGGGTTTCGCATTAGACACAGAAACATTGGTGTGGGAGAGGTTTGGAGGAGGGGATGAACCGGCTACACGTGGTTGGACGGCCTCCACGGCTGCCACACCCTATGGAAAGAAAGGTCTCTTCATGCATGGAGGAAAACTTCCGACCAACGACAGAACCGATGAACTCTACTTCTACGCAGTCAATTCCGCGTGATGATCAATGCTCTCACTAAGGTTTGTTTGTGTGTTGGGTATTATATGATCTAATAAAGGTTCGTGCGACCTATGTAAATAGTCATTTATGCGTGTCTGTTTTCTTTTGTTTAGATAAACCAAGTTATGTGTGTACTGTTTGTTGGTGGCTTGGAAATGGCTGTCGTTCAAATAATGTGTTTACGTATGCATGTGTGTAATAATATGAATTATCCATAGATTTGTTGTATCATTCAATCGTCTTATCACTTAATCTATATATATAGATACCATGAATAATACGTCTGCCTATGGATAAAAGCTAAACACACGAAAACTGTTACAAAAGTTATACTTCGATCGAAGCAATGAGTGCTGTTGCTATCAACCACTTGTTTGGCTTGCGAGAGAGGACTTTTAAGCCCAGAAATATCAAATTAAGATAAAATAAATTATTGCGACGGAATGAAATTACAGGACGAACATGGTGAGAATAGTGAGAATTTGAAGTTAATGAGTGGACATGAAACATGGTATGGAATAATTGAATTAGATATTGAGCTTACCAGGGAAATATTATTTGCTGTTTTTTCATGCAGTGTCGCACAATATTTCTATATATTTCAAGAAGAGTTAAACATTTTAAACCCTCAAGTGAACTAAGTTGCGGATAAGAGCATACACATCCTTGGATTTTGGCACAGGTTCTAAGAAAAAAACAATAAAATAATGAATGCATGCTGACAATAAAATAATGAATGCATGCTGACGTGATAAGGAGAGGAGCAAGAAGCGATCCTTAATTTATGATTTTAAGAGACTGCATCTTCATTATTCACGCCATGTGACGCATGTTTAGAGGTCCTTTTTTTGGTGTTCCTCTGTATAAAAATAAAATATAATAATAATATTTTTTTTTAAGAACCCCCAAAAGAGGGTTTCAACAATGTGCATGCTCTAAGATCGCTAAAGAAGCTCTCTCTTTCACCATTTATGATGCAGTTATAATTTCTATTTTATTGGCTTTGGTCTACGGTAAGAGCATATACAATGGGGGATCTTAAGGGGTTTTTAGCGCGGATTCTTAGGCGGAATTAAGAACCCCACCCCCCAAAGTTTTAGAACCCGGCTCTTCACTGTTCACGTGACGTGTCGAGCCGGGATTGGTCAATTTTTTTTTTTTTGAAGTTTAAAAAAAAAAAAAAAATTCTTAAGAACCCCAACCACACAAGTTCACCATTGTATATGCTCTAAGAGCACATACATTCGTGTACCCCATAGGGGATCCTTAAAAAAAAATTTTAAATTTTTTTTTTTTGGAAAGTAAAAAAAAAGAGCAAAAAGCGAAAAAAGAACGAATAGGAATGCGCCACGTGGCCGTAACAGTGTAAGGACCAGTTCTTAATTAGGGATTTTTAGAACCAGGTTCTTAACTATTGTGGTGGGGCCCACGATATTTTATTATTTTTTGTTAAAAACCCCTCCCTTAAATCCCTGCGATGTACCTGCTCTAAGAGTAGATATCGAAACCTAATTCTTAAAAGGAGATATCGGCTATAAATGGATTACCATTTTCTTGAATGAAATGATGTGGAATAGTGAATTCTATTAAAATTTACCATTTGTTTTGAATTATATTTTTTGGAATGAAATGTAATGGAATAGTCATTCCATCTATTACACACAAAAATTCAAAAGAAAATATTCCTTTACAATTTTGATGATGACTGAATGGAATGAATTTATTCCATTTTTCTTTTAATCACATTAATCTTATCCTGTGTAACATTATTCCAACAATTCCATTTCATGTATACTATTTACAGCCATCAATTTTTTTCCTTTTATATAAAATTCTTTTCCTTTTAGTGGTTATCCCATTAAAAGAAAAAATATCCCATCCAATCTTGCTTTTACGTTTACCAATCAGTTACATTTCAAACGTAACCACTACACCAGAACACACAGTTAACTCACAGAAAAAATTCGTCAGTAATCCTTCATCATAAGCGAAACATTTTCTGGGATTTGCTATTGGAATGATCAGCTATTAAAGCATCATCTTGATGTCATACACATTGAAAAATACGTTTTTGATAACATCATGAATACATTTTTAAATATACAAGGGAAGACAAAAGATAGTTTAAAGTCTAGATTTGATTTGTCGGAAATATGTTCTTGTAGTGAGCTTCATGTTACGAAGAACGGGAAATGTCCAATTCCAAACATATTGGTTAGACGAGCTTTCGAAGTAAGAGTTCTTTGATTGGATTATGCGAAGTGTTAAAATCCCTGATAGTTACACTTCAAACTTACGTAATTGTATTGACATTGGGGAAAGGAAGATTATCGGAATATAGAGCCATGATTATCATGTTGTGATGCAGCGGCCTTTTCTATTTACATTTGCTCATCTCCTTCCAAAAGACGTTCATAAAGCAATCATAGAGGTTGGTACTTATTTCAGGGATTTATGCACGAGGGCACTTACAATTGACGGTATAAGAAGTTTGAAGGAAAACATTTCTAAGATCCTATGCAATCTAGAGAAGATATTTTCACTGTCTTCCTTTGATATTGTGGAACATCTTCCTATTCTTGCCCCTCGAGAAGCTACAATTGTTGGTCAAGTACAATATTGTTGGATGTTTCATTACGAGCGCTATATGGTCCACCTAAAAAGAAGGTGAACCTCCCTAAAGTGGAGGGTTCTATTGTGGCACAGAGCATCAACAAAAAAATCTCTACCTTTGCCAGTTATTATTTTTCGTCATAAGTACGTACAAAGAGTCGGCGCACAGCTCGGCCCGACGATAGAGGCGAGAAACCAATTTGTCCCTTCGATGTGGCAAACATTTCCGAACAAGTTGGACACTTAAGCGGAAAAACACGTGAATGGAAATGATCTCATCATGAGCATTCTCATCTACACACGTATATTCTCACCAACTGCGATGCAGTCTCAGAATACGAAAGGTAAATTCAATTTTTATATATGTCAATGTATAACTATATATTAATTATATGTACTAAAAATTAATAAATATTAAATATTCAAAATATATAACTCATTAAATACGTCGTTATTCTGTTGATTAGAGACTGTCGGTAATCCGTCGGTTATTTTCATTGATATTCTGTCTGTATGTTACTGAAATACTACAAATGGAATACCGAGGATTAAAACCGACCAACCATTCTTCGTTTTTCTGTTGGTTATCCTCCTCGGTTTACTGTCGGTAATTTACTGAAGGAATACCGACGAAACTAACCAACTAACTTATTTCGTCAATTGTCTGTCGGTAATCCATCGGTAGTTACTAGCTAAACTGTATGTCAAATGAACGTCGGTAATTACCGACGAAAAATCTACGATTACCGATGAAATAGAACCGGTGGATTTCTACAGTTTTTTGTCGGTAGAAAAAGACGGATATAGCCGTCAGTTCTGAGATTTTTTTCTTCTTATAGTTAACTATTAACAAAAAAACCAAACACCCGATGAAATGAGTTAATTGTTAGACACAAAAGTTGGTTCCAATGTGTTCCTAGTTCGAATTCCGTTAGAAGGGTTGTTTTACAATATGTTATTGGTATTACAATCTGTCTCGATCCCGAACCTGAGGAAATGTTAATACTCAAAATCCGAACTCCTCTTGGTTTACCACAAAAAAACAAGACAGCCATTGTTAAAAGCTTTGTCATGTCCATAAACTTACCACAGAGAGTAATGAATTAAGGTAAAACAAGATCCTCTTCTACTCAAATGAACAAGCTAGGATTTCAATAGATTAAGATCTCAACCTTGGTCTGACAACCGCCGCTGTATCGGAGACCATTCTCCGACAATGTCTTTTAATAGTCCGTTTCTTCTTTCGAGATATTTCTCATTTTTTTGTTCTTCCAATTTCTTTGGTTTGATTTCAGTTTCTGGTTTATTTTCGTATGTAAATCCAATTATCTCCAGTTATGGACAAATTAATATATATATATATATATATATATTATTATATATATATATATATTATTATAAAGAAAAAATTATTTTGTTCTTAACCTTATATATTGTTTTCTATATAGTTTCATTTTCCTATTCTTTGAAACATGTGTTAGGCTCAAAGAATTTTTTTGGAAAGTCTAAGTTTTAATTTGTTAATCGTAAATTGGAACCAGTACGAGGTTATATTTTAACTTTTTAATGTTCTTTTTTGCCGCTAAAAGATAGTATCAAAACTTAGTCTAAAAATACGAGTTTGGATTCAGATTTGTCACAACGATAGCTCGATACGGTGATAATATGATAGTTTGCAATCGAGTTCACGAGGACCAGTACGAGGAGAAGTTGATGAGATTTACAATTCCCGAACGTCGCTGTTACCATTTTTGCGTAGGACCAGTAGAACTTCAAGCCTGCAACAACTGTGTGACAAGTTCTGGTCCTGAGAATACGATGACCGGAAGCAACTAAAAAAAGGTCCATTACTAAGTAGATATATTAAGAAACTAGCGGATCGACATGAATGCATGCGGATCATTATAATATTTGTTAGTTAGTCTAAGTTATTTGTTTGCTCTGTGTCAAAACAAAATGTGTTGTAAGGTTTCATTCACCGTTTTATATAAATCTCCGAATTGTTGTATGTATATTTATTTTGAGTCATTTACTTGACATAGATTCGTTTATACTTACAAATAACAAAAAATCATCGCATTATTGTAATGGTGTTTAATAGGTTAAGTTTTTTTTTTTTTTTTTTTTTAAATACGATTGGAAAAATTTAATTTTATATATAGCAAGCAAAAAAATATATCATAACATAATCCATAAATGCATAAAATGATAACATAAAACATCAAATTTTTTTTTTAAAAATGAAAATAACCCATCATTTATTTTTTTCCGATATATAAAAATTTAAACAATAGTCAAACAAAAAAATAACAACGATTATAATCTAATAAAAATCCTACTTAATGTTACTGAAAGAATGTTATTTGTTCTCTTCACTGGTTTTCCTTCTTTATCTGTGATCAATATTTTTAGACTAGTTCTGGAAGTTACTCTTGAAACGACAACATACAATTGCCCATGAGTAAAAACAGGTCTTGGAAGATACAAAACAATTTTCTCTAGTGTTTTTCCTTGAGTTTTGTTTATAGTCATTGCAAAAGCAACAACCACAAGAAACTGCCTACACTGCATTCCGAAAGGAAATCTTGCTTCAGGCGGCACCACAAACATCTTATGGAATGTAAATTTACGATCAACCCCATATCCAATTATTATTCTAGCCCCAAGCTAGATATTGATTACCCAACTGAGTAACTTGTAACCTAGTGTTATTACATAAATCATTCCTCTGATCAATGTTCCTAAGTAACATAATAGAAGCACCAACCTTTAATTTCAAATCATGGTTCGTCAGTCTAGAAAGTTTGATGTTGTTCAGAAGTTCTTGGGAGTATACCCTATCACCATTTTCCCCTTTATATGAAGTATCAATGGTGTCAAAACTGAGGTAAGAGTTTTCTGCACCTGTTATCAAACAAACATAACTTTCAATCCAAATATATTTCTATAATAATAATTTAAAATGATAAAAATATTATTGCATTAAACATAATCATATTATATATATAAACAAAATTACCCTTTAATGATTCGAGTATATGCTCATTAACCTATCAACATCTTGGTTGGGTGGACTCAAAATTTCTTTTCCTTGAAAAAACTTTAGGTCAGAATCAACCGCATACGAATCTTCATATACTTCTTTAACAATTGCTTTGATAGGTTCAACATAATCAGTTATGAACAATATTCTGGAATATATATCTCAAACTCTTCATCATCTCCACCGTTGAACTTTCCGTCTCCTATCTCCAAAATCCACTTGGAGAATTATCTAATAGCACGAGCTTCATCAGTACTTAGACTATCAGTGAGTAGTCGCATGTTTTTGGTGAGCTTCAAAACATTGCATTTGTTCCACATTAACGACGTATTCAGAGAAGCCATAACAATCTACTCTCTTCCAACATCAATTATTACTGGTAAAATATTTCTAAAATCACCACCAAAAGCAATAGGTTACCTCCAAGTGGCACATCGTATCCGCAAATATCTCACATGCTCCTATCTAGAGTTTCAAAACAGTGTTTACTCATCATTAGTGCTTCGACCCATATAATTAGTTTAGCTAACTTTACCAACTCTGTTTGATCTGTTCCATGCTTCAGAGTAGAACCTGTAGTCCATCATTTACTTGTATAGGGATTCACTACAAGAAAACATGTTTTTGGCGACTCCAACTTGCGACTAAATTTCCAGTCGCTAAAGTTAGAGACTAATTACCAACTCTTTTGCGACTCAGTGGCGACTAATAAAATTAGTCTCAAACCAATCGCTAAAATTTATGACTTAATTTTTTTATTCGCAAACTAAGATTCCAAACAAACCCTAAAACCCTAAAGTATAAATAAAATTCTAATTACTAAAACTTCAATTACTTTAACATATTTAAAACTAAGATTCAACACATATATACATAATTCTTATTTTCTAAATCTAATATTTTAAAATCTTAACTTAAAACTTTAAACATAAACCCTCAAACCCTATACCACAAACTATAAATCATACTCTAAACCTTAAACTCTGAATCATAACCTATAAAATAAAAAATAGTCATTAATCATAATCTATGTTGTCATAGTTAACACTTTGCTAATGAATATAGGGTTTAGAGTGTAGGGTTTAAGGTTTATGATTTATGGTTTAGGGAAAGAAAGAAAAACTAATCAAGATTCACTTTAGTTTAGATTCAGTTCGGTTTTGGATGAACAAATCTTTAGTGTTTAGATTAAGGAAATATGGTTTAAGGCTTAGGTTAAGGAAATATTGTTTAGGGTAACCCTAAACCCTTAACCCTCTTTCATATTACTTTATCTTGGATCCTAAACCTTAATAAGGAATCTAGCATTCTTAGCTAAAGAAACTGAAGTCTAAGTTATTAGATAATTGTTATATGGCACAAAATTAATGTTTGCTTTAACATTGCTTATCAAGAGGAATATGTCGCGAGGGGTTCGAGAAACATTAGAAGTTGCTCAAACTGCGTTACTAGACGATTTATACAAACCAAATACTAGTACATAACACAATTATGTGAGTCGACTCATATGTTGTTGAAGATGTTTTAGATTATGATATTGTGCATGTGTATCCGCCAAATGATGAATATGTTTGAGAAGACAAATGGGAAGATTCATGTGCCGATTCCGGTTCCGGTTATAACTTTTTATTAAGATACGTTGAAGTTACAATTTAATTTTAATAATCGTATGAATGCTGTTATTATATATTTATATGTAAGTTAAACAAACATTTTGTATTAATGTTACCTAAGCTTTATAGTCACAATTATAATTAGAGTACCTATTAGATATATTAGTTATAACATGGCCACCATTAATGATAATATTACGGCGGCCCACCAATTTTAAAGATTTACCATCAAAAGTTTCTCTTTGGCGTTACTTTCCCCATATTTTTGGATTTGGCGGTACAAAATTTTGGACAAATACTGGCTAAGGCTCTGATTGGTAACGACTGTGACTGTTGGCTGTGACTGTAAGTTTTTGATTGTACAGATTTTGACTGTAAAAATTGTGACTGCTACATTTTAAAAATTTGAAAGTATGATTGTTAACAAAAATTGTTAAAGCTGTGACTTTACTTTAATTATTAAATTTCCTCCTTAAAATATAAATTATACACAAAATAATTAAAATTGTAAAACATTATCAAAGTAACAAATTATTAAATGAAAATGACTACGATAGAAAATAAACAATTTGTTAGTTGAAAAACTAAATAAGAAATATGGAGCAATATATATATATATATATATATATATATATGTAAATTCATGTATTTTTCGAATGTGCAAATTTTTAAAAATTTCAATGTATATATAATACTTTGTGATCTTCTAGAAATAATATTTGGTTATTTGATATTTTTTATTTGGAATGTTTATTTGTTATAAATTAACATCTCCAAACAAATTTAAACTAACAATATAATATTTTTCATTATTTTTTACATACTTTGATTTTAGTTAAATAAAAAAGCAAAAAAAATCATTCATAATAGAATTGTTGACTTTTGCAATTTCAATTTTGATTTTAAGATTATTTTTATTACAAAGCTAAAAAAAATTTGAATTGGAAAAATTAGTTAAAAAAGGAAAGAAGTTTGATTTTTATTTTATAAAGCATCAAAATGAGGCTGTAGAAAAATAGGAAAGCAACCAAGGAAAAAGCAAATTGGGTTGTGAAGACTTTTGAAAAAAAAAATATAGTCCCTAAAGCCTGATGGGAGAAAAATAAGCTCTGAGAACTTAAAATTCTAAAGTCTTCACAAACGTAAATCCAATCACTTTTAGTCTTTATCAAAAGCCGATTATTAAAGCAATTAAAACAAAACAAACTCTGAATCCACCATCATCTCTCTCTCTCTCTCTCTCTCTCTCTCTCTCTCTCTCTCTCTCTCTCTCTCTCTCTCTCTCTCTCTCTCTCTCTCTCTCTCTCTCTCTCTCTCTCTCTCTCTCTCTCTCTCTCTCTCTCTCTCATCTCTCTCCTCTCTCTCTCTCTCTCTCTCTCTCTCTCTCTCTCTCTCTCTCTCTCTCTCTCTCTCTCTCTCTCTCTCTCTCTCTCTCTCTCTCTCTCTCTCTCTCTCTCTCTCTCTCTCTCTCTCTCTCTCTCTCTCTCTCTCTCTCGCTGCTTGGCTACAAGATTGTAGTTTTTTTTTTTAAGTCTTGAAAGTTTATTTTTTTTTACCAATCATAGTTTAAAATTTTTACAGCTTTAAAAGTCAGGTGTGTTGCACCAGTTGTATCTTTTTTTCTTTTTTCTTGCACTCTTGTATTTTTTAAAAATTTTGTGCAATTTTGTATCTTTTTTTTTGTAGATCCCGCCATTAAAAAGACTATTTTATCTCTCACAGACAAAGGGAAAAGAGGAAAAAGGACCAAGACACTCTCTCGGTGGATACATGTCAAATGTTATGAAAACTATCCATTATTTTTATTGTTTTTATTCTTTCTTTTCCCCTTCATTCTCTTTCTTACTTTACATTTCTTTCACCCTCATTTTTTGGACGGTTGATAGGATGCCGGAGGTAAGGTTTCCGGCGATATAGACCGCTGAAATAGAGATATAATCGATCGGTGAACCGGAATTCAAAAAAACAAAATCGGGCTTAATACGGAAGTTTCGAATGGATAGTCTAGACTAAGTGTCCACAATGTCGACTATTTGTGGATACTACCATAATCACATCACATACAAGACACTTACAAGGATAGGAAGTAGCCAATCGAAATGTTATTTTTGGATGGATAGTGGTCCACACGTACTTTGTGTCCACAAATTCACAATCATGTGAACTCTTAACCACCTTCTCTTCATCAGAAGCGTCTAGCATGTGATATAATCGTGGTAGTGTGCACGAATGGTCGATACATAGTAGAACTCTTGACCACCTTCTGTTCATCAGAAGCGTCTAGCATGTGATATAATCGTGGTAGTGTCCACGAATAGTCGATACATAGTAAACACAATTTTTAATATTTTCGATCGTACTTTGTGTCCCAGATTCACAATCATGTGAACTCTTGACCACTTTCTGTTCATCCGAAGCGTTTAACATGTGACATAATCGTGGTAGTGTCCACGAATAATCGATACATAGTAGAATTCTTGACCACCTTTTGTCAATCAGAAGCGTCTAGCATGTGATATAATCGTGGTAGTGTCCACGAATAGTCAATACATAATAAAACACTTTTAATCGTGGTAGTGTTCACGAATAATCGATACATAGTAGAACTCTTGACCATCTTATGTTCATCAGAAGCGTCTAGGATGTGATATAATCGTGGTAGTGTCCACGAATAGTCGATACATAGTAGAACTCTTGACCACCTTCTGTTCATCAGAAGCGTTTAGCATGTGATATAATCGTGGTAGTGTCCATGAATAGTCGATAAATAATAAAACAGTTTTAATCGTGGTAGTGTCTACGAATAATCGATACATAGTAGAACTCTTGACCACCATATGTTCATCAGAAGCGTCTAGCATGTGATATAATCGTGGTAGTGTCCACGAATAGTCGATACATAGTAGAACTCTTGGCCACCTTATGTTCATCAGAATCGTCTCGCATGTGATATAATCGTGGTAGTGTCCACGAATAGTCGATACATAGTAAACACTTTTAAATATTTTCGATTGGCCACTTCCTACCTATGGTAAGCATCTTGCATGTTATATGATCGTGGTAGTATCCACGAATAGCAGATATTGCGGACATCTAGTCTAAACTGTCCATTCGCAATTTCCGTATTAAGTCCAAATTTTTTTTTTTTAATTCCGGTATATCAACCGACTTAATCTCTATTCTGGCGGTCTATATGGCCGGAAACTTCAACTCCGCCATCCTATCCACCGTCAAAAAATGAGGGGTGAAAATAAAGGTAAATTAAGAAAGAGAGTGAATAGAGAAAAGAAAGGAAAAAAAAACGAATGGATAGAAGGGATAGACGTGGAATCCCTATCCATCCATGGAGATTTCATGCGTCTGAGGGAAAAATGGACTTTATGACGCCTAGAAAACATAATAAGATACAAATTTGCACAAACTTTTATAAAAATACAAATTGCTATTAATGTTTTAAAAAGATACATTGGGTGCAATTAACTCTTTAAAAGTTTCTAAAAAAATTTCAAAGTCCAACTTCCTCTATTTTTTCTCCACCGTGAGTATTTTTTTAAAGCCAAGAATATGTTACTTTTAATTTTTTTTTTTTAAAGTCACAACCCTTAAAGTTACCATCAATTTTTTTTTAATAGTCTAAAGTAAAAGTTATACACAAGTCAACACCTCTTCCACTTTCCGAATCCGAATCCACCTCAGATCTCCCCTGTCTGAATCCACTGTTGGCTCTCCTTCTGTCTGAATCCACCGTCGTATCTCTCTCGTCTCCATTCGCAGTTGATCTCGAGTTTAAACCGACGCCGACTCTCTCTCGTCTCCACTCGCCGTTTCTCTCAAAGTTTGCACGCCTTCCAATGCCTATGAGGAAATTCTCTGGCTTGAGATATCATGGCATAGTCGGTGAAATCTCCGTGGAAATCTCTAGTTCTATTCCGTAATCTCATTGTATTGGAGATAGACTCGATATGAGCTTATCTTTATGATGATATTATGTTAATCTCATTAGGTTTAGGAATCCTTACGTTTAGGAATATTTCCTTATTGCTAATCCTTATCAATCTCTTTGTAATCACTATATATGGACCTAAAGGTCTCATAATAAACAATACATTCTATTTTATTATATGGTATCAGAGCCAAAGATTCTTTGACCTAGATCTCTTTCGCTTTTCATACCACTTTTCGTACTACCCTACTCGACATTATGTCGACCAATAGTTCCCCCACCGACGAATCCCAAACCGTCGGCACCTCTTCCTCCATATACACTCTACATCACTCCGACAATCCAAGAGCACTTATCACTCCGGTTTAGTTGCGAAAAGATAACTATTGTGGGCAACAGAATTCTGGAATTCGTTACAAGCGAAACAGAAAATAAGGCTTATTGATGGCTTTGTCGTCAAACCAGCCTCTAATCCGGAACTCGCCAAGTGGACTGCGGCAAACTCTATGACCGTTGGATGGATGCGTACCTCCATCGACTCTAAGCTGCGTTCCACCGTTTATCATATACTTGATGCTCTCAAACTCTGGGAATCACTGAAATCTCGGTTTTCCGTCAAAAATGGAGTACGAAAGCATCTTTTTATGGATGAAATTATGAATTGCAAGCAAGACGGATAAACCATTTTGGAGTACTTTGGCCGTCTTGCTAAATTGTGGGATGAATATAACCCCATCACATCTTCTTGCGTGTGTACCTGCGACGCCTCTACTACACTCGAACAAGAAAAAGAGGAAGCACGGGTTCACAAATTTATTTTCGGACTAGATGAGGCTCGATTTAGCTCGATTCGATCTCAGATCATCGAAGAAGACCTTACCTCCACTCACTTCTGTTTACTCAAGGATTATTCGTGAAGAACAACATATTCTTACAATGCGGTCTAAGGAGATTAAACACGAAGCTATCGGATTTGCAGCTCAGACCGAACCTTCGTCACAACAACTCGTCGCAAATACAACAAACAAGCCTCGCGATCCAAATCGTTTCTGTTCACACTGCAATCGGAAGGGCCATGACAAGAACGAATACTTTGCTCTTCATGGTTATCCTGATTGGTGGTACGAGCAACAACAACAAATCAAAGAAACCCATATCGGAAACAACAACTCAACGACGCGGGGTCATGGTCGCGGTTCGTCTAGAGGTCGTGGTCGTGCGAACAACTCTCGTGCTGAAAAAACAGATTCGGCGCCTTCCACAAACGTTTCCACATATCAGTTAGCTGCTCTTCTCAATCTAATCCAAAACTCTAAACTTCAGCTCTCCACGGAACGTCTTTCGGGTAAAACAAAACTAACTGATGTTGTTATCGACACTGGAGCCTCTTATCATATGACTGGTGACTGGAGACTTCTTCATGATATACGAGAGATCACGTCCTCTTCGGTTACTTTTCCGAATGGACGAAAATCCACAGCTATACAATCCGGCACACTAAGACTTAACAACGATTATTCTTTACACAATGTTCTTTAAGCCCCGGATTTTCAATGCACTCTTATCTCTGTATCCAAGCTGCTAAAACAGACTGGTGGTTGATATATCGTGGTTTTTAGGGCTTTTGACCATGGTATATGTCTTTGTTATCGAGTCTTTTGTTGTGTTTTGGAGTCCTTTTATGTGTTTTACATGTCTAAGTACGTTTGGAGCACATTTGGACATTATGACGCATTCGGGAGATATTTGGAGCATTTGTGCGAGAAGAAGAAATGAGAGTCTATACTGGAGTTCTGTGTCGATCGACACAACATCAACATCGATTGACACATATGCGAGTCAGACAATTCTCGCCAGGTTAATGAAGACTTTGGATAATTGCAGCTTGGCCTAAAAGTTTCTCATAATTACAAAGAAGCCCAAAACGTGTTTAGCTATTATATTAAGGGTTTTAAGCCATTGTTTAGGCTAAGTTTTATTCCACTAGAGATTGAGAGAGTTTAGGGCTGGTCTTGTACTCGACAGAGAAGAGAGTTCGAACCCCTGTTTCTTTACTTCTTTTATGATATTGGTTTTCTATTCATTATGATTTCTGTTTCATTGATCATGTCTGAGTAGTTTACCTGTTAGGTTTAGAGATTCTCATTAGGGATTTCATGAAATTATAGGTTAATCAATCTGTAGGGATTCACACTTTGTAGTTCTTCATCTAGGGTTGTTCTTAATGCTTAATCTGAATTAGCTACCCTGATTTATGATGTTAGGTTGATTTCCGCAACGACAGTTGGTTAATTAACTAGAAAGAACCTAGATGAGAAATTGATCTATTCGCAAAGAAATTTGGCTTCGGAGAATTGTGAATGAAAGAACCTGAGATTAATGCATGTTTAGGATCTCTAGAACTCGCAACGAAAGTTGGTTTGCTAGGTTGCTAGACATAGATAATACTCGCAACGAAAGTTGGTTT
This sequence comes from Orychophragmus violaceus, assembly GCA_030180135.1. Classification (NCBI taxonomy): domain Eukaryota; kingdom Viridiplantae; phylum Streptophyta; class Magnoliopsida; order Brassicales; family Brassicaceae; genus Orychophragmus; species Orychophragmus violaceus. The sequence continues at coordinate 99,751,262 of CM058230.1, read as the reverse complement.
CTTATGCTTCTGTGATTCTAGTTCTAGATCAGTTCTTAATTAGATCCTGGTTGATTGATTAGCCTGTATTCCTGATTTCCTGAGAACTCCCTTGACCTGACGCATCGCCTGATTGATTTACAACTCGTTTGATTTACTTTCTTGCACTATTTACTGCTTATTTTCTGCTGCTGCTTAGCTTAATTCGAACCTCTATAGTCTATCGTAAGATTCTTGAGTCTCTGTGGATTCGATACCCTATATACTACTAGTCACGTCTGTGCACTTGCAGTGTAACTCTAGGGATTAAACTCTGAGCATATCAAGTTTTTGGCGCCGTTGCCGGGTATTCTTTTGAGTCTTCGATAGATTTAAGTTTAGAATTTAGACTAGGCTTTTCGTTTTTGTTATGCTAATTTTATTTTCTGTTTTCTTGCGCTTCAGGTACGACAGAAATCGCCCTGCGTCGATCGACACCTACTTGGAATCGATCGACACAATCCGCGATTAGCATCAATCGATGCTCTCCTTTCATCGATCGATACACTTGCGTGAACGAGACATTTTATGCCTGATCGTACACTGAGGAGTGATCCGGACAAGAAGCTCGTGAATCTCAGACTTGAGGAGCTTGCAAGGTTAGAAAGAGAGAACATGAAAGCGCAGAAACCAGTTAAGATGGCAAATCCAGTTGCTGTGATACTGATTTGGGATGCTGAAGCTGTTCTGAGAGATAGAGAGAACCATGTCTGCAATGAGCATGGACATTGGCTAGATGACGAAGGTAATGTCATTCCTGAATCTCCGACGCACATTGTTCAGCCTGATGGAGAAGCTAAAGGTCAAGGAGCATGTGGACAAGGAAATCCACAACCAGAAGCGCCACCTAGAGCACCAGAGCCTCCTGCTATGAGGACACTAGCTTATTACAACATGCCTGATGAGTTCTATGCTAAGAGGTCTGCTATTGTACCTCCTGCTTTTGCACAGAATGACTTTGAGCTGAAGACTTCATACTATACGCTTGTGGGACATCACCTCTTTCATGGACTCCCACATGAGCAACATATGGATCACATAGAGAACTTTGAGTCTTTAGTCACTGGAATGAAGCATAATGGAGTGAGCTATGACTTCCTGCACTGTAAGATTTTTCCTCACTCTCTTGGAGGAGAAGCTGCGATCTGGCTGAAGCAGATTCCACCTGAGACTCTGACTACTTGGGATGCAGTTAAGAGGAAGTTTCTAAGGAACTTCTATGATGATGCTAGATCTGATCAGCTTAGACAGGATCTCTAGACATTCAAGCAAGGACCTACATAGTCCCCGAAAGCAGCTTGGATAAAGTTTATTTGTGGTATCAGATGGCTCTAGATGCTGCTAGCAATGAAAATTTCAATACCAAATCTCCTGAGCAAGCTAAGGAGCTGATTGAGAACTTGGTGTATAGTAACAGCACTAAGAATGCTGATTTGGAGAGGCAGAAATCTGGTGGGAAAGCAGATAGCTCACAGATAGCTGAGATGAGGAACATGATTGATTTTGTCCATAGCATCTTACTTGGGAAGAAGCTAGATGTTCAGGAGACTGAGGACGTTAATTACATAGCTGGAGCTGGTTATCAGGGTCAGAGGTATGGAAATCAGCAGGGACAGACTTCTAGTTTCACACCAAAGTATGTATTTTAGAAACCCTTTCAGCAGAATAGCTCATTCTCCAGAGATTATGGTTCTTTTTCATATCAAACTCCTCCTCCACAAAATGAGCAATCTGATAAGATGATGGGTTTGTTGGAACAGCTCTTGGAAGGACAACATAAGAGTACAATGGACTTCAATGAAAAGATAGATGCTCTGTACCTTGATTTGAATGGGAAGATAGAGTCTCTGAGCACTCATGTGAAGAAGCTGGAGGTTCAGGTTCAACAGACTGCTGGAGCAAGGCAAAGGCAGAATGAAGCTGGAAGAACTGAGCAGAAGCAATTCGTCAATGCTGTCATTGCAGAGAATGAAGTTGATTTGACATTTAGGAAGAAGACATCACTGCTGATTTTCTTGATGAACTGTCTCTGTCTGCGCCGAGCATCGATCGACACCCAATTGGTGTCGATCGACGCATACCCGATACAAAGGATGAATATGCTCTTAATCGCCTGTGTTGATCGACACTCCTATTGAATCGATCGACACTGATCGCAGACGGATGCAGAAACCTGCAACAGTCCATGAGCGAGTCTATAAGCCTCCTGTACCCTATCCTAAGGCTCTTACGAGGTCCAAAAAGGAGATAGATGAAGCTAATTGCATAATAGTGATAAATAAGAAGCTGACTCAGATCTCACTAGCTGATGCTCTAAAGAAACACCCTTCTCTGCAGAGATATGCGAAGAAGATGATCTCTACTGATGGAGATTTGACAGAAGAGGTGTTGTTTCTATCCAAGCAAGTCAGTGCAGTGCTACAGAACCAGATTCCAGAGAAGCTTCCAGACCCAGGAGTCTTTGTACTAGACTGTTCCATCATTAAGGACAGCTTCAAGCGTTCTCTGTGTGACTTAGGATCTGGTGTGAATCTCATGCCATACTCTGTGGCTGTGAGATTGGGACTGATGGATTTCCAGCCTACTAGGATCTCTCTTATCCTAGCTGATCGATCAAAGAGGTTTCCAGAAGGAGTTCTTGAGGACATTCCTATTAGAGTTGGAGACTACTTGATTCCAACAAACTTTGTGGTGCTGAAGTATGCGGTTGAACCGGATGATCCTTTGCTGCTTGGTAGATCCTTTTTAGCTACTGCTAGAGCAGTGATTGATGTGAGACGCAGTCTGATTGATATCCACCTGGGAGATAAGCCTTTGTAGTTCAAGATGGATAAGCTGCAGAGATCCACCATTGATGGACATATCTTCAGTGTTGAAGTGGAGCCTGAGATTTTGATTGGAGAAGAGAAGATGGCAGCTCATCCTGAACCTGCTCTAACATCTTCAGAGCCTGCAGCTGCTCATAAGCAGAAAGTTCCAGACATCTCATCTCCAACAAAGCAAAAGTATGATTCCTCTAAACTTAAACCTCTTAATCCATCAACTGTGAATGCAGAAAAACGCAGTATCCCACCCACGCTTCGCTCCCACCCTGGCTCCATTCGCTCATTCCTTGGGAGATCTCATGATCCCACTGCTTATATACCACCTTGGATGAGGAGACATTCACAAAGGCACTCCAAGCCTCTGCTGAATCTGTTGGAATTGTGTCCAGTAATCTCGGTACTGTCTCTAGAAAGTAAGAGTATGTCAAAGATCAGACATAAGTCATATAATACTGGGGATCATGATGGCTTTCTAGAGTCCGCTCATGATCTATAAGTCTTGGACTTATTGCCTTTATTATATGACCCCATATGGGTCACACGCTTAAGCTAACAGGAATATGTGTTGGAACGACTTAGCAGAAGTACGACAAAAGTGCCAGGCATTTGTCGTACTAAGAGAGAAAGATTAATGGGTCTGATTAAATGGGATTTAATCAGATTGGTGTTTTGGGCCCATAAGCCCAAAAGGGAAAGAGAAGGCTTTTAATAAACTAAAAGCCAAATCTCTTTCTCCTAACCCTAACCCCAGCGCCGATTTTCCTCTCTCCCTGCGCCTCCCATCAGCTCGGTCTAGCAGCCGTTTTCTGTGATCGCGTGTGTGAACCTTTGGAGGATTCATCCCTCGGTGTATCTCTCTGATCTCTGACCTGTTCTATTCCTTCCGCTGCAACAAACAGGTAAAAGGTGAGATCATCTAATGTTTCTATTCAAGAGAACCTAGATCTGTATGTTTAGGTTGATATGAATCTGTGAATTACATCAGGATCAACTAAACAGTTCCTACAGTGGTATCAGAGCCATTGGTTCTTAGGATTTCTTGTTTTAGATTCATGTTTAGGTTGTTTAATCTGTTTAGAAGTGTTCTGAATCAATTACTGATAAGAAAAACACTTAAGAAACTGAATTGAATCCTGAACAAACGTTTGAAATCGCAAAACCGAGCTATATGACTCGTTTTCTTGCGATCGGCCAAGGAGAGATCGACCGGCTTGGCCGGTTGGTTATCACGGCCGAGAGGTATGATCGGCTGGGTCGGATCATCGGATCGATCGCGTCATGATCGCGGCTCGTCCCGATCGTCAGACGGATCGTATCCCGATCGCGGCCAGTCCCGATCGTCGGACGGATCACATCCCGGTCGCGAGAGATGGGCCGATCGCTCGTCCCGATCGCATCTCGTCCGACCATCCCGATCGTCCCGTCCCGATCACACGCGAGCGTCCCGTCCGGCAATCATCCCGAGCGTCTCGATCTCGGATCGAGCATGCGGCTTGCGGCTGGGACAAGTCTCGACCGGTTAGGGTTTTGGGTGTGATGGGCCGGTTCGATTTCGGTTAGGTGGTTCGGTTCAAAAATTAATTAAAAATTATTCGTTCTGGTTTAATAAACAGATTTAATAATTTTATTAAATCTGGTTAAACCGGAATAAGAAATCCAATGTCGAAAGAAATATTGGATTTAGTGCCTAAACCAGGAATTTCTAATTTGATTTGGTTGGACCAAATAAATTGAGAAATTCCGGTTTAGTAAATAACCGGTTGACAATTGTGGTCATCGTAGTAATTAAAACTTGGTTAGACCAGTTTTAATGAACCAGACCGGTTATGTCAATTAATTGGACAATTGGGTCATGTCTTGGACATGGACCAATTCTTGGGCCTCGGGCCAAGAAGTTAAAACAATTGGGCCAATTATTTGAGTCTTTCTTCAGATTAATTTAAAATTTATTTTATAAAATTATAAAGTCGATTTTAAATTAAAGTTTTCGAAATTTTGAAATTAGAAAGTTTCTTAAAATAGAAGTTTCTGGATTTGCGGGTTTTGGATTTTAAGAAATTTCTAAAGTTAGAAAGTTTCCGGTTTTAGAAAGTTTCCAATTTTAGAAAGTTTCCAAAAATAGTAGGTTTCCAAAAATGGAAAGTTTCTCGAAATAGTAATCTTCTATTTTGGGAATGAAATTTTAATAAACCTACGAACCTCAAATAATATCAAGCGTTGGATGTCTTGTCCAGGCTATGTCAGCTGTCAAAGCCCATTCAATTGCATTCATGGCCTTACAGTGTGAGGATGTCTGCTTTTGCGTGGGTAAGACGGTTTGTGATTCATAAATGTCATTGGGAGTCCCAGACATTAATGATTACATGACTGTATAGTCTGGTTTTCTTGACTAGGCCATCGGGAGTCCCGGGCCTTGAGACATCAGGGTGGATTGGGCCTCGGGCCCAGATTCACAACCAAGAGTTGTATCACGGATATAATTAGCCGACTTAGGGCTTACCGATATAAGCTAAGATTGGGTGACGGCCAGTGGCCCACTTTAATTTTGGTTATATGTGGATCTTGGAATCATTATATTCTATTGAGGGTAACTGATGTTATTGAATATAATGCGTGATTAATCATATTAAATTTTAATACGAGATTAGTCATTTTGAACATAATAACTAATAACCTTTTTATTTATATATTTCAGATATGACTACTACAAGCACACAAAACACTTTCTCGATCCGGTCTGTTCTCGAGAAGGAGAAGCTGACTGGAACGAACTTCCTGACATGGTCAAGGAACTTGAGGCTGGTCCTCAAGCAGGAGAAGAAGGATTATGTCCTTCGTGATCCCCTCCCCGAGAGGCCTCTTGCCAATGCTGCCAGGACTCTGCACAATGCTTGGGAAAAGCATTCGTCAGATGAAAATGATGTCTATTGCCTGATGTTGGTGACAATGACTCCTGAGCTACAAAAATAGTTCGAAAGTGTATTGTCTCCCATCGAGATAATGGCAAGCCTGAAATCGCTTTTTCAGGAGCAGGCTAGGACCGAGAGGTTCCAGACAGTTAAGAACCTCTTGGACTGTAAGTTGGCTGTGAATGCGGCAGTGAGTCCTCATGTCTTGAAGATGATGGGTTATCTCGATCATCTTCAGAAACTCGACTGCCCAATCAGCCAGGAACTTGCCTGCGACATCATTCTGCAGTCTTTACCTGCAAGCTATGATCAGTTCATTCTGAACTTTAACATGCATGGCTTGAGTAAGACACTACCTGAGCTTCACGGAATGCTCAAGACTGCAGAGCCCAACTTGAGGAAAACCGCCAAGGACCCCAATGTGCTTATGGTGCAAAAGGGCAAGGGGTTTAAGAAATCCTCTGCTAAGGATAAGGGAGCGGCCAAGGCTGTCCAAGTCGCGGACAAGGACACGCCAAAGCCCAAGCCCAAGTCCAAGGCTGGGCCCACTGACATGTGCAGGTTCTGCAAAGAACTGGGGCATTGGAGAAGAGATTGTAAGAAATTCCAGGAAGGTCTAAAGGAATTAAAGAAGAAGACTTTCGAGACTTCTTCATCAGGTATTTTTGTTATAGAAGTTAATACAACTACTTCTGATAATACCTCATGGGTCATGGATACTGGTTGTGGGGCTCATATTTGTACTAATATGCAGGCACTCAGCAACAGTAGAAGGCTGAAGCAAGGACAAGTGGAGCTACGAGTTGGGAATGGAGCGAAAGTTTCAGCACTAGCTGTAGGCACATACTTGTTGTCTTTACCTTCGGGATTGATTTTAGAACTGAATAATTGTTATTTTGTACCTGCTATAAGCAGAAATATTATTTCAATTTCTTTGTTGGATTTGGAAGGTTATGATTTTTCAGTTAAGAATAAATTATGTTCCTTCAATCGCAACAATTTGTTCTATGGTTCTGCCCCTCTTACGAATGGGCTTTACATACTCGATCAATCCGCGCCAATTTATAACATTAATACAAAACGGTTTAAACCTAATGAGGAAAACCGAACGTTTCTATGGCATTGTCGTTTAGGGCACATCAGCGAGAAACGCATCAAGAGGCTCCATTCGAATGGACTTCTTGGCTCATTTGACTTTGAGTCATGTGAGAAATGCGAATCCTGCATGATGGGCAAAATGACACGGGCCCCCTTTAATAAACCTAACGAGAGGGCCAGTGACTTATTGGGCCTGATACACACTGATGTGTGTGGCCCAATGTCCACAAATGCAAGAGGAAACTATCAGTACTTCATTACCTTCACTGATGATTTCAGTAGGTATGGATATGTTTATTTGATGAAACATAAGTCTGAATCTTTTGAAAAGTTCAGAGAATTCCAAAATGAAGTACAGAACCAACTTGGCAAAAGCATTAAGGCTCTTCGGTCTGACCGAGGAGGAGAATACTTAAGCCAGGAATTCAGTGATCATCTGAGAGAGTGTGGGATCGTATCCCAACTCACTCCTCCTGGAACACCTCAATGGAATGGTGTGTCTGAGAGGAGAAATCGGACCTTATTGGATATGGTTCGATCTATGATGAGTCACACAGACCTTCCAATATCCCTTTGGGGATATGCTCTGCTAACAGCAGTGTTCACTCTAAACAGAGCGCCATCAAAAGCAGTAGCAAAGACACCATATGAATTATGGACTGGAGAAGCTCCAGTGCTGTCTTATCTCAGAATTTGGGGTTGTGAAGCCTATGCCAAGAGATTAATCTCAGACAAGCTTACACCAAAATCTGACAAATGCTATTTCATTGGTTATCCTCGGGAAACCAAGGCTTATTACTTCTATCTACGTTCCGAGAACAAGATTTTTGTTGCCCGGGATTGTAACTTTCTTGAGAGGGAGTTTCTCTCTAAGAAAGACAGTGGGAGTAAGGTACTGCTTGAAGAAATTCAAGATGAACAGGATACTGCTCAACCTAATGAGGAAGAGCAGGAGGAGGCCCTACAAGAAATTGTAGAGCCTGAACCTGTGGTACCTGAAGTTCGAAGATCCGGGAGGATCCGTCACGAACCCGAGAGATATCAAGGATTCCTCGTGACTGACTGTCATGATCTTCTGATCATTGATGGTGATGAACCATCGAACTTCAATCAAGCCATGATGGGCCCAGATTCCTCTAAGTGGCGTAAAGCCACTGATTCCGAAATGGACTCCATGTCGGTCAACCAAGTATTTTCGTTGGTTGACTTACCCGCTGGTGTAAAAGCCATCGAGTGCAAATGGATCTTCAAGAAGAAGATTGACGTGGATGGAAATGTCCAGATTTATAAAGCCAGGTTGGTGGCAAAAGGTTTCAGACAAGTTCACGGTGTGGACTACGATGAAACCTATTCACCAGTGGCTATGATGAAATCTATTCGGATTCTACTAGCAACTGCAGCTTTTCATGATTATGAAATTTGGCAGATGGACGTGAAAACCGCCTTCCTGAATGGTATTCTGGAAGAGGATGTGTATATGACACAACCTGACGGTTACATAGATCCGAAGAATGCTGGGAAAGTATGCAAGCTTCATAAATCCATTTATGGATTGAAGCAAGCATCGAGGAGCTGGAATCTTCGTTTTGATGAAGCGATCAAGCAATTTGACTTCATCAGAAACGAAGAAGAACAATGCGTGTATAAGAAATCTAGTGGGAGCAAGATTGTATTTCTTATTCTGTATGTCGATGACATACTGCTTCTCGGAAACGACATTCCAATGCTGAAGTCTGTAAAGGACTGGCTTGGAAGTTGTTTTTCCATGAAAGACATGGGTGAAGCCGCATACGTTCTTGGAATTAGGATCTATCGGGATAGACCTAAGAGGCTGATAGGCTTGTGTCAAGACTCATACATTGACAAAGTCCTACAAAGATTCAGCATGAAAGATTCCAATGGTACATGGCACAACGCTAAGCAAGAAGCAGAGCCCTACGTCGGCTGCTGAGCTTGAGCGCATGAAGAATATTCCTTATGCATCTGCAATAGGATCTGTCATGCATGCCATGATCTGTACTCGTCCTGATGTTGCTTATGCATTGAGCATGACGAGTAGATACCAGTCAAATCCAGGTGAAAACCATTGGATTGCCGTAAAGAATATCTTGAAGTATCTAAGACATACTAAGGATAAGTTCTTGGTGTACGGTGGAAGTGATGTGCTTAAAGTCAGTGGATTTCCGGTCACAGTCCGGTTATGTCTTTTGTCTGAATGGCGGTGCAGTAAGTTGGAGAAGCTCCAAGCAGGACACCGTTGCTGATTCCACTACAGAAGCTGAATATATCGCCGCCTCAGAAGCAGCGAAGGAAGCTGTTTGGATACGAAAGTTCATTATGGAACTAGGTGTGATACCAGATGCGGCTGAGCCTCTGGCGCTATTTTGTGACAACAATGGTGCTATAGCTCAGGCAAAGGAACCAAGATCACACCAGAAATCCAAGCATGTTCAAAGAAGATATCACTTGATACGTGACATCGTTAATAGAAAGGAAGTCAAGATCAGCCGAGTTCCGACAGATGATAATGTCGCTGATCCGTTGACAAAGCCACTCCCAAGGCCTAAGCTCGAGTTCCTGACTGAAGCTGTAGGCATTAGAAACATTGAAATGTAATCTAAATTTGAGTGGGAGTTTTGTGAGCTTTATTTTAGTTATTTGATATGTTCTAGTAAAACATTATTTTATGTTTTAATGAAATTATTATTTCAAGATTATTTTAACTGTGATGAAATAATCGTTCCAAAATGATATGAAGCATTTTATAGGTCATCGAAGTAAGTGACTTGATCTTGAGTCATCAAAGTCATTTAGCTTGATCATGAGACCCTATATTTGATAAATGTTTTATATCATCCTGTCCCCAGTCGAAGGTTGTTGAAATTGGAACACCAACAACCGTATGAGACTGGATTGGTACGTGACTTATGACAAAGTCTCAGTGTGTCATAGATGCGCGGCATCAAAGTCAGTACACAGGTGTATGTTGGGAACATACGACCGGACAAGACCCGCTTATAAGAACTCTTCAGGATATTTATATCTGTGTCATAAGAGATTCTTACTACGACTATAGAGTATAGTCCTTAGACCTGAGTTCACATGCATGTGACTGCACATGGACTGATGTACTTTGATCATTGTCTAACGCTATCGTTCTGAGATAGCTATAAGGACCTTGTTTGGGTACATCATGAAATGAGTAGTTTACAGTGATGGAACAAGATGGGATTTGTCCCTCCAATATAAATGGAGTGAATATCTCTAGGCCAATCGGAGATTTGAATACTGGAAAAACGCATGGCCATGCTCAAACGGACTTTCCCGAGTCGTTTGGATTGTCAGTATCAAATCAGAGTCCGATGAACAAGATTAGGCTTTATAAGGATGACACCAATCTTGCCTTATGACTAATCGAGATATTGAGACAAAAGGATTATGAATACAGAGATTCCAGTACAAGTGGGAGATTGTTGGAATTGTGTCCAGTAATCTCGGTACTGTCTCTAGAAAGTAAGAGTATGTCAAAGATCAGACATAAGTCATATAATACTGGGGATCATGATGGCTTGCTAGAGTCCGCTCATGATCTATAAGTCTTGGACTTATTGCCTTTATTATATGACCCCATATGGGTCACACGCTTAAGCTAACAGGAATATGTGTTGGAACGGCTTAGCAGAAGTACGACAAAAGTGCCAGGCATTTGTCGTACTAAGAGAGAAAGATTAATGGGTCTGATTAAATGGGATTTAATCAGATTGGTGTTTTGGGCCCATAAGCCCAAAAGGGAAAGAGAAGGCTTTTAATAAACTAAAAGCCAAATCTCTTTCTCCTAACCCTAACCCCAGCGCCGATTTTCCTCTCTCCCTGCGCCTCCCATCAGCTCGGTCTAGCAGCCGTTTTCTGTGATCGCGTGTGTGAACCTTTGGAGGATTCATCCCTCGGTGTATCTCTCTGATCTCTGACCTGTTCTATTCCTTCCGCTGCAACAAACAGGTAAAAGGTGAGATCATCTAATGTTTCTATTCAAGAGAACCTAGATCTGTATGTTTAGGTTGATATGAATCTGTGAATTACATCAGGATCAACTAAACAGTTCCTACAGAATCCACCATAAGTCCGATCTCCTTCCCATAGTCAAAATACTGACTTAAAACAAGCGCTGAGTGGGAGGCAACCCACTAGTAGGTCTGTTCTTTCTTTATTTTTTCGTTTTGGTTTTGTTTACTTTGATTTTTTCTTGTTTTGGTGTGTTCAAGGCGTGAGAACAGGTCAAAATCGCCATGCATCGATCGACACAGTCCTGAGTGTCGATCGACGCAGAGGTCACATACGGTTTACTTTTGCTGTAATGATTGCGGTTGTGATAGCGGTATACTTTAAACCGCGGAACGAGCAAATACGACAAGTGTCGATCGACACTCATGTGGCATTGATCGACAAAAGCTGACGACATGTAAGTGCTATGACTTTTTCAGACTCTATTCATTCTGATTCTTGTTCTCACCGAGCCCAAGCTTCTATAACACTGCGGACAATGTTGTTTGTGTGGGAGAGGTAGCTACTGACGCACCGTTTTATGTTTTTCTTAGAGTCAGTCCAATCTGTTTTATTGAGTCAAATTGAGTAGGAAACAAAGACTTTTTGAGGAGATCACCACACTTGCAGAAACCTAAGTGACCATTGGATGAGTCTGCAGATTATCTATGACTATTAGAAAACCCCACACAAATCAGCCTACTGAGGACACCCATATAACTTCAGGTATTCAGAGAATCTATTACCGACTTCACACTTAGCTTGACTTAATTTTTCTCACCTAGGGGCTTGGTATACTTTGAGTCGGATTCCTCTGTTAGTTCTGACACAGCTTGTAAAACTGTCCAAGTATGGTTCCCTTCTCCCCTTCCTTAAAGTAAAAAAAGAAGAGATAAATTGCAGATAAGCTAGTAGCTTCGAAGTGGTCGCGGGAGTGGTAGAGACCCCTATTACCTCCTGTGCATCCATAGAATGTGTCCAAAGTACACCCGAATGCAGGAAGAGCACTGATAAAAAATAAAATGATACCCAGTGGGGAAAAATCTGGTGCTAAGGAAGGGAAAAGAGAAGAAAGGAACCAGAAAATGATAGTTGAGTGGTCAGATGCTAGCAAAGTAAGAGTCCATGTGTTATTTGATCGATACTCCCTAGGTGAGACCGCACTTATTAGATTACAGAAGTCAGTATGGTGAATTTGAATGCTCTGAATGTGATTGTGGAGTTTACTCAGGACAGTTGCTAAGTGTGGGGGAAGTACATGTTGGTCTTGATGTCTGCAGGTTCATTTTTCATGTGGCTTACTAAGGGGAATCTGAGTGTGGTGCTCCTACGATGAAACGAGTTTCTGAAGTTTTCAAACTTCTTCTCCTGATCTTGGTTTTCTGTTTGCTTGAGGGAAAGCAAAGGCTAAGTGTGGGGGAGTTAATATATCATGGTTTTTAGGGCTTTTGACCATGGTATATTTCTTTGTTATCGAGTCTTTTGTTGTGTTTTGGAGTCCTTTTATGTGTTTTACAGGTCTAGGTACCTTTGGAGCACATTTGAACATTATGTCACATTCTTGAGCTATTTGGAGCATTTATGCGAGAAGAAGAAATGAGAGTCGGTACTGGAGTTCTGTGTAATACCCTGTCTCACAAAATTGGTCAACGGGTAATCGGAAAGTCAACAGGAGCATTTCTGTAATTTTCAAGAAAGGAAGGGCATTTTGGTAATTTTACCAAAATACGAGTCGGAAGCTAAGACGGGCCAAATCTTCTTCTTTTTAAATAAAAAAAATATTTAGAAGACCATGAATGGTGGAAACGGACCGTAGATGAGTTTTCGGACTATCGGGAATGGAAACCTATAGAACCGACAAAACTTGTAAAATTCATAACGGGAGCTACAAGTGTCGGTTTGAGGCGATTCAAATTTCTAAATTCATCTAAGATCATCTAGAATCTGAATATGAGGCTTGGTGGATTTATAGAAGCAGCTAAGGAGTTTTAAAATACTAAACACGAAAACAGCAATATCGGTATGTCGGAATGGTTCGGGAATATGGAGCTTCTAGAAACGGTTTGGTGCAATGTTATGACAAGATATAACCTACAGGAGACAAATGTCCTATTCTCCATGGCGCCACCTAGATTTTCTAGAAGATTCATGAACTTGTGTCTTTCAACATGTGCTTAATAAAGGTGTCATGAGGAGAAGAGTGCATTGAACTTGGCTGAATTTTGGTGGGGTGGCGTGGCTTGCTGATGGAGAAGAAAGGACAGATGTCTTAAATCCAGCAATGAGGCATCAGCTATATAAGGATATTAAGGGGTTACTCATTTTTCACACCAAAACAAAGAAAAAAAAGAGAAAGAGAGAAGAAGAAGAAGGAGGAGGAGAAGAAGAATAAGAAGAAGACGGAGGAGGAGAAGGAGAAGAAGAAGCCGGAGGGAAGAAAAAGAAGAAGAGCGGAGGAAGGAAGAAGAAGAAGAAGAAGAAGAAGAAGAAGAAGGAGGACAAGAAGAAAAAGAAGAAGAAGAAGAAGAAGAAGAAGAAAGAGGAGAAGAAGAGGAAGAAGAAGAAGACCGGAGGAAGGAAGGAGGAAGAAGAAGAAGAAGAAGAGAGAAGGAGAAGCGTGAAGACGAAGAGAGAGAGAAGAAGAAGCATGAAGGAGAGAAAGAAGAGGAAGCGTGAGAAGAAGAAGAATGTGGTTCGGGTTCGGGTTGAGACTTGGCATCGGTTTGTTTACGCATTTTGACTTTATTTTCGTTTTCGGATTTTGTTGGTGAAGGATTATGGGTGTTTTCCATGGTTTAATTCTCAATTACAACCCAACACAAATCCTTAAACAGATCTAGGTTCTTGCAAAACGAATCATAAAACAAACCTGATCATTACCTTTCAGATTGCAGCGGATGATGGATGGTAATGATGAGATCAGCTAGAACAGATGGTAACACCTATTCCTCCTCGAGTATCCACACTCTTACAAGCAAGGGACGGCTGCTAGACCAAAGAGATGGATCAGAGAGAGAGTTAGAGAGAGAGAGAGAGGCTCACGGCCACCAAAAGAAAATCGCAGGGATGCTTTTTTTTCCTTAGGGTTTCTTATTCCTTTTATCTCTCATTAATGGGCCCAAGTCATTAGACTAATGGCTCATTAATCTTTTTGGGCCCAAGACACAAATCAGACAAAAGCCTGTATTTTGTCTGGCCCAATTCTCTGATCTAATACAGTAAATGCCATTGCATCTTACCGTATTAATTCCATTTTAACTTTCCCGTTAGCTATGGTGTGTGACCCTTAGGGATCATACAATACTGGTAATAAGTCCTAAACTTATAGATCATGAGCGGACTCTAGCAAGCCATCATGATCACCCAGTATTTATGACTTATGTCTGATCTCGACACTTATCATACTTTCTAGAGATAGTACGGTAGATTTCAGGACATTCCCAACAATCTCCCACTTGTACTGGAATCCTACACAGGACATTCCCAACAATCTTCCGATTGTACTGGAATCCTACATTCCCTAGTCCTTTTGTCTTAATATCTCGATCTGGCATTAGGCAAGATGCGTGTCATCCTTATATAGCCAGACCATGTTTATCGGACCAGATTTGATACTGACAATTCAAACGACTTGGGAAAGTCCGTTTGGGAATGGCCATTCTCTTACCAGCTATCAAATCTCCGATTGGCCTAGAGATATTACCTCCGTTAAACGGCAGGGACAAATCCCATCTTGTTCCATCACTATGAACTACACAATTCATAATACACCCAACCAAGGTCCGTATAGCTCCCAGTTACGAAACAGCGTTAGACAATGATCAAAGCGCATTACTCCATGTGCAGCCACATGCATGCGAACTCAGGTCTAAGGACTATACTCTATAGTCGTATATTAGAACCTCTTATGACACAGATATTAATATCTTGTAGAGTTCTCATCAGCGGGCCATGTCCGGTCATATGTTCCCCTACATATACCTATGTGTCGACTTTGATGCCGCGCATCTATGACCCCTCGAAACTTGGTCATAAGTCTCAACACAATCTAGTCTCAAGTGGTTGTTGGTGTTCCAATTCAACAACCTTCGACTATGGACACTATGATTTATGTCACTTCGTTAAATATGGGGTTTCAGGATCAAGTCAACTCATGTACTTCGATGGCCCATATATAATGACATGAATCATTTTTGGAACGATTATTTATATCACAGTTAAAATAATCCAGAAATCATAGATTTCATAAACATAAAATATTATGTTTACATGAACCTTTCAAAACAACTAAGTAAAGCCCTTTACAAACTCCCACTGAAATTAAGACTACATCTTAATTTCACTCATCCTACAGCTACAGTCCGCGACTCGTGCTTAGGCATAAGGAGTGGCTTCGTTAATAGATTAGCAACGTTCTCATTCGATGAAACTTGCTTATCTACTTAACACCTCTGTCATTTATCTCACGGAATAGGTTATACCTACCCTCAAGGTGTTTGGACCTCTGATGTGCAGCTAGTCTCAACTACGCTGGGAATCACATCAAGTTCAGTGATGAACTTTTCTTTCCAAACAACCTCTTTCGCCGCTTTACAAGCTGCGAAATGTTCAGCTTAAGTCATGGAGTCAGCAACAGTGCCTTGCACCGCCAGACAGACACAAGATATAGCCGGACTGTGACCAGGAATTATCTTTGTCTATTGGAAACTTGCCTTTCAGACTCTATCGACTTGTAGCACCTCACTTTCTTCGTAAACCAAGAACTTATCCTTAGTATTCCTCAAATACTTTAGGATATTCTTTACGGCAATCCAGTGATTCTTTGCTGGATTTGACTGGTCTTTACTTGTCTTGCTTAACATTAAAGCAACATCAAAACAAGTACGTGTCATGGCATACATGATAGATCCAATTGCCGACGCACATGGAATCCTATCCATGCATTCAAGCTCAGCAGATATCGTAGGATACTGTTTCTTGCTTAACGTATTGCCATGTGACATTGGCATAAAACCCTTCTTGGATTGCTGATTACGTGTAGGACTTTGTCAATTTAAGAATCCTGACTTTGTCCTACTAGCTCTTTTGGATCTCTATCTTTAGAGCCAAAATCCAAGAACATACGTGGCTTTACCCGTGTCAATCACAAAACCAACTCCCAAGCCAGTCCTTTACCGACTGCAACATTTGGGACGTTATTTCCGAGAATCAGTATGTCATCGACATACACTATGAGAAATGCAACATTGCTCCCACTTATCTTTTAGTAAACGCACAGTTCCACTTCGTTCCTGTTCAAGTCAAAACTTTGACTACTTCAACAGAACGAAGATTCTAACTCCGATATGTTTGCTTCCATCCATGAATGGATCAATGAAGCTAACTTACACTTAGTGTAATTTTTCGGAGTCCGGGCTCACTTTCGCTTCTTTGAATTTCGCAGGTTCGTCGCTTTCAATGATCATCAGATCATGCGAACTTTCAATGATCATCAGGTTCAACTAATGACGAGAAATCACTCTCGGATTAGTAACTGATTCATTCAGATCTGCGAACTTCAGGCTGTACAGGTGTAGATTCTACAGAAATCTGTAAATCCATCCGCTGCTCTCCCTCAACAGGTTGAGCAGCCTCCTGTATTTCTCGAATTTCTTCGAGTTATACTTTTACTCCCACTGTTCTTCTTGGAAAGTAACTTCCCTTCTTAGAAAACAGAATGGACGTAAAAGTAACAAGCCTTGGTTTCCCTAGGACAACCAGCGAAGTAGCACAACTACAAATACTCAGTAAAGACGAATTTGGATCGATTCCAATCCACATTTACGTGGCGTCTTTCAACTGATATTGGTGGAACTTTTTCAGTGTAAACTTAGATATTTATAGAGCGTTATTCTTAGAGAATATCATGGAAGATTCGTGTGACTCATCTTTAATCATTTCTAATAAGATCTGATTCATTCTCACAGAAATACCTCAAGGTTTTCAGGAGAATTGAGCTGTGAAACGACTTCACACTCATTCAGATGATCACACCATTAATGACTCAAGTATTCTCACTCGTGATCTAATCCAGAGTCTTAATACTTCTGTCACTCAGATTCTATACCTCATTCTGGAACTCTTTCGACCATGTCAAAGAATTCCGACTTGTGTCTCATCAAATGAACACAGTCTTACTCACTGAAGTAATCAGTAGAGACAATGAAGTACAGGAAATTTTCTCTGGCATTACTGCTCATCGGACCACATACATGAGTATGTTCAATCTCCAATAAGCCTTTGGGCCGTTCTCTAGTTCGGCTAAGATGGGCCCTTTGTCTTTTGGTCCAGTAAGCAGAATTCAAGTCTCATAAGATATCCATTCAAATGAGCCCAAAAGTCCATAACTATGGGGTTTCTGAATCCGACTTACTCTTTGACCAAAACATTTATGCCAAGAAAAATCAGGTTTAATTCATCAGATTTAAACCAATTCGGTATTTATGTTACATTTAGGCACTCTTTGGTTTAATATATAAAACCCATTCCTTGAATAGGGTGCTACAATTAACATTTCATTAAGATCAAAAGAACAAAACTTGTCTTTATCAAAATGAAAAACATTCAAATTCTTTATAAGAAAATGAAAAACAACTCTGCTTAAAGCAGGTACATTGTAGCAATTACTTAATACAAAACCAAGCCTCAAAGGCATTTAAAAGTGAAAACCCTACGGCTGAGGCAGCTTCCCAAGCTCCTTCCAGACACGCAGTTCCACTTGCCCTTCCTTCAACGTTCTACTGTTGCTCAGGCTCTGCATATTATAACAAATATCAGTGCCACAACCAGTATCCAATACCTATAAGGTATAACTTGAAGTAATAACATGAATACCTGAGGAAGTAGTCTCATACATCAACTTTAACTCCTCATAATCTTCCATGAATTTAATGCAATCTCTTTTCCAATGCCCAGTCTCTTTACAGTAGCAGCACTTACCAACGTAAGAGGTATCTGACTCGGGCTCAGAAGACACACGCTTGCCATGATTCAAAATCTGGACAACTTTGTCTTCACCCTTGTCAGCATTAGGTTTAGTAAACCTACCCTTCTCATTCATGAGATTGTACAGGGTACTCTTCACGTTTGGCTCAACTGTCTTGAGCATATCATGCAGTTCAGTCAACGTCTTCGTTAAGCCTTTCTTGATATAGTTCCTTACGAACTTATCATAGCTTGACGGCAGTGACTGCAGAATGATCTCAGTTGCCAATTCCTGGCTAACTGGATAATCCAGTTTCCTCAGGTTATCAATGTAACCCATCATTTTACTGACATGAGGACTTACTGGATGATCATTTGGTAGCTTGCAGCTAGTGAGAGACTTAACCAACTTGTATCTCTCCACTCTTACCTGCTCCTGAAATTTCAATTTCAGGCTGCTGATCATCTCTATTGGCGACTCCATGTTCTCATATTGCTTCCGCAAATCTGAGTCCATGGTAGCCAATATCAGACCACGCACATCTACCGCATCATTATAATGCTTATTCCAAGCATTATATACTGCATGACTGGCTTTGGATCCGATCCTCTCGGGGAGAACTTTCTCAAGGACATAGTCCTTTCTCTCATGCCTGAGAACCAGCCTCAGGTTCCGCGACCAAGTCAAGAAATTTGATCCGTTCAGTTTGTCCATCTCAAGGACATACCGGATCGAGAAAGTGTTCTGATTGTTTGTGCTTAGCATAGCTGAAATTTAGAGATAAATAGAGTTTTAGTTATTAAGTTCATAAAAGAGCAATCTTAACAACTTATAAGAAAACTCGCATTGTATTCAAAATTTCTTTGTTTAACCTCATAAGAATACAATGATTCCGAGACCCATGTTTAGCTAAATCCAAAGTGGGCCACTGGCCGTCACCCAGAATTAGCTTTACTTGGTAAGCATACACACAGCTAGTTATAACCAATAACTCTCGGTTGTGAATTGGGCCCGAGGCCCAAATTCACCAGATGTCTCAAGGCCCGGGACTCCCGATGGCCCAGTCAAGGAAACCAATCTCTTACAGCCAAATAATCACTAAAATCTGGGACTCCCAATGAAATTAGTGACTATATACTACTTTACTTACGCGAAAACAGACACCTCACACTGTAAGCCATATCTGTAATCAAATAAGCGTTAAGTAGCTGACAAGATTGGAAAGACATCCAAGCTTGATATTGCTTTTGAGGATTTTTAAGTTTTATTTCCAAAAATAGAAGATTACTATTTTGGGAAACTTTCTTATTTTAGAAACTTTCTAAATTTAGTAACTTACTAAAAATAGAAATTTCTAATTTAAATATTTCATTAAATATTTTGGGTTGGGTCACAAATTATAGGCCCAATTCTTGGCCCAAGACCATAGAATTCCAGCTGGCCCAATAATTTGACATAACCGATCCGGTTTATTAATTCTGGTCCAAGACCAAATTAACTATCAAAACCATCGGTTATTTACTAAACCAGACCAGCTCTAAATTATTTGGTCCAACCAAATCAAACTTAGACCAGCCTTCGGTTTAGGTTAAAATTCAATTCTTTGAATTTAAATCCGGTTTAACCAGAAATTAAATAATACCATGTATTAAATTATTTCCAGCAAACCGCGATTTTGGGTTAAGGCTTAAACCACAATTAATTAAATAATTAAATATTCAACAAACACAAATCGTTTGTTAATATTCTAATTATATTAACACTACACGATTTTCTATTTTGTCAACACAATCACACGATTCCATTAACAAATATTCACGATCAAGACAAAAGCGAATCTCAATTCAATAATGGATTCATTCAATCAATTAAAGATCGTGACAGCCACATGACAACAAAACTATTTTGTCAAATAACAAACCCTAACACATAGTTTGAAAAATAATTCAACAACCATTATTCAAGCGATCAAGTTCTTCACATAAAGACAAAATTCATATAAGATAAACCTCATATAACATAACGATTTCGTCTTTTACCAAATCAATAATCGATCGAACGTGCTTTTCATAAGAAGACAAAAGCAATTCATACCATTAACAAACAATCGATCTATACAATTCGCTTGAAGACAAAACGAACTTGACCTTTTTCCAAATCGCATTATACTTATGATTCTTTATAATAAACGATAATGATCATTCAATTCAATAATTCAATTCGCTTGAATGATCCAACCCAAACTAAACGTTTCTATATCGATTATTAATGATCAAAACAATAAGCGATCGTGATTCTTATTCAAAGATCCAAATTACAAGATACCTAATAACCAGGGCTCTGATACCACTGAAGGTTTATGGGTGTTTTCCATGGTTTAATTCTCAATTACAACCTAACACAAATCCTTAAACATATCTAGGTTCTTGCAAAACGAATCATAAAACAAACCTGATCATTACCTTTCAGATTGCAGCGGATGATGGATGGTAATGATGAGATCAGCTAGAACAGATGGTAACACCTATTCCTCCTCGAGTATCCACACTCTTACAAGCAAGGGACGGCTGCTAGACCAAAGAGATGGATCAGAGAGAGAGTTAGAGAGAGAGAGGCTCACGGCCACCAAAAGAAAATCGCAGGGATGCTTTTTTTTCCTTAGGGTTTCTTATTCCTTTTATCTCTCATTAATGGGCCCAAGTCATTAGACTAATGGCTCATTAATCTTTTTGGGCCCAAGACACAAATCAGACAAAAGCCTGTATTTTGTCTGGCCCAATTCTCTGATCTAATACAGTAAATGCCATTGCATCTTACCGTATTAATTCCATTTTAACTTTCCCGTTAGCTATGGTGTGTGACCCTTAGGGATCATACAATACTGGTAATAAGTCCTAAACTTATAGATCATGAGCGGACTCTAGCAAGCCATCATGATCACCCAGTATTTATGACTTATGTCTGATCTCGACACTTATCATACTTTCTAGAGATAGTACGGTAGATTTCAGGACATTCCCAACAGTTGGGACGTCCTGCTAAACATTTTGTATTAGACCGTATATTGTTATGAACAAAATTTATAATTTAAAAGTAATAAAAACGGAATAATTCCCTGATATACAGTTTAGTCCGAACCGAATACAACTCGTGGAAGCGGTACAGGTTGAAAAGATTTGTATCGTGGAAACGAGGTAAACGGAGTCAAGGACGGTTTGGTTCGAGCCATTGACTCAAACCGGACTGTCTCTGGCTTCGTATTGTGACAAACTCTTCTCGTATGGCTGCTCGGGATCGATCGGTCATGTTATTGTTTGATGGTTGGCCGGTCAGCTCGTCGGTCAGTGGTAAATGGGAAGGGGGCGTTACAAAAGGTTGTATCAGAGCATGGTTCGTCATGGACTAGAAAATTCCAATTTTTTCAAAGTTTTCAATGTTTTATCGAGTAAAAATGTGTCGCCAATGCAACCATTAGGAATCCAAGTCACGTCCGTCAAACTAGGGGATTGGGTATGTTAGAAAATTTATCAGGATTGTCCTAATCATTTGGTGTTTTATTGCAGTCACACAGCAGAGTTGTCCTAGGAGGATTGGTGTGTGTGTGGGGTTGCGACGACAGCATGAGCGACCTCGGTATGCACGACCGAAAATCCGCTGGCTATGCCCCAGGTAGTCAAGGCCTATATTACCAGCATGCGGAGTGTTCACGTATTCGCGACCTATTCCGGATCAGCAGTGGGCAGACATGAAGTGGACTATTCAAGTTATTCAAGCCTTAGGAGTTCGAGGTCACTTAGCCGCAGCCGCCTTCACCGGATGTTGTCGGTCACTACTATCTTGTTGGTGTCGATCATACCAAGTCCGATTAGGCGCCAGTCCCAGCATCTCAGCTGTCGCCACCGATGCAACTTCCGTCTTGTCAAACTTGCGTCCGAGTAAGACAATTTGCTCCTTTCCGTCATGATGGACCGTTCTACCAAGACCGCATCACTCCGGAACCACCACCACCACACTCATTCCGTCCTCCTAGCGCACCTGCCGGTTGGAATCCGCATGAGCTGTACCACTCATGTTGGAGATATTAGGAAGTATATTAGGCCCATATAAGTAAGGGCTCTAACTTACTTTTTGATGTGTGTATATCGGCTTGCATTCGTCTCTAACGATTCGTTTATGTGTAGCGGTGTTCTTTTGGAACGGATTGGTAACCGCTAGTATGTAGACTTCGACAAACCTATGTATTTAAAACTCTATATGGTGATGGAAGTTTTATTTACATAGTGAATGTGGAGTATTTCAGTTTGTCGTTTTGAGTAACGGAGTAGTTATATTGCATGCAAATCATGGTTGTGAATGCAATATAATTACGATGTTAAAATAAATGATGATCCGAGTAGACGGTTACTAGGACCCTAAGAGACGACCGTAATCGCCGATTTGCATGATGGTTTAATTGTGTGTGATTGATTGCCTTGCTAGAGTGTTAGAATGTTGAATTGATTGATGCTTTGATTGCTCGCTAGGTTGTTAGTTGTTGATTTTGAAGCATTGCATTTGATTGATCGTTAGGTTTCTAGAGCGTTTGATGGTATCATTGCATTGCTCATGGGTTGATTTGGTTTCGTAGTACTGCATTCATTTTTGTTGTTGCTAGGTTGCTAGCATTATCGCATTGTTTGATTCACTGGGTTGCTAGAAAGTAATTCTTGAGTTTTGGTTAGCGAATTGTTTTGATTGATCGGATAGGGTGTTAGACATTTGGGTAAGTGTTAGTCCATTAGTCTTGTGTAGACGAGATGATAGGTTATCAGTTAGAATTGTTTTTGGTTAGAAAGGTTAGAAAACCTCTTAGATAGAAATAAGCTCGGAATTGCGAAAGCGGTTTTTAGAAAGCTTATTTGAGATTGAGCAGAATTATAAGATATTGTTAATTAGCCATGAGTAACCTTTGGGTACGTGACTAAATACCAATATCTCTATAAGGAAGTGATACTGAGAAGTAAGTTAGAAAGGTCTAACCGATCCATTGTTGTTGAGAGTATGGATGCAGGACGTGATGGATGATTTGACGTGAACACGAGACCGAACCCAAAACCTAGCGACAAAATGGTGTTTTAGGAAGCAGTTGAACCGAGCTTGCAAGCGAGTCAGTGAGAGGGTGAGTATCAGTAGCAGAGAAATTCAAGACATGCAGATGTGTATGAGGAGTTAGCAAGAGATTTGGAAAGCATCAATGTCAGTTTTAGATCAGTTCGAGGGTACCAGAGGAAAGGCAGTTTTGGTATCCATGAAGTGTGGAGTTCAGTGATCGAGAAAGTTCGAGTCGTGCATGAGTATGACGATTTAGTTGGTAGGAGTAACATCAATATTATCAGAATGTCGATGGGGAGCAATAAGTAGTAAAGGCGGAATGAGTATCGGGAATGGAGGACGAGTCATTATTGCGTGATTTGGGGAAGTCAAAGCGAAGTGGAGAAGTCAGAAGTGTCGGTTCACGACGTCATTATTCGGCGGATATGGAATCAGAAATTTGAGCGCAGTAGTTCAGTCATGATCATTGGTATTGAGAATCAAGATTGGAGTCGGTGAAGCAATGAGATGAGGAACCAGAAATAATCAAGTTTTCAGTGTGGGAAGTTCAAGATGTCAGCATGATTAGGGTTTGAGAAAAATTGTGTTTCAAGATTCAAGTGAGCATTGGGAGTATAATTCAGTCTATTCAGAATTCGAGCATCGGAGCAGTGGAATCAGTTCCAGAGTGGCGACTTACGGGGTTAAGTTCCGATTCAAAGTTTGTTAGTAACGGAGAATTCGGGGACCGAATTCCTGTAAGTGGAGAAGAATGTAATACCCTGTCTCACAAAATTGGTCA